>CM062295.1:278304168-278904168 GCA_031216915.1 Pictodentalium vernedei | reverse complement strand
ACATGGTTGTTGAAATTTAACCCTGGGTCCATATTTGGGCACTCTACAGGAGCCCAAATGTTCAAATTAGTGCAATATGAGGGATATTCTTTAAAAATCTTCTTCTCCAGATCCAACAGTCAGAATCTTTTCATATTTGGTATGCGGCATCCGTAGGGAAGGGAGATTCAGGTTTGTTCAAGCCAAGTCCCTGGGTTCATATTTGGGCTCCCCATGGGATTCCAAATTGTCACTTTGTTCAATATGAGGAATATTCTTTAAAAATCTCTTTCTTCAGATCCAGCAGTCAGAATCTTATGATATTTGGTGTATATCATCCTTAGGGAGGTGTGATTCAAGTTTGTTCAGGGGACATTTTTTTGTGCCCAGTGGGAACCCCAGGAGCAAAAAATGGAAACAAATTCAAATACCCATAGCCTTCCCATTCCCCATTTATTCTCAAATCACAGAACACTAAAAAATTATATTTAGTATCCAAAATTATTAAGGTTAACACAAATTATAACTTTGTTCAATATGAGGAATATTCTTTAAAAATCTCTTTGTTCAGTTCCAGCAGTCAGAATCATTTGATATTTGGTGTATATCATTCTTAGGGAGTTGTGATTCAAATTTGTTCAGGGGGCATTTTTTGTGCCCAGTGGGAACCTCAGGAGCAAAAAATAGAAACAAATTCAATACCCATAGCCTTCCCATTCCCCATTTATTCTCAAATCACAGAACACTAAAAAATTATATTTAGTATCCAAAATTATTAGGGTTAACATACACTTTTACTCTCCCATGGGAACTCCGGGAAATGCAGCAGTGCTTGTTTACTGTGGTAAACAAGTTCCGTTACACTGGTAAAATAGGACCCAGTCACCAATGCTTGGGTTGGAAATCGTCTAAAATGGGCAACATGGGTATAAACGATTTACAAAACTTGACTTTATCTCCATGTTGTGGTCACAATTAACGATTGTGCATAAATATGTGACCTAAAACACCAATAAGTAAGTACACTAAAATTTTTTTTGTCTCTGTGGTTCTGATCCCTGTTGCCTAAATGCCTGCATTCCTTTTGTACAACTTGTTTTCCTTAAACACTGATCAGAGTGCTTTGATATTTGATATGCAACCTCTTTTGGTACCCAAACTTCCAATTTGTCCAACGAAAGTTTCTAGATCAATATTTGAACTCACTACGGGGAGATCCAAATTTTGTGTCCCACACAAAATTTTTATTTCCCAAATTGAGAGGCCAATGTGAAAAACAATTGTCTCACAAACTAATGGCCCAAATTGAAACATATATGGGCCACATCATCTTGGGGGTATTCTGTTTTAGTCTTATGCCCAAATATGATGAAATTCTTTAAAAATCTTCTCATGAACCACAAGTGGGAATGCTTTGATATTGGGTATGAAACTTCCTCTGGTGTTCAAGATTAAAAGCTGTTCAAAGAAAGTTGATAGGTCCATGTTTGGGCTCTCCAAGGGATGGGCTCACTTTTGAGCTCCCCTGAAAATTTCTATTTCAAGAACCAGTTTGAACCAAATTTTATATGTGGCATTAGTTGACCCTAAGTACTTCATTCATGCCTCCAAACTTTTTCGCGTGGGAACATCTGGCGCTAAAAATAGAAAAAAAATGAAATGTCCAATATTTCCCAAACTGCATGGACTAGAGATTATGTATTGGTATGAAGCTTTCTTCTGAGCAGTTGAAACAATTGGACAAAAAAATTTCTGGTGAATCTGTTATATGGTTCATTCAGATTACATTTTCACCATACCCATAACCTTTACAATTTAGGACAACTTGGTCCAGGTGAGCGTTTTTAGGCTCTCTTGAGCCTCTAGTTGCGTAGAGAGACATACATGTAATTCCTTTTAAATATATTTTCATTTCACCTTGGAATGCAGGCTTAGGACTTACATTTGGTCTGCTAATTCTTAAGTCCTAGGCCCTCCACCTTTTTACGATTCAGCTAGTCTGGGCCATTGGTTGCTGTATAAAAATATAAATTTTAAATAATTTGTATATTTTTCAATGGCCTAGACAGGGATGGCCCTCCCATGAGTGGGCACTCATACCTCCCCGCTGAGTTATTAGTACGCTCATCTACAAAGAATGATGTTGGCACCAATTCCAGTCTCTTCCTGACCACTGCGGTTTGCGCAGAGAGTAAAAGTATGGACGGCCAGATAGGACTTTTAATTTTTGGTTTTGTATGCAAATTTTTGGGATTGGGGGGGTTCAAAATTTGTCTTTGACCCTTGATAATATCGAGTTTGCACCAGCTGTCTGGGCTATTGGTAAGTATAAAAAATATATAAATTACTTAAAATTTATCATGTTCTGGGCTGTGACTTCATAATTTTTATGTAAAATTAATCATTTTCCCCAATTTCGGCATATGCTTCTGAACATCGGCATTATAATATGACTCCACTGTTGTTTTGTTAGTATTACTTCCCTTCCCTCTCCTGAAACCTCGTGTTATACTCTCAAGCTCATTTGGCTTTTTTATTGAAGGATTTTTTAGCTCAACTTGACAAAGTCAAGCTGAGCTATTGCCATCACTTCTCGTCTGTCAGCATACGTACATACGTACGTACTTTAGTACGTTAGTACGTACGTCCACATTTCCTTTGGCACACCTCACAGGTTGCATTTAAGGTCAGATCGCTTTGGTATGCTTGTTTGTGGTGACCTCTAGATGGGAGCTATCGATTTTCTTCAATTTCCGTCAAAAATTGTTGCCCCAGCCAACGTTCTTAGAACTTAGTTTAGTCAAACCTCAATATTTCCCTTTGGCACACCCTACAGGGCACATTTATGATTGGATTGCTTTGAAACCTGGCATGCTTGTTTGGGGTAACCTCTAGATGGGAGCTATCAATTTTCGTCCATTTCCATCAAAAAATGTTGCCACGGCCAACGTTCTTAGAACTTAGTTTAGTCAGACCTCAATATTTCCCTTTGGCACACCCTACAGGGCACATTTATGATCGGATTGCTTTGAAACCTGGCATGCTTGTTTGGGGTGACCTCTAGATGGAAGCTGTCGAGTTTCTTCCATTTCCATCAAAAAATGTTGCCACGGCCAACGTTCTTAGAACTTAGTTTAGTCAGACCTCAATATTTCCCTTTGGCACACCCTACAGGGCACATTTATGATTGGATTGCTTTGAATCCTGGCATGCTTGTTTGGAGTGTCCTCTAGATAGGAGCTATCGATTTTCTTCCATTTCTGTCAAAAAAATCTTACCGCGGCCAATGTTCTTAGAACTTAGTTTAGTCAGACCTCAATATTTCCCTTTGGCACACCCTACAGGGCACATTTATGATCGGATTACTTTGAAACCTGGCATGCTTGTTTGGGGTGACCTCTAGATGGGAGCTGTCGATTTTCTCCCATTTCCGTCAAAAAATGTTGCCATGGCCAACGTTCTTAGCACTTAGTTTAGTCAGACCTCAATATTTCCCTTTGGCACACCCTACAGGGCACATTTATGATCGGATTGCTTTGAAATCTGGCATGCTTGTTTGGGGAGACCTCTAGATGGGAGCTATCGATTTTCTTCTATTTCTGTCAAAAAATATTGCCATGGCCAACGTTCTTAGAGCTTAGTTCAGTCAGACCTCAATATTTCCCTTTGGCACACCCTACAGGGCACATTTATGATCGGATTGCTTTGAAACCTGGCATGCTTGTTTGGGGTGACCTCTAGATGGGAGCTGTCGATTTTATTCCATTTCCGTCAAAACATGTTGCCGCGGCCAACGTTCTTGGAACTTAGTTTAGTCAGACCTCAATATTTCCCTTTGGCACACCCTACAGGGCACATTTATGATCGGATTGCTTTGAAACCTGGCATGCTTTTTTGGGGAGACCTCTAGATGGGTTCTATCGATTTTCTTCCATTTCCATCAAAAAATGTTGCCGCAGCCAACATTCTTAGAACATAGTTTAGACAGACCAAAATATTTCCCTTTGGCACACCCTACAGGACACATTTATGATCGGATTGCTTTGAAACCTGGCATGCTTGTTTGGGGTGACCTCTAGATGAGAGCTATCGATTTTCTTCCATTTCCGTCTTTCAAAAAATGTTGCCGCTGACAACAATCTTTGAACTTAGTTTAGACAGGCATCGATATATTCCTTTGGCATGCCCTACAGGGCACATTTATGACCATATCGGTTTGAAACTTTGTATGCTTGTTTGGGTTTACCTCTAGATGGGAGCTATCGATTTTCTTCGATTTCCGTCAAAAAATGTTGCCACTGGCAATGACCTTTGATGAACTTAGTAAAAACTTAGTGCAGTTAAGCATCAATATTTCCCTTTGACTCACCTTGCAGGGCACATTTATGATTAGATCACTTGCAAACTTGGTGTGCTTGTGTGGGATGACATCTATATGGGAGGTGTCGATTTACTTCCATTCCTGTCAAAAAATGTTGCCGCTGACCTTTGAACTTAGGTTAGTCAGACCTCAATATTTCCCTTTAACACACCCTTCAGGGCACATTTATGATCGGATCACTTTGAAACTTGGTAAATGTGTTCAGGGTGACCTCTAGATGTTAGCTATTGCTTTTTATCATTTCCGTAAAAAATTATTGTCATTATCACCAGCCTTTGAACTTACTGCATTTGTGCATCAACTTATCCCTTTTGCACTCTCTGCAGGGTATATTTATGAATTTCCATAACCCCCCCCCCCCCCCCCCCCAAAAAAAAAAAAAACCCATTGCCACAAGCAATGACCTTCTACTTAGAGCACTTGTGCATTAACATCTTCCTTTGGCATGCCTCAGAGGGCACATTCATTGTCAGGTTGTTATGAAACTTTGTATGCTTATGCAGTGCGACAAAGATAGGAGCTATTGATTTTCTTTTCATTTTCATCAAAAGCTGTTGCTGTTAGCAACAATCTTTGAATTTATTGCATTTGTGCATCAACATTCTTTGACATGGCCTACAGGCCACATTTATCATAGGATTGTTTTTGAACTTGGTGTGCTCATTAGGCAAGACCTTAAGATAAGAACTATTGATCAGCATTCATTTCTGTGAAAAAGTTGCCATTTACAATAACCTCTGAACATACTGCATTTGTGTTTCAACATTCTTCCTTTAGCCAGTCTTACAGTTTACATTTAAAAATGCATGGATTACTCTGACGTTGTGCACACACAATGCTGTTATATTGAAATTTCATCAAATAACATTGGTACCAATGATCTTCAGTTTTGCCTTTTCATTTAAAACTTACCAAGTTCAAGTTTTCCAGGTGGAGCTACAGTGTCATTGACACTTTCATTATTAAATTCTGGGGAGTTTAACTTGTAAAACGGAATAGGTATTCCATTTATCCCCTACGTTTATGCCCTATTCATTACTATTCAGGACGTTTTGTATTCTTGCACCTTCTACCACATGCATTGTTTTTTCTTCATATGACTATCTAGCTTTGCATCAGGTAGTTGTTGATCGGTTACTGACTTTGGGCCTTTGTTGTGCCTTTTGTTGGTTAATTTCCAGTTTTTTCTCTTGACGTTGTTGTCTGTTCTATAACGTTTTGGATTCGTATTAATTCAGTGTTTAGTTAAAAACAATTATTGTTTTATATATTAGGATACATATTTTATCTTATTCCAGTATTTTAGCTTTAATTAGTTTAAACATATTTTATTGCCATAAATGCAAAATGATCGGAGAACAAGTTTAATTAGTTAGTGGTTGTCCACACTTAGGCTCTATCAGGATGCCCTTGGGCTCATGAGGTTCCCTTAGGGCACTAAAGCTTCATTCAAAATTTTTCGAGAAAAAAAATAATAAATTTTTAATTTATTTCAAAAATTTATCCTTGCAATGTTTATTCTGTATTATTATTGGGAATGCAGCGGGCTTATGTTTTTGGCTTCATTATTATTGTATCCATTATAATAATTGGTACTTAGTGAAAATCCAGGAAGCCTTTCGGGATTAAAGGCTTGTTGTTTGCCGATAGTCACGGCACTCCATCAATACTTGTACTATGGGATGCGAAGGTTGGAAATGGGTGTCGACCTGTGTGGTGGGCGGGAAAATTCTAATGTAGGAGCTTTCACCACTGGCTAATACTAGTCTTTCAGTCTCTTTTTCAGAGGAACAAGAACTTGGTGATGGTACTTTGACACCTGTCCATTACGTGCTGCCGTCATTGCACTCTGATAAGTCCTGCTTTGATGAGTGAACAGAGCTAACTGCCAAGGTGCTCATGATATTTGCACAGGATTAAAGCTGTTAGAAGCTTAATTCTCTGCATGCAGCTGGCTTGACCGGTGAGCAGTCGTCCCTATATGGGCGCTGGGACGCCGGGTAGGTCCGTTGCTGTCGAAAAATATAAAGTGGGTAGAGCGAGCTCCTCATAATATAAAGCTCACCCAGCGACAATGGCAAAAGGAGAAGAAGCCTGAAAGTTTTTATACAGGATGCTTGGCGAGACCTGGGGTCAGATCGCGAGTTGGAGTACCCTCTCCATCCCATTAGCAGTCGGGGTCGACTGTGTCCGTTGCGAGAAACTATAATGAGTTGGAGCACGCGTCGGGATGTTCCTTCCACACTGCAGCCATGGTCGGCTGTGGTTATGGCTTCTTCTTCTTACATAGAAGCACACGCAAAGGGGATCAGTCTACAATTTCCTCATTGGGATATTCGGCAAGATCTGGGGTCAGATCGCGAGTTGGTGAGTGTTCTCCGTCCCATTAGCAGTCAGGGTCGACTGTTTTCTGTTGTGAGAAACTTCAATGAGTCGGAGCACCCATCCAAAATGTGCGAGTCACGATGTTCCTTCCACACTTCAGCCGGGGTCGGCTGTTGTTATGGCTTCCTCTTCTTCCATGGATAAGCTCCCTAAGGGGTAGAAGCCTACAAGTTTTTAAACGGAACTCCTGTTGAGGTCTGGAGCCAGACCACGAGCTGGAGAACCCTCTCCGTTCCATCAGCAGTCGGGGTCGACTGTTTTCAATTCAAGAAACTTTAGTGAGTTGGGACACCCGTTCACGCTTGCGGTTCGGGACGCTCCTTCTACACTGGGGCCTGTTGCAGCTATGGCTTCTTTCTCTGCTTCATCTATGAAGCACATTAGACTGCAGACTAGCTATCCGACTTTGCATGTTCATGCTGTTCCATGGAGATGTTCCTAGTCTTCACCTCGGATTAACCTGTAGCTATTCGTTCGAGGCATTTTTATACGGGACATGCGTTGAAAGATCTGGGGTCAGATCTCCATCCCGTGAGCAGCATATGGTGAAGAAGTGGATAATCGCTGCTCCGCAAGTCTTGTTCACGGACCTGCTGCTGCAGATTGCACAGCGTATCGCAGCATCCCAGTAGTCGCAGGTTCTGCCGTCAACAGGCTCTGGTAGTGAACTGTTGGATGGTGCTTTGTTGGTCCAGTCATCTGTACATTCGGATGGTGTTGACCATGCTTTCAGATGGAACATTCAGATGGTGAGAGGGCTACGGGGGTTGATTCTCCATCCCTCACAGAACGGCACATTAAGACTATGAATTTTTATTCATAAGCTCTTCGAATCTTGTTCCATGTGAACAAAAGTCTTCATTTACTAGGCAAAAAACAGCTTAAGGTACTGTGCAAAGGAAAGACGAAGATCTTTCCTTCCCGGATCTTTCGGCTCATGTGTTGAAGGCTTTTGGTCAGATTAAATATGCCTACCTTGGCTTAGCAATAGTATAAGAAAGGCAATGATCTATTCCTCACGAATAGAAGATCGATAGCTCATAGTTAGGCTAAGACAGCTGTCCTGTTTGGAATAGAGGCATTAGAAGGAATAAGTACATCTTTTCAGAGGCATTTAGTGCTATTGTGGATGCCATAGTAGCCTTATGTACTGTTAGAGTGGTCTTTTCTTATACATTAGCACCTAACGTCATAAGTCTCCATTTAGTGAACTGTCTAAGGCCGCAGGGTAACACACAGATATCTGTCTTCACCGATATATGACTTCTAGGCTATGTTAGCTCCGCTGAGACCGCTAGCTTTTTGGAATAAAGCCGTTAGAAGGAAAGATTATGTTTTCCTTCTCTGTGTAGTATTCCTAGGTGCCACAGGCAGTTAGACCTATTGTTGTTGCCTTAGTTTGGCTTATGTGAATTAAGAGCAGTTTGTGTTTATATATCATTAGCGGTTAACGTCATAGTGGCCTTATATATTTTACAGAGTTTTTTTCTTATACATTGCAGCTAACGTAAGTCTCCATTTAGTGAGCTTTCCAAGGCTGCAGGTGACACAGATATTTGTCTTCATGGAGATGAAGACTAATAAACTGCGTTAGCTGAGCTGAGACTACTGTCTCTTTGGAATTATGGCCGTTAGAAGAGCGCCCTTTATTCCTTACCTTAAGCGACTAATGTTGTAAGTCTCGTGTCAAACAGTTTTATGGGTGGAGGAAGCTGGAGTACTTGGAGAGAACCACTGAGCAATGGCAAGCAACTGTCAGACTCCCCAACGTACTAACTCTACACAGGCAGAGTTAGCATTGGCTGAAGACAAGTGCACGATCGATATGCAGTTTGTCTTAGTACACAGCACCACTAAGGCCCCACTAGGGCTGCATGGTATTCAAATTTCAATACTGATATCGGTATTGAAAAAAATACCGCGATATACTGTGGTATATCGTAAACTAGTTCAGAATCTGTACAAACATGCACAGCATTATTTTATTTTCACATCATATAGACAGCTCAGACATGAGGTAAAACAATTTAGTTCCATGACTTTTGTGTTCGAAAAAAATGTCCCACCCTGTTTATTTTTCCTTTGTTCATGAATATTAATTAATACAGCTGTTTATCGAGTGTGTGCACTTCGTACCCTGCATTTTCCACTCCATTGTTTGGTTCTTCTTATGACCTATTGTATTTTAAGTGTTGATAGATGTGGTCAGTAGTATGTTTGTGTTAATAATTAATGTTCATGTAAGTGGCCATTATTAATGTCTGAATGGATTATTATTATGCAGGCTTCCCTTTCCCTTTGTTTTCTGTTTTTGCATCGAGGACGAACATACCCCCCAATACTGCACCTGATGTGATGTGTGGTTAGCACAGTTCTTAAAGGGTTAAAATGTAAACACAAGGCTTAAATATAGATATTTGAAGTTACAAAAAACAGTAAAGTTTTAGATTGCTGGTTGTCATTGTTTTAAAACAGGGACAAAAAGTGACCGAGACGTCCAACCCACACTTCATTGCCATTGAAGAGCTTATTAATATTTATAAGTTCAAAGTTCACAATGACAGTGTTAGTGGAAATGTTGATCAACTTGGCTTCAGGCTTTATCTGTTTTTGAGAAGGATAGAATAAATAAAACAAACACTGCCTATAATGATTTTGTGAGTAATTTATTATCCACACAGGAAAACGTGAAATTAGATACACAATGTGTCAAAAGTATTCATTCCCAGAATTCGACGCACTCCCGACTTCAATTTCAAATTGCTGGTACGGATATACTTATTTGTAACTTATGCAGCTCAAGTATGCTGCAAACTGTATTTTCATTTGTCGAATGAAGGTTGATTGACATGGTCTCCATAACAGGAGTTGTCAGTCT
The DNA here is from genome assembly GCA_031216915.1 of Pictodentalium vernedei. NCBI lineage: Eukaryota > Metazoa > Mollusca > Scaphopoda > Dentaliida > Dentaliidae > Pictodentalium > Pictodentalium vernedei. Next base: position 278,894,545 of record CM062295.1, on the reverse strand, counting down.
GGGAGGAGTTTCAAGTAGTATTCATCTTTTTTCTGTGATTGATTTTTGAGGAATGACAGACATGATAGAATACAGTGACTGTTTTTTTTTCCCCAGTAATATATTGACTTCAACTTTGATAATTTTGATACGGAACCATTTCTTACGATTTACCGGTACTTTTAAAACAATACCTGTATTCATCTGGTAGCATTCTCAATACTGGTAATCAGAGGCACTCTTCCATAAATTGTAACAATGCAAAGACAAGTGAGCAAATTTTGACAACCAAAATAATTTAGCACACTACCTGTTAATTCTTCCTGTATTCACACTTAATCCATTATATCTTGTTTATAGAGCTCTGTGTATGCTGTCAATCAAGATATAATCATTTAAATACTCAACATATTATGTAAATTGAGGGAATGAACCAACTTAAGGTCAACTGAATATTGCTGTGTTTGCATCGTTTCATGTTTTTCACTGGCAAACTTAGTATTTGATTAACAGAGTTCTGCTGTGCAACTGTGGCACCCGGTTAATTGCACATCTATTAAATAAATAATTATGTTAATTGAATATAACTTACAAATTCAAAACCAAACCATCTACCATACCTTCAGTACAAATTTTAACAGTTAATTACACATAGGATATAGAGTAACCTCCTGTTAATTGGATAAAAAGTCTTGTAATATTCAAGAAATTACCCTGTCAGTCACCAGTTTCCCCTTGTTTATAGACCTTTTTGGCTTTAGTAATCCAAAACAGGCATTCAATCTATTATTTTTGTTTGACAGAGCTATAAGGCTGAATTCCTTGAAGCAAATGAAAATAAAAATACTGAGGACAGCTGCAGGTCATCTAAAAACTTTTTCAGCTGTACATGTGGACGTAGCTATGATCACTCCACACATTCCAGAGCACTTGCAATCTTGATGAAAGATGTCAACTTTTTCGACAGTGCTAAATACTTTAATCCTATGGGTATGGGCCATGGTTTGGGTTTTTGTCATACATATTTTCAGTATATACCGAAACATCACCAGAAAAAAAAGGATTAGTGCATTATTTTTAAGATCAGAATGACAGTTTAGAAGCTATAAAATTGTATATCACCTTGTTTTCGATGTTGAAAACAAGGTTCTTGGCTTGGGAGAAAATGATCCATCACAAGCTGATGTGTAAGATGGAAAAACCTCCCCCCTCGGGGCCAAATTTCGGGCCCATCACTCGCAACCTCATGTCCGGATCAAAAAACTGCCCCATCGGGTGAGATTTTTCCACCTCGAACAGCAGGTCATGGTAGATTATATTAGTTTCTAGAATACATGAAAGAGACCAAATCCCTGTTAATTGGATACTCCTATTGACTGGTTGAGTGCTAAAAGCCACTATCAGGGCTTTGAGAAGAAATGAGGGTACCAAACCAAAAGCCCACATTTTCCCTGCTCACATTTCATATTCAATCAGATGCAAATAATATTTTGTTTCATATAAATTTGTTTTTTTTTACAATTTATTGGAGAGTGCTTGTGGGCACTCTTCAATCATTTGTAATAGAATAAATTTCGAAAAACAAAATCAGTCCACGAAAAATAATCTAGCCCTCAACCAGTTAAATAATTAATTCTCACTGGGAAAGTGGCAAAACAATTAACAGAGTTCCACTGTATTGCCTGAAAGTTATTATATGTAAATAGTTAAAACCTGATGGATACTTTCTTACTTCTAAACTTCACACTTGTCTGTTGTTTATTGTTTGTTAAATCATTATTACAGTTACCAGTCATGTGCTTTACCATATGTCACTGTTGGTATTTTTTTCAGATCAACATATCAGGATATATAATACAAAACAAAATAAGTTTAATTGCTTTAAACTCATCCGGGCAAGGAATGTGGGATGGAGTATTTTGGATACTGCTTTTAGGTAAGTGGTATGCAGTGTTATATTTTGCTTTGCTCGGGTTTCATTTCTAGTGAACTAGATTATTATTTCATCTATTTTGCTGCTAAAAGTCTAGCGTTACTGAACAGTGTTGTAAGCCCTTTCATTTTATCACATAATCAAATCTTTTTCTAAGCATTAAACTCATGCTTTAATCCCTGCACACTGATGTCAGAATTTCCAAAATTCAATCAGCAAATTTTCCTACAATGTAACCAGGAATTTATCCAATTCAATTCTGACATAAGGTGACCCTGGCTGTCAAAAGTGTCATTGAACCCCATTAAATAAATAACCAATTCAATCTTGCTATGCCCCCACCTCTAAAAGAGGTTTTGGTGGGCATATAATTGAATGTTTCTCATTATAACTCAAGCATCGGTTGTCAGGTTTTGATGGCCATTGGTATGGTGACAGACCAGCATATTATGAAGATCGACTATGCATACCAGAGGTGTGACCTTTGTTGAAAGTTTTGCATTATAAATCAATCATTGTTTGCCAAGTTTTGATTTCCTTTCATATGATGAGCAATCAGCATGAAGGAAAAGGATATCTGCATATTGCAGATTTTATCCATGCAAATGTACCAGAGTTATGGCCCTTGTTATTCTTAAAAAACTTTCAGTACAAACATTTTGCATTATAACTCAAGTATCTGTTGTTGATGTCCTTTGGCATTGTGAGAGACCAGCTTGGGGGAAAGAATATTCTAATTTTGCGAGTTTTGTCCACACATTACGTACCTGAGTTATGGCTCCTGATATACTAGAAAAATTTCAGTACAAACATTTTTCACTATAACTCCGGAATTGGGTGTCAAATTCTGATGTCTTTTGGTATGGTGATTTATTGATTTATTGATGTTCAAGGTCACATATTTATGCACAATGGCTAATCATGACCATGACAGTTTTACAGGTGGCGGCAGCCGGAGTACCCGGAGAGAACCACCGAGCAACGACGAGCAGCTGCCAGCTCCCCAACATCGTACCTCCGCACTGCAGCACAGGCAGGGTTAGATTGGTTGAAGACATGCATACCATCGACGTGCAGTACGCCTTAGCACACGGCGTCATCCTGCCCCCACGCGGGCAATGGAGATGAAGTGTCTTGCCCAAGGAAACAACGCGGTTGCCACAGGTGGGATTCGAACCGAAGACCTCTCGGCTTGCAGCCTGCACCTCTACCTACTGAGCCACCGCACTCCCTTTGGTATGGTGAGAGGCCAACATGGATTAAAAATAATATCTACACAATGTGGTTTTGTTCATGCATACTTACCTCAGTTATGCCCCTTGTCAGAATGAGAAAAATTGTGCCTTATGAACATTTTGAATTGTCTTTTGCCCCTGGAATAATGTTTATTGAATGGCGGCAGAAAAGTGAATAATTTTTATATCGCCCATGTTCAGTGGGAGAGTCTAACCAAGTTGGGTCTGCAGCGTGTGATCGTTTGTTCAAAATAGCAAACATTTAGGCCATCTTGAGAAATTGCACCAATCCAGTGAGTATCATACATTATTCATGGTATTGCAGGAGAGGGCATACGCAACTTTTCGTGTTGCTCATTTTTGTCATTGTCCCCCGACATTTTGTCGGAGGACTATTGTAATCAGCTACGTCTGTCTGTCCGCCCATCCGTCCGGAGTGATAACTATAATTCGGGTCATCAAATCGAAACCAAATTTGCTATATACGTCTACTATCCCAATGAGATGGTGAATTTCGAATCTAGGTTCGATCCAGTAATTGTTGTAGTTATGCCCCCTTTTCACAACTTTGGAAATTTGTTGTCTGGATGATAACTTTTGTTTGAGTTATTGAATCAACACCAAATTTTATATACAGGTTTGTCTGAAGAATAGGCTGATCCAGTTCCAATATGAATTCAATCTGACCAATTTTGGCTGAGTTATGGCCCTTTTTTTTTTTAGCTCACCTGTCCTAAAAGGCCATGTGAGCTTTTCTCATTACTTGGCATTTGTCGTCGTTTGGTGTCCGGCGTCCGTAAACTTTTCACATTTTCATCTTCTCTGTAACCTCTGAGCCAGTGTGAACGAAACTTGGCAGGAAAGGTCTATGGGAGGTCCTCTACAAACGATCCTCATTTTGTTCCCGTCAGATGAAAAATATGGCTTCCAGAGGCATTCTTTGATTCTGGTTGGTGGATTTTTAAAAAATCTTTTCCTCTGAAACCATCAGGCCAAATGTTTCGATACTTCATATAAATGATGACTGGGACACCCTCTACCAACGATCCTCATTTAATGTTGATCAGGTGACAAACATGGCCGCAATTGCGGCTCACAGTTACTATAGAAACCCTATGGGAAATCACATTTTCATCTTCTTCTCTGGAACTACTCAGCCGACATGAAATAAACCTGGCAGGGATAGTCTATGGGTGGTCCTCTACAAATGATCCTTATTTTGTTCCCACAGGTTTGAAAACATATCCACCAGAGGCATTCTTTGATTCTGATTGGTGGATTTTGAAAAATCTTCTCTGAAACCACACACCAAATGTTTTGAAACTTTGCATGTTTGATGACTGGGACCCCCTCTACCAACTATCCTCATTTAATGTTGATTGGGTTGCAAACATGGCCACAATTGCAGCTTAAAGTTACTATAAAAACCCTATGGGAAATCACATTTTCATCTCTTCTCTGGAACTACTCAGCCGACGTGAAAGAAACCTGGCAGGGATAGTCTATGGCAGGTCCTCTACAAATGATCCTCATTTTGTTCCCATAGGTTTGAAAACATGGCCGCCAGAGGCATTCTTTGATTCTGATTGGTGGATTTTGAAAAATCTTCTCTGAAACCACAGACCAAATGTTTTGAAACTTTGCATGTTTGATGACTGGGGCCCACTCTACCAACGATCCTCATTTAATGTTGATTGGGTTGCAAACATGGCCTCAATTGCAGCTTAAAGTTACTATAAAAACCCTATGGGAAATCACATTTTCATCTCTTCTCTGGAACTACTGAGCTGACATGAACCAAACCTGGCAGGGATAGTCTATGGCAGGTCCTCTACAAACGGTCCTCATTTTGTTAACCGTGCATCGAAAAACATGGCTGCCAGAAGCATGTTTGATTCTGATTGGTGGATTTTGAAAAATCTTCTTCTCCTAAAACCACATGGCCAAATGTTTTGAAACTTTGCATGGTTGATGACTGGGACACCCTCTACCAATGATCATTATTTAATGTTGATCGTGTTGCAAACATGGCTGCAATTGCGGCTTATAGTTACTATAGAAACCCTGTGGGAAATCACATTTTCATCTTCTTCAATGGAACTTAAACTACTGAGTGTGAACTAAACTTCGCAGGAATGGTCTATAGGAGACTCTCTGCAAACGATCCTCTTTTTGTTCCCGTTGGCTGGAAAATATGGCCACCAGAGACATTCTCTGATCCTGATTGATGGATGTTGCAAAAATCTTCCCCTTTGAAACTACAAAGTCAAACATTTTGAAACTTCACATGATTGAGGACTGGGACACCTTCTGCCAATGATCTTCATGTAATGTTGCTAACATGGCCACAATTGCAGCTTATAGTTACCATGAAAAGCCTAGATGTGAAATCACATTTTTATATGTAGTTCCAGGTGAGCAATTAACAGGCTCTTTAGAGCCTCTAGTTCCCTTTTTTGAACATCGAAAATTAGTTGTCCAGACAATAACTTTAGTTTGGTTGATCGAATTGAAACCAAATTTGGTATATGAGTTTGTCTGAAGAATACATTGGTCAAGTTCGTATTTGGGCTTGGTCTTACAGATTTTGGCTGAGTTATGGCCCTTTTTCCATTTTTTCAACTTCAAAAAATTTGTTATCTGGATGATAACTTAAGTGTGGGTGATCAAATCAAAACCAATTTTGGTATATGAGTTTGTCTCAAGAATACGCTGGTTAAGTTGGAATTTGGGTTAGGTCCGACCAATTTTGGCTGAGTCATTTTCCTTATTGAGATTTCTCAACTTTGAAAATTGGTTGTCTTGAAAGGGGTATTTCACAATAATTCAATAACATTCCAGAAGTAGTGCTAGGTTACACAGTTGTATTGTTGCACAAAGCTTGAATCTCAGGAGACGAGGAATAAAATAAAACCACTTCTAGTGACATCATTTAACAATTATAGGCCACTTAATTAAAAAAGTCCTTCCTGTTCAGGCCAAATGGTTCGAGCGTTTTCAATTCATAAATCCAATTGATTTCTGAGTCAGTAAACATTTGACATCATTTAACCTTTTACCTAACAAATCAGCCACATCTACTCGCATAATAGGTAAATTCAGCAGCTGAAAAAATATTATTTTTCAAAATATTTCAACAAAACCATATCATGTGACCCCTCTTTGGAACAAGCTTGTCGAGCTCATTCTAGTGAGGGGTCACATGATATGGTTTTGTTGAAATTTTTTGAAAATTTTAAAAAAAGGGTATTTAAAAAAATAAATTTTGATATTGTCTGCATTGGGTAAAGGGTTAATAAGTTTTGAACCATTGTTTCAGTAAAATTTTCTTACTAAATGCGTCTAAATTTCTACGTCATTGGGGACTATTTTGTTTTTAGCAGAGGCCCTGGCAAACAACACAGTGTTAAAACAACTTAATTATATGGCCGCTCATATGAGTGGGCCATATTATGGTATGACAATGTCCGTCCGTTCGTTAAAACTATAGATCCAACAGATGTTGTTTTTTTATGGTTGATTAATCATGACTAGAGGATGGTTCCTTTCGATAACAAGCATTGTGGCATATCCAAGATGGTCACCATGTCAGCCATCTTAGATTTTTAGGGACTTTTGATTGTTCATTTGATAATCCAACAGATACTGTTTTTTTATGGTTGATTAGTCATGACTAGAGGATGGTTCCTTTCGATAACCAGCATCATTATTAGTCCATCCATCCATTTGTCTGTCTGTCTGTCCGTCCATCCATCCGTTAACTTTTGTTTGCCCACATGATAACTTGAAAACCATACATCCAACAGATGCTGTTTTTTTAGGGTTGATTAGTCATGACTAGAGGATGGTTCCTTTCAATAACCAGCATCAGTGTCCGTCCATCCCACTCATAAAACTATAGATCCAACAGATGTTGTTTTTTTATGGTTGATTAATCATGACTAGAGGATGGTTCCTTTCGATAACCAGCATTGTGGCATATCCAAGATGGTCACCATGTCAGCCATCTTAGATTTTTAGGGACTTTTGATTGTTCATTTGATAATCCAACAGATACTGGTTTTTTTATGGTTGATTAGTCATGACTAGAGGATGGTTCCTTTCGATAACCAGCATCATTATCAGTCCGTCCATCCCTTTGTCTGTCTGTCTGTCCATCCATCCATCCGTTAACTTTTGTTTGCCCACATGATAACTTGAAAACCATACATCCAACAGATACTGTTTTTTTAGGGTTGATTAGTCATGACTAGAGGATGGTTCCTTTCAATAACCAGCATCAGTGTCCGTCCATCCATCTGTCCATCCATCTGTCCATCTGTCCATCCGTCTGGGCCAACATTGGGGGTTTAGGGGCTATTATTATTAGAGGCTACCTCCAAATTAAGGTAGTGTTAGGGTTAGGAGTGGGGTGGGGTGGGGTTAGAGGTAGCCCCAGAGTAGGGCTTAAGGTTGGGGGAGGGTTAGGTCCTGGGGGGTGGGGGGGGGGGGGGGGGTGTAGAGTTGGTGTCAGGGGTGGGGAATTAGTTTTAGTAGCCCCTAAACTGAAAAATAGCTCCTAATCCTATTGGTTTGGCTAGGGTGGGGTTGTGTCAGGGGTGGGGTGGGGGTTAGGGGTAGCCCCAGAGTAGGGCTCAAGGTTGGGGGGTTAGGTCCCGGGGGTGGTTGGGGGGTTAGGGTCTGGGGTGGGCTTTTAGGGTTTAGGGTCAGGGTGGGGTAGGGTTAGGGCATGGTTTAGGGGTGGAGGGGTATGGTTAGGGTTAAATATAAGTTCTAGGGTGGAGGGGTGGGGTTCTGGTTAAAATAAGGTTTTGGACATACAAAATGTTTTTTTTGGTAGCCCATAAACCCGAAATGTCCGTCTGTCCGTCTGTCTGTCCACACACACAAATGACTACTTATGTGGCTACGAGTTAGTAAAACAGGATACTTATGTGGTTAATCTCTTATTGTGGGGGGTGGGGGTGGTTGGGGGTTGGGGTGGTTGGTTGGATAAATGTAGAGTAGGGTTAGGGCATTCTGGGGGGGGGGGGGGGGGGGGGGGGGGGGGGGGTTAGGGGTGGGGGTCAGTGAAGGGGTGTTAGAGTTATGTGGCTTGGTTTAGGGTTAGTTTAGGGTTAGCTTAGGGTTAGGGGTGGGTAGGGTTAGGGTCAGTAAAGGGTAGGGTAGGGTTACGGTTAACTGCCCCCCCCCCCCCAAAAAAAAAAAATCCCCCCCCCCCTTCCCCCAAAACTTGTTTTATTATGTTGGACATGCGTTTTAGGGTAGCCACCTAACAGGTCAATAAATAAAAACTAACCCTAGCCACATAACTCTAACACCCCTTCACTGACCCCCCACCCCACCCCCACCCCACCCTTAAACCCCACCCCAGAATGCCCTAACCCTACTCTACATTTATCCAAACCCCCACCCCAACCACCCCCATGCCACCCCTCACCCCCAGAATAAGAGATTCTGTTAACGTGGCTAGCCACGTTACGTGGTTAGCCACGTAACAGACTTTAACCACATAAGTATCCTGTTTTACTAACTCGTAGCCACATAAGTAGTCATTTGTGTGTGCGTCCGTCCGTGCATTGGTTTTGTTTGTCCACACGATAACTTGAAAACAATACATCCAACAGATACTATTTTTTTATTGTTGGTTAGTCATGACTAGAGGATGATTTTGGATTTTCAGGGACTTTTGATTGTCCACGCGATTACTTGAAAACTATAGATCCAACAGATGCTGCTTTTTTATGGTTGATTAATCATGACTAGAGGATGGTTCCTTTCGATAACCAGCATTGTGGCATATCCAAGATGGCCACCATGGCAGCTGTCTTGGATTTTTAGGGACTTTTGATTGTTCATTTGATAATCCCAACAGATACTGTTTTTTATGGTTGATTAGTCATGACTAGAGGATGGTTCCTTTCGATAACCAGCATCATTGTCCATCCGTCCATCCTTTTGTCTGTCTGTTTGTCCATCCATCCGTCCATTAACTTTTGTTTGCCCACGTGATAACTTGAAAACAATACATCCAACAGATACTGTTTTTTATGGTTGATTAGTCATGACTAGAGGATGGTTCCTTTCAATAACCAGCATCAGTGTCCGTCCGTGGGGGCACGGTGGCTCAGTTGGTAGAGGTGCAGGCTGCAAGCCGAGAGGTCCTCGGTTCGAATCCCACCTGCGGCAACCGCGTTGTGTCCTTGGGCAAGACACTTCACCCCGATTGCCTACATGGGGGCATGATGACGCTGTGTACTGAGGCGTACTGCACGTCGATGGTGCGCATGTCTTCAACCAATCTAACCCTGCCTGTGCTGCGGTGCAGAGTTCAGAGTTACAATGTTGGAGAGCTGACAGCTGCTCGTCGTTGCTCGGTGGTTCTCTCCGGGTACTCCGGCTTCCCCCACCTGCAAAACTGTCATGGTCACGATTAGCCGTTGTGCATAAGTATGTGACCTTAAACACCAATAAATAAATGTCCGTCCGTCCATCCATCCATCCATCTGTCCATCCATCCATCTGTTAACTTTTATTTGTCCATGCTATAACTTGAAAACAATACATCCAACAGATACAGTTTTTTATGGTTGATTAGTCATGACTAGAGGATGGTTCCTTTCAATAACCAGCATTCTGGCATGTCCAATATGGCCGCCATGACAACCATCTGGGAGTTTGGGTGACTTTTGATTCTCCATGCAATAACTTGAAAACAATATATTCAACTTTAATGGGTTGTAAGCCAGGAATGTACAATTATTTTTGAAGGAATTATTGTCCTTTTGTTCAAATAAAAATTTCTTCACAAGCACAATTTCTTCATAGGCGGCCGAATATTGATCCACCGCCTGGCAGTGCACTTGTTTGAGATCTAGTAAGTGTTGTTTGTTTTTGATAAATAGAATTAAATCCCCCCTCCCCCATCAATCTTTTTTACACCAGGAATTCTCTTCACTGATATTATTTGGCAATTGTTGGACTAAAAATTTAACCAACTATATCTTATTTGCTGAGCCTGCTGTCAAGCAAGATATATCCTTAGTTTTCCATTGTCCAAATTAGGGACATCAGTATAATAACATGAGAGCACTCATTCCAGAGCTTTTAGCCACTGGCCGTTATCAATGCAATCAGATTGCATCGATAAAGGCCAGTGGTCAGAAGCTCTGCTGAATAAGTGATCTTCATGTTATTAGTCCCCTACGGGAACCGTAAGGGGACTATAGGATTGCACTCCGTCCGTCCGTCTGTCCGTCCATCCGTTCGTCTTAGCGTCTGTCTGTCCGGGCCAACATTGGGGGTTTAGGGAATATTATTATTAGGGGCTTACCAAATTAAGGTAGTGTTAGGGTTAGGAGTGGGGTGGGTTAGGGTTAGGGGTAGCCCCAGAGTAGGGCTTAAGGTTGGGGGAGGGTTAGGTCCTGGGGTGGGGGGTTAGGGTTGGGGGTCAGGGGTGGGGTTTTAGTTTTAGTAGACCCTAAACCGAAAAATAGCTCCTAATCCTATTCGTTTGGCTAGGGTGGGGTTGGGTCAGGGGTGGGGTGGGGTGTGGTTAGGGGTAGCCCCAGAGTAGGGCTTAAGGTTGGGGGTTAGGTCCCAGGGGTGGGTGGGGGTTAGGGTCAGGGGTGGGCTTTTAGGGTTTAGGGTCAAGGTGGGGTAGGGTTAGGGTGTGTTTTTTGGGTGGAGGGGTGGGGTTAGGGTTAAATATAAATTCTAGGGTGGAGGGGTGGGGTTCTGGTAAAATAAGGTTTTGGACTTACATAATGTTTTTTTGGTAGCCCATGTTGGAGCGTCCGTTTGTCCGTCTTTTTTTTTCAAAATCCAAGATGGCGGAATGGCGGCCATTTTTGTTGTGTTTTTTAAGCTTTTTTTCTCTATTTTCATGTTACCACCCCTCCCACCAACATGGTTCCAGCTACACTTTGCATATTTGGCACATGGATAGAGGGTTGGGAGGGGATGATGCACGTTCAATATTTTTTTTTCAAAATTCAAGATGGCGCCATGGCAACCATTTCTGTTGTGTTTTTTAAGCTTTTTTTCTCTATTTTATGTTACCACTGCTCCCTCCAACATGGTTCAAGCTACACTTTTTATATATGGTACATGGATAAAGGGGTTGTGAGGGGATTATGCACGCTCAATATTTTTTTTTTCAAAATCTAACATCTGTCTGTCTGTCTGTCTGTCTGTCTGTCTGTCTGTCTGTCTGTCTGTCTGTCTGTCTGTCTGTCTGTCTGTCTGTCTGTCTGTCTGTCTGTCTGTCTGTCTGTCTGTCTGTCTGTCTGTCTGTCTGTCTGTCTGTCTGTCTGTCTGTCTGTTTTTATGTTACCACCTCTCCCTCCAACATGCTTCAAGCTACACCTTTCATATTTGGTACATGGACAAATGGTTCTGAGGGGATGATGCACAGTCAATATTTATTTTTCAGAATCCAAGATGGCAGAATGGCGGCCATTTTTGTTGTGTTTTTTAAGCTTTTTTCTCTATTTTATGTTACCACCCCTCCCTCCAACTGGTTCAAGCTATGCCTTTCATATATGGTACATGGATAAAGGGTTGTGAGGGGATTATGCACGCTCAATATTTTTTTTTTCAAAATCCAAGATGCTAAAAAACTCGATGGTCAAACACTTGTTAAGCAAGATGTAGTTCGTTAAATTTTGAACTGCTGTATGAGTAATTTTCACTGCTGAAAACTTTGGTTTTTCCACATAATAGTGCAAGGAGTTAGATTAATAATTCCAACTATTTTCAGTAAAATAAGCCTCCCTCCCTTATAAAATTGAGAGAAAATTGTCTGAAAAACCAGAACATTTTTTTAGTATGCCCAAGCATACTTTATTTTCCTTTATATATTTTCAGTCCTGATGGTAATTATTTGATATATTCCAGCTGGTCTGAGGATAGTAAGTACATTAATTTTATTGCTTGAATTGCCATGATATAACTCCTACACACTGAAGTTAAAATTCTCCTGTCCTTAAGGCCTAAGAAAGTTAAGAATCTGTTTATCAGGTGCTCATACATGGTCATTTTGGCTGCCTCATGCTCTCTTTTTATAACCAATGCAAACTTGAAAAAATAAAAATTAAATGGTTTCGGTCTGATATTTTACCCAAGTTAATAAAATTGATAAATTTGTGCTTCGAGTGCTACAAAGCTTTGCAGTGAATATGCAGAATATGAACTTTTGATGGCAAAGAAATAATTACAAATAAAAAAAATAAAATAAAAAACTGCCCGTCCACATGCAATTTTACAAAAAATGGCCTGAGAAACAGAAGATATACTTTGTGGCGCCTAAGAACAAATTATTTTTTTTGTTAAAATTTAAACATTATTTTGATAAAACTAAGAAAGCTTTTTAAATTTTTTTAGCATGACCTTTCAGTCTTTATGAACACAATGGTGTTGAAGATAATGATGAGTTATCTTCAAAAGAATCCACTTGGGGATGCGACCTGCATCCCATAAGTGGATGAATGTGTGGTCTTATATTTATCGTATACATACCGCCTGTAATGGACTGGTGGCTGCTCGTCTGGTCTTGCTTCCTACTTCTTTTGTTTCCTCCATTTCTTCTTTCGCAGTGGAGGTGGAGATTCCTTGACTTTTGGCGGTGGAGGCTGTGGTTCCATCGTGTTTTGAGCTAGTGTTGTTGCCAAAATGACGGATTGCAGTGTTGCCGTTGCCTTTTGGAGTTCAGCCAGCTGGTTTTCCATATCATTCATATACTCATTTCAGAGAGTGGCATCTCTCTTGGCTTCTTCCATGAGCTCTATCATTTGTTTTAGCTCTTCAGCGGGAGAGCTGTGTGTTGACTCCTCAGTTCCCACGATTTGTTATTCCAGTTCGTTGGCAAGCTTGCTTATTTCTTCATAATCTTCCTCTTTAGCGTGGGGGTTCAGACTGGAGATGGAACTGGACAGAGAGACATTTGATGTATGGGTGGTGTCTGTTGGTGGTTTTTCAGGCGGTATTTGTGGATTTCTTTCTCCTCTTCCTTCTTTTTGCGGGATTCTTCTGTCTTCTTTTTCTTCCAGGCCTCTGAGCACTTGGCATCTTGGCTCTTTTCTTCTTCTTGCACTTGATCCTTTCAGTGATCTCCGGGTGTGACCAGAGCCCGACTGGGCAGAGGTACTACCACTCCCCAGAGAGACCGATGGTCTGGCTGCTGGCTTCTTTGGTTTCTTTGTTGGAGGCATTCCAGGTAGTATTGGAAAGTCCAAGATCACCTGGCAGGTATCACCAGAAAAATGGATGGACCAGTCTCTGGTGTTGCTCACATTTAGACATTTTAACATGCCCAATAATTTGTGTGGTAAAATCATTCGGGCTGTAATTAGTGGTGCTCATAGAGAGTCCAGTGAAGCATACCGAATGTGATGAGATATCATCTGATTCTTTGGAGTTAATTCTTTAGCGAGCTTAACTTGGCCATGACACTTGCAAAAGTTGCTTTTGAACAACTTAACATTTTTATTGTTTTCTTTGTTTCCTAAAGAGCTAAGTTTAATCACCTGTTTGAATTATTTTGATGTAGGACTGTCTTAACTGGTTGAGGGCTAAATTATTTTTGTGGACTGAATTTGTTATTGAAAATTGTTATTTTGTTATTGGAGAGTGCACACAGGCACTCTTCCAATAATTTGTCATAAAACAATTTATATACACAAAATATTATTTGCATTTGACTGAATATGAAACACGAGCAAGATAAATATCGACTTTTGCTCTGGTACCCTCATTTTTCTGATAGCCCTGATAGTGACTTCTAGCACTCAACCAATTAAAATGAGATATGTTAAAAATATCTTGTAACACTTGAGTTTATGAGTTATATAGTTTCTACTGAATTTGAGTATCTAAATGCTTGGCCATGGAAGTTGGCTGGTTGAAATATTAATTAATCCTCGTAGTCCTGGTGACTTTTACACGTTTTTTCTTCGCTTTGATGTTTCAAGGCAAGTCTTGACTGCCTATATAGGCAGTCAAGACTTGCCTAGCAACATCTGCTTTTGTACTTAGAATGTAACTTGCAAGTTTACCCAGAGATGGAATGTGGGGGTAGCAGTAAAATGTTATAAAAGTCAGAACTAGGCCTTTGAGGATTAAATGTGCTTCCATCGAAATTATAAAATATGAATTGAAACTAGATAAATTTGGTAACTGATCAAGGTCACAGCTCAAATCAGTTCTATGGCTGGTCAGTACAATGGAACCCTGTTAATTGAATAGCCACTTTGCCAATGAAAATTATTCAATTAACAGGAGTATTCAATTAACTGGGATTGTGTCACTTTCTGGTATTCCAGAGATAAATATAGCATCTAATCTATTATATCTTGTTTGACAGAGCTTCATGAGCTGTTTCAAACAAAATATAATAGATTTAATGCCTGTATTGGATGTACTGTGGCCAAATAGGTCTATAAACAAAGAAAAACTAGAGAGAGTCAGGGTCATATTTTTATACTAAAACCAATGGCCCAGACGTAGCTGATGCAAACTCATTAATTTCCAGGGCCAAACACAAATTTTGAACCCCTAATCCCCAAAATTTGCATACAAAACCGAAAATTCAAAGTCCTATCTGCTCCCCCATACTTTTATTTACTGCGCATGCACGGTAACCACGAAGGTACCAAAATTTGGCGGCAACATCATTCTTCTGTTTGACCCAAGTTAGTAAACATCTGAACTGACATCTGTGCTTAAAATCTCTTTTTTGAAGATGCCAGACACAAATCATTGATGATTATGGTGGATTCAAGGATGCGAAAGGATGCTGGAAGTAAACTGTTGGTTTTATGTAAAATTATTCATGTTTCCCATTTTTTGGGACATGGACCTGAACGTCATCATTCTTGCTAATGATTAAACCAACTGTTTGTTAAATGTTCCTTCCCTCTCCTCCCATGAACCCTCCTGTTAAGCTCCCAAGCTTTTTTGGCTTTTTTATTAAATTTGTTTTTTACATTTCTTGGGAGTTTAACGTGATCTACGGAATGTTTATTCTGGTTATCCCCATGGTTATGCCCCCACCCTAGAGGTGTTTGGATGTTTGTAGTCTTGCATTTTCTATCAGATGCATTGTTTTTTCTTCCTATGAAGATCTGGCTTTGCATTAGGTAGTGATTGATCAGTTACTGACTTTGGGCTTATTGTATGCCTGTTGTTCAGTTTCCGTTTTTACCTGTTGATGTTGTTTTCAGTTTAACAAGTCTTTAATTTATCATATTCTAGTATTATAGTATAGCACAATTATTATGGGTACATTTCCGTGGGCCATTTGAGAATACTAGTGTTATTCTGGACATGCGCAGATAAGGCAGAATGTGATTTGTGTCGTTTTGTTCAAGTAAATGTATTCTGGAATACTGTTTGGAATGCATTCTGTTAAACTTCTTCACGAGGAGGAATAAACGTTATTCTAGACATGTGCAGTATTGCACATTGACTAAATAGTTTTGCACATCACAAATCTTGGAGACCGAAATTTGTTTTCAAATGATGGCGAATTAGTACCAACCCGTCTCCAGTTATTTATATGTTACAACAGATTAATAAACTTTTATAACAGATTCACAGTTTGTTTAACAAATTAGTAATGTGTTATAACCAACTAATAATCTGTATTAGAATGGGATTTCAAGGCTTATGTGACTGGGTACAGACCTTGTAAAGTAGTAGAGCGGTACGTGTTTGTATGTACAGTATAGGGCTAGAAGCCCACGTGTATCCCCATGCCTATGGTAAGGGTCTCTGAAGAAGGTCCATGACCACTGAAGCAGTTTTATTTACATAAACAAATCCGTTGGATTTTCCAGGATGTGGTCTGTCGGTCAGCGAGGCCTTAACGTCTCTGGGCTTTTGGGCCTTTCCAATACAGCTCAACCCGATGCTTTTACCGAGGCTATTGCACAACGCCTTCTTTCTGTAGCCTGTTTACCATATATAACACTATAACCCCCCCCCCTTTCCCCACACACACACACACACACCTCCCTTGTTAAAATGACAGGAACAGTCTAAGTGCACAACCGTCCTCTCGCTCTGACGTCTCTCGTGCCCATGACTCTTTTGCGATGTCACTCTAGTAGCCTACAAAGCCTCTTTGACTCAACCACGACTACAGAATTGCGCACCACCTAAATGGGCCTTATCATGCTTTACCCCATGTAACACTGTACTGCTACGGCCCATTCGTTTTAACACGCGAGGACTCGGAGCAAGTCCCATGCAGCTCTACCGACTTTATACAGAGGGCCCAAACATCTGACAGCCATCTGGTCTTTAGTTGACTTTTTGTGACTGATGTCCAACGCGCGCTCCTACCTCCATTAATTCTTGCGAGTTTTAATGCCGTATCATACAGGAAATATTTCAGACTCTTTAATTCTCCTGTAGAATTTGACCAGACCCCCCCCCCCCCCCCTTGTCCCAAATACACACTGTGCCACTGACCTATTTAGAAATAACCCATAACACATGACTCCTGTTGGCCCCATATATATTTACTGGCCAAGTTTTTGTGAGGCGGCGCCTTATCCTGGTACCCAAGTCTGTACTTTAGCCCTCTATAGTTTCATAGAAAAATAAACTGAGACTATCTTTATAATTCCGTGTTGGTGTTGAGACTAATTTGTTTAAGCCACATCTCATTCTACCATTCAAAAATAAATTCAGAATATGCTTATAATTCCAATTCGATGTTGAGACCAAATTGTATCAGCCACGTCTCACTCTACCATAAAATAAAACATTGTTGAAAGCTATTGCAAGGTTCAAAGCTTCCAAAGGTTTTGCACATTGCAGTTACATGAAGTGGCGAATCTACTTCCATTCACAGGCACTCGACAAATTACCAGGATATTAATTTTAATAAAATATATGTTATATTATCAACACTAATTTTTTTAGTATTGATACTGTAATATATATTTTATTAAAAATGATAAAATCTAATAATTTGTCGAGTGCCTGTGCACAGAATAATTCTTGTCAGCTGCCGATAACGCAACCAACTTTTTCTGTGTCATCAGTTAATTCTTCGACGAGAAATGCAATCTTGAACAATATCGATTATTCTGAATAACATGCAACGTCAAATGAATGTTTCCTTGAGAATAGAACTCTGTAATTGAACTGCTCATGACATACTAGTCGGGTGAATTCTGTATACATTCGGAATAGCCCACAGAAATGTACCCTATACTTATAGTAGGATACATGTTTTAAATAATTCTGGTAGTGTAGCTTTAATTAGTGTTTGTCCACACTTAGGCTCTATCGGGATGGTCCTTGGGCTCATGAGGTTCCCTTTGGGAACTTAGGCGTTTCAAAATTTTCTTTCGAAATTTTTTTTCCCCAAATTTTAAGATTTCTTTCGAAATGATTTTAATTGCCGTATTTTTGTATCCTTATCATGTATAAATTATTTTGTAGTTTGCGAGTGCAGTGGACTTTGTCTTTGGCTTAAATATTGTTATGAAATCTTCTTGCAAGGCAAGGAAGTCTGCCTTGGATTTACATGCTTGTTGTCTTGCTTGTAGTCGCTGCACTCCTCCAGATACATGTGCTACTTGTGTAGTTTAGGATGCCAAATGTTAGAGGTGGGTGTCGCATTATCTGCTCGGTAAAGTTCCGATGCCACAAATGTCACTGCAGACTAATTCTAGTTTTTCAGTTTCTTTTTCAGAGGAACAAAAACATGGTGATGGTATAGCGACACCCATCCAAAATGTGCTGCCATTGTTGTACTCTGATGAGCAACCAGAGCTTGCTGCAAAGGTGCTCAAGAATTTCAAGCAAGGAATGAGGCCTCTTATTCCTTCACAAGCGGCTTGCTCGACCGGCGAAGCAGTTACCCCATTCGTGGGAGCCGTAACACCGGGTAAGTCTGTAGCGGTCAGGAGAGTGTAGAATTGGTTCGAACGAGCATCTCAAAATCTAAAGCTCACCCAGCGACAATGGAAAAAGGGAAGAAGCCAGCAAGTTTCTCATCGGGACGCTCCACGAGATCTGGGGTCAGATCTTGAGCGGAAGAGCCTTCTCCGACCCCTCAACAGCCGGGGCCGACTGTTGGCATTGCGAGAAACTTCACTGAGTCGGAGCTAACATCCTTGCTGGCCGATTGGGGTACTCTGTTCACTCTGCAATCGGGGGCGGCGACAGTTACGACTTCTTCCACGGCTCTTACTAAGCACATTAGACCTTCACTAGCTATCCAATTTCGGATGTTCAGTCTTCGCCTCCGAAGTCAGGCCATCTGATAGCTAGTGGTTCGAGGCTTGATTATGTAGAGGCAAAAAGAGGCAAAAAGATCTGGGGACAGATCTCCGTCCCGCAAACATCTTGCAGCAAAGAAACATAAGACCGCTGCTCCACAAGCCTCAGTGACAGACTTGCTGTCGCAGATTGTGCAGCTTATTGCAGCTTCCCAGCAAACGCATGGCAGACATCAACAGACTCCAGGAGCGAACTGTCGGATGGTGCTGGGTCGGTCTGGTCATCCGTTCATTCAGATGGATCTGACCAAAATTTACAGCTAGACCAAGTGGATGTTGAAATAGAAATGGAGGAAGATTTTTCCACATCTTGTTCCTCCTGGTCAGCAAGCTGCGTCAGCTAAACAGAAACCACTATCGTCCCTAGATAAAGAGAGCCTGCGGAGGAAAGACGACATTCTGTCCTTCCCGGGTTAGTCTGTTCATGTGTAGGAGGCCTTCATCCAGATTGACGACGCAATATTCAGCCTTGCAATTGCAAGAAGGAAAAGCGGTTTCTTGTCTTAATCTTCTATCCATATTCTGTTTCCTGGACCACATCACTTAAAAACGTTGGAGAAGATGTTCAGAGAGCTCCTCTGCGTCTGGATGAACGGGCTTTAGATTTGGATATCTCGATACCTGCTTCATTCAATGTCCACTCAGATGTGATCGAATCTACAATAGATTCTAGTCGGGCAGTTTTGGACACTATTTCCTGCGCAGATCATATCACCTGGGCTTTGGATCATCGTCTTGTTGGGAAAGCATTTGACAATATTAATTCGTCGCTCAGAGTTCTTTCTAGGGCAGTTATGTATGCCACGCATCATTCCGCCCTTACAGTGGCTAATATGGAATTGATAAGACGTGATGGTGCCTTAGCATCGTCTTCATTGATAGACGATCAGGTGAAAAGCTCTCTAAGAGTCCGGTTTCTGGGCATACCTTGTTTGACGAGAAGTTATCCTTAGAGTACGAAGAAGTTACCAAAAAAGCTACCAGCACTCTTTGCTGGGGTCAGTTTCCCAGCAGCAGTCGTCTGCTGGACGTGGTAGGTGAGGGCGCTCCAATTGACAGCCAGCGAAAAGGGCTCCTCGCAGGCTTCTAAGAAACCCTTGTATGGATACTCAGAGAACTGTCAGTATAGCGACTCTGGAAAGGGGCTTAAGTCTTACAAAGACTTAAAGCCAGATGCCCCTAAGCTGAAGGCACGAGGTGCTTCTCTGGGAAGGACGTAGTTTCTCTTCCCGAAAGCCTCGCAAGTCATACAGGTGATGGTCTAAACCTCTATTGCTCTCCAGTTGGCGGAAGGTTATCAAACTTTGTGAGAAACTGGATGGAGATTACGGAAGATCAGTGGGTCTGGAATGTGGTCAGAACGGGTCTTCAGCTATCATTCCGTTCAAAGCCCCCACTAACAAGAAGTCCATGTTGGACAGATCTTCTGGTGAATCCTTCAAAAAGGGAGTCTCTTCTTGCAGAAATTCAATTTCTCCTAGTAAAGGAAACAATAGAGGTCGTAGAAAATCACAACTCACCGGATTTTACAGTCATCTGTTTCTTGTACTGAAACCAGACGGCTCGTTTCGACCGCTGATAGACTTGAGCTGGATAAACAAATTGATTATCACTCCAAAGTTCTATATGGAAACTATTCGGTTGGTAAAAGCAAGCATTCGAGTGAATGACTTTGTGGCAAGCATAGACCTAAAGGACGCATACTTTCACGTCATGGTCCATCCAGCTTTCAGAAAGTATCTGCGCTTTGCTGTCCAAGGAAAGGTTTATCAGTTCAGAGCGATGTATTTCGGTCTGAACCTGGCACCTTGGGTGTTCACTCGGATAATGAAATTGGTGATGTCATACTTTTGAGCTCATCCGGTGGTGGTAACGTCGGCTTATCTGGACGACATTCATCAAAGATGCACTTCAGAACAATGTGCAGAGTCTGCTTCAATTATTCCGATGTCTCGGTTTCATTGTAAACGAAAAGAAGTCTGATTTAGCTCCGTTCAAGTCCTTCATTCACTTGGGGATGAGCTTTGAGACTCACAGCAATCTGGTTCGCCTTCCGATAACCTGAGCGAAATTAGTCAGTCGCTGTGCTCGCTTTTGTCTAAACTCTCTCACAGTATCAGCGAGGGATTTTATGCGACGAATGGGACTGTGTGGGGCAGCGGCAGACCTGATTCCGCTAGGTCGCTTATGCACGCGTCCTCTCCAGATTTTCTTGACTCAGAACTGGAGTGTCAAGACGCATTCGCTCGAAAGCAAGATTGTTTTAACAGATCTGATAAAACAAAAGGTTCAGATTTGGGTGGATCTCGAGTGGTTGACTCTGGGAGTTCCACTTCAAATACCAGAACCGGTCTTTACTATTATGATGGATGTGAGCCTGATGGGTTGGGGCACATCCCTGATTCCCGCAGACCTGAAGTGTCAGGGTCTTTGGGACCCTTGGTTCCTGGAAAAGCACATAAACATGTCTATTTCGCTTGCACTCAAACACTGGATTGCTCACGTAGCGAATGTCTATGTGCAGATTCTGTCAGACAATTCCACAGTTGTGGCTTATCTCAGGAACCAAGGTGGCACTCATTTAATTCCGCTATTCAAATTGACAGAGAAAATTCTCCTATTTGCTCTGAATCATCGTGTTCATCTCTCGGTCCGTCATATTCCGGGTTGTCTGAAGGTAGTTACAGACCTGCTCTCAAGGAAAGGTTGCCTGTTGCCATCGGAGTGGACTCTCATCAAATGAATATTTCTCCAGATTTGTTACCAGTGGGATCCTCCCATTATTTATTATTATTGATTGGTGTTTAAGGTCACATACTTATGCACAATGGCTAATCATGACCAGGGATCCTCCCATGATAGATCTCTTTGCTGCAAATCTAAACAATCAGCTTCCAACGTTCATGTCGCCTTGTCCAGTAGATGCTTTATCGATCTAATGGAATGGACTAATAGGATATGCATATCCTCCAACTCCGCTGATTCAGCAGATTCTCTTAAAAATCAAACAGTCTCACTGTAAAATCTTGTTGGCAGCACCTCTGTCAGCTCAGAAACCTTAGATCAACCTGGTCAGGTGTCTGTTATGGGACATTCCTCGGAAACTTCCTCCTCTCAAGGACCTTCTGTATCAGGGGAAGTCCCACGCACTGCATCACAACCTGGAAGGTCTCAACCTTCTCGTATTTCCATTGTGCAGTCCTTCCTGCACAGAAAGCAGTTTTCAGGACGAGCAGTGGATGCAATTTCTAACAGTAGGAGGACCTCCTCTTTGCTGAATTATGCAGCGAAGTGGAGAGTTTTCTTTTGTTGGTGTACAGATCAGTTGGTGGATATTTATGATCCATCTGTTCCTCAAATTGCCAATTTTCTGGTCTACCTGTTTGACATACTCAAACTGCAGCCCGTCACAATTAAGGGCTATAGGTCTATGTTATCAGACACATATGCTCATCATGATAACTTGAATATTGGATTAGATCCCTCTTTATCCAAACTAGTTAGAAATTTCTCTGTGAATAGACCTAGAACCCTCAGATTAATTCCCAAATGGAATTTGGCTTGGGTTCTCTTGAAGATTCAAGAAGCTCCTTTTGAGCCGTTAGATGATGTAGAATTTTAATTTCTAACCTACAAAATGGCATTTCTCTTAGCCTTTGCTTCTGTCAGAAGAGTTAGTGAACTTCATGCATTATCTGTTGAAGATTCCCATTACCGTAGTGTGGGTAAGAAGATTCCCATTACCGTAGTGTGGGTAATATTATTACTCTTATTACGGAAATGGCATTCGTGGCTAAGAATCAGATTAATTAATTAATAATAATAATTAATTAATTAATAATAATAATAATTTTCAAGCCTAGAATCCATACACGGTGCTCAATGGCTGTACAATAATTGCATACATACAAATACATACATACACATACATTCTCTCACAGATACATTGATACATGGATCACTATTATCATTTATTGGTGCCCAATGCCACATCAGCAACCGAGGCTATATCGTGGCAATAAGTAACAGAACCTAAAAGAAAAAGGGTATTGAATTAAAATAAAATAAAACAAAAACAAAACAAACTACAACTTTACCAAAACAAGTATGTGAGTGTAAATTGACGAGTAACGAGGCAATCCTCACTGACTCAGTCACACCCACGCATCTGGTAATGTCAGTTTATGACCAAAATTAAAAGACCACTGAAGGAAATGCCTTTCGAAAAAGGTAGGTTTTAGTACCAGACTTGAATGATTCAAGTGATTTACTATTTTTTATGTCGATTGGAAGAGAATTCTAAAGCGTAGGGCCAGCAACCGCAAAGGCCCTATCACCAGCACTAGTAAATTGAGTTGACCTGATGACCTAAGAGACCTCAGTGGTTTGTGGATGGTAAGCAGATCGGACAGGTAGGATGGTGCAGATCCCAAAATACACTTAAACACCAAAAGGACAATTTTAAATTGAATTCTTTGCTTAACGGGTAGCCAGTGTAACTCAGAGAGTACTGGTGTTATATGGCAGTACTTTTGAGTTCTGGTTATGACCGGTGCAGCACAATTTTGGATTTGTTTTAGCTTTTCAAGAATAGATGTTTTAGAGCCAATCAGAAGAGAGTTGCAGTAGTCGAGGCGACTGGTAACAAAGGCGTGGACAAGCTGTTGTTACATCTGCGTATCAGTGAAGGATCGAATTTTGCTAATATTTCTAAGATGAAAAAATGCACTGCGAGAGACGTGTTTGATATGTTCATCAGCGGCCAAATTTTCATCCATGAAATAACCTAAGTTTCGAAAACAGCTACTGGGTTTTATCGCAGAACCTCCCAATATTGAGGGACAGGTTGGATATTTTTGAAAGTTGATGAGGTAGACCTATATATCTTACTTCTTTCTTGTCATCGTTCAATTTAAGAAAGTTTTTAGTCATCCATGCCTTGATGTCTGAAATAGAAAGTTCAGAGATGTCTTAGGCAGTCTGCTCGAGCACTGACGCCGTTCTGCTGCCCTCTTCGTTCTGAGGATTCTTCCTTCAGAACAAGGGGAAGGAGGGAGGGGCAGTTTTTCCCTTTATATCATCTGGCTTTATAGTGAAAAGCAAGAGAATACCTCCTCCAGTGACAGTTTACCAGCGTCGGTGCTGAGTGGTTTTAATGTGTAGCTTGGTGTGAAGCAACCATTATATCTCATTTATGTATTGCTTTTAACGTGTAGCTCAGTGTGAAGCATTGTATATGTTACATGTCAAACGAGCGTTAATATACAATCCTCGGGCACTTTTAAATGTGTATAAAGCGTCTCATTCTCTGGACTAGCTTTATAATTTGTTTCCTTCACCAAATTAGTATAACGGGTTATGCCAGCATTAAACGGAGAAATTATTGTGTATTACTCCCAGATATGATTGGTATTATGGCGTTCTGTTTTTTTATGAAGAGAAAGACATATGTAATTCCTCTGTCTTCTCCTATTCTCCTGTGGAAACTATTCTTTAATGTGGAATAACAGAGATAGTGTATTTCATCTAAGTCCTAGGCCCTCCAGCCGTTTTACGATTCAGCTAAGTCTGGGCCATTCATTTTAGTATAAAAATATGATAAATTTAAAGTAATTTGTATATTTTTTATACTTAACCAATGGCCCAGACGGGGATGGCCCTCCCATGAGTGGTCACTCATACCTCCCCACTGATATATATAACATTTAGCAGGTATAACTAGGAAGAATGATGTTGGCGCCAATTTTGGTACCTTCCTGGTTACTGCACATGCGTAGTAAACAAAAGTATGGAGGACCAGATAGGACTTTGAATTTTTGGTTTTGTATGCAAATTTGGGGGATTGGGGGGGTTCAAAATTTGGGTTTGGCCTGGAAATTAATGAGTTTGCTCTAGCTAAGTCTGGGCCATTGGTAAGTATAAAAAATATACAAATTACTTTAAATTTATCATTTTTTTACAGTTATTTATTTATTGGTGTTTAAGGTCAAATACTGATGCACAATGGCTAATCGTGACCATGACAGTTTTTTGGGTGGAGCAACCCGGAATATCCGGAGAGAACCACCAAGCATCGATGGGCAACTGTCAGCTCCTCAACATTCTAACTCTGTTCAAGCTCCACTCAAGCAGGGTTACAGCGGTTGAAGATATGTGCACCATCGACGTGCAGTACGCCTTAGTACATGGCATCATTGGGCCCCCATTCAGGCAACTGGGATAAAGTGCCTTGCCCATGGACTCAACGCGGGTCATCCCGGACGGGGATCAAACGCAGGACCTCCAGCATAGAAGTCCAACAGTCTACCACTGAGCCTCCGCACTCCCTTTCGACAGTTACAGCATTTTTTATTCAATTAACAGGAGTTCACTCTATAATCTATATTCATTTAACAGGTCAAATTTGTGTTGGAGGTATGGTAAATGGTTTTGTGTTGGGAAATTATATTCAGTTAACCGGGTTATTCAGTTAAGAGATATCCAGTTAAGTGGGCTCCACTGTACCAATTACATATCTGATCGCAACTTTGAAACTGTAAATTTTAGGCTCATAATATACCACAAATTAATGTCCAGTCTATAATTTTATTATTGTGTTGAAAGAAATATATAAAAGACACATTGAGACATTATGTAAGGTATTAACTGCTGGAAGACCATATTGAAAATTGTGAGTGTCAAGATGAAGTTTTTATATTCCTATCATACACTTCATATTCAGCTTGTAGCAATGGGGTATTTTCTTAACTGGTTGAGTGCTTTGAGCCCATATTTGGTCTCTACGAAACAATTTTGTTATGCCCCCGAAAATTTTTTTCGAGGGGTATATAGTGGAGATCTCCGTCCGTCCGTCCGTCCGTCCGTACGAACATTTTGTATTATAACTAGAACATCAGTTGTCGGATTTTAATGTTCTTTGGTATGGTGATAGGGCAGCTTGGGGGAATGGATGCCCTTGTACCTAGGGTTTCGTCCGACAAATCTTACAGGAGTTATGTCCCTTATTTACTTTTTCCATCCGTCCGTACAAACATTTTGTATTATAACTCAAACATCAGTTGTCGGATTTTAATGTTCTTTGGTATGGTGATAGGGCAGCTTGGGGGAACGGATGCCCTTGTACCTAGGGTTTCGTCCGACAAATCTTACAGGAGTAAGTTATTTATTTTCCCTTATTTACTTTGAAAATTGATGAGTTTTAGCTCAACTTTGGCGAAGCCAAATTTGAGCTTATGCCATGGCCAGTCGTCCGTCTGGCCATCTGTCCGTCAACAATTCAATACGGCTCGGGCTAGAGGCCGTATTTATTAACCGGTCTTTACGAAACTTCTTGGGTACCTTTGTTATGACCGTGGGACGAGAACAAGTGTTTTTGGGTCCGATCCGAAATTCAAGTTGGCCGCTGGCAGCCATTTTGTACAAAATTAGGTGCAATCAGATTTTTGTGCAGAACTTCCATATGAAAGCGCTGATTTGAATAATTTCTTGTATGAATGTTTAGTACCATGGGATACATCACATATAATACAGGTTTTTTTCTTGTGCGTAAATAATGCAAATTAGACTAACTTTGATGTTTTTTGGTGTTACTTTCAGCAATATAAGTGCAAATGCCAATACGGCTTGGGCTAGAGGCCGTATTTATGAACCGATCTTTACGAAACTTCTTGGGTACCTTTGCTATCACCGTGGGACGAGAACGAGTGTTTTTGGGTCCGGTCCAAAATTCAAGATGCCCGATGGCAGCCATTTTGTACAAAATTAGGTGCAATCAGATTTTTGCACAGAACTTCCATATGAAAGCACTGATTTGAATAATTTTTTGTGTGAATGTTTAGTACCATGGGATACATCACATATAATACAGGTTTTTTTCTCGTGCAGAAATTATGCAAATTAGATGAACTTTGAATTTTTCAGTGCTACTTACACAAAGTAAGTACACATGTCAATACGTCTCTGGCTAGAATGAACCGATCTTCACAAAACATCTTGGGTACCTTTGTTATGACCGTGGGACGAGAACGAGTGTTTCTGGGTGTGGTCTAAAATTCAAGATGGCTGCCAGTGTCCATTTTGTACCAAAATTAGGTCTAATCAGTTTTTTGTACACAACTTCTATACGGCTCAGGCTAGAGGCCGTATTTATGAACCAATCTTTACGAAACTTCTTGGGTACCTTTGTTATCACTATGGGATGAGAACGAGTGTTTTTGGGTGTGGTCCGAAATTCAAGATGGCCACCAGCAGCCATTTTGTACCAAAATTAATGCAATCAGTCTTGTGTACAGAACTTCTGTATGAAAGTTCTGATTTGAATAAATTTTTGTATGAATGTTTAGTAACATGGAATACATCACATATAGTACAGTTTTTTTTCTCGTGCAGAAATTATGCAAATTAGATGAACTTTGATTTATTCAGTGCTACTTATACACAGTAAGTGCACATGTCAATACGGCACGGGCTAGAGGCTCTATTTATGAACCGATCTTCACAAAACTTCTTGGGCACCTTTGTTATCACCTTGGGATGTGAACGAGTGTTTCTGGCTGCGGTCCAAAATTCAAGATGGCTGCCAGTGGCCATTTTGTACCGAAATTAGGTCCAATCAGTTTTTTGTCACAACTTCTATACAGCTCGTATTTATGAACTGATCTTCACGAAACTTCTTGGGTCCCTTTGTTTTCACCTTAGGACAGGAACGAGTGTGTTTTGGGGTGCCTTTGTTATCACTGTGCTATGAGAACAAATATTTGGGGGTTCAGTCAGACCCACTCTTGGACTCAAAGATTTCTTTTCTAGTTTAGCATCTGACTGTCACCCACCTTTACAATACTTTACCTATACATTTGTTACAGGCTGCGGTCAGTATTTATGTACAGACCATTACAATACTTTATGTGTACCTTTGTTATCAGGTCATTACCTAGATGTTTGTCATTGCTGTGTCACATACTATACATGTACATGTCTTAACAAGTTGAGCTACAGTGTCATTGACACTTTCGTTTGGTTTCCTACCAATTAAAATTGTTTGGCTGAACCGATGAGTTTCAAATTTTATATGCTGATTACTCATGTCACAGTACAGGTCGGTTTCAATTTGAGGTTTGACTCGGCAATTTTTGATGCAGTTATGCCCCCTTTTTCACTTGGAAAAGATGCAAGACCAGTTCTACTTTTTCACTGGTTGAGAATTTTTAACAAAGGTATGTACTATTCCTATTTTTGCCTCTTTCAGTTATTATTCAATATGGCACCATTCAAGTCATCTGCAATTATTTTTATAACTTTTTCTCTATTACTGACGTCTTAGTGCTGTTCTGCAATGTAGCAGCAGTGAAGCTGTTGTCTGTTGTTACAAAACATATTAACAAAATATAAGTAATAATAATTTTATTGGCACTTTGCCATTCCTTACTGTTGTTCTGCAATGTAGTGTTGTTCTGCAATGTAGCAGCAGTGAAGCTGTTGTCTGATTATCCACATGTGAGTATGACTTGGCTACCTTCGGGGGCATTAGCACATGCGTTAGCATTGCTCTTGTTGACATTTTCTTGTAATCAAAACAGTCATTTTATTGTGTTACAAAAACAGTCTACATTGATTTTACATATTGTTGGCTCAGAAGAATACATTTTTTTTTATCAATCAGCAATTTTAAAGTTTCAATATGAAGTAATTTATAGTTTGTTATTTGTTAAGAAAACGGAATTGAAATTGCAATTATTCCTTGTGATTTATTTGAAGAAAATCCTGCTTGGTAACTTCACAAATCAGACCACATGGACCACAGTGTCTTAACAAGTATGGGTGAGCCTTCTGTAGAAGCACTTACTCAGATATGTGCAATTCTGGAACTGACTGGTTTTCATCAGTTCCAGGACAGTGAAAGTTGAGTTTGCCTTGTGCTATTTGGAAATATACATTGCACAGTCAGTCTTGTGTGATGAAGGCTACAACTCTGATGGTAATTTGCAGAAATAAATACCTCAGTACCTGGTAATACACAGACTGACCTGATAGCCTGTTAATATTTGGAGATTGTTTATCACTGTTAAATGTTCAGTATTGTAAGAAATCTGTATCCAGGAGATGACCAAAGCATGGGTAGGAAGAACTATTATTAATGTTTATCTAAGCAAACCCTATATCTTTACCAAAAATTGTCTTAGTTTTTAGAAAGAATAAGATGGTTAATAATTAAAATACTGATTTTAAAATGCTGATATACATTTGCATAAAAAATTGACACTGTTGCCATTATCCTGACTATAGTCAGCTGTCATAATATACATGCATTTTTTTTCACAAACCTTAACTGAGAAGGCTAAAATGACTCTGAGCTATATATGGGCTCCATAAACTGTCGAAGCAAAATGCATTTTCACTGATGCAAAATCAATTTGCCTTGGCTATTTTTAGGCCGAGGCAAATTTTCTTAATTGATAGGGCTGCAAACAAACAACATTTCTTATATGATTTCATGGAATGGCATATCTTCTATATAGTGGCAGCTGCTTCTTTTCCAAAAATTCCTGATTTCTTCCAAAATACACTGAAGGAAACTGAGATATCTTCTCAATTTGTATTTATATGTTAAGACATTCATATTTGCCAATTATACACAAAATTTATATTCTTCATTCAGCTTCATCAACTAAATTTTGTTTCAGCCGCAAACTGAATAGAATTTAGGAAAATCTGGTTTATAAATTTTGTATAGGAGCACAACTCATTAGAGATCCTGTGTTTATTCTCAAGACAGAACACAACGAGGGTGGAGTACAGGGACTGAAATCAATGGCCCAAGTTTGAGTTTTCTCTGTATT
The DNA here is from genome assembly GCA_031216915.1 of Pictodentalium vernedei. Taxonomy (NCBI): domain Eukaryota; kingdom Metazoa; phylum Mollusca; class Scaphopoda; order Dentaliida; family Dentaliidae; genus Pictodentalium; species Pictodentalium vernedei. The sequence continues at coordinate 278,865,267 of CM062295.1, read as the reverse complement.
CATCACATGTGAAATACAGAAAAAAACTCCCAACAAGTGTAATTGATTCTTGTCCGAGGACTCTACCTGAGTTGTGTTCTCTATTTGTACCATGATTAAACTTGAATTCAGTCAATGAAGCTGATATATTTAAAGAAAAATATCGACTTCGGTGGTCTGATAACTTTCTTGCTTGACACTCTTTTGTAAGTCGAAGCATTTCATTCACATCGTCTGATAACTTTCTTGCTTGACACTCTTTTGTAAGTCGAAGCATTTCATTCACATCATAATGTCATTCAGGCATGAATCGACCAATCAGATGTGTTCTTACAGGATGTTCTTAAGCATAATCCAGATTTCACCCATGGGGTACTCAGAACATTTCTGAATGTCTGTATTGTATGGTATCGGGTAATGTTGAAAACGTGCAGGAATCATAATATAAAGACAGTGGTCCAGAGAGACATGTACCGGTAAGTTTTCTGTTGTGTAGGTAGTCTATCTGCATGTAAATTTTGAAACTTATTGTGAACACTGGGTATATATGTAAAATTTGTCAGATGACTGTGGATAATATACACCTGGAACTTTATTAAGCACCCTCTGAAATGTTTCATGACAGTGAAGTTGCTGTTACTGATTATTATGTTTTAATGATCCCTATATCTTGCAGTACATTTCATCCAGTGAAACATGATGTTTCTGGTTGACAGCGTACCCCAAACTCATCCCCTACTCCACGTGAAGCTTGCTTCCCACGAATGTCACAAAAAACACTGTCATCCCCATGTAATATCTGGGTATAAAACAAGAAAATTTGTCACTTCTTTTATCGATAAATGTTGACATGGCAAGCAGGAGACTGTCAGAGGCACTAAGATGGCAAATCATTGACATGCATTCAACAGGCATGTCATTCAAAGCTATTGGAAGGCAACTTGGCTATAGTCATTCTGTCATCAGCAGACTTGTCCAAAAACATCAACAAACCAATGATGTTAAGGACCGACCAAGGCCTGGACAACCCCAAAAGACCTCTCCTCGGGGCGATCGGAACTTGACACACCTTGTCAGGCATGAACCCTTTGCTTCAAGTGGGGTTTTGAAATGCCTTTGGCTTCCCAACAGGCATTTATGATGCAGAACTCTCCAAAACCACCTCAAAGCACTGGGTATGAGGTCCAGAATGGTCATCAAACATCCAGCTCTGTCCGATCAGCATCAAAGATGATGTTTGGAGTGGTGTATGGCACAACAACATTGGAATCTCAGGACGAGGAGGAGAGTCCATTGGTCAGACAAGAGTAGGTTCCTGCTTCACTTCACAGATGGTAGCATGAGAGTGAGGAGACATAGAAAAACTGCTTACATCAGACCTACTGTTCCTTATGGTGGAGGTTCAGTAATGATCTGGGGTTGCCTCTCTCATGATTGTAAACTTGATATGGTGACTGTACATAGGAATCTCAGTGGTCATCAGTACATACGGGAAATTCTCAATCCGGTTGTCATGCCTCATTTTGACAACAACCCGTTGGCTACTTGCCCTGTATTCATGGTCGACAATGCAAGGCCACATCGTTCCCATGCTGTGAGATCATTCCTTCAGAACAATGCTATTACAACACTACCTTGGCCTGCAATGAGCCACGATTTGAATCCCTTAGAACACATCTGGGACTTACTTTATTGGACATTGTGTGCAAGCAAGGGATCCGCCTGTACAGAATTTGGCCAATTTGGAAGCTGCATTGCATGAGAAGTGGCAGCAGTTGCCTCTGGACCATATCAGAAGGGTCACTGGTAGCATTAGGAAGAGGGTTCAGGCTGTCATTCAGGCACGTGGTGGATACGCTCGCTACTGACGTCAGACACTACCATTGTGTTCAGGAGATCACAAGTTACATATTTTTATACTGTACCAATGACCCAGACATAGCTGGTGCTAACTCTTAAAATACTAGGGCCAAACACAAATTTTGCCCCCCAATCCCCAAAATTTGCATCTAAAACCAAAGAAATCATGTCCTGAAGGTCCTCCATACTTTGCCCTTACTGCACATGCGCAGTGTCAAGGACGTTCCAAAATTGGCGCCAATTTTCATTCTCTGTTTGGCCCTTCATCAGTTAACATCTCACTGATCTTTGTGCTTGTAAATCTCAGTTTAAATGATGCCAGACATATAAATATTGGAGAAATGGTGATTCTGAGGAGGATAGAGAAGGAGGAGAGGAAAAAGGAGTGACAGAAAATATTCAGGGCTGTAACTTAAAATTTTCTAGTGAAATTATGTTAAGTTGCCTATTTTCGAGGCATGGGCCTGTTGTTGTCATTCTTGCTATGAAGTTGCACTGCTTATTCAGTGTTTCCTCTCCCCTTATCCTGTAAGTACCCCCTTGCTATTCTCCCATGCTTTTGGCATATTTTTGAGTAAGATTACTAATAAAATTTTTTGGGAGAATTAGCTTGGTAACAGAATGATTTCTGTTATTTTCCCCATGTTTACGTTTTCACCCATGGGTGTTTAGACGTTGTGTTCTGCATCTACCATCTGATGTTCTGCAGATTCTTCCCTGGAAGTCTCTGTTTTGCATCAGATAGTGTTTATTTTGATAACTGATTTCGGGCCAGGATTGTCAGTGCCTGGAGTCATGTTTTCTAGTGTTTGTACACTTTTTGTTTACATTGGCAACAGTCTCTTTTGAGGGGGGCTTTTTGCCTTTGGAGTAGTTTATTCATTATAAGATACATTATTATTTACCGTAAGTGTTGCATTAATTATTTAAAATAATTTTGAATTTTTGACCACACTTAGCCTTGGGATCCATTGAGGCTCAGCGTTACTTTTCAGAAACTTGGGCTTCGCTGAAAAAATATTTTTCAAAAATTCTTTTTGATTGCTATTGTTTTTTCAATATTAATGGATCATGTTATTATGTATCTTTGATTTTAGGGGTTTGTGCGAGTACTAGGACTTGTTGTTGTCTTTTCACAATGAAAAGATATTGTTCAAATTGTAATAGGAAGAAATCTTCCCCTGACTTTCATGATCAGTGTATTAATTGTAGTCAGTGTACTCGCACTAACTCCTGTTCAATATGTAATTTTTGGGATGATAAACATTGGAAACGTGTGTCACGATATATTGTTAGCGGGGAAAGGACCATGCCGGCCCTTTCTCCACAGGGTCACTAGTCTATCAGTTTCTATTTCAGAGGAACAAGAACAGGGTGATGTTTCCATGTTATCCTCCAAAAGTGCGCTTCCGTCGTCACAATTGAATTCAGAGCTAGCGGCAAAAGTGCTCATGGAGATAGGACAGTTGCCTAAGAGGTCCCTAGTAGGATCGGCGGCGCTGTCGTCCGCTAACTCGCCCGGTGTAGCGTCCATTCACCGAATGGTTCGGCAGCCGGGTTCGTCCGTTGCGGTCCAGGAAGGAGTTTTGGGTGATAAACATACAAGGTGCACACCCAGTGACGGCGAATATAAGGAGATATCGGAGGAAGCCTTCTAGTTCAGTTCCTAGCTCGTCCAGGTCCAGCCGGGCCGCGAGCGAGAGAGGCCCCTCTCTTGTACAACAACATCTGGGACCAGATGTTGTGGTACAAAATGTGTCGCAAGCGGAGCACACGTCCGTTGCTCGGGACGCTCCGTTGTATAGGCAGTCCGCTGAGGCTGCTCAGGCTTCTTCATCCTCTCAGCAGTGCACTCGACCGCACCTTGGCTACGTGACCGCGGATATTCTACCAGCTTCGCCGATCAGGGATTCATCGGCGACCAGGTCACGCCATCCGGTAGCCAGGGACACGAGGCCGATAGACTCCGGACGTTCGCATCGGAAGAGTATGCGGGAGTCAGTTGATGCGGAGCTTCCCGCGGCTAAGCAGCGAAACACTGCTACTCCGCAGGCCTCGATGACGGACATGCTAGCTCAGATAGCACAAATTATCACAGCATCCCAGCAACCGACAGAATCGGTGTCGGATCGGGAATTATCCGATGGCGCTGGGTCGGTACGCTACGCCGAAACATCGAGTGCGGACGACCGGGAGCATCGTGAGGTCCGACCGGATGGCGAAAGGGATACGGATGACTTGGAGCTATCCCTTTCGCAACAACATAAAGCTGCCGTGGACTTCATCCGGCACTTTCTCCCTCAAGTTGTTCCATCGGGCCAGACTGCTGCGGTACCGGATAAGAGATTGATAGCGTCATTGGACACTGATTTCTTCGAGCGGTTCAGAGACATCGTCCCTGAGTTTCCGTCTCAGTCCAATAATGTCACAAGAACATTCGAATTATTGAACGACGCTATCTTCAAGCTTGCTTCCAAAACAGGCAAAGCTGGTTTCTTGTCCGCCAATGCTCTTAACCTGCCTTTCATTAATTCAAGGAATAAATTCGATACGGCAGGACAGGTTGTTCCGAGAGTTTCTCTGCGTCTTGACGACGAGGCGGAAGACTTAGAATTGTCATTACCGTCGTCAACGTCCATTCCAACCGCAGTGTTGGATACGACAATTACGTCTAACAGGGCCAGTTTAGACGCTTTATCTTACGCAGACCACCTTACTAAGGCGTTATCACTACGTCTACAAGGGAAAGAATTCCAGGATATTCAATCCTCTTTAAGACTTCTTTCAAGGGCAGTGGCTTATTCCACGTATAACTCCGCCCTTTCAGTGGCAAACCTGGAGTTGGTTAGACGTGACGCAGCCCTAGCTACATCCACACGCGTGGATAGTAAGGTGAAGAACTCTCTCAGAGTCGCTTCGGTCTCCGGAGAGCTTCTCTTCGACGGCAAGCTTTCTGCAATCTACGAGAAAATTACTAAGAAAGCTTCGGATTCTCTGCTGTTTAAATCCGCTTCCAAAAAGTTGGATATGGCAGAAAAGAGTAAGACAGGCACTTCTGGGACTAATGCGCCCAAGAGAGGTTCCTATAGAGGTTCCGGTGCGTCCTCTTGGTCTTATTCAAGAGACCGTCAAGGCAGCGACTCACGTTCGGGACGTCCTTCGGGCCGGGACAACCGGTCGGACGCCCCGAGGTCGACGGGCTGAGGTGCGGGTCGTGGAGGACGTGGTTTCTCCTCCCGCAGGCCTCGCAGGTCCAGGAGGTGATGGTATCAACCTCTATCGTGTTCCGGTTGGCGGAAGGTTGTCAAGTTTTTTAGAAGAGTGGGCGTCGATTACGGACGACCCATGGGTGAGAGGGGTGATTCGGAAGGTCTAAGAATAACCTTCAAACGAAAGCCTCCTTTAACTCGAAGTCCAAAATGGACTCAACTTCCGTCAAATCCGCAGAAAAGAGACGCTCTTGTTATCGGAGGTGCAGTCTCTTTCAATGAAGAACGCGGTAGAGGTCGTAGAAGACCAGGAAACACTGGGATTCTACAGCCATCTGTTTCTGGTCCCGAAACCAGACGGCTCGTTCCGTCCAGTCAGAGATTTGAGCTGGATAAACAAGCTGATCATCGCTCCAAAGTTCTATATGGAGACGATTCGATCGGTCAGAGCGAGTATCCGGGTGAACGATTATGCTATAAGCATAGTTCTCAAAGATGCGTACTTTCATGTCATGGTACATACGACATTCCGAAAGTATCTACGCTTCTCAGTCTTACGAGTGGTGTATCAATTCCGAGCGATGTGCTTCAAATTGAACCTAGCACCCTGGGCTTTCACTCGGGTAATGAACTCGGTAATGATATATTTCCGAGCTCATTCGTCTGCGGTAACGTCGGCCTACCTGGACGACATTCTTCAGAGGTACGGCAACGAGTTAACGCTTCAGAACGATGTGCAGAATCTGCTTCTATTACTCCGACGTCTCGGTTTTATTATAAACGAGGAGAAGTCGGATCTGGTGCCGTCCAAGTCATTCACTCATCTGGGAATGAGCTTCGAGACGCACAACAATCTCGTTCGTCTGCCGTTAACCAGAGCGAAATTAGTCAGTTGTTACGCTCGCTATTGTCTTCATGCAGACAAAGTCACAGCGAGGGAGTTCATGAGACTGATAGGTCTGTGCGGAGCCGCTGCGGATCTCATTCTGATGGGGCGGTTACGCACTCGTCTTCTCCAAATTTTCTTGACTCAGAATTGGAGTGTGAAGATTCATTCGCTCGACATAGACGTTCTCTTGTCACAACAAGTGAAACAAGAGATTCAGACTTGGGCAAACATTCAGTGGTTGACTCAGGGAGTTCCGCTGCAGTTGCCGGATCCGAGTTTTACGATCATGGCGGATGCCAGTCAAACAGGTTGGGGTGCATCATTGATCCCAACGGATTCGAGGTGCCAGGGTCTTTGGGATCCACAGTTCCTAAGCAAGCACATAAACATCAAGGAAATGATGTCAATTTGGCTTGCGTTAAGTCAGTGGATGGACATTATTCAGAAAGCTCATGTCCAAATTCTATCAGACAATACGACAGTAGTGGCGTATATCAGGAACCAAGGAGGCAATCATTCCGTTCCGTTATTCAATTTAACGGAAAGAATCCTTCTGTTTGCTCTAGAACATCAAGTTCTATTTTCGGTCCGTCATATACCGGGTCGTCTGAATGTACTAGCAGACTCCCTTTCACGGAAGGGTCGCTTGTTGCCGTCGGAGTGGACTCTCAACAAACAAGTATTCAATCAGATTTGCTACCAATGGGAACGGCCAATGATAGACTTATTTGCGACACATCTCAACAATCAGTTGCAGACGTATGTGTCTCCATGTCCGGATCCAAGAGCATTTGCAGTAGACGCTCTATCGATCTCATGGGACGGAATGATAGGATATGCGTATCCTCCAGCGCCGTTAATGCAGCAAGTATTGTTAAAGATAAAGCAATCTCAATGCAAGATTCTGTTGGTAGCATCTCTGTCTCCACAGAGACCGTGGATAAATCTACTCAGGTGTCTGCTGTGGGACTTACCGCGAAAGCTTCCTCCACGAGAGGATCCTCTTTCCCAGGGGAAACCACGTCAACTGCATCACAACCCGCAAGGTCTCAACCTTCATGTTTTTCCGTTGTGCGGTCCTTCTTGCACGGCAAGCATTTTACAGGACGAGCAGTTGACGCGATTTCTAACTGTAGGAGGACCTCCTCTTCGCTAAACTATGCGGCTAAGTGGAAGGTTTTTCGTCGGTGGTGTAGGGATCATTCTGTGGATATTTTTGATCTCTCCATACCAGACATTGCAAACTTTCTAGTATACTTGTTTGACGAAATCAAACTGCAGCCTGTTACTATTAAGGGTTATAGGTCTATGTTATCGGATACCTATGCCCACCACGATAGTTTACAAATTGGATCTAATGTCTCTTTATCTAAGTTAGTTAGAAACTTTTCGATAAATAGACCCAGCACTCTTAGATTAATTCCTAAGTGGAATTTAGCTTGGGTTCTTCTTAAACTGAAGGAAAAGCCATTTGAGCCTCTTGGGACAGTAGATTTCAAATTCTTGTCTTATAAGACAGCTTTTCTCTTAGCTTTCTCTTCTGCTAGAAGAGTCAGTGAGCTTCATGCACTATCGGTGGATGATTCTCACTATCGTAGTGTCGGGAACACTATCACCTTCACTACTAATGTTGGTTTTTTAGCTAAGAATAAATATCCGGAACCTATTGTTATTAAGGCTCTGCCATCTTCAGACGGGCGTAGGCCTTTACTCTGTCCTGTTAGAGCTTTACGTATTTATAGACAAAGATCTCAGTTTATCAGAAAGGGACGAAAATGTTTCTTTCTGTCTCTGATGCCTAATAGAAAGGACATTTCGGTCCATTCTGTTGCTAGATGGATTCAATTAACTATTCGTACTGCTTATGAAAATTTATCTTCAAGTCAGCAGTCTGTGCTTAAGATTTCGGCTCATGAAGTAAGAACTCTTTCTACATCTTGGGCTTACGCAAATAGTGTTGCTATTACAGATTTAATGAAGGCTGCTTATTGGTCTCAGCCATCCACATTCATGAATTTTTATCTCAGAAATATTGAGTCCATTTCAGGAGACCTGCATTGTTTAGGTCCGTTATCTGTTGCTCAGAATGTCGTCCACTAAACAGTTGCAACTATAGTTATGCAGGCTTTCTGTTCCGGCAGTGACTCCGTCCTGCTGCCCTCTTCACTCTGGGGTATTTGACCCAGGGCAAGGGGAAGGGGGGAGGGTGTTCCCTTAGGTCACCTGCTTTATAGTGAAAAGCAAGGGAATTCCTCCTCCGGAGTCAGTAATTCTGAGTCGTTTCCGGGATGGTTTTAAAGTGTAATATTAATGTTAAAAATTCATTCATGTCATATTTTTAAAGTGTAGCTCGATGTGAAGCATTTGTATATGTCAAGTGTCAAACGGGCGTTAATATACAATCCTCGGACACTTTTAAACAATATAAAGAGTCTCAGTTCTCTGGACTAACTTTATTTATTGGCTTACTTTAAAAATAATTAGTATAAAGGGTTATACTGAATGTTAATAGAGAACATGAATGTTATTGTGCTCAATTATGAAGGGTATTGTATCTTTCTAATTTATTATAAAATAAGAAAGATACATGTAAAGCCTAATACTCCTTTTCTCCTTGAGGAGTTGACTCTATATTATATAGTTGAGCTTATTGGATTTTCCTCTATGTCCTAGGCCCTCCAGCCTTTTTACTATTCAGCTATGTCTGGGTCATTGGTACAGTATAAAAATGTTAAAAAATTTATAGTAATTTATATATTTTTTATACTTACCAATGACCCAGACGGGGATGGCCCTCCCAGGAGTTGGGAACTCATACCTCCCCACTGAGTACATAGCGCTGACCAGGCACTGCCTGTAAGAATGATAATTGGCGCCAATTTCGGAACGTCTTTGACACTGCGCATGCGCAGTAAGGGCAAAGTATGGAGGACCTTCAGGACATGATTTCTTTGGTTTTAGATGCAAATTGTGGGGATTGGGGGGCAAAATTTGTGTTTGGCCCTAGTATTTTAAGAGTTAGCACCAGCTATGTCTGGGTCATTGGTAAGTATAAAAAATATATAAATTACTATAAATTTTTTAACTTTTTGTCAGTAATTACTGGCATTGTTTCATCATGGACCATTCCAGCACCATACTTGACGAGAGGACATTTTTCCATCAAAAACATTAGTGACAGATGTGTAATTAGCTTCATTAAAATACTGCATATTTTCATCATCGTGTTGTCTTTCATTTGTCAATAGACCATTCATCCCAGAAACAAAACTCACTTTAGGCCATCTGAAAGATAGGATGAAATTAATAACAGTTTCTATTAACACCACTGCAAAAAAACCCAGGGGGTGCTTAATTAAGTTGCAGGTGTATATCTTCATATTGTTCTTAAAACTATTTTCTGACATAGTAATTAGAAATCATGTATGCATATTATGTTTTGGAAGAAAATTTTAATGTAAGGTGTATGTTTTCTCTAGTTTTTGACTGAAATAAAACGATAAATACACCTGGATGATTATGCTTTTATTTACAGTTAATCTATGCAACATATATGGTGATCAGGATATGCATATTACACTCCCTCTAGAGCCTGGTGACTACAGCTTTTGTGTCTTCTCATTGACTTTTTCATCAGATAATCAAGAAATCCTTGGAGGGTGAGACATTTTGTTTTCTTTACACTTCAAATGCACTTTCCTTCTCTAAATATACACAGGAATATAACTGAGAAACATATCTGCTAGCTGTGTTATAAATTAAGTATTTTTTATCCCCCCGAAAAAATTTTCGGTGGCATGTAGTGTTTGTCATTTCCATCCATTCATCTGTCTGTCTGTCAGGAAGATTTTCGTGTCCGCTCCATAACTCAGATGCTTTGTTGGATTTTGTTGAAAGTTGGCATACGTGTTGCTTATGGGGAGATGATGTGTCATGCCCCCACTTTTGTTTTGTTCGATGGAGGTCAAGGTCACAGATCAAGGTCATAGTTCAGGGCATCCATGTCCAGGCGGTCACTGTTAGTCTTGTTTATATCTTGTTTTGGAAATCTAGAGCTCTAAGATAGAGATATAATGAATTACATGCCATAATCCTTGATTTAAAGGAAATGTGGGTATTTTCTTCACACATTTCCAGTACACTCAAAGTTTGATTCAGTTAGTGGGTTTGATCAATTTGCTGTTTGTTACATGCGACAATATTTTCAGTGTTCACAAGAGAAAATTTTTCCTTACAACATATGGGCTGTGAGCTGCGAAAAGGGACCTTACAGGATATCCACTGAAAACAGAGAAAGACGTCAAAAACGAACGACGTAAAAATTGTGGGCGTGATCAAAAGTTTTATAAACACACGCAGCTTTTTATTTTTTTCTTTCCACACGAGGAACGCACAGATTTAATGTATTTAACAAATTAAAACTGGTTACCGTAACTAAATAAATGTTTTATGTCAGAGATAGAATCAGACTCTCAAAACATTCTCTTGAATTCTGACGAATTGAACAGTTCTTTGCCAATGAAATAGCCGAGGCGACAGTGCAACACCCGTTCTTGACTTTCAAGAAGACGTGTTGTCTGCTGTGTAGCAAACCAGCTTCAGGCGTATCCAATTGTTTGGTTGTTTCCATATGACTTTACATGTTTCCTATTAATCGATGACATTAATGTCATAAAACTTCGAGGCACACAGCATTGTCTGATGAAAATTAACCCACTCAAAAGATATACTGACAAAAACACTCCGATTTCATTGTTTTCCAAGAGAGTCTGATGGGCTGTCAGCAGACGTGAAACGACTGATTTTTCGCTTCACTCTGTTTGACCTGTTTAAATGACGTTTCGCACTCGCTGAATTGTTTACATCAACGAATGTTTCTATTTTTAAATCACGGTGTGACATCGAAAAGAAAGTTGCCGAGAACTCATGTTTCAAAATCATCTTTGCTTCCGACACTTGTTCTGACATGAATTCATCATGTTCATGCAGTAATACCTTCTGAAAACCAGTTACAAGTTACAAATATTATGTGCCTGGAATAAAATGATTTTTAACGTAGGAAGGTTTTTTTTGTTGTAGCTGTTTCTGTTTTTATTTGAAGTTCCGCTGTGGCGTAAAAATGACTAGTAAAGTTGTCTGTTCTGTATTCAAGCTCTACTCTCCGTCACTACTAGTCAATACAGTACACATAGATCATACTACACTGACAAAGCCTTGCGGTGTTCTATTTTCTAACAGCATAGTTGGACTGTGAAATTGAATGTGATTTGTTTTCTACAGCCCTGGATACAGCATGTCCACAGCCTACATTCTTTACAACCTCAAAAGCCGCAACATATCAATCTCATGTCAAGCGCAGTAACTTGTGACCAGTGTCGATGCTACGGATGGGGGTGAGGTGAAGGGCATTTACCCCATCCCCAAACATAGATTTTGCCAGCCATCCCATCCCCTTTCTTCCATTCATCACCCAAACATAGATTTTGCCAGCCATCCCATCCCCTTTCTCCCATTCATCACAAACACATTCACACACCCTCTCTCTCACAAACATTGACTCTGCTTTTTTTTGTTATTCCCATTCCACACTCTGCCGATGAACTTATCCAGTAAAGAACCACCACAAGCTCGAATGCAGTTAGCCAACACAGATTGTGAATGTTGCCCTCAAAATATGGGTCGTAGCCCTATGTCATTATTTTCAACGTTCAAAAACTGTGTAAACCTTTAAAAGCCACAAGAATAGTCCGAAAGCACATTTTTTGTCTGTTTTTAGCTCACCTGAGCGAAGCTCAAGGGGAGCTTTACTAATCACTTTCTGTCCGTCGTCGTCCGTCCGGCGTTAACTTTACATTATCGACTTCTCCTCCTAAACCACTAGCCCAATTTTATTCAAATGTTGGCTAAATGTTTATTACCTAATGCCAATTCAGATTTGTTCAAATGAAGTTGACCCTCCTCCTGGGTGGTGCCACGCCCCCAAGGGGCACCAAAATCTTTGTAAATCTTCTTCTCATGAACCATCAGTAGCAGAGACTTGATATATGGAGTGCAGCTTCCTTTTGAGGTGTAGACTCAGATTTGTTCAAGAGAAGTTTGTGGGGCTATACTTGGCGTCGTTATGGGAGGGGCAAAATTTTTTGCCCCGCCAAAATTTCTATTTTCCAAACCGAGAGGCTGATTTGAACCAAATTTTATGTGAGGGCTTATTGGGTCATGAGTACTTGATTTATGCAAAAAAAAAATTTCCCGCAGCCCCGTGGGAACAGCAGGAGCTAAAAATCAAAAAAATTTAAAACGCCCATATCTCCAAAACTGCACGGCATTGAGAATTTTTATTTGGTGTGCAGCTTCCTTAGGACCAACAGAAAGGATTGGTAAAAAAAAATTGCCATCGGTTTTATCATAGGGTACAGTTTCGGGACTTTGAAAAAGTGCTGAGTCAGCACTTTTTAACACTGTAGGCAATGGGAAAAACATTAAAAAATCTTCTTCTCCAGATCCAACAGGTAGAATCTTTTGATATTTGGTATGCAACATTGTAGGGTGGATCTGATTCAAGTTTGTTCAAATCGGCCCCCTGGGTTCATATTTGGGCTCAGTATAGGAGCCCGATTTCGAACTTAGTGCATTTCAGGCAAATTTCTTAAAAAATCTTCTTCTCCAGATCCAGCAGGCAGAATCTTTTGATATTTGGTATGCAACATTGTGGGGTGGATCTGATTCAAGTTTGTTCAAATCGGCCCCCTGGGTTTATATTTGGGCTCAGTATAGGAGCCCAAATTTGAACTTACTGCATTTCAGGCAAATTTCTTTGAAAATCTTCTTCTCCAGATCCAGCAGGCAGAATCTTTTGATATTTGGCATGCAACATTGTAGGGTAGATCTGATTCAAGTTTGTTCAAATCGGCTCCCTAGATTCATATTTGGGCTCACTATAGGAGCTCGAATTCGAACTTAGTGCATTTCAGGCAAATTTTTTCAAAAATCTTCTCCAGATCCAGCAGGCAGAATCTTTTGATATTTGGTATGCAACGTTGCGGGGTAGATCTGATTCAAGTTTGTTCAAATCGGCCCCCTGGATTCATATTTGGGCTAACTATAGAAGCCCGAATTCGAACTTAGTGCATTTCAGGCAAATTTCTTAAAAAATCTTCTTCTCCAGATCCAGCAGGCAGAATCTTTTCATATTTGGTAAGCAACATTGTGGGGTGGATCTGATTCAAGTTTGTTCAAATCGGCTCCCTGGGTTAATATTTGGGCTCAGTATAGGAGCCCGATTTCGAACTTGGTGCATTTCAAGCAAATTTCTTAAAAATCTTCTTCTCCAGATCCAGCAGGCAGAATCTTTTGATATTTGGTATGCAACATTGTAGGGTGGATCTGATTCAAGTTTGTTCAAATCGGCCCCCTGGGTTCATATTTGGGCTCAGTATAGGAGCCCGATTTCGAACTTAGTGCATTTAGGCAAATTTCTTAAAAAATCTTTCTTCTCCAGATCCAGCAGGCAGAATCTTTTGATATCTGGTATGCAACATTGTGGGGTGGATCTGATTCAAGTTTGTTCAAATCGGCTTCCTAGATTCCTATTTGGGCTCACTATAGATGCTCGAATTTGAACTTAGTGCATTTCAGGCAAATTTCTTAAAAAATCTTCTTCTCCAGATCCAGCAGGCAGAATCTTTTCATATTTGGTAAGCAACATTGTGGGGTGGATCTGATTCAAGTTTGTTCAAATCGGCCCCCTGGGTTTATATTTGGGCTCAGTATAGGAGCCCAAATTTGAACTTAGTGCATTTCAAGCAAATTTATTAAAAAATCTTCTTCTCCAGATCCAGCAGGCAGAATCTTTTGATATTTGGTATGCAACATTGTGGGATGGATCTGATTCAAGTTTGTTCAAATCGGCTTCCTAGATTCATATTTGGGCTCACTATAGAAGCTCGAATTCGAGCTTAGTGCATTTCAGGCAAATTTCTTAAAAAATTTTCTTCTCCAGATCCAGCAGGCAGAATCTTTTGATATTTGGTATGCAACATTGTGGGATGGATCTGATGCAAATTTGTTCAAATTGGCTCCCTAGATTCATATTTGGGCTTACTATAGAAGCTCGAATTCGAACTTAGTGCATTTCAGGCAAATTTCTTAAAAAATCATCTTCTCCAGATCCAGCAGGCAGAATCTTTTGATATTTGGTATGCAACATTGCGGGGTGGATCTGATTCAAGTTTGTTCAAATCGGCCCCCTGGATTCATATTTGGGCTCACTATAGAAGCTCGAATTCAAACTTAGTGCATTTCGGGCAAATTTCTTCAAAAATCTTCTTCTCCAGATCCAGCAGGCAGAATCTTTTGATATTTGGTATGCAACATTGTGGGGTGGATCTGATTCAGATTAGTTCAAATCGGCCCCCTGGATTCATATTTGGGCTTCATATAGAAGCCCGCATTCGCACTTAGTGCATTTCGGGCAAATTTATTAAAAAATCTTTTTCTCCAGATCCAGCAGGCAGAATCTTTTGATATTTGGTATGCAACATTGTGGGGTGGATCTGATTCAAGTTTGTTCAAATCGGCCCCCTGGGTTTATATTTGGGCTCAGTATAGGAGCCCAAATTTGAACTTACTGCATTTCAGGCAAATTTCTTTGAAAATCTTCTTCTCCAGATCCAGCAGGCAGAATCTTTTGATATTTGGCATGCAACATTGTAGGGTGGATCTGATTCAAGTTTGTTCAAATCGGCTCCCTAGATTCATATTTGGGCTCACTATAGGAGCTCGAATTCGAACTTAGTGCATTTCAGGCAAATTTTTTCAAAAATCTTCTTCTCCAGATCCAGCAGGCAGAATCTTTTGATATTTGGTATGCAACGTTGCGGGGTAGATCTGATTCAAGTTTGTTCAAATCGGCCCCCTGGATTCATATTTGGGCTAACTATAGAAGCCCGAATTCGAACTTAGTGCATTTCAGGCAAATTTCTTAAAAAATCTTCTTCTCCAGATCCAGCAGGCAGAATCTTTTCATATTTGGTAAGCAACATTGTGGGGTGGATCTGATTCAAGTTTGTTCAAATCGGCTCCCTGGGTTAATATTTGGGCTCAGTATAGGAGCCCGATTTCGAACTTGGTGCATTTCAGGCAAATTTCTTAAAAATCTTCTTCTCCAGATCCAGCAGGTCGAATCTTTTGATATTTGGTATGCAACATTGTAGGGTGGATCTGATTCAAGTTTGTTCAAATCGGCCCCCTGGGTTCATATTTGGGCTCAGTATAGGAGCCCGATTTCGAACTTAGTGCATTTAGGCAAATTTCTTAAAAAATCTTTCTTCTCCAGATCCAGCAGGCAGAATCTTTTGATATCTGGTATGCAACATTGTGGGGTGGATCTGATTCAAGTTTGTTCAAATCGGCTTCCTAGATTCATATTTGGGCTCACTATAGAAGCTCGAATTTGAACTTAGTGCATTTCATGCAAATTTCTTAAAAAATCTTCTTCTCCAGATCCAGCAGGCAGAATCTTTTCATATTTGGTAAGCAACATTGTGGGGTGGATCTGATTCAAGTTTGTTCAAATCGGCCCCCTGGGTTTATATTTGGGCTCAGTATAGGAGCCCGAATTTGAACTTAGTGCATTTCAAGCAAATTTATTAAAAAATCTTCTTCTCCAGATCCAGCAGGCAGAATCTTTTGATATTTGGTATGCAACATTGTGGGATGGATCTGATTCAAGTTTGTTCAAATCGGCTTCCTAGATTCATATTTGAGCTCACTATAGAAGCTCGAATTCGAGCTTAGTGCATTTCAGGCAAATGTCTTAAAAAAATTTTCTTCTCCAGATCCAGCAGGCAGAATCTTTTGATATTTGGTATGCAACATTGTGGGATGGATCTGATGCAAATTTGTTCAAATCGGCTCCCTAGATTCATATTTGGGCTTACTATAGAAGCTCGAATTCAAACTTAGTGCATTTCAGGCAAATTTCTTAAAAAATCATCTTCTCCAGATCCAGCAGGCAGAATCTTTTGATATTTGGTATGCAACATTGCGGGGTGGATCTGATTCAAGTTTGTTCAAATCGGCCCCCTGGATTCATATTTGGGCTCACTATAGAAGCTCGAATTCAAACTTAGTGCATTTCGGGCAAATTTCTTCAAAAATCTTCTTCTCCAGATCCAGCAGGCAGAATCTTTTGATATTTGGTATGCAACATTGTGGGGTGGATCTGATTCAAATTAGTTCAAATCGGCCCCCTGGATTCATATTTGGGCTTCATATAGAAGCCCGCATTCGCACTTAGTGCATTTCGGGCAAATTTATTAAAAAATCTTCTTCTCCAGATCCAGCAGGCAGAATCTTTTGATATTTGGTATGCAACATTGTGGGGTAGATCTGATTCAAGTTTGTTCAAATCGGCCCCCTGGATTCATATTTGGGCTCACTATAGAAGCTCGAATTCAAACTTAGTGCATTTCGGGCAAATTTCTTCAAAAATCTTCTTCTCCAGATCCAGCAGGCAGAATCTTTTGATATTTGGTATGCAACATTGTGGGGTGGATCTGATTCAAATTAGTTCAAATCGGCCCCCTGGATTCATATTTGGGCTTCATATAGAAGCCCGCATTCGCACTTAGTGCATTTCGGGCAAATTTATTAAAAAATCTTCTTCTCCAGATCCAGCAGGCAGAATCTTTTGATATTTGGTATGCAACATTGTGGGGTGGATCTGATTCAAGTTTGTTCAAATCGGCTTCCTAGTTTCATATTTGGGCTCACTATATAGAAGCTCGAATTCGAACTTAGTGCATTTCAAGCAAATTTCTTCAAAAATCTTCTTCTCCAGATCCAGCTTCAGAATCTTTTCATATTTGGTAAGCAACATTGTGGGGTGGATCTGATTCAAGTTTGTTCAAATCGGCCCCCTGGGTTTATATTTGGGCTCCGTATAGGAGCCCAAATTTTAACTTAGTGCATTTCAGGCATATTTCTTAAAAAATCTTCTTCTCCAGATCCAGCAGGCAGAATCTTTTGATATTTGGTATGCAACATTGTGGGATGGATCTGATGCAAATTTGTTCAAATCGGCTCCCTAGATTCATATTTGGGCTTACTATAGAAGCTCGAATTCAAACTTAGTGCATTTCAGGCAAATTTCTTAAAAAATCATCTTCTCCAGATCCAGCAGGCAGAATCTTTTGATATTTGGTATGCAACATTGTGGGATGGATCTGATTCAAGTTTGTTCAAATCGGCTTCCTAGATTCATATTTGAGCTCACTATAGAAGCTCGAATTCGAGCTTAGTGCATTTCAGGCAAATGTCTTAAAAAAATTTTCTTCTCCAGATCCAGCAGGCAGAATCTTTTGATATTTGGTATGCAACATTGTGGGATGGATCTGATGCAAATTTGTTCAAATCGGCTCCCTAGATTCATATTTGGGCTTACTATAGAAGCTCGAATTCAAACTTAGTGCATTTCAGGCAAATTTCTTAAAAAATCATCTTCTCCAGATCCAGCAGGCAGAATCTTTTGATATTTGGTATGCAACATTGCGGGGTGGATCTGATTCAAGTTTGTTCAAATCGGCCCCCTGGATTCATATTTGGGCTCACTATAGAAGCTCGAATTCAAACTTAGTGCATTTCGGGCAAATTTCTTCAAAAATCTTCTTCTCCAGATCCAGCAGGCAGAATCTTTTGATATTTGGTATGCAACATTGTGGGGTGGATCTGATTCAAATTAGTTCAAATCGGCCCCCTGGATTCATATTTGGGCTTCATATAGAAGCCCGCATTCGCACTTAGTGCATTTCAGGCAAATTTATTAAAAAATCTTCTTCTCCAGATCCAGCAGGCAGAATCTTTTGATATTTGGTATGCAACATTGTGGGGTGGATCTGATTCAAGTTTGTTCAAATCGGCCCCCTGGATTCATATTTGGGCTCACTATAGAAGCTCGAATTCAAACTTAGTGCATTTCGGGCAAATTTCTTCAAAAATCTTCTTCTCCAGATCCAGCAGGCAGAATCTTTTGATATTTGGTATGCAACATTGTGGGGTGGATCTGATTCAAATTAGTTCAAATCGGCCCCCTGGATTCATATTTGGGCTTCATATAGAAGCCCGCATTCGCACTTAGTGCATTTCGGGCAAATTTATTAAAAAATCTTCTTCTCCAGATCCAGCAGGCAGAATCTTTTGATATTTGGTATGCAACATTGTGGGGTGGATCTGATTCAAGTTTGTTCAAATCGGCTTCCTAGTTTCATATTTGGGCTCACTATAGAAGCTCGAATTCGAACTTAGTGCATTTCAAGCAAATTTCTTCAAAAATCTTCTTCTCCAGATCCAGCTTCAGAATCTTTTCATATTTGGTAAGCAACATTGTGGGGTGGATCTGATTCAAGTTTGTTCAAATCGGCCCCCTGGGTTTATATTTGGGCTCCGTATAGGAGCCCAAATTTTAACTTAGTGCATTTCAGGCATATTTCTTAAAAAATCTTCTTCTCCAGATCCAGCAGGCAGAATCTTTTGATATTTGGTATGCAAAATTGTGGGGTGGATCTGATTCAAGTTTGTTCAAATCGGCCCCCTGGGTTTATATTTGGGCTCAGTATAGGAGCCCAAATTTTAACTTAGTGCATTTCAGGCAAATTTCTTTGAAAATCTTCTTCTCAAGATCCAGCAGGCAGAATCTTCTGATATTGGGTATGCACCATGCTTAGGGGGGGTGAGATTCAAGTTTGTTCAAGCCAAGTCCCTGGGTTCATATTTGGGCTCACTGTGGTAGCCCGAATTATAACTTAGTTCAAAATGAGGAATTTTCTTTAAAAATCGTCTTCAGATCCAGCATTCGGAATGTTTTGATATTTGGTATGCAGCATCCTTAGGGGGTGAGATTCAAGTTTGTTCAAGCCATGTCCCTAGGTCCATATTTGGACTCACTGTGGGAGCTCGAATTGTAACTTAGTTCAAAATGAGGACTTTTCTTTAAAAATCTTCTTCTTCAGCCATGTCCCTAGGTCCATATTTGGACTCAATGCGGGAGCTCGAATTGTAACTTAGTTCAAAATGAGGACTTTTCTTTAAAAATCTTCTTCTTCAGATCCAGCAGTCGGAATGTTTTGATATTTGGTGTGGAGCATCCTTAGGGGGGTGAGATTCAAGTTTGTTAAAGCCAAGTCCCTGGGTTCATATATGGGCTCCCTGTGGGAGCCTGAATTATAACTTAGTTCAATATGAGGAATATTCTTTAAAAATCTTTTTTTTTTTTAGATCCACTGGTCAGAATCTTTGGATATTTGGTATAAGCTTTTCTTAGGAGGAGCAGATGCAACTTGTTGACATCAATTCTCTGGGTTGATATAAATTTAGGCTACCATGTCAGGTGAGCGCCCTCAGGCCCCTTGGGGCCTCTTGTTTTTATCAGGGAGGAGAGGTCTGGGAGCTCGAGAAAAATTGAATCACCTCCCCTTCCCCTCTCCTTCAAAATAATAATAATACTAAACAAATAAATAAAAATGAAACCCTCCAATAAATCTTCAAGGTTTGCTCCTGCCTTAAAAATTATTGATATGCACCTCGAGCCCCCCCCCCCCCCCCCCCATCTCCATGGGGAGCATATCATGTCCCCTACTTGCCCCCCCCCCCCCCCCCCCTTCTTGGTAGCTCACAATTGTGTCAGTTTTTCTTTCAATTGGAGGCTTATTAATTTTGTGATCGTGATGCAACTCAATTATATTCATTTAACAACATTTTTAAAAATGACAAAATTCAAGTAGGCTATCTTTCAAAACTTTCCTTCGAAGCTGTTCGAGAAACATTTCTCGGTTCTGGTAATTGTTGCTGGGACCAATAATGTATACCATTTTCCTAAACTCATTTTAAGAAGGGATTTGCGTTTCAAAGAAGTAGAAAGTTAAAAAAAAAACCTTCAGTTTTATTCAAGTCCTCATAAGAGGGGGGGGGGGGGGCGTTAGCTGTAAACAAAAATACACGAGGCCCCAAATTTAGCCCCTGGAATAACCTCCGGTTGGGTCAGAAAAACATTTGCAGGACGCTAGGCCCTGTGTGGTGCGTCCCCTTTCCCCCCCCCCCCCCCTGGATTTTTGCACACACACACACATTCACACACACTCAAAAAATGGCTCAAATTTTGTTTTTAGGTAGTCCAGGGGCAGAATGTTGCTTTTTCGGCCTCGTGTATTTTTTTTTTTATTTACAGCTGACCTCCCACCAGTCCTCATGAACTGAAGTCCCTTCGTGACAATTGAGTTCTTTTTTTCTGATGAAACATGAAAGAATAATTTTGTTCAAATGATTGGTTGGGTGGTAAGGTAGACTGCATGTAAGCTTGAAATAATTGGATGATGTAATTTCACTGCATCATGATGCCAATATCACAATATCACAAACACGCATACACAACAACACAGAAGGGAATACCCGTGAGCGGTGGGAGGGGGGGGGGGAGGCTGTAAAAATAATACACTAGGTCCGAAAAGCAATGTTCTGCCTTGGACTATATCTGGAAAAACAATTTGAGCATAAAAAATTGTCTTTTGGGGGGGGGGGGGTCTATTTTTTTCAATTTTGGTGTACGACAACCTTTAAAAAAATATCTTTCAAGGCAAATGAAACTGTCATGTTCTTAAGTGACCACTAATGACATGCATGACAATGCTCAAAAGTCTTCTATTACTAAATGTAAAAAAAGTAGATTTAAAAATATGCTTCGGCCTCGGCGGACCCCCCCTCTCCCCGGGACCCTGTGTCTTGCAGTTTTTACCTGCCACCTCCCCCAACAAATCGTGTTTTTTATTTATTTATTTACTTTTTACAACTTATCCACCCCCTCCCTTCCCCTCCCTCCACCCCACCCCAACCCCGGAATACCGAGAGACAAAAACAAAAACAATACTTACCCCCAGTATCGTGTAAAATAACTTATTTTGCAGAGTATTGTTTTTGTTTTGCTTGTTTGGGTTTTTTTGTTCACTGATCCCTTTTCTCCTGGCAGGAGCGAGAGGGTGGTAGGGAATGGGAGTTGTCTTGAAAAACTAGAAACTACAGTCGGCAATTGATAACTCGAAATCGGATGATTCGATTATATGAGATAACTCGAAGTTGTCTATCGGTCCCAGCAATCAGGGACCAGCAGTCCCCCTCCACCCCTCCCAGGAAATATAGACCATCGCTGTTCTATATTTTCTGGGAGGGTGTGGAGGTGGTTCCTTTGTCCAGATTACAAGTTTCTGTGTTCTTGTGTTCAAGGGCTTCCGAATCCCTCAAATACATCTCAAGTGCCTAACATGAGGACCGGGATAAGTCGAAGTTATCGGCCGGTCCCGTAAACTTTGAGTTTCGACTGTACATGTGAATTGTGATTCTGCAAAACGTGTTAATGGTGGTGTCGAAAAATACTGAAAGGCAACAAAATTTAGAATTGGGAAGACAATCTTGCAGTACATTGTACTTCAAGATAACTTGTTAATGGAAGCTCAAATAAATAAATCACTTTTTGTGATGTGTTGTCTTCAAGATTTCTTTTCACACCATTTCCTTTCAAAGAAAATGATAGCGTTTGTCAGCCAACGTTTTACCTATGCAACAAAATATTACAGGTGCCTCTCTGTGCATACACTTCCATGCGAGTAGTGGTTGATTCTGACCCCTTGATCCACTTTCAGATTCAAGTTTAGAGCCTCCGACAAATACGCTTACTGAAAAATCATAACGCCTCCAATTATTTTCCTACTAATTTATTGGCTGATACTGGGAAATTAATAGAAGAAATGTTGTCACCAAGATGAGATACGCGATTGCTCATTCTCACACATTGCTTCTAACTTTAGAGTCAGTGTCAGTGAAAAAAAACACCAAACTGTCCAGAGACGTCAGGTTACCAAGGGCTGGATTCAGAAATATGGGGGCCTGGGCAGCCTCGAGTAGAAGCTCAATTTTTTCTTACGCTCATAACAAACAGATCCCCAAGTCGTCAGCTTAATTGGGGTCCTGTGTGTGTGTGGGGGGGGGGGGGGGGGGGGGGGGGTGGAGGCGGGGGTGTTACCCCAGTTAAATTTTGGATTTTTGGAGGCTCTCAGGAAGTTTCTGAAAGCACTCTGAGCTCCAAAATGTGTAACATTTCAACAGGAAAATGGGAATTTCGAACAACATGACAAAATTCCCTGCCAAATGTGGGGGTCCTTCAAATGTGGGGCCCTGTGCGTCCGCCCAGTCTGCCCATTCTTAAATACGGCCCTAAGGTTACCTGACTGCTCTGGGAATATTTGTTTCGGTTTTTCTCTTCGAATAAAGGGATATATGACCAATTTGTGGTCTATAACAGCCTCTCCCGACAAAAGGAGTAAACTTGTGACAATATATATCAGTCACATTTTTATGTTTCTTGTATAGAAGACTTATGCGGGCCATTAGCTGAACCTAACTTTTATTTAAATACAATTTGCGATTTAAGTATTTATTTATTGGTGCCAGCATCAAGGCTATATCATGACTCAACACAACTATAAAGTCAAGTCTTGCCAATCATTTATGCCTATACATTTCCCACTTACTGAGGGATGGCACCAAGCGGCATTGGTTACCAAGTCCTGTTTTACCTGGGCATCCCACGGGAAGAAGTTTTGAGATTGATATTGATGAGTTTGATATCACCAACACACATACCCCAACATGCGGCCAAACACACTGAGCTTGATAATCCCTCCCGGCAAAGATTGAGACTAATGACAATCAGGCAACTTTCGAAGGAAACTCGCATAGGTCTTGGCTGAATCTACATATGATTTCAAGACGTTTTAAAATTGAAACTGTTCAGTTTGATGGCCCGCTCCTCGAATTATATAGGGCCTACATGTTCAGACCCAAATGTGTTTCAATGTTATGTTTAAAATCGAGACACATTTTAGAGTTAGGCTTCACCACAACTAAATGTGTTTAGAAATTTCATACTTTTAGTTGCGTTTTGAAGCAACTGAACATCTTAACACGTTCACGAATTGGACACAAACTGACGAGAAAAAACACTTTTGTACGTAATCCTTGCACTTCAGAGGTGCTTAGAAATTGAATACAAGATTTTGTAGGCATTTTGGTGTTTAAATTACAAACCAAAATACGTGCTTTGACACTCAGAAATAATGTCTTTGTCTTGTGAATATCAATTAATCCACAAAATTATCAGGGTGAATTTTAATGCAGTAGTGTTGTATGTGAATCCATCTATGAATAAAACTCTAAGAATTGTTTTCCTGAAATCGTCATTCGTCATTAAGGGGACAGGATATGTTATAGGCATACTATATCACGCTGGCTGGTGTCGGTGGGAGTGACTACGTACTACCATTGGTTGGAGATTCGGTGTTAGTCCTCTCGAGAAAAAATTGTCCGCCGTGTTCTGATGCCTTTGCGACGTTGTGCAAATTGGCCCATATTGCCATTATTGGAGATGGCACTATAAAATTTCTGGTGGTCCCGTTTCTTCTTCCTCTGTTTTTTTTTGTGTTATTATTGTCTGTTTTCAGCCTACTAGTTATATTGGTGAGGAGAGTCGTGTGTTAATAGATTTTTTTTATTCAATTTTGCCGATGCATGCAAGGCAGCCGAAAACGTGCAAAAAGCATCCCCCCCCCCCCACCCCCAACAACAACAAAAAAAAACAAACATTAAATGAACAAGAAATAAACAAAAATGAAAAACCTGACAGCTCGGGAAAACAAATATTTTTCAAAACGTTCTTTGCAGATTGCTCCCCTCTCACCGTGAATTAAACCATATCCACAGTGAATTAAAGCACAGATGGTAGTTTGTTATCTTCCTTCATTCTTAAATATTTCATTTTTTCGAAAAAGAAATAACTTGTTACTGTTCGCTAAACATTCACATTTTCACGAGAGATAACGTTGCACACATGCATCGTATAAGTATTACGTTAAAACGTCAAACGGTCGATTCGAGTTATGGAGGTCTTGGACATCCCACTTTACACGTCGCGTTGACCCATTTATAAATGTCGGATGAACCTAAAGTAAACTTTGTTGGAATCCTCGATTTCAGGAGAGTAGAGATGTAACTCTAACTCAATTTCGAATTTTTGACCCCTAAGGTCCCTTTTCGCAGCTGACGGCCCATATGGAATACACAAAAACACAAGTATTACCTTCTATATGCATTATGCACCTAACATGTCCAATTTCTATTTATGAATGCATTAGTACTGGAGAACATATGCAATGAAGAGAGGTTGACTGGTATAGTTCAAAAAGCCCATATTTAATTTTTATTTTTTTTTAAACTATTGGTGCTTTAATAAAACACATATTAGCAGATTTTACTATTCAGCTGGGGGTATTTTAATCCAATTTTCGATATGGTTAAGAGGTCTGCTATCTGTAGAGTTAGATTTTATCAACAAGAACCAGGAACATACTTAAAGGTAGTAGAGTATTTGTGTTCTGGATAAGAATCTTTAATTGTAGCAGGCAAAGGGTTAAAGTTTATAGTAATTAACTATATGCTTGGGTTTTTTTCAGTGCTAATGATGGTTGTCTGTATGTGTATGACAGAGAAAGAAATGAAAGAACATGGAAGGTAAGTTGATGTGTTTTTTTACCCAATTAGATTTGATACCTTTTGAATCTGTAATCAACTTTTGGAGAGTTTTTTTTTAACTCTTCCACACCAAAAACTAGATAATCCACTTTTCTACCACCAACACCACATCAAAACAGTTTGTCAACATTTAGTGAGAGAACAATTTGGAAAACATGTATTATACATTCAGAGTTAGAAAATGTACTCTAAATAAGAACCCCGAGTGAAAAGAGCAGCTCAAAATTCTCAATCTAAAAAGTTTTGTTTTACCAGAACTCAATCACTTTCAAAGCAGAATATAAGACACGCTCAATGGATGTGCTTCATCTAATCTGTGAAGCGAAATTATTTATTCTGTAGGGATTTGCTTGTTATAATTCATGGGAGAGTGCAGGCAGGCACAAGACATGTTAAGTTGAGATTTACACAAGCTGAAGCTTGTTATTCCATACAAGACAAAAACTGTCTCCTCCCCACCCCATCCATCAGTGATGAAATTTCTGCTAAGAAAACATTAAGTAAATATTGGCAATGTTGCTGCAACATATGCACAGTTTCATCTAGTTGACTGATAAAAATTAGGCTGGCAAAAATGTTCAAAAAAAAAATTCCAATTAAAAACCCATTTTCTCTCAATGGATGTGCTTCATCTAATCTGTGAAGCGAAATTATTTATTCTGTAGGGATTTGCTTGTTATAATTCATGGGAGAGTGCATGCAGGCACAAGACTTGTTAAGTTGAGATTTACACAAGCTGAAGCTTGTTATTCCATACAAGACAAAAACTGTCTCCTCCCCACCCCATCCATCAGTGATGAAATTTCTGCTAAGAAAACATTAAGTAAATATTGGCAATGTTGCTGCAACATATGCACAGTTTCATCTAGTTGACTGATAAAAATTAGGCTGGCAAAAATGTTCAAAAAAAAAATTCCAATTAAAAACCCATAAAATCCCCCCCACAAACAAACTGTAAAATTCGAGTTAGAAAAACAATTTCCCATTGTTTTCACTCTAACTCTCGTAATACACAATGAACTGCACTAAATTTTCTCCTGTTTATTAAAATTACATTACCCAATGAATACAGAATAAAAGAAAATGACAGTTTTGGGTAAAATTGAATTTAGAAGCAATTTTCTCATCAAACCTCCCTAAAAGTGTAGTTGTGTTGCCCGGATTGAAAAATTGAAAATTTGTGATTTGGATGCTTTTAAAACATACAGAACTATATATTTTTATACTGTACCAATGACCCAGACTTAGCTGGTGCTAACTCTAACAAAACCAGGGCCAAACACAAATTTTGCCCCCCAATCCCCAAAATTTGCATCCAAAACAAAAAGAAATCATGTCCTATAGGACCTCCATACTATGCCCCCATGCGCAGTGTCAAGGACGTCCCAAAATTGGTGCCAATTATCATTCTCTGTTTGGCCCTTCATCAGTCAACATCTCACTGATCTTTGTGCTTGTAAATCTCAGTTTAAAGGATGCCAGACACGTAATTTTTGGAGAAATGGTGATTCTAAGGAGGATATAGAAGGAGGAGAGGAAAAAGAAGTGACAAAAAATAATCAGGGCTGTACTTAAAAATTTTTGATGAAATTATGTTAAGTTGCCTATTTTCGAGGCATGGGCCTCTTGTTGTCATTCTTGCTAAATGTTGCACTGCTTATTCAGTGTTTCCTCTCCCTACCTTCTAAAGTCCCCCCTTGCAATTCTCCCATGCTTTTGGCATATTTTTGAGAAAGTTCATTTCTAAAATTTTCCTGGGAGAGTTGCTTTGGATACAGAATGTTTTCTGTTATTTTCCCCATAGTTACGTTTTCACCCATGGGTGTATAAACGTTGTGTTCTGCATCTTCCATCTGATGTTCTGCAGATTCTCCCCTGGGAGTCTCTGTCTTGCATCAGATAGAGTGTAATTTTGATGACTGATTTCGGGCCAGTTTTTTCAGTGCCTGGAGTCATGTTTTCTGGTGTTTTACACTGTTTGTTTACATTGGCAACAGCCTTTTTTGAGGGGGGCTGTTTGCCTTTGGTGTAGTTTATCTCACTATAAGATACATTTATATCATCCGTAAGTGTCTCATTAATTATTTAATATAAATTTAAAATTTTTGACCACACTTTGCCATCGGATCCATTGGGGCTCAACGTTACTTTTCAGCAACTTGGGCTTCGTTGAAAAAATATTTTTTCAAAATTATTTTGATTTGCAATTGTTTTTTCATTTATTAATGGATCATGTTATTATGTATCTTTGTGTCAGGGGTTTGTGCGAGTAACTAGGACTTGTTGTTGACTTTTCACAATGAAAGGATATTGTTCAAATTGTAATGGGAAGAAATCTTCCTCTGACTTTCATGATCATTGTATTAATTGTAGTCAGTGTTCTCGCACTAATCCCTGTTCTATATGTCAATATTGGGATGACAAACATTGGAAACGTGTGTCACGGTATGTTGTTTCTGGAGAAAGGGCTATGCCGGCTCTTTCTCCGCAAGGTCACTCTACTCTCTCAGTTTCTATTTCAGAGGAACAAGAACAGGGTGATGTTTCCATGTTATCTTCTACAAGTGCGCTTCCGTCGTCACAAATGAATTCAGAGCTAGCGGCAAAAGTGCTCATGGAGATTGGACAAATGTCGTCCGCTAGCTCGCCCGGTGTAGCGTCCATTCACCGAATGGTTCGGCAGCCGGGTTCGTCCGATGCGGTCCAGGAGGAAATTTTGGGTGATGCGAGCACTATAAACATACAATGTGCACACCCAGTGACGGCGGATAGTAAGCGAGAACGGAGGAAGCCTTTGAGTCCGGTTCCTAGCTCGTCCAGCCGGGCCGCGAGCGAGAGAGGCCCCTCTCTCGTACAACAACATCTGGGACCAGATGTTGAGGTACAAAATGTGTCGCAAGCGGAGCATACGTCCGTCGCTCGGGACGCTCCGTTGTATAGGCAGTCCGCGGAGACTGCCAAGGCTTCTTCTTCTCGTCAGCGCACACGACCGCACCTTGGCTGCGTGACCGCCGATATCTTACCAGCTTCGCCGATCAAGGATTCTTCGGCGACCAGGTCACACCATCCGGCAGCCAGGGATTCGAGACCGATGGACTCCGGACGTTCGCATAGAAAAAGTATGCGGGAGCCATCTGATGCGGAGCTGCCCTCGGCGAAGCAGCGAAAGACTGCGCCTCCGCAGGTCT
This sequence comes from Pictodentalium vernedei, assembly GCA_031216915.1. Lineage (NCBI taxonomy): Eukaryota > Metazoa > Mollusca > Scaphopoda > Dentaliida > Dentaliidae > Pictodentalium > Pictodentalium vernedei. The sequence continues at coordinate 278,837,512 of CM062295.1, read as the reverse complement.
CGACGCCGGACATTCTTGTGCAGATAGCACAGCTTATCCCAGCAGCCGACAGAAACGGTGTCGGATCGAGAATTATCCGACGGCGCTGGGTTGGTACGCTCCGCCGAAGCATCGGGGGCGGACGACCGGGAGCATCATGAGGTCCGACCGGATGGTGAAAGGGATACGGATGATTTGGAGCTATCCCTTTCGGGACAACATAAAGCTGCCGTGGACTTCATCCGGCACTTTCTTCCTCAGGTTGTTCCGTCGGGCCAGACTGCTGCGGTTCCGGACAAGAGGATTATAGCGTCATTGGACTCTGAATTTTTTGAGCGGTTCAGGGACATCGCTCCCGAGTTTCCGTCGCAGTCCAATAATGTTGCAAGAACATTTGAATTATTGAACGACGCTATATTTTAAACTTGCTTCCAAGATGGGGAAAGCAGGTTTCTTGTCCGCCAATACTCTCAACCTGCCTTTCATTAATGCAAGGAATAAATTCGACACGGCAGGACAGGGTATTCCGAGAGTTCCTCTGCGTATGGACGACGAGGCGGAAGACTTAGAGCTATCATTACCGTCGTCGACTTCTATTCCAACCGCGGTGTTGGAAACAGCTATTTCGTCTAACAGAGCCAATTTAGATGCCTTATCTTACGCAGATCACCTTACTAAGGCGTTATTACTGCGCCTTCAAGGGAAAGAGTTTCAGGATATTCAATCCTCTTTAAGACTTCTTTCAAGGGCAGTAGCTTATTCCACGTGTAACTCCGCCCTTTCAGTGGCAAACCTGGAGTTGGTTAGACGTGACGCAGCCCTAGCTACATCCACACTTGTGGATACTAAGGTGAAGAACTCTCTTAGAGTCGCTTCGGTCTCCGGAGAACTTCTCTTTGACGGCAAGCTTTCTGCTATTTATGATAAAATTACAAAGAAAGCTTCGGATTCTCTGTTGTTCAAATCTGCTTCTAAGAAGTCGGATGCAGCAGACAAGAATAAGACAGGCACTTCTGGGTCTAATGCGCCCAAGAGAGGTTCCTATAGAGGTTCCGGTGCGTCCTCTTGGTCTTATTCGAGAGACCGTCAGGGTAGCGACTCTCGTTCGGGACGTCCTTCGGGCCGGGACAACCGGTCGGACGCCCCGAGGTCGACGGGGCGAGGTGCGGGTCGTGGAGGACGTGGTTTCTCCTACCGCAGGCCTCGCAGGTCCAGGAGGTGATGGCTTAAACCTCTATCGTGTACTGGTTGGCGGAAGGTTGTCGAGCTTTTCACAAGAATGGGCGTCGATTACGGACGACCCTTGGGTGAGAGGAGTGACTTCGGAAGGTCTAAAGATATCCTTCAAACGAAAGCCTCCATTAACTCGAAGTCCAAAGTGGACTCAACTTCCGTCAAATCCGCAGAAAAGAGACGCTCTGTTATCAGAGGTGCAGTCTCTTTTAATGAAGAGCGCGGTAGAGGTCGTAGAAAACCAGGAGACTCCGGGATTCTACAGCCATCTGTTTCTGGTTCCGAAACCAGACGGCTCGTTCCGTCCAGTCATAGATTTGAGCTGGATAAACAAGCTGATCGTCGCTCCGAAATTTTATATGGAGACGATTCGGTCGGTCAGAGCGAGTATTCGGGTGAATGATTATGCAACAAGCATAGATCTCAAAGATGCGTACTTTCACGTCATGGTGCATCCGACATTCCGAAAGTATCTACGCTTCGCAGTCCTAGGAGTGGTGTATCAATTCCGGGCGATGTGCTTCGGATTGAATCTAGCACCCTGGGCTTTCACTCGGGTAATGAACTCGGTAATGATCTATTTCCGAGCTCATTCGTCTGCGGTAACGTCGGCCTACCTGGACGACATTCTTCAGAGGTACGGCAACGAGTTAACGCTTCAGAACGATGTTCAGAATCTACTTCTTTTGCTCCGACGTCTCGGTTTTATAGTAAACGAGGAGAAGTCGGATCTGGTGCCGTCCAAGTCATTCACTCATCTGGGAATGAGCTTCGAGACGCACAACAATCTCGTTCGTCTGCCATTAACCAGAGCGAAATTAGTCAGTTGTTACGCTCGCTATTGTCTGCACGCAGACAAAGTCACAGCGAGAGAATTTATGAGACTGATAGGTCTGTGCGGAGCCGCTGCGGATCTCATTCCGATGGGGCGGTTACGCACACGTCCTCTCCAAATTTTCTTGACTCAGAATTGGAGTGTGAAAATTCATTCGCTCGACGTAGACGTTCTCTTGTCAGATCAAGTGAAACAAGAGATTCAGACTTGGGCAAACATTCAGTGGTTAACTCAGGGAGTTCCGCTGCAGTTGCCGGATCCGAGTTTTACCATTATGACGGATGCCAGTCAAACAGGTTGGGGTGCATCATTAATCCCAATGGATTCGAGATGCCAGGGTCTTTGGGATCCGCAATTCCTGTGCAAGCACATAAACATCAAGGAAATGATGTCAATTTGGCTTGCGTTACGTCATTGGATGGACATTATTCACAATGCTCATGTCCAAATCCTATCCGACAATACGACAGTAGTGGCGTATATACGGAATCAGGGAGGCACTCATTCAGTTCCGTTGTTCAATCTAACGGAAAGAATCCTTCTGTTTGCGCTAGAACATCAGGTTCTTCTTTCGGTCCGTCACATACCGGGTCGTCTGAATGTGCTAGCAGACTCCCTTTCACGAAAGGGTCGCTTGTTGCCGTCGGAGTGGACTCTCAACAAACAAGTATTCAATCAGATTTGCTACCAATGGGAACGGCCAATGATAGACTTATTTGCGACGCATCTCAACAATCAGTTGCAGACGTATGTGTCTCCGTGTCCGGATCCAAGAGCATTTGCAGTAGACGCTCTGTCGATCCCTTGGGACGGAATGATAGGATATGCGTATCCTCCAGCGCCGTTAATTCAACAAGTATTGCTAAAGATAAAACAATCTCAATGCAAGATTCTGTTGGTAGCATCTCTGTCGCCACAGAGACCGTGGATAAATCTACTCAGGTGTCTGTTGTGGGACCTACCGCGAAAGCTTCCTCCACGGGAGGATCTTCTTTCGCAGGGGAAATCGCGCCAACTCCATCACAACCCGCAAGGTCTCAACCTTCACGTTTTTCCGTTGTGCGGTCCTTCTTGCATGGCAAGCACTTTACAGGACGAGCATTGGACGCGATTTTTAACTGTAGGAGGACCTCCTCTTCGCTAAACTATGCGGCTAAGTGGAAGGTTTTTCGTCGTTGGTGTAGGGATCATTCTGTAGATATTTTCGATCCCTCTATACCAGACATTGCAAACTTTCTAGTATACTTGTTTGACGAAATCAAACTGCAGCCTGTTACTATTAAGGGTTATAGGTCTATGTTATCTGATACCTATGCACATCATGATAGTTTACAAATTGGATCTAATGTCTCTTTATCTAAGTTGGTTAAAAACTTCTCGATAAATAGACCCAGAACTCTTAGATTAATTCCTAAATGGAATTTAGCTTGGGTTCTTCTTAAATTGAAGGAAAAGCCATTTGAACCTCTTGGGACAGTAGATTTCAAATTCTTATCTTATACGACAGCTTTTCTCTTAGCTTTCTCTTCTGCTAGAAGAGTCAGTGAGCTTCATGCACTGTCGGTGGATGATTCTCACTATCGTAGTGTCGGGAACACTATCACCTTCACTACTAATGTGGGTTTTTTAGCTAAGAATCAGGCTCCTAATAAATATCCGGAACCTATTGTTATTAAGGCTCTTCCGTCTTCAGACGGGCATAGGCCTTTACTCTGTCCTGTTAGAGCGTTACGTATCTATAAACAGAGATCTCAGTTTATCAGAAAGGGACGGAAACGTTTCTTTCTGTCTTTGATGCCTAATAGAAAGGACATTTCGGTCCATTCTATTGCTAGATGGATTCAGTTAACTATCCGTACTGCTTATGAGAGTTTATCTTCTTCTCAGCAGTCTGTGCTTAAGATTTCCGCTCATGAAGTAAGAGCTCTTGCTACTTCTTGGCCTTATGCTAATAGCGTTGCTATTACAGATTTAATGAAGGCTGCTTATTGGTCTCAGCCATCCACATTCACAAATTTTTATCTCAGAAATATTGAGTCTATTTCTGGAGACCTGCATTGTTTAGGTCCGTTATCTGTTGCTCAGAATGTCGTCCACTAAACAGTTGCAACTATAGTTATGCAGGCTTTCTGTTCCGGCAGTGACTCCGTCCGGCTGCCCTCTTCGCTCTGGGCTATTTGACCCAGGGGAAGGGGGGGGCGGGTGTTCCCTTAGGTCACCTGCTTTATAGTGAAAAGCAAGGGAATGCCTCCTCCAAGTCAGTATTTCTGAGTCGCTTCCGGGATGGTTTTAAAGTGTAATATTAATGTTAAAATTCATTCATGTCTTATTTTTAAAGTGTAGCTCGGTGTGAAGCATTTGTATATGTCAAGTGTCAAACAGGCTTTAATATACAATACTCGGACACTTTTAAATGACTATAAAGAGTCTCAATTCTCTGGACTACTTTATTTATTGGCTTACTTTAAAAATAATTAGTATAAGGGATATACTGGATGTTAATAGAGAACATGAATATTATTGTGCTCAATTATTTAAGGTATTGTATCTTTCTAATTTAATATTAAATAAGAAAGATACATGTAAAGCCTAGTACTCCTTTTCTCCTTAAGGGGTTACCTCTTTATTATGTAGTTGAGCTTATTGGATTTTCCTCTATGTCCTAGGCCCTCCAGCCTGTTTACTATTCAGCTAAGTCTGGGTCATTGGTACAGTATAAAAATGTTAAAAAATTTATAGTAATTTATATATTTTTTATACTTACCAATGACCCAGACGGGGATGGCCCTCCCAGGAGTTGGGAACTCTTGCCTCCCCGCTGAGTACATAGCGCTGACCAGGCACTGCCAGTAAGAATGATAATTGGCGCCAATTTCGGGACGTCCTTGACACTGCGCATGCGCAGTGGGGGCGTAGTATGGAGGTCCTATAGGACATGATTTCTTTTTGTTTTGGATGCAAATTTTGGGGATTGGGGGGCAAAATTTGTGTTTGGCCCTGGTTTTGTTAGAGTTAGCACCAGCTAAGTCTGGGTCATTGGTAAGTATAAAAAATATATAAATTACTATAAATTTTTTAACTTTTATACTGTATACCAATGGCCCAGACTTAGCTGGTGCTAACTCAAAAATATCTAGGGCCAAACACATATTTTGCCCTCCAATACCCAAAATTTGCATGCAAAACCAAAAATTAGAAGTCCTATCTGGCCCTCCATACATTTGCTCTCCACGCATGCGCAGACGCCAAGAAGTCACCGAAACTGGCCCCAACATCATTCTTTGTTTGGCCATAAATCAGATAACAACAAACTGACATCTGTGCTTTTAAATCTCAGTTTTAATGATGCCAAAAACAAATCAATGGTTATTTTGGTGGATCCAAGGACACAACTGCATGAAGGAAGGAAGAAACGGTGGTTTGAAACGTTCAGGGCTGTAATTTTATAATACTTATAAAAATTAGTTCATGTTCCCCAATTTCGGGACATGGGCCTGACTTCATCATTGATTGATAATGATCTGTCCACTGTTCATTTAGTATTCCTTCCCTACCTTGATCCCCATCCCCCCCTCCCCCCCCCCCCCCCCCCCCCCCCCCCCCCCAGTTAAGCTCCCAAGCTTTTTGGCTTGTTCTATTGAAATTTTTTTATAAAATTTCTTGGGAGTTTAACGTATTATACAGAAGATTATTCTGTACATCCCCATGGTCTACACGGGTGTCACAGGTTTTTGATTATGTAGACGACGCCATAATTAACTTCCTGTGGGAAGAAGTAATACGGTTTCTTATCATCATCTTCTGTATTTTTAACCATTTTTTGATCACATACATTTAAAAAACGACCGGGGAAGATGTGTTGAGAGTTTCTCTGTGTTGAATGAGTAGGCTAAGGTCTTAGTTGTAACGTTATCTTCATCATTTTGCTGATCGCTCGGACACAATTGAGAAGATAATTTCTTATTCAGAATGAATTTAGACTCACTGTCTTATGTACTTCACTGTTAAGTACTGTGATGCAACGTCTATATGGAAAGGAATTTTGTGGACGTTTGTACCTTTTTAAAAATTCTTTCCAGACCTATTTATCACATATATCTCTGTCTTAACAGATGTTAAGTGGGAGCTATTCTGATGTGACGATGCCTTGCGTGGTCATCGTTAATATTGGACTAGATGGAAAACTCACTACAGGTCGCTTTAGTTTTCCAGACTCTAAGTCTTTGACGGTAAGCTTTCATTAATGTGGGATTAAGCTACAAGAAAGCATCAATTCTCGGCTCTTTAAGTTGGGATCTAATCGACCAACACCAGCAGAAAGAGTAGGAGAGGTCCTAGACGCAGATCGTCTATGAGGACTCATAGCGAAGGTATAGCTATCCCTCCTATATATTACTTTAGGGATTGACTATACAGCCACTTGGATAGGGGGTTTAAGTCTGTTTGAGTTTACTGAATAGACACCCCTGAGCTGGTGGCTCGAGGCTCTTATAGAGCTCGGTCCGACCGATAATTAACTGGACCTGGATAACGTGTTTATCATGGCTCTAAAGGTTATTTAGGATAATCATTCAGTGGAAAAAGTGAACATTCGAATGTTCGACTGTCCGGCAATTATAGTTCTTAAGATCACTTGAAGAATGAACTAGATAATGTCTCATAGGATGAATGATAGGACACATATCCTACAATTCATTTTCTGTATTGTTTTGACGGATCTAGTAAACATAAGGTCAAGTTTGGGCAGATATTCAGTGGTTTGAGTTCATAATTGGGTTACAACCCTGAGTCAGACGGATTCTATATGCAGGGTTCTTGGGACACTCAGTTCTTGGAGATCACATATTCATCAAGAATGATGTCTTATTGTTTACCCTACATCATTGGATTATATTATTAGCGAACATTCATGTGGGATCGCTCCAGAATAGTTAAGTTTGCGACGCATAGGAACAATAGTTTCCTTCATTTGTGTCGCCAGTGTTAGACTTTTGAGCGCATACAGTTGACGTTCAGCTGTATTCAGGGGAATGAATGGTAGGATAAGTGTATCCTTCAGTTCATTTGATTCAGTAGATTATGTTAAGATTTAATAATCTCAGTGTGATTCCTACTAATAACATAGCTGTCGTCACAATATCCTTCTATCAGTTTTCTAAGTGCCTGTTATTGAACATTCGCAGAAGCTTCCTCCTCGAGAGGACCATCTTCATCAGGGGAAGTTTTGTTCATAACGTCATTCTCCGCCCATTGTGGCATAAGGGAGTCTGTTAGACGTGAGGGAGCCTTTAGGGTTCCTATATTTTTGCTGTCTGGACAAGCAATGATTAAGTAATGTGGGTGAGGAGGTTTCAACATGTCTTTGAATCCCCCCCCCCCCCCCCCCCCCCACACTCACACTCTGTCTTGTATATATATATTTATACATACATACTATGCTTTTGGGGTCGTGTTGAATGGCACCCTCATAGGCATATACGCAGTTTTTGTTGCATTAGTTTCCGGTGTTTATTTTCTGATTTCTGATATACAAGCACTTATTAAATCATCATAATTGCTGCTGTTTGAGTTCATAGGTGACTTCATAACTAGTTAGTGGTTTTTACATGCTGGATTTTAATGCACTCGCACAATATTTTATTAGGCTATCGCTTTGATGGACCTTGAAATTATTATATATTTTGGGGGCGGTCAGTGTTGGAGCCTGTTAATCATACCTACCTCCATTTCTAGATCCTGGTCTCTATTTTGTCGGTTCTCAAATCGCAGATTCTCACGTGTTTATAGTTGTAGATATCATATTACATGTTGGAGAGTGTTCTTACTGGATTTTATTGTACAGAGGCCGCCTGTGGATGATATTTGAAGTGTGATTTCTCTGCAGAGATTGTTCAATGTATCTCATTTTAATATGAGTATGTTATTTTTTATATCACTGATTTCGTCATACCAGTATACGCCATCTGCAGAGCATATTTTGTAGCAGACAATATTATTTACCAAAATTGTCGCTATAGCCTTGGCTTGTGAATTGGCATCAAGCACCATTTATTTTTCATGAATTAATTCCTGAGTGCCTGATCGATATTTATTTATATTGTTTCCTGGTACCGCTTATTGATTCCAGAGCTCTCCCCTCTTTCTTTTGAAGATATGTTAAAAAAATCAGGGGTGGGGGGGGGCATTTTCTCCACAAATCTGGCTTATTGGGTATGTAACTATTAAGGAAGCTGTTTTGTCCGTACTATATTCGGTGTTCAGCTGTAGTATTAATGTATGGCGTAGGTTTATGGGCAATTTTCTCTCATTCTCAAATATGCCATCCTAATTTTTAGGGCTTAGTCCAGACTAGCCTTAAAAATTTGTGAACTCGTTACATCCTAATTAGCATGATTTCATGCTCAGATTTAGGATTTACGTAATTGGGATCCATATTAGGATATGTCTTCTCTATTATGGTATAAAGAGACATACATGTAAATTCTAATTATTCTAATTTTCTTCATCATGGATTGAAGGATTTTGATCTATGTTGATCTACTATTTCAGAAGTTCTAGGCCCTCCACTTTTTTACGATTCAGCTAAGTCTGGGCCATTGGTATACAGTATAAAACTTTAAAAAAATTTAAAGTAATTTATATATTTTTTATACTTACCAATGGCCCAGACGGGAATGACTCTCCCATGAGTGGGCAGAACTGGGGACTCATACCTCCCTGCTGAATTATTATATTATAAGCTTTTTTACAAAGAATGATGTTGGCTCCAGTTTCGGTGACTTCCTGGCTTCTGCGCATGCGCGGAGAGTAAATGTATGGAGGGCCAGATAGGACTTTTTTTTTTGCATGCAAATTTTGTGGATTGGGGGGCAAAATTTGTGTTTGGCCCTAGATATTTTTGAGTTAGCACCAGCTAAGTCTGGGCCATTGGTAAGTATAAAAAATATATATAAATTAATTTTTTCATTTTTTTCTCATTGCTGAAAAGTATAATCAATGGGAATATATATTTTTATACTATAAACCAATGGCCCAGACTAGCTGGTGCAAACTCAAAGTTATCAAGGGCCAAACACAAATTTTGAATCCCCCAATCCCCAAAATTTGCTTGCAAAACCAAAAATTAAAAGTCCTACCTGGTCCTCCATACTTTCACTCTTCGTGCATGTGCAGCCGTCAGGAAGTGACCAGAATTGGCGCAAACATCATTCTTTGTTTGGCCCTAAAGTCGGCAACAATAAACTGAAATCTGTGCTTTAAAATCTCCTTTTTTGAGGATGCCAGACACAAATCACTGCAAGAATTGGTGGATCCAAGGCTGTTATTGGATGTTGGAAGTGTTCAACGGTGGTTTTTGTCGTTCAGGGCTGTAACTTTATAATAATTATAAAATTATATGTTGTTGGCGGTGAGGTTCCGAGGCCAGGCCACTCATCGCGTTATAATTCATTTTTTCAGTTTCTATTTCAGAGGAACATGAACATGGTGATGATATTCTGACACCCACCCAAGTGTGCTACCATGGTCGCACTCCATTGAGCAAATAGAGCTAGCTGCAATGCTCATGATATGCAAGGGATAAGACCTCCAGTTAATGTTCTTAATCTCTAGCAAGCAGCTAGCTCGACTGGTGAAGCGGTTACTCCGTCCATGGGAGCCGTGACATCGGGTAAGTCTGTTGCGGTCGAAGGAAGTTTAGATGTGGGTAGAGCGAGCACTATATTATGAATAAGCTCACCCAGAGACGATGGAAATAGTGAGGAAATAGGGAGGAAGTCAGCAAGTTTCTTGTACTCAGCGAGGTCTAATAGACCGTGAACGGGAGAGGTCCCCCCTGACCTAACAACATTTGGGGCCAAATGTTGTTATGAGAAACTTGCACGAGCCGGGGCATGCGTCCGCCTACAGCTCGGGATGCTATGTCTAGTCTGCAGCAGTGGTCAGCTTCAGTCACGGCTTCCTCCGCTACGTTTCACAAGCCAAAATGAAGTTTTCTGGTTGGAAACTTGCACGAGATGGAGCATGCATCCGCCCACTGCTTGGGATGCCCTGTCTAGTCTGCAGCCGGAGTCAGCTTCTGTCATGGCTTCCTCCGCTATGTTTCACAAGCCAAAATGAAGTTTTCTGGTTGGAAACTTGCACGAGACGGAGCATACGTCCGCCCACCGCTCGGGACACTCTGTCTAGTCTGCAGCCGGGGTCAGCTTCAGTCATGGCTTCCTCTGCTACGTTATTAAAGCACACACGACCGCAGGCTAGCTACCCGACTTCAGATAACCAATCAGCTGCATGAAGATGGAGACTTTCTTCGCCCTTGAAGGTGGACCATCCGATAGCTAGCGATCCGAGGCATCGATCAATAGGACGCTCGGAGAAGAGATCTATCTCTGGATCTTCGTCCCAGAAGCAGCAAGTAGTGGGAAAAACAGAAGACCGCTGCTCCTCAAGCCTCGGGAACGGACTTGCTGTTGCAGTTGCGCAGCTATTAGCAGTATCCCAGCAAATCAAGAGCAGGCTCCAGTGTTGAGCTGTTGGACGCTACTGGGTTTGGTCCGGTCAATTGTGCATGTAGTAGAAGCCAGAAGTTTCTCTACGGGACGCTCGGCTAGATTTGGGGTCAGATCACCGATTGGAGAACACTCACCATCCTGTTAACAGTCGGGGCCGACTGTGTCTGTTGTGAGAAACCTTATTGAGTCGGAACATGCATCGAAACGTTCCTTCCACACTGCAGCCGGGGCCGGTGACAGTTATAGCTTCTTCTACTTACATGAAACCGCTTGAAAGAGGATTAAGCCTAGAAGTTTCTAAGTGGGATACTCTACAAGGTCTGGGGACAGATCGAGAGTGAAGAGCGTTATTTTTACACTATAACCCAATGACCCAGACTAGCTGGTGCTTAACTCAAAGTTATTAAGGGCCAAACACAAATTTTGAAACCCCCAATCCCCAAAATTTGCTTGCAAAAACCGAAAATTAAAAGTCCTATCTGCCCCCCAAACATTTACTCACCGCAGCCGTCAGGAAGTGACCGGAATTGGCACAAACATCATTCTTTGTTTGGCCCTAAAGTCAGCAACGATGAACAGACATCTGTGCTTAAAATCTCCTTTTTTGAGGATGCCAGACACAAATCAATGCAAGAATTGGTGGATACAAGGCTGTTATTGGATGAAGGAAGTGTTGAACAGTGGTTTTAGATGTTCAGGGCTGTGACTTTATAATATTTATAAAATTATTTTATGTTTCCCAATTTTGGGACACACGCCTGACGTCATCATTTTTGTTAATGCTTATTCCTCTGGTTATTAAGTATTTCTTCCCTATCCTTCCATGAACCCTTCCTGTTAAACTCTTAAGCTTTTTGGCTATTTTTTATTAGCTCACCGAAGGGAGCTCAACTTATCACTTGCCGTCCGTCGCTGTCCGTCGTCGTGAACATTTTTCAAATGACTTCTCCTCTGAAACCACTGGACTGATTTTCATGAAACTTCATGTGGATGTTCATAACTATATGGCAATTCATGTTTGTTCAAATGAAGTGGCCATGTCCCTTGTGGGCTCTGTATGGGGCATAACTCTGATAGCACCGTATGAATTATAGAAAAATTATTAAAAAATCTTCTTCTCCAGAACCAGTGGGCAGAATCTTTTGATACTTGGTATGCAGCATCTTGGTATGGGTCTGATTCAAGTTTGTTCAAATCGAGTCCCTCAACCAATATTGGAGCTCACTATGGGGGCGTGAATTTTTACTTAGTGCAATTTAAGAAAAATTCTTTAAAAATCTTCTTCTCCAGAACCAATGGGTAGAATCTTTTGATATTTGGTATGCATCATCTTGGTATGGGTCTGATTCAAGTTTGTTCAAATCGAGTCCCTTGATCAATATTGGGGCTCCCTGTAGGGGCATGAATTTTTTCCTTAGTGCAATTTAAGGAAAAATCTTCTTCTCCAGAACCAGTGGGCAGAATCTTTTGATATTTTGTATACAGCATCTTCGTATGGGTCTGATTCAAGTTTGTTCAAATGGAGTTCCTTGATCAATTTTGGGGCTCACCATGGGGACCTGAATTTTTACTTAGTGCAATTTAAGAAAAAAAATTTTAAAATCTTCTCCAGAACCAATGGGCAGGATCTTTTGATTTTTGGTATACAGCATCTTGGTATGGGTCTCATTCAAGTTTGTTCAAATTGAGTCCCTCGATCAGTATTGGGGCTCACTAAAGGGGTGTGAATTTTTACTTAGTGGAATTTAAGAAAATTTCTTTAAAAATCTTCTTTTCTGGAACCGATGGGCAGAATCTTTTGATATTTGGTATACAGCATCTTGGTATCTTGTTCAAATCGAATCCCCATTCAATATTGGGGATCACTATGGGGGTGTGAATTTTTACTTAGTGCAATTTATGAAAAAATCTTTAACAATCTTCTTCACCAGAACCAGTGGGAAGAATCTTTAGATATTTGGTATGCAGTATCTTGGTATGGGTTGGATTCACGTTTGTTCAAATTGAGTCTTTTGATCAATATTGGGGCTCACTATGGGGGCGTGAATTTTTACTTAGTACAGTTCAAGAAAAATTCTTTAAAAATCTTCTCCAGAACCAGTGGGCAGAATCTTTAGATATTTGGTATGCAGCATCTTGGTATGGGTTGGATTCACGTTTGTTCAAATTGAGTCCCTCGATCAATATTGGGCCTCACTATGGGGGCGTGAATGTTTACTTTGTGCAATTCAAGGAAAATTCTTTAAAAATCTTCTTCAGAACCATCATGCAGAATCTTTTGATATTTGTTCAGCAGCATTGCCCCATTCTGTCCTATTGATGTTTTAGCTCCACAGAGAGTATAGATTTACTCTGTAGAACCTTAAGAATAGCTTTTGATAAAATTTGTGTCTTAACAGTATGGAACATTCGGTGAGCGCCTAACGCCCCCTGGGGCCTCTTGTTTCAATTCCTATATTAAACTGCAGAACAGAGTTCTGGAAATGAAAGATATGGCATTTGTATCTGAATATTTTATTAGATGTAGGTTTTAGAAATTTTCTGACTTAACAATATAATTGCTAATCAGGGAAGTCTCTGAAAGATTTTTCTTGCGAAACATTAATTGGTTATTTAATCCTTCTCACATGACCGCACTAAAACAGCTTTTCATAGCTGGTTGTTTCTACACAAACAACGGGGTATTAACAAGTGTGGTTTTGTATGCAATGTACATGTAATGGGAACCGAGATTTTAACTTAGTAGAATATAAGAAAATTTCTTTAAAAATCTTCAGATCCACCAGTCTGAATCCTTTCATATTTGGTATACAACATCTCTTGGAGGGTAAGACTCAAGTTTGTTCAAACCTGGTTCCAGAGTTATTAATTTGGGCTACCTATGGGAGCCTGATTTTTAACTAAGTGCAATATGAGGGAATTTCTTTTAAAATCTTCTTCAGATCCCCCAATCAGAATCCTTTCATATTTGGTACACAACATCTCAAGGTGGGTCAGATTCAAGTTTGTTAAAAGCAGGACCCTGAGTTAATATTTTGGCTCCCTGTTTGAGCCCAAAGTTTAACTTAGTGCAATGTGAGGTGATTTCTTTAAAAACCTTCTTCATATCCACCAGTCAGAATTCTTTCCTATTTGGTATATGACATCTCAAGGGGGATCAGATTCAAGTTTGTTCAATTTGAGTCCTTGGCTTCATATTTGGCCTCTATGGGCAGGGGTGGGGTGGGGGGCATATTACATTCAGGTTTGTTCTAATCCATTCCTTAGTGTTTTTCCATAAAATTTGCCTCCCATGACTTCATTCCTTCGTAGTGTTGATGAACTATGTCTAACAAATATTTCTTTGAACCACTTTGGCCGGTGAGCGATTAAGGCCCCTTGGGGCCTCTTGTTGAACTTTATTATTAAATTTCTTGGGTTTTTAACATGTATTACAGAATATTTATTCTGTTTTTCCCCAGGGTTACGTCCTCACCCTAGGGGTGTTAGGTCATTTAGTCTTGCATCTTCTATCCGATGTACCGTTTTTTCTTCGTATGAAGATCTAGCTTTGCATCTGGTAGCATTTAAATTGGTTCTGACTTTGGACCTTTTTGTGTTCCTGATGTCTTGTTTACATTGACGTTGTTTACAATGACAACGTCCTCATATATAGGTAGTTTTTTATTTTCTATTACTGTAGAAATACTGTAGGATACATGGATTATTATTCCGGTAGTGCAGCTCAGAAAATTTGGATTTTGTCCACACTTAGGCTCTATCGGGATGCCCTTGGGCTCGTAATGTTCCCTTTGGGAACTTAGACGTTTTTTCAAAAAAATGTTGTTTCCAAAAAATATTTTGAATTTAATTTTGATTGCCATTATTCATGTATCTTAATTATATATATAGTTTGTTGTGGCGTTTGGAGGAGGACTGATATCGACTTTAGTCGATGCACTCCTGCGGACTCTTGTCATTCTTGTGTTCACTGGGATGACTGATGTTGGAGTTGGGTGTCGCTGTTGGCGGTGAGGTTCGGAAGCCAAGCCTCTCACCGCGTAATTCATTTTGTCAGTTTCTATTTCAGAGGAACATGAAGATGATATTTTGACACCCATCCAAGTGTGCTACCGTGGTCGTGCTCCATGGAGCATATAGAGCTATATGCAGTGCTCATTATTGCAAGAGTTAAAGCCTTTTGTTAAAGGCTTTAATCTCTTGCAAGCGGCTAGCTCGACCGGTGAAGCGGTACTCCATCCGTGGGTGCCGTAACGCCGGTAAAGTCCGTTGCGGTCGAAAGAAGTGGATGTGGGTAGTGCAAGCACTTTAATATAAATAGCTCACCCAGCGACGACAGAAATAGGGAGGAAGTCAGCAAGTTCTTGTACTCAGCGAGGTCTGATAGACCGCGAGCGGGAGAGGCCCCTCTCTAATTTAGCAACATCTGGGCCAGATGTAGTTTTGAGAAACTTGCACAAGCCGGAGCATATATCCGCCCTCCACTCGGGATGCTCTGTTTAGTCTGCAGCCGTGGTCGGCTTCAGTCAAGGCTTCCTCCGCTATGTTTCACAAGCCGAAATGAAGTTTTCTGGTTGGAAACTTGCACGAGTCGTAGCATATGTCCGCCCGCCGCTCGGTACGCTGCGCCTAGTCCGCAGCTGAGGTCAGCTTCAGTCACGGCTTCCTCCGCTACGTTATTTAAGCACACACGACCGCATCCTAGCTACCCGACTTCAGATATCCAGCCTGCTGCATGAAGAAGGAACCACTCTGCCCGTGAAGTCGGACCATTCTGGTAGCTAGGGAGACAAGGCCTCGATCATCGGAACGTTCGGAGTAGGGATCCATCTCCGACACACCGTCTCAGGAGCTGCATGTGGCTAAGAAACGGAAGACCGCTGCTCCTCAGGCTTCGATGACGGACTTGCTGTTGCAAATTGCGCAGCTGATTGAAGCATCCCAGCAATTGCAGGTGCAGCCTCCCTCAGACTCAGAATCTGAGATGTCGGACGGTGCTGGGTCGGTCCAGTCATCTGTTCACGCAGATGCAATGGACCGAGATTCGCAACTGATTCTCTCAGATGGTGAAAGGGATAAGGAAGAGGATTACTCTTCCCTTTCGGAACAGCACATGGTTGTGATGGTTTTCATCCATCAATACTACCCTGATTTTGTTCTGCCGAATCAGACTGCTGCGACGACGAGAGAGAAACCACTGGCGTCGTTGGACGCAGACTTTATCCAGACAAAGGAGGAAGTCCTTTCTTTTCCAGGTCAGTCTAGGCAGGTGTCGCAGGCCTTCAGCCATATAGATGACGCCATATTTATCCTCTTGAGTGTGAGGAAGAAGGCGATTTCTTATCTTCATCTTCCATTCAGACACAATTGAGATGGCAATTTCTTCAAATAGAGCAAATTTGGACGTTATGTCTCATGCAGATCACCTTACAAGAGCTATGGCACAACGTCTCAATGGAAAGGAATTTGAGGACTTTTGTACCTCTCTTAGAGTTCTTTCCAGGACAATTATGTATACCACATATAACTCAGCCCTAACAGTGGCTAATCTGGAGTTAATCAGACTTGACGCTGCCCTTGCGTTATCATTACTGATAGATGACAAGGTGAAAAGCACTCTCTGAGTCGCTTCGGTCTCCGGACATATTATTTTCGACGACTAGCTTTGGTTAGTCTATGAACAGGCTACTTAGAAAGCATCTAGTGCTCTGCTTTTGAAGTCTGCGTATCAACGACCCGCTTCAGCAGACAATAGTAAAGGAGGGTGTTCCAGACAAAAATCGTCAAAAGGAAACTTCTCACTAGGGTACAAGAAACCCTCTTATAATTACTCTGGAGGTTGTCAGTATAGCGACTCGAGAAAGGGGCGTAGGTCTGATTGGGACTATCGGTCAGATGCCCCTAGGTCGACAAGACGAGGTTCTTCGTGGGGAGGATGTGGTTTCTCCTCCCGTAAGCCTCGCAGGTCATACAGGTGATGGTTAAGACCTCTATTGCTGACCAGTTGGCGGAAGGTTATCAAGCTCTGCAAGAAACTGGATAACAGTCACGGAAGATCAGTGGGTGAGAAGTGTAGTCTTGGATGGCTTACGGCTATCATTCCAAGAAAAAAACCCACTAACAAGTTGTCCACGTTGCACAAATCTTCCATCAGATCCTTGCATAAGAGAGTTTCTCCTAGCGGAGGTACAGGCTCTCTTATCAAAGGAAGGCATAGAGGTCGTCGAGAATCAGGATTCTCAAGATTTTTACAGTCACCTGTTCCACATACCGAAGCCAGATGGCTCGTTCCGACCGGTAATAGATTTGAGCTGGATAAACAAGCTTATCGTGGCTCCAAAAATTATATATGGAGACCATTCGGTCGGTAAGGGAGAGCATTCGAGTGAACGACTATGCGGCCAGCACAGATCTAAAGGATGCGTACTTTCATGTCCTGGTACATCCGGCATTCAAAAAGTACCTGCGGTTCGCCGTACAAGGGAAGGTTTATCAGTTCAGAGCAATGTGCTTTGGTCTGAACCTGGCTCCCTGGGCATTCACTCGAATAATGAACTAGGTAATGTCATACTTCCGAGCTCATCTGTCTGCGGTAACGTCGGCTTACTTGGATGACCTACAGAGATATGGCAACAGAATTATTCTTCAGAACGATGTTCAGGGTCCGCTTCTATTACACCTCCATCTCAGTTTCATCGTAAACGAGAAAAAGTCGGATCTAGCTCCATCCAAGTCGTCTATTCACTTGGAATGAGCTTTGAGACTCGCAACAATCTGGTTCGTCTGCCGTTACCCAGAGCGAAATTAGTCAGTTGTTGTGCTCGCTTTTGTTTACACTCAGATGCATTAACGGTGAGGGAATTCATGCGACTGTTGGAGCTGTGTGGAGCGGCTGTGGATCTCATTTTGATGGGCAGTCTGCGTGCATGTCCCCTCCAGGTATTCTTTACTCAGATCTGGAGTGTGAAATTGCTTTCGCTCGAACCAGTATTGTTTTAATGGACCTAGTAAAACAAAGGGTTCAGATTTGGGCAGATATTCAGTGGTTAACTCAGTGAGTTCCGCTGCAACTGCCGGATCCGGCTTTCACGATAATTACGGATGCAAGTCAGACGGGTTGGGGTGCAACCCTAAGTCCCGCAGACTTGAAGTGCCAGGGTCTTTCGGACCCTCGGTTCCAGGAGAATCACATAAACATCAAAGAGATGATGTCAATATGGCTAGCGATATAACATTGGATTCACATAATAGTGGATGTCCATGTTCAGATTTTGTCAGACAACTCAACAGTAGTAGCGTACATCGGGAACCAGGGTGGCACCCATTCATTTCTGTTATACCAACTAACGGAGAAGATTCTCCTATACGTCATGAATCATCATGTTCAGCTTTCTGTCCGTCATATACCAGGTCGTCTGAACGTACTAGCAGACTCGCTGTCTCGGAAAGGTCACTGCAATCGGAGTGGACGCTCAACAAGCGAGTATTCCAGCAGATTTGCTTCCAGTGGAATTGCCCCCATGATAGATCTGTTTGCGACACATCTGAACAATCAGTTACCGACGTTCGTGTCGTCATGCCCAGACCATCGAGTGTACGCAGTAGACGCTCTGTCGATCTCATGGGGATGAATGATAGGATATGCGTATCCTCCAATTCCATTAATTCAGTAGATTATGTTAAAGATTATGAAGAAGATTCCTTCAAAAAGGGGGGTGGGGGGATTTTTTACCTCTCCTCTGGCTTGACAAGTGTGTAACTATGAGTGAAGCTGTTTTGTCTGTAGATTATATCCCGGATGCAGCTTGTGTTTTATTGTATATGGCGTTGTTTGTGGGGGATAACCTCGCATTCTCAAATACGTCATCCTAATTTTTGGGGCTTAGTCTGGACTAAGAATACAGAATTACTTGAATTTGGCTCCTTATTTATGATATGTCTTCTCTATTCTGTATAGAGAGACATGCATGTAATTCCTTTTAAATTTAATTTCCTTTCACCTTGGATTACAGGCTTGGAATTATATTGGTCTACTAATTCTGAAGTCCTAGGCCCTGTGCCTTTTTACGATTCAGCTAGTCTGGGCCATTGGTTTATAGTATAAAAATATGATAAATTTAAAGTAATTTGTATATTTTTTATACTTACCAATGGCCCAGACAGGTATTGCCCTCCCATGAGTGGGCACTCATACCTCCCTGCTGAGTTATGTAGTACTCTTTTCTACAGAGAATGATGTTGGCGCCAATTCCGGTCACCTCCTGATGGCTGCTCATGCGTGGAGCGTAAAAGTATGGAGGACCAGATAGGACTTTCAATTTTCAGTTTTGCAAGCAAATTTTGGGAGGTTCAAACTTTGCATTTGGCCCTTGATAACTTTGAGTTTGCACCAGCTAATCTGGGCCATTGGTAAGTATAAAAAATATACAAATTACTTTACATTTATCATATTTCCCAAAATATTTCCAGAAAAAAATTTGAAAAGTGATTTTTAAAATAAATATATACTGCCGTGTTCATCAGACTAGAACTGTGATTTCGAGTGGTGGAATGAAATTCTTCTGTGTACCGGTCTGTTAATGGTGAACATGAAGTGTCAGCCTGAAGCATTCAATGTCAATGGTTTGTTTTATCCTCTCATCTGTCTTGAGGAGGATGTTTCTTTTTTAATGATTCATCTCTGATAAAACAAGCTGCGTAATTAACAGTTTTGTGTTATTTATAGGTGCCTTATTTATTGTTCAAAACCCTGTTACAGCTGAAAAAAGTCTGTAGAATTTCAAAGTTCCATTTGTTGGTGTACTATGTATTATTTTTTCCAGCTTTAACAAGCTCAGTAAATTAAGATAATGTTTTGACAAGGCTATTGCACATTGTACTTGAGTGCGAGCATCATGTGTGATTAGGTAATGTCACAAATAACATGTTTTTTCGTTAAAATGTTTTGTTTGTTTTACTTTACCACATTGTGCACATTGCTCGCATCGTGACCCATGTTACAGCCATTACAGCTGAAAAGGGCCATAGAATATCAAAGTCCCATTTTATGTTGCATCATGGATTATTCTTATTAAATTTTCCAGCTTTAACATGTCCAGTAAATTAAGATAATGTTGCTATAAGGCTGTTACATTCTGGACTCAGTGCGGGCATCGTGCATGATTAGGTGATGTCACAAATAATACTTTTCTCCCAATTAAAATGTTGTTTTTTTTACTTTACCGCATCATGCAGAATTCTCGCACCATGGCCACTGTCTAAAACAAACCATTGACATTGAATATATTAGGATTTTCAGATTAACAATGCTCATCCCATCAGACTGGCAACAAACACAGTTTTGTTTCACCATGCCAATATGTGTCACTTTCAATGCAACCGAAATCACAGTTCAAGTCTGATGAACATGGCAGTGTATGTTTGTTGTAAAAATGTGAAATTTATATTCCTCTTGATTATACGTTTTTAAAGCGTCCAAATCATGAATTTTCAATTTTTCAATCCAGATGACACAACTACACTTTTTAGGGAGGTTTGATGAGAAAATTGCTTCTAAATTCACTTTTACCCATAACTGCCATTTTCTTTTACATTTGGTTCTCAAGCAATTAATTTTTAGCTTAACTTGACAAAGTCATGATAAGCTATTGCCATCACGCCTGTGGAAGTCTGTGAACATTTTCTTTAGCACAGGCTGCACCCCGTAGTTCTTGTCCAATCATCAGAAAATTTCCTTTGCAGGTTCGAGGTCATGTCCAGATGAGAACATCCCCTTTTGGTCGATCAGTCAACCGTGATGGCTGCCTGAAACCCAAAACCTTTAGCACAGTCTACAGGTCGTATTTATGAAGGGATTTCATTGTAACTTGGTAGGATGGCTTCAAAAATGTCTAGATGAGAACGTTCCCTTTTGGTCGCGAACGGTCGACCATTACGGCTACACGGGCCGAAAGCCCAAAAGTCTACAGGTCACATTTATGAAGGGATTTTATTGTGACTTCATAGGACCACTCTGTATAATGTCTTATGAGAACCTCCTTTTTGGTCAGGTTCAGTCAACTGTGACAGTCGCAGGGGCATGTTACCCAGATTCCTTTAGCACAGTCTACAGCTTGCATTTATGAAGGGATTTCATTTTGCAAATTTGTAGGAGGACTCAGTATAATGTCTAGATGAGAATGTCCTATTTTGGCCGTGATCTGTCAACCATAATGACCGTGCAGGCATGTGACCTAGATTTGTTTAGCACAGTCTACAGTTCTTATTTATGAGCGATTTCAATGTAACTTGGAAGCATAACATGGTGTGATGTCTAGATGAGACTGTCCTATTTCTTCTCAACCTAATAACAATTGTTTACAATTGGCTGTAACGTAAGTGCAAGCCCTACTTCGGAACTAACTCAAGCTAATAAACTTTTCCAAACGAGTTGGAAGAGTGCAAAAGCATGATAAAAAAAAGATCGAAAAGGGGTCGAGCGAGACCGGCGCTCGACATTACAGGTACTCTCTCTGCCCACCTCTTGAATTTACCGAGCGCATGCGCAACAACCATGACGTCAATTCCTTTTATTTCCGCCATAGTACATGGTCGGAAATTTTGTGACTCGTGCAGCTCAAATTGTTTTCCTTCGTGAACAACTTGATTATTTCGACTGCTATTAATTTTATTCCAGTTTGTCTGCTTCGGATCTTGTTTCGAACCAGTTTAATGTTCATGAGGTTCGTGCCATTTCTACATCCTGGGTGTTCTCCAATTCTGTTTCGCTCAGGGATGTTATGAATGTGGCTTACTGGAGGAATGCTTCTACTTTCTCTTCCTTTTATCTCTGCCACCTGCAGCAGCAATCTGAGGACCTTTTTTCTTTAGGCCCTCTCGTTGCTGCTCAGGCTGTTGTGCACCCTCATAAATATGTATTTTCAGGTTTGTGCATCGCTCAGCCTTGTTCTTTTCAGGTGCTTCATTCTTTCTTCTTTTACAGGCTTCGCTGTCATTCTCTGCTCTCCTTGCATTTCTTTCTGCTGCACTTGTTGGTATTGGTTATGTGATTCAGCTCCTCCTATTGTTTATTCAGCCAATTGTAAACAGTCGTGAGTAGGTTGAGAAGAAATTAAAATTTTTTAGTGAATTTTGTTTCTTAACATACCTACCACAATTGTTTACTGGAGACCCACCCTCCTTGGGGATATCTTTGATATCGTTGCCTCCCTGCTAAATCACAAACTTCTTGTTGGCGTAAATTTGGAATTGACGTCATGGTTGTTGCTCATGCACTCGGTAAATGCAAGATGTGTGCAGAGAGAGTACCTTTAATGTCACCCACCAGTCTCGCTCGACCCCTTTTCGACCTTTTTTTTTCGTGCTTTTGCACTCTTCCACTTTTCCAACTCGTTTGGAAAAGTTTATTAGCTTGAGTTAGTTCCGAAGTAGGGCTTGCACTTACGTTACAACCAATTGTAAACAATTGTGGTAGGTATGTTAAGAAACAAAATTTACTAAAAAATTTTAATTTTTGTCACGATCGGTCAACCGTGACCACCGAGCCATCATGTGATCTAGATTCCTTTAGCAAAGTCTACGAGTTATATTTATGAAGGGATATCATTGTAACTTGGTAGAATAACTTTACTGTAACTTGTTAACTTTGGTTCACATACATTAACTGTGAGGACCACATTAACCCAGGCTTCAGTTCGTTAGTACAGTCAACACCTCAGATTATTCTTATTGAAAACATAGCATACAGGGAACAGAAATTAACAAATTTTCAGTTTACACAATTCTTGTCTTATTTCATAATCCTTTCATAAACATGAACATTATCCTTTTCATCAAACAGAGCACACAGTCAAGTTAAGCTGGAGTGTCATTGACACTTTCATTTGAATCACTGAAGGAGGGAGGCTTTTATATTTTTGGGGTTTATTAATAAAAAAAATATCAAATACATCTGTGTTCAATTATATTTATGCTCTTGTTTTGAAAAATAAATACCATTCACATCATATTTGAGCTATTTATCTGCAGAACATAGACTGGATGTTCTCAAAATAATTATAATAAACAGACTGTATTTTAATCATGCTTTGTTGCAAATATTTGCAAATAAATATACATAAATCAAAAAAGGTAAAACTTCTAAGTCCAACAATTTCTTACTCATATCGAAGACACTAAGCAAATAAAAATGTTTATTGAAAGGTTTAATTTCAATGATGGGTTGCCTGAGAACAAAAACATTTTTTGGCTTTAACTGGTAGAGTGCTGAATTATTTTTGGTCCTAAAAACTTGTCAACATATCTTTGCCTTGTTAAAATTTATGGGAGAGTGCCCATAACAAAGCAAATATTTATAATTTCACTTTGAGGATAATTTGAAGTACATTCACTGAATATGAAGTCTTGAACCCTTTACCCAACGTAACGGCCAAAACCGGCCAGTGCTATTTACAAAACTCACCATTCAATTTTCATTATTTTTTTATTTTTTGTCTCAAAAACATAGGTTATGAACCCTCATTGGAACGAGTTTGTTTGCAGGTGTCGTCAGCTTTTCATGTTAGGTAAAGGGTTAAGATGGGCTACCTGCTAGAGCTGGTCGGTTTTGTAAAATTTTCCCTCAGTTCAGTTTGGGTTCAGTTTTGAAAAAAAAATCTTTTTCTGGATTTGGTTTTTGTAACATAATACATATTTTCCATATCTTATGAATTAAACTGGGTCATGATAGCACCAAAACATGTTAAGTAACAAACAAGTGAACTAGAAATGAAATAAAACTTTTACGATTGTTTCTCGTAATTCGACGAACAAAAAGTTACATCTGCAATCTGCATATGCTTTCATAAAAAGCCATTCAATGGGAGTCGGGAGTATGTGTCAGGGTGGTTGGGGGGTGATCAAACATTTAGTCGCAAAGTCACAGTCATTTGAGATATATAATTTGTGATTCGACCGTGGTGCCAAATTTGCTTTTTATTTGATGTATTGCCCGACATGAAAATAAGTGAAGAGGGTCAGAATTTCAGAAACCAGCTGCCCAGAATCAAGGAGAAGTTGAGAACTTTAGAATACTTTAGAATAGGCCTTTTACTTTCAGAAAGACAGATACCCATTTCATAAGCTGACTTGACAAGTTGACATTTGTACTAGAAAGGAGCTAACTTCAAATCACAGAATCATTGGTTTTCAAAGCAGTGTAGAGGTTATGCAAATTATCAATCAGATGGTCACCTGACCTGATTTCCATGCCATTATTCCTTTCGGTTTACATTGAGTTATCATTATCAGAGAGTATTCACTGAATTCTGAGAATTCCCATTACTTTGAAACAAATAAAACAGCCACGTGTGCTGTGCATGTATTTTAGATTTTTAGTTTTCATTCATTTAAAATTTTCGATTGACACTGTGTGACAGGTATGTGCAGCTAACTTTTTATTAATATTAATTTAACCCTTTCCCCGCCATCCCGGGATTCTCAACATTAACAAAGCATTAAACCAATTGATACTTTTCTCTTACCTTGACACTTAGTCGCTTTGCAGGTGTCACAGTCCGTTCCTTTTGAAGAAGAGTTTTGTATTCTTCGGTGTGATAATTTTGCATGTGGCAACGAAGATTAGAGGCATTTCTACACTGTGCAACGACTGACTTGTTACATAATTGGCATTTCTATCGTTGCTTCTTCTAAAATATTGATATATGCTAGTATGTGTTTCAGCTGACATTTTGTTGATTTGACAAAATCAACATGCTAAATGTGAATGGTCATAAGTTAAGCAGACCTAAAAAATATACGATTTTTAATCTTTTTTCAGTTTTGGTTTCCACTTAAAAACCGAGTTTCGGTTTTGATTCGGTTAAACCGACAAGCTCTACAACTTGCACTTCAGATTGAAGCCCAAATATGGGCTTCCAGTACTCTACCAGTTAACTACTAATCTGTTCTTTAACAAAACATGTAGGTTCCATAAAAAAGTTTTCATATTGTCATGTGCTTTACATTTTAGGGGGGGGGGGAGCGCGGTGGCTCAGTTGGTAGAGGTGCAGGCTGCAAGCTGAGAGGTCCTCGGTTCGAATCCCACCTGCGGCAACCGCGTTGTGTCCTTGGGCAAGACACTTCATCTCCATTGCCCGCGTGGGGGCACGATGACGCTGTGTACTAAGGCGTATTGCACATCGATGGTACGCATGTCTTCAACCAATCTGACCCTGCCTGTGCTGCAGTGCGGAGTTACGATGTTGGGGAGCTGGCAGCTGCTCGTCGTTGCTCGGTGGTTCTCTCCGGGTACTCCGGCTTCCTCCACCCGTAAAACTGTCGCGGTCATGATTAGCCATTGTGCATAAATATGTGACCTTAAACATCAATAAATAAATAAATAAATACATTTTAGGGCAGAAGAAAATGATACTTTTGTCAGTTTGGATTTCATTTTTTACTGTTTAGAAGAGAGTGCTTGTGGGTACTCTCAAAAAATTAAAACAAAATAATTGTTTATGAACAAATTTTGTTTTCCATCAATAATCTAGCACTCTACCAGTTAATTCATAAATCTAACATTTGTATTTTTTGTAATTTCACCAGATAAAGGCACATGAAGATGATGTGAATGCTGTGGCATTTGCTGATAATACTTCACATATTCTGTTCAGTGGAGGTGATGATGGCCTCTGTAAGGTAAGATTTTATTTTGTGCAGTAATATGGTAAGCTTTGATAATTTAGTTGTAAAGATGAGGTGTTGACCACTTGTGACAAAAGATGCTAAATGACATGCTTCAAGACTTCAAATACCAATTTTGCCTGTAGAATATATTAACAGGGATATTTCAGTTAGGTAGCATTTGGTTAGTTCCCTAAACTCTGGAGAAAAATTGAGTATTTAATGTATTTATCTTTGTTTGACAAAGCTGTATAGGTTTGGTCAAACAAGATATAATCAGATGAGTGCTTATTATGCTGAAGTTATGAGGCCCAAATCAGGTGATTTCTGGAATCAGCAATACAGTGGGGCCCACTCAATTGTATATCTCTTAATAAATAATCCTGTTAATTTAATATACTTTCAAATGCAAAATCATTTACCCTATCTTCAGTACAAATGCATCCCATTAATTGTGGATAAGTTATAGAGTAAATGCCTGTTAATTGAATAAAAAAATTTGGAATCTATTAGAATATTTATCTGAAACCACTGAATTTCCCACATTTTTAGACATTTCTGACATCCTTACATCCAATGTAGGATTTAATCTTCTGTATCTTGTTCAACAAAGCTCATAATATATATAATATACTACAATAGATAATATTATAAGTATAATAGAATACAGTACATCCACTAAATGTAGGAATAATCATCAAAAATTTAATTAAAGAAGCAACCTGGTGCTTCATTAATTAAAACTTTGCTGATGATGATTTTTATTACCTGGTAAATGCGTGCATGGACATCACATGCATGGTCACGCATGGATTATGACCAGTCCATGATGGCTGCACTGTGATAATAATATTTATAATAGAATAAATGTTCAGTTCATCATTAGAGGAAAGGGAAATGACTGGATTCCTGTTAATTGTATACACCTGTTAATTGAATAATTTTTATTGGCTAAGTGGGTAATGACTTAACAGGGTTCCACTGTCTATCTTTTCTAGTCGATTATGACACATTTTATTGCTGCTTGAAATTTTTTTATTTTGACATTAGTGTGCAAAGGATTAGAGAGAATGCACGTTACAAGTATATACAGGATCAGTATAGAACTTATCAGTTATAAGTATTAAGTTCAATTATTTGCATTCCTCAGCATACTGTATTCCCATAGAAACAAGTGGGGTTAACAGTGACAAGTTTCAGTTAGGGAAAGATCCACACAATTTGACTGTTAGTTGGATATTGCTTCTGATGGTATCCCTTCTGAAGTATCCAAAATTATCTAGTATTAATTACAGAAGATTGCATCACTTCACTCTACATCATACTACATTTCACTGGAAATCAGTTCCCTGTGGGAACCCTGGTAAATGAAGCAATGCTTGTTTACTGTGGTAAGCAAGCTTTGTTTTACTGATAAAATAGGGCCTGGTTATTAATGCCTGGGACGGAAGTCCTCTAAAATGATCAACATGGGTATAAATGATTGGCTAGACTTTACCATGTTGTGGTCATGATTAACCATTGTGCAGAAATATGTGACCTTAAACACCAATAAATAAATAATAAATACTGGAAATCAGTAAGAACATTTCTTTTTCTCATATTACTTTAAGGGTCTGCCGATGGCCGAGGGGTGTATATGCTTCTGTGTAGTTTGACTAGGTGATTGGTTCCAAAGAACCTCTCTCAGCAGGTGTTCGAACACCAGCCATTCCTTTTGCAAAATAGTTTGCATCCTTTCTTGACTTTATTGTGCATCCTCACTGTTTTGTTTCCAATTTACACTGCAACCATGTGTATTGACTAGCCATGATACCAGTGAAAACGATTCAAATAACAGGAGTACAGTGGAACCCTGTTAATTGAATAGTCACTTTGCCAAAGAAAATTATTCAATTAACAGGAGTATTCAATTGACAGGGATTGTGTCAATTTCCTGTATTCGAGAGATAAACTTAGCATTTATTCTATTATATCTTGTTTGACAGAGCTCCATGAGCTCTGTCAAACAAGATATAATAGATTAAATACCTGTACTGGATGTACTGAGGCCAAGTAAGTCTATAAAGAAAGGAAAGCTGGGGAGAGTCAGGGTAATTTCTCGACAGGTTACACATTTTTTTTATTCAATTAACAGGAGTTTACTCTATAACCTATATTCAATTAACAGGTCAAATTTGTACTGGAGGTAAGGTAAATGGTTTTATGTTGGGAAATTATATTCAGTTAACAGGGTTATTCTGTTAAGAGATATCCAATTAAGTGGGCTCCACTGTATTTAGTTTAAAACAATATTTATTCAATGAATATGTTATATATTACAGGATTGGCAACCAAAAAAGTAACAGTATATATATTGAACATAAAAAATATAACATATATTAACAAAAGAAACCAGTTGCTATGCAATGTGGGGAAACAGGAGTATTTGATTAACTGGTTGAGGGCTATAAGCCACAATCATGGCTCTATTGAAAAGTGCTGGAAGCCACTTTAGTGTTTGAAAGTTATATTTAGATAACAGGATTATTCAATTAAGATATATCAATTAAATGGGCTCCACTAAATAATATTGAAGATATAAACATTATAAGTTATTGTGATGAATTGACAGTAAGATGGTCTGAAGTTTGTGGCTTGGAGATTAT
Source organism: Pictodentalium vernedei (assembly GCA_031216915.1). NCBI lineage: Eukaryota > Metazoa > Mollusca > Scaphopoda > Dentaliida > Dentaliidae > Pictodentalium > Pictodentalium vernedei. The sequence goes on along the minus strand of CM062295.1, from coordinate 278,809,646 downwards.
GTTCAACCGAGACGCAAAGCATCAAGATTGAACATTTGCTCTCGAGCCGCAAACCTCAGACCTTGTTACTGTCAACTCATCACAATAACGTATATATGTTCCAATAAGACACTACCCACAGCTCAGAATCTACATCGTGAAAGACGAGAGGCTTATTTATTTACTAAACTTGTAATTGGTAAAAGTTGCCTTGTTCAGCGCAACTTTTAACGATCACAGGCTTAGTAAATAAACCTCTTGTGTACCCCTTGACGGCACTAGATAAATAATCAATAAACCAGATAACCTCATTCCATCTCAGTTCAAATCATAAATCGGTTTGTACTTTAAACAACACTTCATCTGGAACACCATCTGCTACACGTGTGAAAAATCCAGCAAAAATGAAGCGGCTTGCTAGTCACTCTGTTGATGAAGCAGTTACGAAACTGCCAACGTCATTTCAAATATTTTGTGTGGTGACATCCGATGGTAACGTTTGCTACTAGAGCCGTAAACATGAAAGAAACTACGCCAGCTCTTATCCAATCAGAGGGTGGTTATTTTACTCTTATTGGAACATAGTCATGACAGAAAGATTCTTGAAGATAATTGTCAAATTATTATTTTAGGTATGGGACAGAAGAACACTGAGTGACGGGAATGCTAAACCAGTTGGATCATTTGCTGGCCACTCAGATGGTGTTACATTTATTGACTCAAAGGTAACGTTTAATGTTAATAAGTTTTTTACACTCACCTTTATCACAATATTATTCCTTTATAATGCTCTTCAGGCAGTGCAGCAAATTGTGCAATGACAGGAAGTGAATATTTTAAAAGTAATTACATAGAGCAATATCTGATAAGGCTAACAAGAAATGTTTTGATTCTCAGACTATCACTTACTGAAATCAAACGCCCATTATTGTGTGTTTTTATTTTCTTGCAGTGTCTTCCTTCCAGTGGAACTGCACAGTCAGGTGATTCAGAGACTGGGCCTTAATTTCTTATCAACTTACCCTACAATTGTTTACTACAGGCTTGCACTAATGTGGAAGTCCCTAACTCGGAAAATATACTCTCTATTTTGATCTTTCCCAAGCGATTTGAGGAAGAAAAGTGGTGCAAAAACACCAAGAAAAAAATAAGCCAAAACTGGGTAAAGTGCTACCGGTGCACACCCAGTAGGGGATGCTCTTCTCCTAGTACAGATCCACGGCTTCCAGTACCAGTGTGCAGACGTGTAACAAATGACTCATTCTTTTTAGCTTAACTTGACAAAATCAAGATAAGCTATTGCCATCACGCGTGCGGAAATCTGTTGGTCTGTGAGTCTGTTCACATTTTCCTTTAGCGTGGGCTACACCCCGCAGTTCTTGTCTGATCGTCACGAAATTTCGTATCCAGGTTTGAGGTCATGTCTAGATGAGAACGTCCCCTATTGGTCGCGATCGGTCAATCGTTATGGCTACTCGAGCCCAAAACCTGAAAACCATTAGCACAGTCTACAGGTCGTATTTATGAAGGGATTTCATTGTAACTTGGTAGGATGCCTCTGTATAATGCCTAGATGAGAACGTCCCCTTTTGGGCATGATCTGTCAACCGTGATGGCTGCCCAAGTCCGAAACCCTAAAACTTTTAGCACAGTCTGCAGGTCATGTTTAATATGGAGGGATTTCATTGTAACTTGGTAGGATGGCTCCTTATGATGTCTAGATGAGAATTTCCCCATTTAGGCATATTCTGCCAACCGTGTGACTGCCCGAGCCCAAAACCTGAAAACCTTTAGCACAGTCTATAGGTCATATTTATTGCAGTTATCAGTTTATTGAGGAATTTCATTGTAACTTGGTGGGTTAACTTCATATAATGTCTAGATGAGAAAGTCCCCTTTTGGACGTGATTGGGCAACTGTGACGGCTACAGGGGCCCGAAGCCCGAAAACCTTTAGCACAGTCTACAGGTCATATTTATGAACAGATTTCATTGTAACTTGGTAGGATGACTCCAAATAATGTCTAGATGAGAACGTCCCATTTTGATCGCGATCATTCAGCCTTGATGGGTGCCCAAACCCAAAAACCTTTAGCATAGGCAAAAGGTCATATTTATGGAAGGATTTCATTGTAACCTGTTAGGTTGACTCCATATAATGCCTAGATGATGACATCCACTTTTGGACGTGATTGGGCAACTGTGATGGCTACAGGGGCCAGAAGCCCAAAAACCTTTAGCACAGTCTACAGGTCATATTTATGAAGGGATTTCATTGTAACTTCATAGGATCACTCCAGATGATGCCCAGATGAGATTGTCCCCTTTGGTTGCGATCATTCAACCATGATGGCTGCCCGAGCCTGAAGCCCGAAAACCATTAGCACAGTCTGCAGGTCATATTTATGAAGGGATTTCATTGTAACTTGGTAGGTTGACTTCATATAATGTCTAAATGAGAACGTCCCATTTTGGACACGATTGGGCAACTGTGACGGCTACAGGTGCCCGAAGCCCGAAAACCTTTAGAACAGGCTACAGGTCATAATTATGAAGGGCTTTCATTGTAGCTTGGTAGGATGACTCCAAATAATGTCTGGATGAGAACATCCCCTTTTGGTTGTGATCATTCAGCCTTTATGGCTGTCCAAGCCCAAAGACCTTTAGCACAGTCTGTAGGTTGTATTTATGGAATGATTTCATTGTAACTTGTTAGGTTGACTCCATATAATGCCTAGATGATGACATCCCCTTTTGGTCGTGATTGGTCAACTGTGATGGCTACAGGTGCCCGAAGCCCAAAAATCTTGAGCACAGTCTACAGGTCATATTTATGAAAAGATTTCATTGTAACTTCGTAGGATCACTCCAGATGATGCCCAGATGAGAATGTCCCCTTTTGGTTGTGATCATTCACCCATTATGGCTGCCCAAGCCCGAATACCTTTAGCACAGTCTACAGGTCATATTTATGAAGGGATTTCATTGTAACTTAGTAGGTTTGACTTCATATAATGTCTAGATGAGAACAGCCCCTTTTGGATACGATTGGGCAACTGTGACAGCTACAGGGGCCCGAAGCCCGAAAACCTTTAGAACAGGCTACAGGTCATAATTATGAAGGGATTTCATTGTAGCTTGGTAGGATGACTCCAAATAATGTCTAGATGAGAACGTCCCCTTTTGGTCGCGATCATTCAGCCTTGATGGCTGCCCGAGCCCAAAAACCTTTAGCATAGTCTTTTGGTCGTATTTATGGAAGGATTTCATTGTAACTTGTTAGGTTGACTCCATATAATGCCTAGATGATGATATCCCCTTTTGGTCGTGATTGGTCAACTGTGATGGCAACAGGTGTCCGAAGCCCGAAAATCTTGAGCACAGTCTACAGATCATATTTATGAAGGGATTTCATTGTAACTTCGTAGGATCACTCCAGATGATGCCCAGATGAGATTGTCCCCTTTTGGTTGCGATTATTCAACCATGATGGCTGCCCGAGCCCAAAGCCCGAAAACCTTTAGCACAGTCTTCAGTTCATATTTATGAAGGGATTTCATTGTAACTTGGTAGGTTGGGAAACTGACGGCTACAGGGGCCCGAAGACTGAATACTTTTAGCACAGTCTACAAGCCATATTTATGAAGGGATTTCAATGTAACTTGATAGGATGACTCGTTTTGGAATAATTTCACTGTAACTTGGTAACTTTCGTTGATATACGTTAACTGTGAGGGCCACATAAATTAACTGTGATATTAACTCACCCCTCAGCTCTTTAGTACAGTGTACACCTCATTATTTTTATCAAAAACATAGCATACATAGCATACAGGGAACAGAAATGAACATATTCCCAATTATCACAATTCTTGTCTTATTTCATAATCCTTTCTTAAACATTGAACATTATCGTTTTCATCAAACACAACACACAAGTTAAGCTACAGTGTCATTGACACTTTCATTTTCTTCTGCCGTCTGAGAAGACGTGCTTCCATTTGCATTAAGATATCAGTGATAATTCAACTCGTTGATAATGGTTTCCTGTGATGAGAATTATGGATATGAGGATCGTATAATAACAGGACTGTGTTTTATATATTCTCGTCATTAATTTCAACCACATTTTCATTGTTTTTTGTATATTCTCCATGTTCGCACACGACTTTTGCGTACCTTGTGGTTCGGACATAATTTTTTTGTTGATAAATTTATGTTATCCTTTTGGATATTATTATTATTATTGGAGTTGGGTGTCAGTGGAGGGCTGTATGGACAGGATTTCTCCTCTCCGTTAAGGGCAGAATTTCTGTATTTTTATACTGTACCAATGACCCAGACATAGCTGGTGCTAACTCTTAAAATATAGGGCCAAACACAAATTTTGCCCCCCAATCCCCAAAATTTGCATCTAAAACTAAAGAAAACATGTCCTGAAAGGCCCTCCACACCTCGCCCCCACTGCGCATGCGCAGTGTCCAGGACGTTCCGAAATTGGCGCCATTTATCATTCTAAGTTTGGCCCTTCATCAGTTAACATCTGACTGATCTTTGTGCTTTTAAATCTCAGTTTAAATGATGCCAGACACATAAATATTAGTGAAATGGTGATTCTAAGGAGGATAGAAAAGGAGGAGAGGAAAAGAATGTGTGACAGAATATTATCAGGGCTGTAACTTAAAATTTTTTAATGAAATTATGTTAAGTTACCTATTTTCAAGGCAGCAGCCATTTTGTTGTCATTCTGATTATTTAGTTACACTGTTTTTTCAAGTGTTTTTCCTCTCTCCCTGTCCTTTAAGTTCCCCCTTGCTATTCTCCCATGCTTTTGGCATAGTTTCTGTAATTATTATTACTAAAATTTCTTGGGAGTTTTAGCTTAATAACAGAATGAATTCTGTTCTTTCCCCATGTTTACGTCTTCACCTACGGGTGGTTAGGCGTTGTGTTCTGCATCTACCATCTGATGTTCTGCAGTTTCTTCCCTGGAAGTCTCTGTTTTGCATCAGATGGTGTATTTTTGGTAACTGATTTCGGGCCTGGGTGCCTGGAGTCTTATTTTAGTGTTTTTACACTCATTGTTTACATTTACAACAGCCCTCTGTGTGAGGGGGGGATTTCTAAATAATAATATCTTTATGTTATTTTAATCATAACTAGATACATTATTATTGTTCGTAAGTGTTGAATAAATTGTTTAAAATATTTTTAAAATTTTTGTCCACACTTAGGCTTGCGATCCATTGGGGCTCAACGTTACTTTTCAGAAACTTGGGCTGTTCTGAAAAAATATTTTTTCAAAATATTTTGATTTCAATTATTTTTTCTATATTAATGGATCATATTATTATTATGTATTTGATTGCCAGGGGTTAGTGCGAGTACCAGGACTTGTTTTCTTTTCTCATTGAAAGGATATTGATTAATTGTTTTAGGAGGAAGTCTTCCTCTGACCTTATTATCATTCTATATGTGGTCAGTGTACTCGCATTAACTCCTGTTCTGTATCGTATGATTTCGATGACAATATGGGAAGCGTATGTCACGGTATGTTGTTGGGGATTTGGACACTCCGGTCCTTTCCCCGCAGGGTCACTCTACTTTATCAATTTCTATTTCAGACGATCAAGATTAGGGTGATGTATCTGTGATGTCTTCCAACAGTGTGCCTCCGTCGTCACAATTAATGAAGGGCTAGCGGAAAAGTGCTCATGTAATACGCCAATTGCCTAAGAGGACCCTAGTAGGTTCGACGGCCTTTGACGTCCGCTAGCTCGCCCGGTGTAGCGTCCATTCACCGAATGGTTCGGCAGCCGGGTTCGTCCGTTGCGGTCTAGAAGGAATTTTGGGGTGATGCGAGCACTATAAAATTAACTTAATGCACACCCAGTGACGGCGGATCGGAGGGAGAACGGAGGAAGCCTTTTAGTCCGGTTCATAGCTCGTTCCGGTCCATCCGGACGGCAAGCGAGAGAGGCCCCTCTCTCGTTCAACAACATCTGGCCCCAGATGTTGTGGTACAAATGTGTTGTTAGCGGAGCATACGTCCGTCGCTCGGGACGCTCCGTTGTATAGGCAGTCCGCTGAGACTGCTAAGGCTTCCTCTTCTCATCAGCGCACACGACCGCACCTTGGCTGCGTGACCGCCGATATATTACCAGCTTCGCCGATCAAGGATTCTTCGGCGACCAGGTCACACCATCCGGCAGCCAGGGATTCGAGACCGATGGACTCCGGACGTTCGCATAGGAAGTATGCGGGAGCCATCTGATGCGGAGCTGCCCTCGGCGAAGCACCGATAGACTGCGCCTCCGCAGGTCTCGACGCCGGACATTCTTGTGCACATAGCACAGCTTATCGCAGCATCCCAGCAGCCGACAGAAACGGTGTCGGATCGAGAATTATCCGACAGCGCTGGGTCGGTAGCCGGGGACTCGAGGCCTGCAGACTCCGGACGTTCGCATAGGAAGTGTGCGGGAGTCAACGTACACGGAGCTTCCAGCGGCAATGCATCGTAAGTCCGCTACGGCACAGGCCTCGGGAACGGACGTGCTTTCCTTAATAGCACAGTTTATCGCAGCATCCCAGCATCAACTGAATCTGTCGCATATATTTTATCCGACGATGCTGGGTCGGGACGCTCCGCGGAAGCGGGTACGGACGTCCGAAAGTTTCATCCGGTCCGACGGGATACCGAAAGGGATTCGGTGGATTTCAAGCTTTCCCTTTCGGAACAACATATGCTGCGATGCCGGATAAGAAACTGATAGCGTCGGTGGACTTAGAAATTTTTGGTTCGGTTCAGGGACATCGTCCCTCAGTTCCGACATAATCCAATAATGTCACACAAACTTTCGAATTATTGAACGACGCTATATATATTATTATTTTATGCTTGCTATCCAAGCATTTCTGGTTTCTTGTTCGAAGAGTTATGGAGATGTCTTTCAAAAGTGTGCCTCTGTCGTCATAGTTAATGAAGAGTTAGCGGCAATAAGTGCTCATGGAATATGTCTATCGCTTACGGAATGACATTCGCTAGCTCACCCGGTGTAGCATACATTCATCGAATGGTTCGGCTGCCGGGTTCGTCCGTTGCGGTCTAGGAAGGAGATTTGGGTGATGCGAGCACTTTAATTACTTTAGTACTCACCCAGTGACGGCAGATTGAGGACAGATCGGAGGAAGCCAACAACATAGGGGACCGCATGTTGTGGTTCAGATATTTTACATTCGGAGCATATGTCCGTTGCTCGGGACGCTCCGTTATATTGACAGTCCGAGAGACTGTCTTTAATGCTTCCTCATCCTCACAGCAGGGCACACGACCGCACATTGGCTACGTGACCTCGAGTATCCGATCAGTTTCGGCATTCAGTGATTCCACAGCGAATAGGTCGCGCCATCCGGTAGCCAAGGGACACGAGGCCTATACACTCCGTTCGCTCGCATATTGGAAGTATGCACGGGGTAACGATCTCGGAGCTTCCTGCGGCAATGCATCGTAAGACCGCTGCTCCTCAGGCCTCGGTGACGGACGTGCTATCCGAGTTAGCACAGTTGTTTCGCAGCATCCCAGCAATTGACGGTTTCTCGGTCGAATCAGGAATTATCCGACGGCGCTGGGTCGGTGCGGTCCGCGGTTGCATCAAGCTACGGACGACCGAACGCTTTATAGGGTCCGACAGGATGGCGAAAGGGATTCGAAAGATTTCGAGTTTTCCCTTTAGTAGTATCGGAAGATGCCTTTCATATCTTCTGGCATTTCTTCCAGTGATTATTTTTCGGACTTCATTGCTGCGATCTTGGATAAGAGACTTATAGCGTCATTGGACTCGGATTTTTCGATCGGTACAGGGACTTTGTCCCTGACTTACCGACGCAGTCCAATATTGTCATTACAACATGTGTTTTATTTTTCGACGCTATATATTATATATATATATACAAGCCTGCTACTAAGCATGATAGTTTAGTTTCTTGTCCGCGTGGCTCATTTCTGCCATTTTATCTTTTTTACATATAGTTTATTTTGGCAGAGCAGGGCAAACCGAGAGTTCATATGCGTCTAGACGGTGTGATTAAAGACTGCATATATTCTTTTTCGCCGTTTATGTCTTTTCCAATTTCAATATTGGGAACGACATTATGTATAGTAGACTTAACTTAGACGCTTTATTATACGTAATCCGCCTTACTGAGGCGTTATCATTACGTCTTCAAGAAAAGATTTACGGGATATTATTCTCAATGTAATTTCTTTTGAGGGCAGTATTTTGTTCACGTATAACTCCGCCCTTCAGTGGCTGATTGGAGTGTTTAGACGTGATGCAGCCCTAGCTACATCCACGCGTGGATAGTAGGTTAAGAACTCTCTCAGAGTCGCTTCGTTCTCGGAGGAGCTTCTCTTCGACGGCAACTTTCCGGCAATCCATGAATTGCTTGGTTTATACATTCTCTTGTCTATCTACTGTTACAAGAGATTCAGACTGGGGCAAACATTCGGTGGTTGACTCAGAGAGTGCCGCCGCAGTTGCCGGACCCTAGTGTGGCTGTTATGACGGTTGCCAGTCAAACAGATTGGGATATATACTGATCCCTACGGATTCGAAGTGCCAGGGTCTTTGGGTTCCGCAGTCTTTTAGCTATCAGTTTAACTTCCGCGGAATAATGTTTTTTAGGCTTGCTTTATGTCATTGCATGAACATTATTCAGAAATGCATGCCCAAATTCCTGTCCTTTAATTCGACAGTAGTGGCGTATCTCCGGAACCAGGGAGGCACTCTTTCGTTTCCGTTATTCAATTTAATGGAAAGAATCCGTCTGTTGGTTATAGTACACCAAGTTCAGTTTTGGTCCGTCATATTCGGGGTCGTCTGATTGTTTTATCGCACTCCCGTTCTCTTACGGGTCGCTTGTTGCTGTCAGAATGGACTCTCAACAAACAAGTATTTAATCAGATTTGCTATCTATGGGAGCGCCCAATGATGTTTTATTATGACACAGCTTGCTAATCAATTGCAGACGTATGTGTTGGCTTGTCCAGATCTCTGAGCTAATACTGTTAACGCTCTATTGATCTATAGGACGCAATGATAGGATACGCGTATCCTCCGGCGCTGTTGTTTTAGCAGGTATTGCTAAGATAAACAACCACAATACATTTCTGTTGATAGCATCTCTATCTTCACAGAGATCATGAGTAATTTACTCTCTTGTCTACTGTGGATCTTAACGTGAAATCTTCCTCTATGTGAGGATCTTTTTTCACTGGGTAAATCGTGTCATCTTTATCACAACCAGCAAGGTCGCAACCTTCATGTATTCCGTTGTGTGGTCCGTATTGCATTGTAAGCACTGTACTGGACGAGCTTTGGACGCGATTTCTTACTATAGGAGATCCTCTTCTTCGCTATTCTATGCGACTAAAGTGGAGGCTCTTCCGTCGTGGTGTAGGGATCATTATGTTCATATGGTTGATCCCTCCATACTACGCATTGCTAGTTTTTAGTATACTTGTTTCACAAGATCTACTGCAGCCTGTTGTTATTTAGGTTATAGGTTTATGTTACCTCATACCTATGCACTCTACGATAGTTTACAATTGAGTCTTTTGTCTCTTTATCTAAGTCAGTTAGTAACTTTTTGATAAATAGACTTAGAATCTTTAGATTAAATTCCTATACGGATTTTAACTTCGGTTCTTATTTAGCTAAGTAATCATTTGAGCCTCTGGAAACAGTAGTTTTCAAATTCTGACCTTTTAGACAGTAATTCTGTTGGTTTCTCTTTTACTGTAGAGTCAGTGAGTTTCATGCACTATCGATGGATGATTTTCACTTTCATAGTTTCGGAATCAATACTTCCGTTACTATTTAGGTTGGATTGTTGCATAAGAGTTAGGCTCCTATTATCCGGAACCTATTATTTTAAGGTCCTTCCGTCTTCGTATGGGCATAGGCCTTTACTCTTTCCGGGTACAGTTTATGTATTTATAAACAGATATCTGTTTATTACAAGGGCGTAAGCTTCTTCTGTCTTTGATGTCTAGTAGAAGGACGTTACGCTCCATTTTATTGTTAATCGATTCTATTAACTAGCGTACTGCTTATGGTATATCATTGGCTTAGCAGTTGTGCTTAAGATTTCGGCTCTTGAAGTAAGAGTTCTTCTACTTCTTGGGCTTACATTAATAGTGTTGCTATTATAGATTTTTGAAGGCTGCTCATTGCGCTCAGCCATCCATTCATGAATTTTATCTCAGAAATATCGAGTCCATTTCTGGAGGCCTCTATTGTTAGGTCTATTATCTACTGCTCAGAATGTCATTCACTTAACAGTTGCTACTATAGCTAGGTAGGCTGTCTGTTTCGGCAGTGTCTCCGTTCGGCTGCCCTCTTCGCTCTGGGCTATTTGACCCAGGGCAAGAAAAAGGGGGGGGGAGGGTGTTCCCTTGGGTCACCTGTTTTTACTATGAAAACAAGGGGATACCTCCTCCGGAGTTAGTAATTCTGAGCTGTTATTGGGATGGTTGTTTAGTGAGAAGTTTAAGTTTATAAAATTCATTCAAGTCTTAGTTTTTAAAGTATAGCTTTTGAATATTGCATATGTCAACGGACATGATTATGCAATTCTCACACACTTTTAGGAGTATAAGAGTCTCTATTCTCTAGACTTACTTTATTATTGGCTTACTTTAAAAATTATTAGTATAAGGATTATTGGATATTAATAGAGTACATGGATGTATGATGCTCAATTTTTGGAAGGTGTTGTATCTTTCTAATTTATCATAAATAAGAAAGATACATGTAAGGCCTATTACTTCTTTTCCCTACAGGGGATGACTCTATTTTATTTTATTGAGCGTATTCCATTTTGCTCTATGTCCTTGGCCCTCCAGCCTTTTTACTATTCAGCTATGTCTGGGTCATTGGTACAGTATAAAAATGTTAAAAAATTTATAGTAATTTATATATTTTTTATACTTACCAATGACCCAGACGGGGATGGCCCTCCCAGGAGTTGGGAACTCTTGCCTCCCCGCTGAGTACATAGCGCTTACCAGGCACTGGTTATTAGAATGATAAATGGCGCCAATTTCGGAACGTCCTGGACACTGCGCATGCGCAGTGGGGGCGAGGTGTGGAGGGCCTTTCAGGACATGTTTTCTTTAGTTTTAGATGCAAATTTTGGGGATTGGGGGGCAAAATTTGTGTTTGGCCCTATATTTTAAGAGTTAGCACCAGCTATGTCTGGGTCATTGGTAAGTATAAAAAATATATAAATTACTATAAATTTTTTAACTTTTTGGGTCCCTGTCGGCCGTCTGGGTTCAGTTGTGTTCTGGCCAGTCCTTCAGTTTCTGCCACCTTTCTCTCGTAGTTGGGGGTGTTCTACTTTCTACATCTGTTGAGTTCACTTTTTCTTCTGCTGCTCTCACCTCTGTTATGCTCAGGATTGTTCCTTGTGGGCAATGCCTTTTGCCCAAGCATGTTTACGATTCCCATGCTTCTTGTTCCACTTGTAATGGGTGTTCTTCAGATCAACCCTGTGGGCTCTGTGGGTCTTGGTCATCCACTTTTTGGGCTTCTGTGAACCATGTGGTGCATTCTCGAGGCCGTTCCTCCTCACCTGCGGGAAAGGGGAACGCTGTCGTTCAGGGCCTCCTGACACGACCACGTCTGGTGAGAGTTATACCCCCTCCATGGGGGATGTGCAGTCTTTTCTTGTGGTGGATACTGAGGGAGCTGTTGAGTTGTCTGGTGAAGAGATGCCTGGTTCCGGGACTGTGATCTCTCTCCAGTCAACATATGAGGCTGTCACTAGGGTTGTGACTCCTCCTTTGGAGCTGAGCTTGGTTGCTCTCTCCACTTTTCCACATTTTCAACAGCTCCCGACGTATCTGCTGCTACTGCTGTTCCATCTGCAATGCCATCGGTCACCGTTTCAGCCGGCCTCGGCTTATCCCAGCAGGGGTCTGCAGAGATGTCTGGTAGTGTGGACGTGGGATATCGGCCTCAGCCTTCCCTGACTTCAACTCGGCGAAGTCTGAAGGGGCTGCCGGCCGAACCCTCTGCTGTGGTCTCTCAGCCGTCAAGCCCAGCAGCTTTTTCATTGGATTCTAATGTTCATGGTGTGGTCACCATGGTCTCTGTTGCATTTCCGTCCACGCACTCTGGTCCTACAGCCAGTTTTGCGGGACCGATGCTTTTTGTGCAGCCTGGACCTTCTGTCCCTCAGAGGTCTGTGGCAACTCTCCTGAGTTCCAGCACCCCTATAAGCATCTGCATTCAGATGTTTCAGCTGCCACCTGTCGCCCCACGTTGGGTGTACTGGAGAATCGTGACCCATCGCTGGTTAAAAGGGTCAGGAGTGAAGCCACTTTGCCAGTTCGTTTCCGCGTCTCTAGATAAGTTTGATGACGTACAGGCTCATTTGCGTGTGATTTTCAAGGTGATTTCCAAGGCGCTCTTGGATCTTACTCACACGCATGCCTGTAACACGGCTAACTTGGAATTAGTTCGCCGGAACGCTGTGTTGGACACAAGCCGTTCCCTTCCTGAGGGGCAGCGCGCTGCTCTTCGATCCGCTTCTTTGGCGGGTCCGCGGCTATTCCATGGTTCCGTGGCAAATGTCTGGGATGACGTCCTGCATCATTCCAATGATCAGCTGCTGCTTCACCAGCTTGATCAGCCTTCTGTTGGAGGCAGGGGCCATTCTAAGCCTAACAATCTCCCTTCAGCTTCCTCTGCGAATCCAAGGGCTGATCCTCCTGCTGCCACTTCTACTTCTTACTCACGAGGTAAGGGTAAGCGTCGGCAAGCCAGAGGGAGGACTCGGGATCCTTCATCTAGTAGAGGAGGTGGTTTCTCCTCTCACGGGCCTCACTGTGGCTCGAAATGAAGATCCTCACCTCGATTCGTCCAGGGTTGGAGGAAGGATATCAGAGTTCGCAGATCATTGGGCCACAATCACATCTGCTCCTTGGGAGTTAGATGTTGTTCGGTCTGGTCTGCGAATATCCTTCCAGAGGCACCCCACTCTGTCAAGAGTGCCTCTCCAACACATGTTCCTTCAGATGTTTCACGTTGGGAACTTTTGATCACGGAGATAGACAATCTCCTGTCAAAGGGGTCGATCGAGGTCTTCAAGAACATTCAGTGTGATTTTATTCCCACATATTCTTGGTGCGGAAGAAGGATGGCCGACTCAGACCAGTTATCGATCTGAGTATCCTGAACCAGTCTATCATTACTCCCAAGTTCAGCATGGAGACTTTCAGATCGGTTCGCGCTTCATTCACCAGGGAGATTTTGCTTCCAGCATCGACCTACAAGATGCTTACTTTCACGTTCTTATTCATCGGACATCGTGAAAATATCTCTTCGCTTTTCTGGGGGCGAGTTTACCAGTTCAAGGCCATGCTTTTCGGCCTCAACCTGGCTCCTTGTTCCATTGGACTTGCCCACGTCCGATCGTGTTCTGACGGCAGATGCCAGCGATCTCGGATGGGGCGCAATGTTGGATCCTCAAGGTCTTTCCCTTCACGGGGCATGGGACCAGGATCAAGCAGCTCTTCACATCAACCAGAAGGAGCTTCTTTCTCTTCTTCCGAGTTTCCAGCAGTGGATCCCCCACTTATCGAATCATCAGGTCCTTCTGTTGTCCGACAATTCGACAGTGGTCGCTTACATTCGGAACCAGGGCGACACGCACTAGGTTCCCATGTACGAAATTGGCTCGGGATCTTCTACTGCTAGCTCAGAATATCAACACCGGAGTGGTGGTTCATCACATTCCCGGTCGCCTGAACGTCCTAGCCGACTCACTGTCCCGACGGATGCAGGGTCATTTCCACCAAGTGGATGCTTCACAGGGCAGTGTTCCAGTCGCTTTGCGACCTCTGGGGTCATCCCCACATCGATCTTTTTGAGACCCGTTGGAACCATCAGGTGGACACTTTCATGTCCCTGTGTCCAGATCCTTTGGCTTTCACTGTGGACACTCTGTCACTTGATTGGAATGGTCTAGTCAGTACGCCTTCCTGCCGGTTCCGATTCTGCCTCAGGTTCTAGCCAAGATACAAACCTGCAGTTGTCGAATCATTTTGATCGCTCCCCTGTCACCTCAACGGGTGTGGATCAATCAGCTCCACTCTCTGTTGGCAGCGGTTCCGGCACGTCTCCCTCTACATCGTGACCTTCTTTGCCGAGGTCACCCGAGGAGGTTTCACATCGACCCAACTTCATTGTGCCTTCATGCATACCTTTTGTCAGGTCCTGTCTCCTATTAGAGGTTTTTCGAGATGAGCAGTGGAGAGCATTTCTTCTTCAAGGCGGCACACCACTGGTTTAGCCTATGCGGCTAAGTGGAAGGTCTTCTGTCGATGGTGTGCTGATCACTCTGTTGATTATACAAATCCTTCGATAACACATATTGCGGAGTTTCTGGTATATCTGTTTGATTCTCGGGGGCCTCCAATCTGTTACCATCAAAGGGTACAGGTCCATGCTTTCGGAGACCTTTTCGTATGTGGGAAAGCGTCGTATCAGCACTACTCCATACCTCTCCAAGCTTATTCGGCTCTTTTCTTTGAAAAGGCCTAGGATTTTGCAGCTTACCCCAATATGGAATCTTTCTTGGGTGCTGCATTGCTTGGGTACGATTTGAACCTTTATCCCAGGTGGATATGCGTTGGGTAGGTTGATAAGAAATTTAAATTTTATAGTAAATTTCCTTTCTTACACATCTGCGCACTGGTACCGGAAGCCATGGATCTATGCTAGGAGAAGAGCATCCCCTACTGGGTGTGCGCCGGTAGCACTCCACCCAGTTTTGGCTTATTTTTTTCTTGGTGCTTTTGCACCACTTTTCTTTCCCAAATCGCTTGGGAAAGATCAAAATAGAGGGTATATTTTCTGAGTTAGGGACTTCCACTGTAGTGCAAGCCTGTAGTAAACAGTTGTGGAAGGTATAATAAGAAAGGAAATTTACTATAAAATTTAATTATTTACAAGGAATGGACTCTGAATTTGAAGAGCATTGCCATACATGCAGAAAAGTTTAATTTTTTAATTAAAAGAGTTTATTTCTGTAATTATGCATATTTTTTTTTTTTATGTGTGGAAAAAGATAGCGGGAACCTTCTCAATCCATACTCGCTACATGCAAGATAAAATAATTAAAACTAAACCCCTCCCTCACTGATTAAATATAGAATAAATAGGTACTAGAGCCTTTAATTAGATTTAAACCATGAGCAGGATAACGGTTTTAACCACTCGGCTTGTTGCATGGTTAAAACTCTTATTCTACGAGTGGTTTAAATCTGATTACCGGCCCTAGTACCTATTTGTTTTATTTATGCCATGCTCTTATAAATAATCGACTTTGTCACTTAAAATGGAGAAAAAATGACACTTTCTATCACAAGCACAGGTTTGTTTTGTTTTTTGTTTACATCTGCGCCGGTGGGCAGTACTTCTGGTTGTACGTGAATGCTGGATTGACAGCTAGACACATCATCAGATTTGCTTTTCTTTGCTTTTTCAGTCAAATTATTATTAACAATTCTTAAATTTTATTTTAAATATTTAATTGTAGGTAGTTTAAACTTAATAAGTCATTTACACATAGTAGATAGTACCACAATATGTCGTATGTTTGAATGAAACAGTGTAAATGTATCGAAGTTGGAACATTGCATCACACCAAAGGTCAAGTTGGATGAACTTCAGTCTCTAGGTGTAAATGTTTTTTAACCGCAGTAGAAGCTTTACACTGGTAGTGGGGTTAAAAGCTAAAATTTAACATACAGGCTTTAACAGGTAGTAACATAGGCGAGCATGGTATAAAAAAGAATTACCTGATAATCAGTTAATTTATTTTGTGTGGCCTTTGGCTTTAGAATTTAATGTTACTGTCTTTACTGAATCAACAAAGAGCCAATTTTCAATTCATGTTGTATATCTGTCTTTATGGATACCACAGATTGATGTCTCAGTGTACTATTCACAATAAAGTAGCTGCAATAGAGTTTTGTCCATTGTCGCTTTGTACCTATTTTGATGGCTAATTTTCCTCAACCATATATGTATATGCTGTGAAATCATTCATTTTTTCAGGTCTTTTGCAATAATATCTCTAGTGGTTTCAAAAACAGGCCCAGGCCGATATTTTTATACTGTACCAATGACCCAGACATAGCTGGTGCTAACTCTTAAAATATAGGGCCAAACACAAATTTTGCCCCCCAATCCCCAAAATTTGCATCTAAAACTAAAGAAAACATGTCCTGAAAGGCCCTCCACACTTCGCCCCTACTGCGCATGCGCAGTGTCAAGGACGTTCCGAAATTGGCGCCATTAATCATTCTAAGTTTGGCCCTTCATCAGTTAACATCTGACTGATCTTTGTGCTTATAAATCTCAGTTTAAATGATGCCAGACACATAAATATTAGTGAAATGGTGATTCTAAGGAGGATAGAGAAGGAGGAGAGGAAAAAAATGTGTGACAGAATATTATCAGGGCTGTAACTTAAAATTTTTTAATGAAATTGTGTTAAGTTACCTATTTTCAAGGCAGCAGCCATTTTGTTGTCATTCTGATTATTTAGTTACACTGTTTTTTTAAGTGTTTTCCTCTCTCCCTGTCCTTTAAGTCCCCCTTGCTATTCTCCCATGCTTGTGGCATAGTTTTTGTAATTATTATTACTAAATTTTCTTGGGAGTTTTAGCTGAATAACAGAATGAATTCTGTTCTTTTCCCCATGTTTACGTCTTCACCTACGGGTGGTTAGGCGTTGTGTTCTGCATCTACCATCTGATGTTCTGCAGTTTCTTCCCTGGAAGTCTCTGTTTTGCATCAGATAGTGTATTTTTGGTAACTGATTTCGGGCCTGGGTGCCTGGAGTCTTATTTTAGTGTTTTTACACTCATTGTTTACATTTACAACAGCCCTCTGTGTGAGGGGGGGATTTCTAAAAAATAATATCTTGATGTTATTTTAATCATAACTAGATACATTATTATTGTTCGTAAGTGTTGAATAAATTGTTTAAAATATTTTTAAATTTTTTTGTCCACACTTAGGCTTGGGATCCATTGGGGCTCAACGTTACTTTTCAGAAACTTGGGCTGTTCTGAAAAAATATTTTTTCAAAATATTTTGATTTCAATTATTTTTTCTATATTAATGGATCATATTATTATTATGTATTTTGATTGCCAGGGATTAGTGCGAGTACCAGGACTTGTTTTCTTTTCACATTGAAAGGATATTGATCAATTGTTTTAAGAGGAAGTCTTCCTCTGACTTTATTATCATTCTATATGTGGTCAGTGTACTCGCATTAACTCCTGTTCTGTATCGTATGATTTCGATGACAATATGGGAAGCGTATGTCACGGTATGTTATTGGGGATTTGGACTCTCCGGTCCTTTCCCTGCAGGGTCACTCTACTTTATCAATTTCTATTTCAGACGATCAAGATTAGGGTGATGTATCTGTGATGTCTTCCAACAGTGTGCCTCCGTCGTCACAATTAATGAAGGGCTAGCGGAAAAGTGCTCATGTAAATACGCCAATTGCCTAAGAGGACCCTAGTAGGTTCGACGGCCTTTGACGTCCGCTAGCTCGCCCGGTGTAGCGTCCATTCACCGAATGGTTCGGCAGCCGGGTTCGTCCGTTGCGGTCTAGAAGGAATTTTGGGGTGATGCGAGCACTATAAATTAACCTAATGCACACCCAGTGACGGCGGATCGGAGGGAGAACGGAGGAAGCCTTTTAGTCCGGTTCATAGCTCGTTCCGGTCCATCTGACGGCAAGCGAGAGAGGCCCCTCTCTCGTTCAACAACATCTGGCCCCAGATGTTGTGGTACAATGTGTCGCAAGCGGAGCATACGTCCGTCGCTCGGGACGCTCCGTTGTATAGGCAGTCCGCGGAGACTGCTAAGGCTTCCTCTTCTCGTCAGCGCACACGACCGCACCTTGGCTGCGTGACCACCGATATATTACCAGCTTCGCCGATCAAGGATTCTTCGGCGACCAGGTCACACCATCCGGTAGCCAGGGACACGAGGCCTGCAGACTCCGGACGTTCGCATAGGAAGTGTGCGGGAGTCAACGTACACGGAGCTTCCGGCGGCAATGCATCGTAAGACCGCTACTGCACAGGCCTCGGGAACGGACGTGCTTTCCTTAATAGCACAGTTTATCGCAGCATCCCAGCATCAACTGAATCTGTCGCATATATTTTATCCGACGATGCTGGGTCGGGACGCTCCGCGGAAGTGGGTACGGACGTCCGAAAGTTTCATCCGGTCCGACGGGATACCGAAAGGGATTCGGAGGATTTCGAGCTTTCCCTTTTGGAACAACATATGCTGTTGTGTATGTCATCTGACTTGGTCTTCTACAGCTTCTTTCGTCGGACCAGAATGCTGCGATGCCGGATAAGAAACTGATAGCGTCGGTGGACTTAGTAATTTTTGGTTCGGTTCAGGGACATCGTCCCTCAGTTCCGACATAGTCCAATAATGTCACACAAACTTTCGAATTATTGAACGACGCTATATATATATTATTATTTTATGCTTGCTAACCAAGCATTTCTGGTTTCTTGTTCGAAGAGTTATGGAGATGTCTTTCAAAAGTGTGCCTCTGTCGTCATAGTTAATGAAGAGTTAGCGGCAATAAGTGCTCATGGAATATGTCTATCGCCTACGGAGTGACATTCGCTAGCTCACCCGGTGTAGCGTACATTCATCGAATGGTTCGGCTGCCGGGTTCGTCCGTTGCGGTCTAGGAAGGAGATTTGGGTGATGCGAGCACTTTAATTACTTTAGTACTCACCCAGTGACGGCAGATTGAGGACAGATCGGAGGAAGCCTGTTAGTCCGGTTCCTGGCTTGTCCAGGTCCGTCCGGGCTGTGAGCGAGAGAGGTCCCTCTCTCGTCCAACAACATAGGAGACCGCATGTTGTGGTTCAGATATTTTACATTCGGAGCATATGTCCGTCGGTCGGGACGCTCCGTTATATTGACAGTCCGAGAGACTGTCCTTAATGCTTCCTCATCCTCACAGCAGGGCACACGACCGCACATTGGCTACGTGACCTCGAGTATCCGATCAGTTTCGGCATTCAGTGATTCCACGGCGAATAGGTCGCGCCATCCGGTAGCCAAGGGACACGAGGCCTATACACTCCGTTCGCTCGCATATTGGTAGTATGCACGGGGTAACGATTACGGAGCTTCCAGCGGCAATGCGTCGTAAGACTGCTTCTCCTCAGGCCTCAGTGACAGACGTGCTATCCGAGTTAGCACAGTTGTTTCGCAGCATCCCAGCAATTGACAGTTTCTCGGTCGAATCAGGAATTATCCGACGGCGCTGGGTCGGTGCGGTCCGCGGTTGCATCAGCTACGGACGACCGAACGCTTTATAGGGTCCGACAGGATGGCGAAAGGGATTCGAAAGATTTCGAGTTTTCCCTTTAGTAGTATCGGAAGATGCCTTTCATATCTTCTGGCATTATCTTCCAGTGATTGTTATTTCGGACTTCATTGCTGCGATCTTGGATAAGAGACTTATAGCGTCATTGGACTCGGATTTTTCGATCGGTTCAGGGACATTGTCCCTGACTTACCGACGCAGTCCAATATTGTCATTACAACATGTGTTTTATTTTTCGACGCTATATATATATATACAAGCCTGCTACTAAGCATGATAGTTTAGTTTCTTGTCCGCGTTGCTCATTTCTGCCATTTTATCATTTATACGAATAGTTTATTTTGGCAGAGCAGGGCATACCGAGAGTTCATATGCGTCTAGACGGTGTGATTAAAGACTGCATATATTCTTTTTCGCCGTTTATGTCTTTTCCAATTTCAATGTTGGGAACGACATTATGTATAGTAGACTTAACTTAGACGCTTTATCATACGTAATCCGCCTTACTGAGGCGTTATCATTACGTCTTCAAGAAAAGATTTACGGGATATTATTCTCAATGTAATTTCTTTTGAGGGCAGTAGTTTGTTCACGTATAACTCCGCCCTTCAGTGGCTGATTGGAGTTAGTTAGACGTGACGCAGCCCTAGCTACATCCACACGTGTGGATAGTAAGGTTAAGAACTCTCTCAGAGTCGCTTCGTTCTCGGAGGAGCTTCTCTTCGACGGCAACTTTTCGGCAATCCATGAATTGCTTGATTTACACGTTCTCTTGTCTATCTAGTGTTACAAGAGATTCAGACTGGGGCAAACATTCGGTGGTTGACTCAGAGAGTGCCACCGCAGTTGCCGGACCCGAGTGTGGCTGTTATGACGGTTGCCAGTCAAACAGATTGGGATATAATACTGATCCCTACGGATTCGAAGTGCCAGGGTCTTTGGTTCCGCAGTCTCTTAGCAATCAGTTTTCTTCCGCGGAATAATGTTTTTTAGGCTTGCTTTATGTCATTGCATGAACATTATTCAGAAACGCATGCCCAAATTCCTGTCCTTTAATTCGACAGTAGTGGCATATCTCCGGAACCAGGGAGGCACTCTTTCGTTTCCGTTATTCAATTTAATGGAAAGAATCCGTCTGTTGGTTATAGTACACCAAGTTCAGTTTTGGTCCGTCATATTCCGGGTCGTCTGATTGTTTTATTGGACTTCCGTTCTCTTACGGGTCACTTATTGCTGTCGGAATGGACTCTGAACAAACAAGTATTCAATCAGATTTGCTATCTATGGGAGCGCCCAATGATGATTTATTTATGACACAGCTTGCTAATCAATTGCAGACGTATGTGTTGTCTTGTCCAGATCTCTGAGCTAATGTTGTTAACGCTCTATTGATCTATAGGACGAAATGATAGGATACGCGTATCCTCCGGCGCTGTTGTTTCAGCAGGTATTGCTAAGATAAACAACCACAATACATTTCTGTTGATAGCATCTCTATCTTCACAGAGATCATGAGTAATTTACTCTCTTGTCTACTGTGGGTCTTAACGTGAAATCTTCCTCTATGTGAGGATCTTTTTTCACTGGGTAAATCGTGTCATCTTTATCACAACCAGCAAGGTCGCAACCTTCATGTATTCCGTTGTGTGGTCCGTATTGCATTGTAAGCACTGTACTGGACGAGCTTTGGACGTGATTTCTTACTATAGGAGATCCTCTTCTTCGCTATTCTATGCGGCTAAAGTGGAGGCTCTTCCGTCGTAGTGTAGGGATCCTTATGTTCATATTGTTGATCCCTCCATACTACTCATTGCTATTTTTTAGTATACTTGTTTCACAAGATCTACTGCAGCCTGTTATTATTTAGGTTATAGGTTTATGTTACCTCATACCTATGCACTCTACGATAGTTTACAATTGAGTCTTTTGTCTCTTTATCTAAGTCAGTTAGTAACTTTTTGATAAATAGACTTAGAATCTTTAGATTAAATTCCTATACGGATTTTAACTTCGGTTCTTATTTAGCTAAGTAATCATTTGAGCCTCTGGAAACAGTAGTTTTCAAATTCTGACCTTTTAGACAGTAATTCTGTTGGTTTCTCTTTTACTGTAGAGTCAGTGAGTTTCATGCACTATCGATGGATGATTTTCACTTTCGTAGTTTCGGAATCACTATTTCCGTTACTATTTAGGTTGGATTGTTGCATAAGAGTTAGGCTCCTATTATCCGGAACCTATTATTTTAAGGTCCTTCCGTCTTCGTATGGGCATAGGCCTTTACTCTTTCCGGGTACAGTTTATGTATCTATAAATGGATTTCTGTTTATTACTATGGGCGTAAGCTTCTTCTGTCTTTGATGTCTAGTAGAAGGATGTTACGCTCCATTTTATTGTTAATGGATTCTATTAACTATCGGTACTGCTTATGGTATATCATTGACTTAGCAGTTGTGCTTAAGATTTCGGCTCATGAAGTAAGAGTTCTTCTTCTTCTTGGGCTTACATTAATAGTGTCGCTATTATAGATTTTTGAAGGCCGCTCATTGCGCTCAGCCATCCACATTCATGAATTTTATCTCAGAAATATCGAGTCCATTTCTGGAGGCCTCTATTGTTAGGTCTATTATCTACTGCTCAGAATGTCATTCACTTAACAGTTGCTACTATAGCTAGGTAGGCTGTCTGTTTTGGCAGTGTCTCCGTTCGGCTGCCCTCTTCGCTCTGGGCTATTTGACCCAGGGCAAGAAAAAGGGGGGGGGGGGGAGGGTGTTCCCTTGGGTCACCTGTTTTACTATGAAAACAAGGGGATACCTCCTCCGGAGTTAGTAATTCTGAGCTGTTATTGGGATGGTTGTTTAGTGAGAAGTTTAGGTTTTTAAAATTCATTCAAGTCTTAGTTTTTAAAGTATAGCTTTTGAATATTGCATATGTCAACGGACATGATTATGCAATCCTCAGACACTTTTAGGAGTATAAAAGTCTCTATTCTCTAGACTTACTTTATTTATTGGCTTACTTTAAAAATTATTAGTATAAGGATAATATTGGATATTAATAGAGTACATGGATGTATGAAGCTCAATTTTGGAAGGTGTTGTATCTTTCTAATTTATCATAAATAAGAAAGATACATGTAAGGCCTATTACTTCTTTTTCCCTACAGGGGATGACTCTATTTTATTTTATTGAGCGTATTCCATTTTGCTCTATGTCCTTGGCCCTCCAGCCTTTTTACTATTCAGCTATGTCTGGGTCATTGGTACAGTATAAAAATGTTAAAAAATTTATAGTAATTTATATATTTTTTATACTTACCAATGACCCAGACGGGGATGGCCCTCCCAGGAGTTGGGAACTCTTGCCTCCCCGCTGAGTACATAGCGCTTACCAGGCACTGGTTATTAGAATGATTAATGGCGCCAATTTCGGAACGTCCTTGACACTGCGCATGCGCAGTAGGGGCGAAGTGTGGAGGGCCTTTCAGGACATGTTTTCTTTAGTTTTAGATGCAAATTTTGGGGATTGGGGGGCAAAATTTGTGTTTGGCCCTATATTTTAAGAGTTAGCACCAGCTATGTCTGGGTCATTGGTAAGTATAAAAAATATAGAAATTACTATAAATTTTTTAACTTTTTGTTACAGAGTTATGGGCCTTAATTAGTCAATTTTTACGAATTTTGAGCTCATTAGCACAATAAATTGAACAAACGTTCTCTGATTTGACTAATATTTGCCGTACAGGTCTTTTTCAATAAAATCTGAAGGAAGTTCGAAAACGGGCCCGGCCCGACTTTTGGTTACAAAATTAGGGACTTTAATTAGAAATTTTTTACAAATTTTGAGCTCGTTTGCAAAATAACTTGAACAAAAATTCTTTGATTTGACTAATATTTGCCATACAGGTCTTTTGCAGTAATATCTGAAGCGGGTTCGAAAACTGGCTCAGTCCGATATCTCATTACAGAGTTATGGTCCTTAATTAGTCCATTTTTTAACGAATTTTGAGCTCATTAGCATCAGTTGTTACGAATTTTGAGCTCAGCACTATGGCTTTTCTGATTTTCAGTAGAGAGTGCATGAAGAAAGTAGCCACAATTTGACGCCTGCATCATTTTTGCCTCAAAAACATAGCTTATGGCTCACTATAAGCAAAGTTTTTTTTAGGCAAAAAATGGAAATTTGAAGTTATTGAAATATTTATTTTTTTGCACCAGCAAGTGTCGTATCTTATTCATGTTGGTTAGGGTAAAGTGTTTCTGCTAATCCTCTGCACACTGATGTCAAATACCCAAATTCCATGGAACAAAATTGTCTCTGAATGAAACTAGGAATGTAACCAGTTCAATCAGAGCTCTGTCAAACAAAATCAAATTGGTTCAATTCCTTGTTGCATTATGTGAAAAAATTGGCGGTTGAAATTTTGGTATTTTGATATCAGTGTGCAGAGGCCCTCAATAAATTAATGACTTAAAGCCAAATATATATAGCAAATAGATCTTAATATATTTTTATAACTTCAAACTCTTCTTATAAAGTACTCATAAAGTACTCGTAAAAGACTTTTTTTCGAAAAGTGATGAGTACCAGTATTTGCCATTTTATGAGTACTAGAATGAGATATGAGTACTTTGGCAAAAACTGTTACTTGAGTATTATGAGTATGAGTGCTGAGTACTTTGGCTTCATTTCAGGCAGAGGATCAATTGTAAATCTTTCACTGACAAATTAACTGGTAGAGTGCTGAATTATTTTTGGTCATCAAAATTTGTTCACATATGTTTGCCTTGTTAGAATAGGCACTCTCCCATAAATTGTAACAAGGCAAATCCTAACAGACTAAATAATTTCACTTCAAAGGTGGTATGAACAACATCCACAAAATATGAAGCCTTTAAGTTCTGGTACTGACACGTCAGAGTAAAGCCCAAATATGGGCTTCCAGCACTCTACCAGTTAAGGTCTAAAAAAGTTAAAATCTGTTTCTCAGGCCCTCCTGCATAGTCCTTTTGTCTCCCATGTGCTCTGTTTTTATAACCAATGCAAACTTGAAAAAGTAAAAATAAAGAAAATAAACATTTTTATACCACAACCAATGGCCCATACTAGCTGGTGCTAACTCAAATTAATCCAGGGCCAAACACAAATTTTGCCTCCCAATCCCCAAAATTTGCATGCAAAACCGAAAAAATTAAGTCCTAGATGGTCCTCCATACTTTTGTGATCTGTGCATGCACTGTATCCAGGAAGATACCGAAATTGGCACAAACCATCATTCTTTGTTTGGCCCTAAAGTCAGCAACAATGAACTGACATCTGTGCTTTTAAATCTCCTTTTTTGAGGATACCAGACACAAATCAATTGTAAAATTGGTGGATCCAAGGCTGTAAATGGGTGATGAAAGTGAGCAACGGTGGTTGGAAATGTTCAGGGCTGTAACTTTATAATAATTATAAAAATTATTTCTTGTTTCCCAATTTCAGGACATATGCCTGACGTCATCATTCTTGCTAATGATTTATCCACTGTTTGTTAAGTGTTCCTTCCCTATCCATCCTTGATGCCCTCCTGTTAAACTCCAAAGCTTTTTGGCAATTTTTATTGAAATTTTTTATTAAATTTCTTGGGAGTTTAATGTGTATTACAGAATGTTTATTCTGTTCATCTCCATGGTTACATCCTCACCCTAGGGGTGTTGGGTCATTTTGGTCTTGCATCTTCTATCCGATTATCGTTTTTTCTTCAGAGGAAGATCTAGCTTTCCATCTGGTAGATTTAAAATCTGTTACTGACTTTGGGCCTTTTGTGTGCCTGATGTCTTGTTTCTAGTTTATTCCTTGACGTTGTTTACATTGGCAATGTCTTCAAATATATGTAGTATTTAGTATTATTTGACTGTAGGATTATTGTAGGATACATTGATTATGATTTCAGTAGTGCATCTAAAAAAATTTGGTTTTTGTCCACACTTAGGCTCTATCGGGATGCCCTTGGGTTCATCATGTTCCCTTTGGGAACTTAGGCTTTTTCAAAAAAATTTCAAAAAATATTTTGGATGTAATTTTTCGAATTTGATTTTGATTGTAATTATTCATGTATCTTCATCATATATTTTATTGTGGAGTTTGTTGGAGTACTATCGACTTTGTATTTTGATTGAATCATGAAAGCTTACTGCTCTAAATGCAAGGCGAGGAAGTCTTCCTCGGATTTACATGCTTGTTTCCCTGCCTGTAGTCGATGTACTCCTGCAGATTCTTGTCCTACATGTGTTAATTGGGATGACAAACATTGGAGACGGGTGTCACGGTATGTTGTTGGCGGTGAGATGCCTATGCCGGTGCTCTCAGCGCAACATAATTCGAGTTTTTCTGTTTCTTTTTCAGAGGAACAAGAACATGGTGATGGTATTGTGACACCCACCAAATGTGTACTACCATCGTCGCGCTCTGATGAGCAAACAGAGCTAGCTGGAAAGGTGCTCATGAATATTTTGCAAGGGATAAGGCCTCTAGTTAGTGTTCTTAATCCCTTACAAGCAGCTAGCTTGACCAGTGAAGCGGTTACTCCATCCGTGGGAGCTGTGACACCGGGTAAGTCCGTTGCGGTCGAAGGAAGTGTAGATTTGGGTAGAGCGAGCACCTTAAAATCAAAAGCTCTCCCAGTGACAATGGAAATAGGGAGGAAGTCAGCAAGTTTCTTTTCGGGAGGCTCGGCGAGGTCTCTCAAGGCCGCGAACGGGAGAGGTCCCTCTCTAACCCAACAACATTTTGGGCCAAATGTTATTTTGAGAAACTCGCACAAGCCAGAGCATACGTCCACACCTGCTGCTCGGGACGCTCCGTCTAGACTGAAGCCGGCCTCAGCAACAGTCACAGCTTTCTCCGCTACAATTGAAAAGTACAAACGACTGCATCCTAGCTACCCGACTTTGGATATCCAGCCAGCTGCACGAAGTTGAAGCCAGTCTTCACCCATGAAGTCGGACCATCCATAGCTAGGGAACCGAGGCTTCGACCATTGGGACGTTCGGAGAAGAGATCCATCTCCGGAACTGCGTCCCAGGAGCAGCATGCGGCTAAAAAACAGAAAACTGCGGCTCCTCAAGCCTCGGTAACGGACTTGCTGTCGAGGATTGCGCAGCTCATCGCAGCATCCCAGCAATTGAAAGAACAGCCTCCCACAGACTATGGTAGTGAGCTGTTGAATGGTGCTGGGTCAGTCCAGTCATCTGCACACGCAGATGCGATGGACCGAACGTCACAGCTGATTCAGTCGGATGGTGAAAGGGACAAGGAAGAGGATTACTCTTCCCTTTCTGAACAACATATGGTAGTGATGGAATTTATCCATCAATACTATCCTGAATTTGTTCCACCTGATCAGCAAGCTTCGACAACCAGGGAGAAACTGATGTCATCTTTAGACGCATACTTTGTGCGGAGGAAAGAGGAAGTTCTTTCCTTCCTGATACAGTCAAGACAGTTGTCGCAGGCCTTCGGCCATGACGACAGTGCCATATTTAACCTCTCTTTGTGTTAAGAGGAAAGGCAGTTTGTTATCAACATCTTCCATAAATATTCTGTTCCTTGGACCACGTTCATTTTGAAACGGTTGGAGAAGATGTCCAGAGAGCTCCTCTGCATTTAGATGAGCAGGCCGGAGATTTAGATATATCCCTACCTGCTTCATTCAACATACACTCGGACGTGATGGAATGTGCTATTTCATCATATAGAACGAATCTGGATGCGATGTCCTACGCAGATCACCTTACCAGAGCGATGGCGCAACGTCTTAATGGAAAGGAATTTGAGGATGTTTGCTCCTCGCTCAGAGTTCTTTCCAGGGCAGTCATGTATGCCATGTACAACTCCGCCCTGACAGTGGCAAATTTGGAGTTGATCAGATGTGATGCTGCCCTTGCGTCGTCATCACTTATAGATGACAAGGTGAACAGCTCTCTCCGAGTCACTCCGGTCTTCAGTCATACTCTGTTTGACGACAAGCTTTCGTTAGTCTATGAACAGGCTGCTAAGAAACCTTCCAGTGCTCTGCTTTTGAAGTCGGCGTCTCAACAACACACTTCAGCAGACCGGGATGAGCTAGGAAGTTCAAAATCTAAATCATCTAAAGGGAACTCCTTGCGAGGGTATAAGAAACCCTCTTATAATTACTCCGGATGTTGTCAGTACAGCGACTCGGGAAAGGGGTGTAAGTCTGATCACGATTATAGGTCAGATGCCCCTAAACCAATGGGACGAGGTTTTTCTTCGTGGGGAGGACATAGTTTCTCCTCCCGTAAGCCTCATAAGTCCTACAGGTGATGGTCAAGACCTCTATTGCTTGCCAGTTGGCAGAAGGTTATCAAACTTCGCGAGAAACTGGATAGCAATCACGGAAGATCAGTGGGTGAGAAGTGTAGTCTCCGAAGTCCTACAGCTATCATTCTGAGCAAAACCTCCCACTAACAAGATGTCCGTGTTGGACAAATCTCCCGGCGGATCCTTTCAAAAAAAGAGTCTCTCCTTGCGAAGGTACAGGTTCTTTTATTAAAGGAAGCAATAGAGGTCATCGAAAATAAAAATTCTCAAGGTTTTTACAGTCGCCTGTTCCTCGTACCGAAGCCAGGCGGCTCGTTCCGACCGGTAATAGACTTGAGCTGGATAAACAAGTTGATTGTGGCTCCAAAGTTCTATATGGAAACCATTCGGTTGGTAAAAGCGAGCATTCGAGTGGACGACTATGTAGCAAGCATAGATCAAAAAGATGCTTACTTTCATGTCCTGGTACATCCGGCATTCAGAAAGTACTTGTGGTTTGCCATGCAAGCAGAGGTTTACCAGTACAGAGCAATGTGCTTCAGTCAGAACCTGGCTCCTTGTGCTTTCACTTGAATAATGAACTCTGTAATGTCATACTTCTGAGCTCATTCATCTGAGGTAACGTTGGTTTACTTGGACGACATTCTTCAGAGATATGGCAACAGAATTATTCTTCAGAACGATGTTCAGAGTCTGCTTCAACTGTTCCGACGTCTTGGTTTCATAGTAAACTAGAAAAAGTCAGATCTAGCTCCGTCCAAGTCGTTCACTCACTTGGGAATGAGCTTCGAGACTCACAACAATCTGGTTCGTCTGCTGTTACCCAGAGTGCAATTAGTCAGTCGTTATGCTCACTTTTGTCCAAACTCTGATGCAGTAACAGTGAGGGAGTTTATGCGACTGATGGGGCTGCGCAGAGCGGCTGCGGATCTTATTCTGATGATGGGCCGTCGGCGCACGCGTCCTCTTCAGATATTCTTTACGCAGAACTGGAGTGTGAAGACGCATTCGCTCGCAACCAGTATGGTTTTAACGGACCTAGTAAAACGAAAGGTTCAGATTTGGGCAGATCTTCAGTGGTTAACTCCAGGTGTTCCACTTCAACTGCCGGATCCAGCTTTCACGATTACGATGGATGCAAGTCAGAAGAGCTGAGGTGCATCCCTAAGACCTACAGACTTGAAGTGCCAGGGTCTTTGGGACTCTCGGTTTCAAGAGAAGCACATAAACATCAAAGAGATGATGTCAGTATGGCTAGCACTACAACATTGGATTCGTCAAATAGCAGATGTCCATGTTCAAATTTTGTCGGACAACTCGACAGGAGTTGCTTACCTCAGGAACCAAGGCGGCACTCGATTCCATTATGCGAATTAACGGAGAAGATTCTCCTATTTGTTCTGAATCATCACGTTCATCTCTCAGTCCGTCGTATACTGGGTCGTCTGAACGTATTAACAGACTCGCTCTCTCGTAAAGGTCAGCTGTTTCCATCGGAATGGACTCTCAACAAGTCAACATTCAAGCAGATTTGCTACCAGTGGGATCGTCCCATGATAGATCTTTTTGCGACACACCTAAACAATCAGTTACCGACATTCGTGTCACCATGCCCAGATCACTGATCGTACGCAGTAGATGCTCTGTTGATCTCATGGGGTGGGATGATAGGATATGCATATCCTCCAGCTCCATTGATTCAGCAGATTCTGTTGAAGATCAAACAGTCTCACTGAAAAATCCTGCTAGTAGCACCTCTGTCATCACAGAAACCTTGGATCAATCTTCTCAGGTGTCTGTTATGGGACATTCCCCGTAAGCTTCCTCCACGAGAGGATCTTCTATATCAGGGGAAGTCCTGCGCACTGCATCACCTCCCAGAAGGTCTCAATCTTCACATATTTCCATTGAGCGGTCCTTCCTACATGGAAAACATTTTACAGGATGAGCAGTGGACACAATTTCTAACTGTAGGAGGGCCTCCTCTTCGTTGAATTATGCAGCGAAGTGGAGGGTTTTCTTCTGTTGGTGTATGGAGTAGTTGATAGACATATATGATCCGTCTATTCCACATATTTCCAATTTCCTGGTCTACCTGTTTGACAAACTCAAACTGCAGCCCATCACTATTAAGGGCTATAGGTCTATGTTATCAGACACTTACGCTCATCATGATAACTTGGCTATTGGATCAGATACTTCTTTATCCAAGCTAGTTAGAAATTTCTCTATTAATAGACCTAGAACCCTCAGATTAATTCCTAAGTGGAATTTGGCTTGGGTTCTGTTGAAGCTTCAAGAAGCTCCTTTTGAGCCATTAGATGATGTAGAGTTCAAATTCTTGAGCTATAAAATGGCATTTCTCTTAGCCTTTGCATCTGCTAGAAGAGTAAATGAACTTCATGCATTATCTGCTGATGAATCTCATTACCATAGTGTGGGTAATACTATTACCCTCCCTACGGAAGTGGGGTTTCTGGCTAAGAAACAGATTCCGGATAAGCGGCCGGAGCCTATTGTCATTAAGGCTTTTACCGTCCTTGGATAACCATAGACCTTTGCTGTGTCCAGTCAGAGCTATGCGCATTTATAAATGTCAGATTTTATTAAAGGGAAGAAAATGTTTCTTTCGTTCTTTGATTCCTAACAGAAAAGATATTTCTGTTCATTCTGTCGCTAGATGGATTCAGTTGGCAATCGGATTGCCTATGAAAACCGATCTTCAGATCAACGTTCTGTCAACAAGATTTCAGCGCACGAGGTTAGAGCACTGTCCACTTCTTGGGCTTATTCTATCAATATAGCCATTACTGATCTTATGAAGGCTGCTTACTGGACACAGCCCTCTTCATTTACCAAGTTTTACCTGAGAAATTTAGAGTCCATCTCCGGTGACCTTAGATCTTTGGGTCCTCTTTCTGTTGCTCAGAAAGTCCATTAATGTTACATTTATAAGGTCATTAGGCAGTCTGCTCGAGCACTGACGCCATTCTGCTGCCCTCTTCGTTCTAAGGAATTTTACCTCAGAACAAGGGGAAGGGGGGAGGATGGTTTTTCCCTTATGATTATCTGGCTTTATAGTGAAAAGCAAGGGAATGCCTCCTCCAGTGACAGTAGACCTGCGTCAGTACTGGGTAGTTTTAATGTGTAGCTCGGTGTGAAGCAATAACTATGTCTCATTTATGTACTGTTTTTAAAGTGTAGCTCACTGTGAAGCATTTGTATATGTTATGTGTCAAACAAGCATTAACATACAATCCTCGGACACTTTTAAATGAGTATAAAGCGTCTCATTCTCTGGACCAGCTTTATATTTTGGCTTCCCTCACCGAATTAGCATAACGGGTTATGCTGGCATTAAATGGAGAAATTATATATATGTTATTCTCAATTACATTGTTGGTGTTATGCCTTTCTCTTTTCTCATAAAAGAGAAAGACATATATAATTCCTATGTCGTCTTCTATTCTCCTGTAGGAGCTATCCTTTACTGAAGTAATTGAGAGATTGGATTTTCCTTTAAGTCCTAGGCCCTCCAGCCTTTTTACAATTCAGCTAGTCTGGGTCATTGGTTGTGGTATAAAAATATGATAAATTTTAAGTAATTTGTATATTTTTTATACTTACCAATGGCCCAGACGGGGATGGCCCTCCCATGAGTGGGCACTCATACCTCTGCACTGATTATAACATCTAGCAGGCATTGTAGAAAGAATGATGGTTGGCACAAATTTTGGTACCTTCCTGGATACTGCGCATGTACAGATCACAAAAGTATGGAGGATCAACTAGGACTTAATTTTTTCAGTTTTGCATGCAAATTTTTGGGATTGGGAGGCAAAATTTGTGTTTGGCCCTGGATTAATTTGAGTTAGCACCAGCTAGTCTGGGCCATTGGTAAGTATAAAAAATATACAAATTACTTAAAATTTATTATTTTTGGTGGCAGAGAAATAATTATAAAAAATGAAATAAAAACTGCCCACCCGCATGCAATATTACAAAAAATGCCCTGAGAAACAAGATCTACTTTATGGGGCCTAATAGGGCTTTACTGTGTTATTCATTGTCTTCATTCCAGTTTTCATCTGCTTTTACTTTTGGCAGAGGTATGTTAGTGAAGGATTCAAGGTATAATGGTATTTTGGATGTACTTGTTTTTGGAAGATATATTTTGTTTTAAAAAAACATTTTTCTGTCAACAGAATGATGCAAGATATCTCATCTCGAATTCCAAAGATCAGACTATAAAATTATGGGATGTCAGATGTTTTTCATCCAGGGAAGGAATAAATGTAAGATTATGAACCATTCAGACTAAATTTTTCATTTTTCTGTTTTGTCAAGGGTCTTAGGCGTCTCGTCTTTATTGCTTGTATACTTGGTGAATCAAATTTGAAAAATGCAGTTATGTTTCGACCTTATCCTAGAGAGTTCGCAAGACTAATTGACAAGCAAGCCTGGAAATAAGCAATCTGTCATTTGTAGATGGAGGTCCCCAGAGGTTGAATTTGATTATGCTAATCCATACAGTGGGCTAGAATCCCCTAATATTTCCCCCCTGGGTTCCTCTTTCTGTTTAGGCCTGAGACCTTGATTCAGATTGAGGTTCACAGAAGGTAAATTTAGTGATGCTATCTTGCAGTGCAGTGTAGCATCATGAAATTCACTCTTTGGGGACCTTGTTCTTCAGATGACAGTCTGCTTATTTCCAAGCTTGTTGACAAGGATTTGTAAAGTTAATATTTAATGTACCATACCAGTCAGTTTGGAATACAGAAGTACAGTGGAGCCCACTTTACTGGATATCTCTTAACTGAATAATCCTGTTAACTGAATATAACTTCAAAAACATTTACCATACGTTCAGTTCAAATTTGACCTGTTAGATACATGAAGGTTATAAAGTAAATTCATTTTAATTGTATAAAACAGTCACTGAATTTACCTCATTTATAGACCTACTAGGCCTCAGTACATCCAATACAAGCAATATAATCTATTATATCTTGTTTGACAGAGCTCCATAAACTCTGTCAAACAAGATATCATTGAATAAATGCTTTTAAAAGATATTTCTCAATATCTATCGACTTGATGGATAACGAGTAATTTCCCTCCCTAGATTCCTAAATGGCATCATGTTTGCCTTTGGTATAGTTACAAGTGATTCAGTGCTGACAGAAGTTCATGCTATTCCAAGCTGTTCTGATGATTCTGTGAGTGAAAAATTAGATTTATAATAAAATAATAAGTAAATATAAGTAAAATAATTAGATGTATAGAAAGTGACTCCGAGAGTGATATTGAGCCTTGAACTAGGTAACTTTTCCAAAAAACCTTGTTGATCCATTCACCCAGGAAGTTTTTTTGGATGAGTCGACGCACTCAATTCCAAATTCCTTGTAACAAGTAAATTGAGATTTAAAATGTTCTAAAAATTATCCTTAATGAAAAATATGAGAATACATGTATTCACATTTGTAGTATTATAATTATTAAACTTCACCTACGAGTTAAAAAATTAATTGATTAACTTATTATGGGAAAGTGGGACAATTTCTTTATGTCTGAGTGATTTGGCAAGTGCACACTTGAAAGAACGATCAGCAGATCTTTGTTATTGTTTTGAAACATGTGTTTGCAGTTGAATTGGGTTGAATATCACTAAAGTAGTGTAGATATCCTCAAATTATCTCCTGTTAATTGAATATTTTTCACTTTCACAGTAGCTATTCAATTAACAGGTTTCCATTGTACTCATAAAGGTCACATACGATGTGATGAAAAATAGTCAACCTAACCTAAACCATGATATTCAACTTTTATTGCCCTACTTTGAAACAAAAATTGAAATTGTCGTGTGGCTGAGGGGAATTTTAATTTCAGGCTAAAGTGTTAGCACTATGTTGGACATTGCACAAAGACTATATGTTTATAACATGATTGAAGTGGAGAATAATATGAGCCATGAAACTTATGATTTTGAGAAATAAATCAAAGCTTGAAATATGAAGAAATGGAAGTCAAGCATAGCATTCCTCTGCATACTTCCCTATTCTAAGTAAACCATTGACCTATCAAATTGGCCACACCCACCCGTGTAGTTTCCAAAATGAGCAGTTAAAAAAATACTATTTTTCAAAACATTTCAACAAAACCATAGAATTTGTTGAGATCATTCCAATGAGGGGCCATATGATATGGGTTTGTTGAAATTGTTTGAAAAATTTGGAAAAAAAATATTTAAAATAATAAATTTTGAAATTGTGTGTGTTGGGTAAAAGGCTAACCTACAAACGTAACTGTCCAGTGTTATTCACAACAATTGTTATTCAAATTTTTATCTGTGGCACTGTCCATCTGTCTGTCTGTCTGTAGACAGAGTTTGGTTTCCGCTCTTTAACTAAAATTCTGCTTGTCCGACTGAAAAAAATCTTGGCCTGTGGGTTAGGCATGATGAGAGGAAGAACTCTATTTATTTTAGGATCATTGTGCCAAAGGTCAAGGTCACAGTGACTTTGAACTTTAATTTTTGTCAGTGCTGGTTTCTGCTGTGTAATTAAAGTTCTGCTTGGCCGACTGAAGCCAACCTTGGCATGTGGGTTCATCATGATGAGAGGAAGGACCCTCTTCATTTTGGTATCATTGTGCCAAAGTTCAAGGACACAGTGACCTTGAACTTCATTTTTTATCAGTGTTGGTTTCTGCTCTGTAATTAATGTTCTGCTTGTCCGAATGAAACCCAACTTGGCATGTGGGTTAGGCATGATCAGAGGAAGAGACCTATTTATTTTTAGGTCATTGTGCCAAAGGTCAAGGTCACAGTGACCTTGACCTTAAACATTTACCAGAGTTGGCTCCTCTAATTGAAATTTTGCTTGCCCGATCAATACTAAACTTGGCCTATGGATTGAACATGATGAAAGGAAGAACCCTATTTATTTTTAGCTCACCTTGACAAAGTCAAGTTGAGCTAATCTCATCGCTATCTGTCCGTCATCCCTCCGTCGCCCGTCAACACCATGTTTGGGTCAAAACCATTTGGCCAATTCTAGTGAATTTGTGTGAGTGATGGTCCCAAAGGGGCATTGCAGTTTTGTTCAAGTCAAATTGCCCAGCCCCATAGGGAGGGGGTGGGAGAAAATGCTCCAAAATATTTTTAAAATCTTCTCATGAACCAGTGGGTACAATGACTTGATATTTGTTGTGGAGCTTCCTTTTGAGGTGTAGAATCAAGTTTGTTCAAACGAAGTTTGTGAAGCAATATTTGGCTTTGTAATGGGAGGGGTAAGATTTTTGACCCTGCCCAAAATTTCAATTTTCTGAACCGATTGAACCAAATTTGATATGTGGTATTATTGGGTCATAAGTACTTGACTTGTGCAAAAAAAAAAATTCCCGCATCCCCATGGGAACCCCAGGAGCTAAAAATAGAAATATTTTCAAACACCCATATTTCCCAAACCACACGGAACAGAGAACTGTTATATGGTATGAAGCATCCTTAGACCAGTAGAATTGAATGGTAAAAAAAAATTGCCAACGATTATGTTAGGGTGTTCTGTAGAGGGCATCAAAAAAATGCTGAGTTAGCATATTTGCAAAAATTTAAAAAAGATAATTTCTCCAGAACTAGTGTTCAGAATCTTTTAATATTTGGTATACAGCATTCATAGGGGGGTCAGATACAAGCTTATTAAAATAAAGCCCTTTGGTTCATATTTGGGCTCAATACAGGAGCCCGAATTTTTAACTAGGGGCAATATGGGGAATATTCTTTAAAATCTTCTTCTTCAGAACCACCAGTCAGAATCTTTTAATGTTTGGTATACATCATTGTTATGAGATTCAAGATTGTTCAAACCAAGTCCTTAGGTTAATATTTGGGCTTCCTATGGAAGTACAGTACAGACCGTTACAATACTTTATATGTACCTTTGTTATCAGGTCATTACTAGATGTTTGTCATTGGTGTGTCACATACTATACGTGTACATGTCTTAACAAGTTGAGCTACAGTGTCATTGACACTTTCATTTACACACCCGTTTAAAAAACGTGTATTACTTTAACTTTTTAGTTTTTGGTCCCTAACTTTTTAATGGGAAGAGATTCACAATGAGACTTACACAACATATGTACTGCCACCAGATGTGTCGCATACAAAATTCATGCCCAATCCACTAGGGCCAAGGTCACAGATAGATGTCAACACATGGCATGAGCTTGCACAACATTTTTTGGTGTCTGGGCCATAACTTTTTAACTGGCAGAGATATCACAATGAAACATAACATATATCCCACCACTAGACAGGGTGTTGCATACAAAATTCTCGACCTGCGCACTGAAATCAAGGACACAGATAGAGATATTCACATGGAATGAGTATGCACATCAACTTTTTCATGCCTGGCCATAACTTTTTAATGGAAAGTGATATCACGGTGAAACTTACACAACATATGTGTCACAACCAGACATTGTGTTGCATATAAAATGCATGACCAACCCAACAAGGTCATAGTAACATAATAAAGATCAACACTTTAAATGAGTGTGCACATCAACTTTTTCATGTCCTACCCATAAATTTCTCATAGAAGGAGATATCACAATGAAACTTACACAACATATGGACCACAACTAGATTGTGTATTGCATACAAAATTCACATCAACACATCCAGGGCCCTCAATAAGTGATATATAATACGTGTATGATGCCCCACTATTTGGTTCTCTTCTTATCAATTGTGATTTTACATTTATGTTTTAGTCATTCTTAGTCTTTCATTTTTTTGTCTTTCTTTGTTATAAGGTATAAAATAACTATTATTTATTCAGTCTACAAAGCAAGCAGTTTCAAGACAAAGATGGGACTACAGATGGCAACAGATACCTAGAAGCCGTAAGTGCCCTTTTTGCAAAGAACTCAACTTAACTCTTAACCTGCTGAGTACTTTCAAGATATTTTTCACCAAATCTAGTCATGGCTGCTTTGAAGCAGCCATGACTAGAGTTGATGAACATTTAATCTAAATGTAACATAAGAAATCAAATGTGAAAAAATCCATTCAAATTAAAGGGTGAAAATTTGATTAAATGTGCCCCAATTATACTTATTTCATTTACAAGAGAAACCCCGTGCTGGGCAGGAATATCCACCAGCATCATGCAAAGAGTTAATTATCTCTCACTTGATATGTGTGTACTGCACTATAATTTTTCCGTGCAGTATGAATTCTTACAATTTTTCATTTCTTAGAATAATTCCTCCCTTTGGACCGCTGTGTGCCAAACAAAAGAATACAGTGCATCACATTTAAATGTTTGTCATTGATTGAAAGAAAGAAATTCTAAAATCCCTTCTAACATATACATCAAGAGACAAGAAGCTTTTGTCTTTTGAAGGGTCAATTTGATTTCATTAAAATCTAAATAGATTTGGCAAGTTTTCTTGCTGACACTCAACAGTTTTCTAGATTTTGATTTGGTGAAAGGTTTATTATTGACCTTCACTGACAGCAATGCTCTCTAACTTGCACAGGATTAAATAAATTTTTATTCCCCCACTCTCGATGAGAAATGGCGTGTATACTGGATTACATGCAGTTGTACATCCATCTGTTCATCTGAGCATCTCTCTGCCTTAGATTTGGCATATAAATTGTCAACAATTCCTTTAGCACACCCTACATTTCTCACCCCATCTTCTTCGAAATTTCGTATGTACCTTTGGTCTGATGTCTAGATGCGAGCTATCAAATTTTTCCCGAATTTTGTTGAAAAATATGGCTGTCTGTGGCCATCTTGGATTTGGCATATAAATTGTCAGCAATTCCATTAGCAGACCCTACACCCTACAAGCCACATCTTACATCCGATCTTTTCAAATTTCATATGTAGCTTTGGTGTGATGTCTTTTCTGTAGAAACTTGAGTGAATGCCTTGGCATAACTGGATTTTTCTATTTAGTTCAATCCCTTCTTGGACAAGTTGAGTTGCAGTGTCATTGACACTTTCATTATTTTTTAATTATACATTGTTGGTGTCTAGAGGAAGCTTCCTTTCGATTTTGGACCAGTCAGCTTTACCAAGATGGCTGCCAGTGCCCAATTCATTATGGCTTCCATAGTGGTCATCTTGAAGTTGGTTTCTGTCCAATAACTAATGAATACTGACTTGAATCAATTTCAGTTTTCAGCTTAACTAAAAAGTCAAGATAAACTATTGCCACCACGCGTGCGGAAGTCTGTTAGTCTGTTCACATTTTCCTTTAGCACAGGATACACCCTGGAATTCTTATCTGATCATCACAAAATTTCATATGCAGGTTTGGGGTCATGTCTAGATGAGAGAGTCCCCTTTTGGTCATGATCTGTCGACCGTGATGGCTGCCCAAGCCCGAAACCCAAAAACTTTTAGCACAGTCTGCAGTCATATTTAATATGGAGGGAATTCATTGTAACTTGGAAGAATGACTACGTATGATTTCTAGATGAGAACTTCCCCATTTGGTCGCGATCTGTCAACCGTGACGACTGCGCGAGCCCAAAACCCGAAAACCTTTAACACAGTTTACAGGTCAAATTTATGGAGGGATTTCATTGTAACTTGGTAGGTTGACTTCATATAATGTCTAGATGAGAACGCCCCCTTTTGGACGCGATTGGGCAACTGTGATGGCTACAGGGGCCCGAAAACCTTTAGCACAGTCTACAGGTCGTATTTATGAAGGGATTTCATTGTTACTTGGTAGGATGACTCCAAATAATGTCTAGATGAGAACGTCCCCTTTTGGTAGCGATCATTCAGCCTTGATGGCTGCCCGAGTCCAAAACCCCAAAACCTTTAGCATAGTCTATAGATCGTATTTATGGAAGGATTTCATTGTAACTTGTTAGGTTGACTCCATATAATGCCTAGATGATGACATCCCCCTTTTGGTCGTGATTGGTCAACTGTGATGGCTACAGGGGCCCGAAGCCCAAAAACCTTGAGCACAGTCTACAGGTCATATTTATGAAGGGATTTCATTGTAGCTTCATAGGATCACTCTAGATAATGCCCAGATGGGAACCTCCCCTTTTGGTCATGATCATTCAACCATGATGGCTGCCCGAGCCCAAAACTCGAAAAACTTTAGTACAGACTACAGGTTGTATTTGTGAAGGAATTTCATTGTAACTTGGTAGAATGACTCACTATAATGTCGAGATGAGGCCGTCCCCTTTTAGTTGCAATCGGTCAACCGTGATGGCTACACGGGCCTAATGCTCGAAAACCTTTAGCACAGTTTACAGGCCATATTTATGAAGGGATTTCAATGTAACTTGATAGGATGAGTTGTTTTGGAATAATTTCACTGTAACTTGGTAACTTTCATTGACATACGCTGACTGTGAGGGGCACATGCATTAACTGTGAGGGTCACATTAACCCACCCCTTAGTTCTTTAGTACAGTCTACACCTAATATTATTTTTAGCTCAACTTTGGCGAAGCCAAATTTGAGGTATTGTCATGGCCTGTTGTCCGTCCGTCTGTCCATCAGTCGTGCCGTCAACACGGCTAGGGCTAGAGGCCGTATTTATGAATTGATCTTTACGAAACTTCTTGGATATCTTTGTTATCACCGTGGCACGAGAACGAGTGTTTTGGGGTCCGGTCCGAAATTCAAGATGGCCACGAGCAGCCATTTTGTACAAAATTTTGTGCAATCAGTTTTTTGCTCAGAACTTCTATATGAAAGCTCTGATTTGAATAATTTTCTGTATGAATGTTTAGTACCATGGGATGCATCACATATAATACTTATGTCCTATTCTTTAGACCATTGCAGTCATCTTGTAATTGTTTTACTATGGTTGACGTGGTCACAACAAAACTCCTTTTTCTCTTATTCATTATTGTTGACTTGGTCACAACAAATACTGATTCCTGTCATATTCATTAGTGTTGTCCTGGTCACAGCAAATACTAATTCCTGTCATATTCAAAGTTGAGCTACAGTGTCATTGACACTTTCATTATTAAAAACATAGCGTACAGAGAACAGAAATTAACATATTCCCAATTATCACAATTCTTGTCTTATTTCATAATCCTTTCATAAACATTGAACATTATCCTTTTCATCAAACACAACACACAGACAAGTTAAGCTGCAGTGTCATTGACACTTTCATTGGTTATGCATTATTGGTGTCCAGTGGAAGATTCCTTTTGATTTTGGATCAGCTCGCCAATTCAATATGGCCACCATGGTGGCCATTTTGAATTTGGTTTCCATCCAATAACTAATGAATGCTGACTCAAATCAATTTTGTTTTTGGTGCATTATTGGTATCTAGAGGAAGTGTCCTTTTGATTTGTTTGTGCCCCCGAGAGACTTGCCTACCCTTTTACCCTGCTTGTGTGGAGTTGGTATGTTGGGGAGCTGACAGTTGCTCGCCGTTGCTCAGTGGTTCTCTCCAGGTACTCCGGCTTCCTCCACCCGTAAAACTGTCATGGTCATGATTAGCCATTGTGCAGAAATATGTGACCTTAAACACCAATAAATAATAATAATACACCGTCGGGGCATTTCCCACACTTTGCATTGCTCTTGTCTCTTATGGTACCTATACTTCAGAATGGAGCTTATGGGTTTCCAGCACTCCACCAGTTAAACATCCAGCTTTTCAGCCCGACTGTTTACAGTGAGGGCTATAGTCATGACTTTTGTCCATCCATCCCTCCATCTGTCCGTCTATCCATCTGTTAACATTTAGAGTTTGGGTTAAAGTTTGTGGTTAAAGTTTTTTACTGAAGGTTCAAGTGTTTTGGGGTTTTCCTGTTTAGTCATGACTTTCTTCTGTCTGTCTTAACATTTGGAGTTTTGGTTAAAGTTTGTGGTTCAAGTTTTTTAGTCAACCTTAAAGTTTTTGGTTTTTTTTTCTTTTAAATTGATATTACTATTGATTGTATCATTCTCATTATGTTTTTATTTTTATGTTTCATGTTATTTTGGGAAATATTTAACCCTTTTTTTGTATGGCAATTTAACTTACAACTTCCAGGTTAAAGTTTTTGGTTAAAGTTGTTTTTTTTGGGGGGTGGGGTGTTTTAAAATTACACCTTTAATTCTTCAAACAGTTTCGTGGAATGTCACTGTTTCTTATTTGGGACAATGTCTATTATCTACTGAACATTTCTACAGTGATTTTCATTAAAATCAGCATGATTTTAACCCCTTTTAAACATGTTTTCAGACTTACTTTCTTTGTATTTGAAATTAGACTTTGCCACAAACTTTCTTACTCTAATTCTTGCATGGTTAATACAACTTAATGATTCCATTCACATCAATGATTTCTTTTATCAGTTTTAGGAAATATTTAACTCTTTTTTGCCAATCAATGTTAATTAGTATACCCAGCTTACAGGGGGGGGGGAGTTGCAATTAGGCACTTTTTTTTTCTTTCATCAAAAATGCTTTTTTACAGTTTTGGTTAAAGTTTGTGGTTAAAAACCCAGACAAACACCCCTCTCCCCCCCCCCCCCCCCCCCCCAATTAGGCATTTTTTTTTCTTTCCTCCAATATGCATTTTGTACTATTTACACAGTCACTGCATGCGGAACCTTTTTTTTAAACTCACGTAATACCCCCCTCCCCACCCCCCGGGGGCCAATTAGGCACTTTTTTTTTCTTTCGTCAAAAATGCTTTTTTACAGTTTTGGTTAAAGTTTGTGGTTAAAACCCAAACACCACCCCCCACCCCCACCCACAGTGCCAGTTAGGCATTTTTAGCTCACCTGACTGAAAGTCAGGGTGAGCTTTTCTTATCACTCTTCGTCCGTCGTCTGTCCGTCATCCATCGTCCTGCGTGAAGGTGGTGTTTGAGCTTCTTTCTCCTAAACCACTGGCCACATTTTAAAGATGCACATGTAAGTAGTGGTTATATAGGGGCATTTCGATTTTTATGCAAATTGGGTTTCAGCTCATATTGAGCAGAGGGGAGGGGAAAAATGGCCAAATTTTTTGAAAATCTTCTAATGAACCACCAGTAGCAGAGACTTGATATGTGGTATACAGAGTCCTTTTGAGGTTTAGAATCAAATTTGTTGAAAAGAAGTTTGTCGGGCATTATTTGCCTTCGTTATGGGAGGGGCAAACATTTTGGCCACGCCTAAAATTTCTATTTTCAGATCCATGAGGTCGATTTGAACCAGATTTGATATGGGATGATAATGGGTCATAAGTAGTTGATTGATGCAAAAAAAAATTTTCTTGTTGCCCCGTGGGAACCTCGGGAGCTAAAAATAGGAAAAACCTTAAAACTGCCATATCTCCAAAACTACACGGCACAGAGAATTCTTATTTTGTATAAAGCTTACTTTTATCCAGCAGAATAGAATGGTTAAAAAAAATTCCTATGGGTTTGATCACAAGGTACTTTTATCAGGACTTTTGAAAAAGTGCTGAGTCAGCACTTTTTAACACTAGGCAATGGGAAAAACATTAAAAAATCTTCTCCAGATCCAGCATGCAGAATCTTTTGATATTTGGTATGCAACATTGTAGGGTGGATCTGATTCAAGTTTGTTCAAATCGGCCCCCTGGTTTCATATTTAGGCTCAGTATAGGAGCCCGATTTCGAACTTAGTGCATTTCAGGCAAATTTCTTCAAAAATCTTCTTCTCCAGATCCAGCAGACAGAATCTTTTCATATTTGGTATGCAACATTGCGGGGTGCATCTGATTCAAGTTTGTTCAAAATCGGCCCCCTGGATTCATATTTGGGCTCACTATAGAACCCCGAATTCGAACTTAGATCATGTCAGGCAAATTTCTTAAAAAAATCTTCTTCTCAAGATCCAGAGGCAGAATCTTTTGATATTTGGTATGCAACATTGTGGGGTGGATCTGATTCAAGTTTGTTCAAATCGG
Organism: Pictodentalium vernedei; assembly: GCA_031216915.1. NCBI lineage: Eukaryota > Metazoa > Mollusca > Scaphopoda > Dentaliida > Dentaliidae > Pictodentalium > Pictodentalium vernedei. The sequence continues at coordinate 278,766,949 of CM062295.1, read as the reverse complement.
CTCCCTAGATTCATATTTGGGGTCACTATAGAAGCTCAAATTCGAACTTAGTGCATTTCAGGCAAATTTCTTAAAAAATCCTCTTCTCCAGATCCAGCAGGCAGAATCTTTTCATATTTGGTATGCAACATTGTGGGGTGGATCTGATTCTAGTTTGTTCAAATCGGCCCCCTGGATTCATATTTGGGCTCACTATAGAAGCCCGAATTCGAACTGTGTGCATTTCAGGCAAATTTCTTAAAAAAAATCTTCTTCTCAAGATCCAGCAGGCAGAATCTTTTGATATTTGGTATGCAACATTGTTGGGTGGATCTGATTCAAGTTGTTCAAATCGTCTCCCTGGGTTTATATTTGGGCTCAGTATAGGAGCCCAAATTTGAACTTGGTGCATTTCAGGCAAATTTCTTTGAAAATCTTCTTCTCAAGATCCAGCAGGCAGAATCTTTTGATATTTGGTATGCAGCATCCTTGGGGGGGTGAGATTCAAGTTTGTTCAAGCCATGACCCTGGGTTCATATTTGGGCTCACTGTGGTAGCCCGAATTCTAACTTAGTTCAAAATGAGGAATTTTCTTTAAAAATCTTCTTCAGATCCAGCAGTCAGAATGTTTTGATATTTGGTATGCAGCATCCTTAGGGGGGTGAGATTCAAGTTTGTTCAAGCCATGTCCCTGGGTCCATATTTGGGCTCAATGTGGGGGCCCGAATGATAACTTAGTTCAAAATGAGGAATTTTCTTTAAAAATCTTCTTCTTCAGATCCAGCAGTCGGAATGTTTTGATATTTGGTATGCAGCATCCTCAGGGGGGCCCGTTTTTTAGTCCCCTACCGGCATCGCCGGAGGAGACTATAGGTTTGCACTCTGTCCATCCGTCAGTCACACTTTAGTTTTCCGGAGTTTTTTAGCTCACCTGAGCGAAGCTCAAGGGGAGCTTTACTAATCACTTTCTGTCCGTCGTCCGTCGTCCAGCGTCCGTCGTCCGTCGTCGTCCGTCCGGCGTTAACTTTACATTATCGACTTCTCCTCCTAAACCACTAGCCCAATTTTATTCAAATGTTGGCTAAATGTTTATTACCTAATGCCAATTCAGATTTGTTCAAATGAAGTTGCCCCTCCTCCTGGGTGGTGCCACGCCCCCAAGGGGCACCAAAATCTTTGTAAATCTTCTTCTCATGAACCAGCAGTAGCAGAGACTTGATATATGGTGTGCAGCTTCCTTTTGAGGTGTAGACTCAGATTTGTTCAAGAGAAGTTTGTGGGGCTATACTTGGCGTCGTTATGGGAGGGGCAAAATTTTTTGCCCCGCCCAAAATTTCTATTTTCCAAACCGAGAGGCTGATTTGAACCAAATTTTATGTGAGGGCTTATTGGGTCATGAGTACTTGATTTATGCAAAAAAAAAATTTCCCGTGGGAACCGCAGGAGCTAAAAATAGAAAAAATTTAAAACGCCCATATCTCCAAAACTGCACGGCATTGAGAATATTTATTTGGTGTGCAGCTTCCTTAGGACCAACAGAAAGGACTGGTAAAAAAAAATTGCCATCGGTTTTATCATAGGGTACAGTTTCGGGACTTTGAAAAAGTGCTGAGTCAGCACTTTTTAACACTGCAGGCAATGGGAAAAACATTAAAAAATCTTCTTCTCCAGATCCAGCAGGCAGAATCTTTTGATATTTGGTATGCAACATTGTAGGGTGGATCTGATTCAAGTTTGTTCAAATCGACCCCCTGGGTTCATATTTGGGCTCAGTATAGGAGCCCGATTTCGAACTTAGTACATTTCTGGCAAATTTCTTAAAAAATCTTCTTCTCCAGATCCAGCAGGCAGAATCTTTTGATATTTGGTATGCAACATTGTGGGGTGGATCTGATTCTAGTTTGTTCAAATCGGCCCCCTGGGTTTATATTTGGGCTCAGTATAGGAGCCCAAATTTGAACTTACTGCATTTCAGGCAAATTTCTTTGAAAATCTTCTTCTCCAGATCCAGCAGGCAGAATCTTTTGATATTTGGCATGCAACATTGTAGGGTGGATCTGATTCAAGTTTGTTCAAATCGGCTCCCTAGATTCATATTTGGCCTCACTGTAGGAGCTCGAATTCGAACTTAGTGCATTTCAGGCAAATTTCTTCAAAAATCTTCTTCTCCAGATCCAGCAGGCAGAATCTATTGATATTTGGTATGCAACGTTGCGGGGTAGATCTGATTCAAGTTTGTTCAAATCGGCCCCCTGGATTTATATTTGGGCTCACTATAGAAGCCTGAATTCGAACTTAGTGCATTTCAGGCAAATTTCTTCAAAAATCTTCTTCTCCAGATCCAGCAGGCAGAATCTTTTGATATTTGGTATGCAACATTGTAGGGTGGATCTGATTCAAGTTTCTTCAAATCGGCCCCCTGGGTTCATATTTGGGCTCAGTATAGGAGCCCGATTTCGAACTTAGTGCATTTCAGGCAAATTTCTTAAAAAATCTTCTTCTCCAGATCCAGCAGGCAGAATCTTTTGATATTTGGTATGCAACATTGTGGGGTGGATCTGATTCAAGTTTGTTCAAATCGGCCCCCTGGGTTTATATTTGGGCTCAGTATAGGAGCCCAAATTTGAACTTACTGCATTTCAGGCAAATTTCTTTGAAAATCTTCTTCTCCAGATCCAGCAGGCAGAATCTTTTGATATTTGGCATGCAACATTGTAGGGTGGATCTGATTCAAGTTTGTTCAAATCGGCTCCCTACATTCATATTTGGGCTCACTATAGGAGCTCGAATTCGAACTTAGTGCATTTCAGGCAAATTTCTTCAAAAATCTTCTTCTCCAGATCCAGCAGGCAGAATCTTTTGATATTTGGTATGCAACGATGCGGGGTAGATCTGATTCAAGTTTGTTCAAATCGGCCCCCTGGATTCATATTTAGGCTTACTATAGAAGCCCGAATTCGAACTTAGTGCATTTCAGGCAAATTTATTAAAAAATCTTCTTCTCCAGATCCAGCAGGCAGAATCTTTTGATATTTGGTATGCAACATTGTGGGGTGGATCTGATTCAAGTTTGTTCAAATCGGCTTCCTAGTTTCATATTTGGGCTCACTATAGAAGCTCGAATTCGAACTTAGTGCATTTCAGGCAAATTTCTTAAAAAATCTTCTTCTCCAGATCCAGCTTCAGAATCTTTTCATATTTGGTAAGCAACATTGTGGGGTGGATCTGATTCAAGTTTGTTCAAATCGGCCCCCTGGGTTTATATTTGGGCTCCGTATAGGAGCCCAAATTTTAACTTAGTGCATTTCAGGCATATTTCTTAAAAAATCTTCTTCTCCAGATCCAGCAGGCAGAATCTTTTGATATTTGGTATGCAACATTGTGGGGTGGATCTGATTGTGATTCATGAACGTATTTATTTGTAAAGTTGATAGAATTTTAGACAAAATTTGCAGAAAAGATCTACTATAGAAGGGGTGGTGTCCAGGGTGAACCGTTTACCCAAATCTAGCAGTACTAATGCATTATTCACACAAATCTCCGTTCAAATTTTATGACCCCTCATTGGAACACACGCATTCAGCTCATTCCAACAAAGGTCATATGCCATGTTTTCGAGACAAAAGAATAAAATTTTAGTTATTCATGAAATTTTTAGGCAACTGTTGTCTGTTATTCACATTGCTTCATGAAATTTCAGTACTTTTAGAAGTTACCTCAGTAATCAAGGGTTAATTCACCTTAATTAAATGTCGCCTCTAAAAAACAACCACTTTGCATATCTTACCTTTTTACCAGCATAACTGCCAAAACTTGTCAGCATTCTTCACAAAAATCGCTATTCAAATTTTAATTTTTGTCTCTTAAACATACATGTACTTATCGCTTGTAAATACCCCATTGGAATGAGCTTTTTGAGCTCATCCCATTGAGAGGTCGCACACCATGCTTTTTGAGTCAAAAAAGCAATTTTTTAGTTATTCCAGAATTTCATACGTAAAACACAGCTTTATGACTTCACATTAAAATGAGCTCTCTAAGCTTGTTCCAATCAACATTCACGCACTATGTCTTTCACACAAAAAATAAAATTTTCCATTTATTCTTATTCAGGAATTTTGTTTGCAAGAACACTCTTAACCCCCCCCCCCCCCCCCCCCCCCCCACACACACACACACACACACACACACAAACACAGACACACACATCTAAAAGTTCGTCAGCAAAAAAACAGTTACTTCAGTTTTTAAATGCATTATAGGAACAACTTGCCTAATCAAATTTAAATACTTTTGCATCATTCTGTATCTAGAACAAACCATTTACCATATCTTTACGCAAAATTCTCCAGCATCATTCACAAAAAAACACCATTATTTATATATTCACATTTCTGTCTCAAAAATATACCTGATCTTCCCATACCCCTATTGGAATAAGCTGTTTGAGCTTGTTCCAATGATGATAAAAATACTAATATTTTGGAAAATTTGTGAAAATTTTTGTTTTCTTGCATGCAAATATATACATGTAGCACATGGAAGATATCCACAGTTGGGGAGAGATGTCCAAGGCTATCTCTTCACATTCCTTGTTTGTGCTTCATGCTAAACCAGTTTGTCTGCAGAGATAAATTTGCTTTATTAAAAATCATTGGAGATTGGCCACACACCAATGATTTTAAATAAAACTAATTTTAGGTAACAAATGTTGAACTTCAAACAAAATCTATCACTCAACCAGTTAATGTTGATGAGGCATGACATGGTGAAGGTGACCTAAAATACTTCTTAAAGTCACTTTGTCAGGTGAGCGATTAAGGCCACTTGGGGCCTCTTGTTTTGGAAACCCTTCAACGGAATGATTTCATTTTTGGTAAATACTATAGAACGATGACTTACAGATCAAGTTTGAGTTTCATGCTGATTGCATTATTCTTGTGTGAGTTACGGCCCTTGGCAATATGGGAAAAAGCACCAAAACATCAGTTTTCCGGAGTTTTTTTGGAAACACTTCAACAGAATGATTTAATTTTTGGTAACCTACTGTAGAACGATGACTTACAGATCAAGTTTGAGTTTCATGCTGATTGCCTTATTCTTGTGTGAGTTATGGCCCTTGGAAATATGGAAAAGCGCCAAAATATCAGTATTTTTATACTGTACCAATGACCCAGACATAGCTGGTGCTAACTCTTTAAATATAGGGCCAAACACAAATTTTGCCCCCCAATCCCCAAAATTTGCATCTAAAACCAAAGAAAACATGTCCTGAATGGCCCTCCACACTTCACCTCTACTGCGCATGCGCAGTGTCAAGGACGTTCCGAAATTGGCGCCATTAATCATTCTAAGTTTGGCCCTTCATCAGTTAACATCTGACTGATCTTTGTGCTTGTAAATCTCAGTTTAAATGATGCCAGACACATAAATATTAGTGAAATGGTGATTCTAAGGAGGATAGAGAAGGAGGAGAGGAAAAATATGTGACAGAATATTATCAGGGCTGTAACTTAAAATTTTTTAATGAAATTATGTTAAGTTACCTATTTTCGAGGCAGCAGCCATTTTGTTGTCATTCTGGTTATTTAGTTACACTGATTTTTCAGTGTTTTCCTCTCTCCCTTTCCTTTAAGTCCCCTCTTGCTATTCTCCCATGCTTTTGGCATAGTTTCTGTAATTATTATTACAAAAATTTCTTGGGAGTTTTAGCTGAATAACAGAATGAATTCTGTTCTTTTCCCCATGTTTACGTCTTCACCTACGGGTGGTTAGGCGTTGTGTTCTGCATCTACCATCTGATGTTCTGCAGTTTCTTCCCTGGAAGTCTCTGTTTTGCATCAGATAGTGTATTTTTGGTAACTGATTCCAGGCCTGGGTGCCTGGAGTCTTACTTTAGTGTTTTTACACTCATTGTTTACATTTACCACAGCCCTCTGTGTGAGGGGGGGATTTCTTGAAAATAATATCTTGATGTTATTTTAATCATAACTAGATACATTATTATTGTTCGTAAGTGTTGAATAAATTGTTTAAAATATTTTTAGAATTTTTGTCCACACTTAGGCTTGGGATCCATTGGGGCTCAACGTTACTTTTCAGAAACTTGGGCTATTCTGAAAAAATATTTTTTCAAAATATTTTGATTTCAATTATTTTTTCTATATTAATGGATCATATTATTATTATGTATTTTGATTGCCAGGGGTTGGTGCGAGTACCAGGACTTTGTTTTCTTTTCACATTGAAAGGATTTTGATCAATTGTAATAAGAGGAAGTCTTCCTCTGACTTTTATAATCATTCTATATGTGGTCAGTGTACTCGCATTAACTCCTGTTCTGTATCGTATGATTTCGATGACAACATGGGAAGCGTATGTCACGGTATGTTAGTGGGGAATTGGACACTCTGGTCCTTTCCCCGCAGGGTCACTCTCCTTTATCAATTTCTATTTCAGACGATCAAGATTAGGGTGATGTATCTGAGATGTCTTCCAACAGTGTGCCTCCGTCGTCACAATTAATGAAGGGCTAGCGGAAAAGTGCTCATGTAAATACGCCAATTGCCTAAGAGGACCCTAGTAGGTTCGACGGCCTTTGACGTCCGCTAGCTCGCCCGGTGTAGCGTCCATTCATTGAATGGTTCGGCAGCCGGGTTCGTCCGTTGCGGTCTAGAAGGAGTTTTGGGGTGATGCGAGCACTATAAATCAACCAAATGCACACCCAGTGACGGCGGATTAGAGGGAGAACGGAGGAAGCCTTTTAGTCCGGTTCATAGCTCGTTCTGGTCCATCCGGACGACGAGCGAGAGAGGCCCCTCTCTCGTACAACAACATCTGGCCCCAGATGTTGTGGTACAAAATGTTTCGCATTCGGAGCATACGTCCGTCGCTCGGGACGCTCCGACATATAGGCAGTCCGGAGTAGACTGTCAATAAGGCTTCCTCATTCTCATGGTAGCGCACACGACCGCTCTTGGCTACGTGACCTCGGATATCCAGTCAGCTTCGCCAGTCAGAGAATCATCGGCGACCAGGTCACACCATCCGGTAGCCAGGGACACCAGGCCTGCAGACACCGGACGTTCGCATAGGAAAGTGTGCGCGAGTCAACGTACACGGAGCTTCCGGCGGCAATGCATCGTAAGACCGCTACTGCACAGGCCTCGGGAATGGACGTGCTTTCCTAAATAGCACAGCTTATCGCAGCATCCCAGCATCAACTGAATCTGTCGCATATTTTTTATCCGACGATGCTGGGTCGGGACGCTCCGCGGAAGCGGGTACGGACGTCCGAAAATTTCATCCGGTCCCACGGGATACCGAAAGGGATTCGGAGGATTTCGAGCTTTCCCTTTCGGAACAACATATGCTGTTGTGTATGTCATCTGACTTGATCTTCTACAGCTTCTTTCATCGGACCAGAATGCTGCGATGCCGGATAAGAAACTGATAGCGTCGGTGGACTTAGAAATTTTTGGTTCGGTTCAGGGACATCGTCCCTCAGTTCCGACATAGTCCAATAATGTCACACAAACTTTCGAATTATTGAACGACGCTATATATATATTATTATTATATGCTTGCTATTACCAAGCATTTCTGGTTTCTTGTTCGCAAAGTTACGGAGATGTCTTTCAAAAGTGTGCCTCTGTCGTCATAGTTAATGAAGAGCTAGCGGCAATAAGTGCTCATGCATTATGTCTATCGCCTAAGAGGTCCCTTGTAGGATCGACGGAGTGACATTCACTAGCTCACCCGGTGTAGCGTACATTCATTGAATGCTTCGGCTGCCGGGTTCGTCCGTTGCGGTCTAGGAAGGAGATTTGGGTGATGCGAGCACTATAATTACTTTAGTACTCACCCAGTGACGGCGGATTGAGGACAGATCGGAGGAAGCCTGTTAGTCCGGTTCCTGGCTTGTCCAGGTCCGTCCGGGCTGTGAGCGAGAGAGGTCCCTCTCTCGTCCAACAACATAGGGGACCGCATGTTGTGGTTCAGATATTTTACATTCGGAGCATATGTCTGTCGGTCAGGACGCTCCGTTATATTGACAGTCCGAGAGACTGTCGATAATGCTTCCTCATCCTCACAGCAGGGCACACGACCGCACATTGGCTACGTGACCTCGAGTATCCGATCAGTTTCGTCATTCAGTGATTCCATGGCGAATAGGTCACGCCATCCGGTAGCCAAGGGACACGAGGCCTATACACTCCGTTCGCTCGCATATTAGTAGTATGCACGGGGTAACGATCACGGAGCTTCCAGCGGCAATGCATTGTAGGACCGCTTCTCCACAGGCCTCAGTGACGGACGTGCTATCTGAGTTAGCACAGTTTTTTCGCAGCATCCCAGCAATCGACAGTTTCTTAGTCGAATCAGGAATTATCTGACGGCGCTGGGTCGGTGCGGTCCGCGGTTGCATCAGGTACGGACGACCGAACGCTTTATAGGGTCCGACAGGATGGCGAAAGGGATTCGAAAGATTTCGAGTTTTCCCTTTCGTAGCATCGGAAGCTGCCATTCATATCTTCTGGCATTATCTTCCAGTGATTGTTATTTCGGACTACATTGCTGCGATGTTGGATAAGAGACTTATAGCGTCATTGGACACGGAATTTTGGATCGGTTCAGGGACATTGTCCCTGACTTACCGACACAGTCCAATAATGTCATTAGAACGTGTATTATTTATCGACGCTATATATGCATATAAGCCTGCTACCAAGCATGATAGTTTAGTTTCTTGTCCGCAATGCTCATTTCTGCCTTTTTATCATTTATACGAATAATTTATTTTGGCAGAGCAGGGCATACCGAGAGTTCATATGCGTCTAGACGGCGTGGTTAAAGACTGGAAATATTCTTTTTCGCCGTCTATGTCTTTTCCAACCACAATGTTGGAAACGACAGTGATGTCTAGTAGACTTAACTTAGACGCTTTATCATACGTAATCCACCTTACTGAGGCGTTATCATTACGTCTTCTAGAAAAGAATTACGGGATATTATCCTCAATGTGATTTCTTTTGAGGGCAGTAGTTTGTTCACGTATAACTCCGCCCTTCAGTGGCTGATTGGAGTTGGTTAGACGTGACGCAGCCCTAGCTACATCCACGCGTGTGGATAGTAAGGTGAAGAACTCTCTCAGAGTCGCTTCGTTCTCGGAGAAGCTTCTCTTCGACGGCAACTTTTCAGCAATCCATGAATTGCTCAATTTACACGTTCTCTTGTCTATCTAGTGTTGCAAGAGATTCAGACTGGGGCAAACATTCGGTGGTTGACTCAGAGAGTGCCACTGCAGTTGCCGGATCCGAGTGTTATAATTGTGACAGTTGCCAGTCAAACAGGTTGGGATATAATATTGATCCCAACGGATTCGAAGTGCCAGGGTCTTTGGGTTCCGCAGTCTCTAAGCAAGCACTTATCTTCCGCGGAATAATGTTTTTTAAGCTTGCTTTATGTCATTGGATGAACATTATTCAGAAACGCATGTCCAATCCTGTCCGTTAATTTGACAGTAGTGGCGTATCTCCGGAACCAGGGAGGCACTCATTCGTTTCCGTTATTCAATTTAATGGAAAGAATCCTTCTGTTTGTTATAGTACACCAAGTTCTGTTTCGGTCCGTCATATTCCGGGTCGTCTGATTGTTTTACCGGACTCCCGTTCACTTATGGGTCGCTTGTTGCTGTCAGAATGGACTCTCAACAAACAAGTATTCAATCAGATTTGCTATCAATGGGAGTGCCCAATGATAATTTATTTACGACACAGCTTGCTAATCAATTGCAGACGTATGTGTTTGCTTATCCGGATCTCTGAGCTAATGTTGTTAACGCTCTATTGATCTAATAGGACGGAATGGTAGGATATGCGTATCCTCCGGCGCTGTTGTTTCAGCAGGTATTGCTAAGATAAACAATCACAATACATTTCTGTTGATAGCATCTCTGTCTTCACAGAGACCGTGGGTAAATTTACTCTGATGTCTACTGTGGGACTTAACGCAAAATCTTCCTCAATGAGAGGATCTTTTTTCGCTGGGTAAAATCGTGTCATCTTTATCACAACCCGCAAGGTCGCAACCTTCACGTATTCCATTGTGTGGTCCTTATTGCATTATAAGCATTGTACTGGACGAGCTTTGGACGCGATTTCTTACTATAGGAGATCCTCTTCTTCGCTATTCTATGCGGCTAAAGTGGAGGCTCTTCCGTCGTTGGTGTAGGGATCACTATGTTCATATTGTTGATCCCTCCATACTACTCATTGCAACTTTTTGGTATACTTGTTTGACAAGATCTACTGCAGCCTGTTATTATTAAGGTTATAGGTTTATGTTACCTCATACCTATGCACTCTATGATAGTTTACAATTGAGTCTTATGTCTCTTTATCTAAGTCAGTTAGTAACTTTTCGATAAATAGACTTAGAATCATTAGATTAAATTCCTATATGGAATTTAACTTCGGTTCTTATTTAGCTAAGTAATCATTTGAGCCTCTGGAAACAGTAGTTTTCAAATTCTGACCTTTTAGACAGTAATTCTGTTGGCTTCTCTTTTACTGAAGAGTCAGTGAGTTTCATGCACTATCGGTGGATGATTTTCACTTTCGTAGTTTCGGAATCACTTCTTCCTTTACTATTTAGGTTGGATTTTTGCATAAGAGTTAGGCTCCTAATATCCGGATCCTATTGTTATTAAGGTCCTTCCGTCTTCGTACGGGCATAGGCCTTTACTCTGTCCGGTTAGAGTTTATGTATTTATAAACAGATATCTGTTTATTACTACGGGCGTAAACTTCTAATGTCTTTGATGCCTATTAGAAGGACGTTACGCTCCATTCTATTGCTAATGGATTCAATTAACTATTGATACTGCTTATGGTATATCTTTGACTCAGCAGTTGTGTTTGAGATTTCGGCTCATGAAGTAAGAGTTCTTCTACATCTTGGGCTTACATTAATAGTGTCGCTATTATAGATTTTTGAAGGCTGCTCATTGCGCTCAGCCATCCACATTCATGAATTTTTTATCTCAGAAATATTCAGTCCAGTTCTGGAGGCCTCTATTGTTAGGTCTATTATCTACTGCTCAGAATGTCATTCACTTAACAGTTGCTACTATAGCTAGGTAGGCTGTCTGTTTCGGCAGTGACTCCGTTCTGCTGCCCTCTTCGCTCTGGGCTATTTGACCCAGGGCAAGAAAAAGGGGGGGGGGGGGGGGGGGAGGGTGTTCCCTTGGGTCACCTGTTTCACTATGAAAACAAGGGGATACCTCCTCCGGAGTTAGTAATTCTGAGCTGTTATTGGGATGGTTGTTTAGTGAGAAGTTTAGGTTTTAAAAATTCATTCAGGTCTTAGTTTTTAAAGTATAGCTTTTGAATATAGCACGTGTCATCGGACATGATTATGCAATCCTCAGACACTTTTTAGGGGTATAAAGAGTCTCTATTCTCTAGACTTACTTTATTTATTGGCTTACTTTAAAAATTATTAGTATAAGGATTATACTAGATATTAATAGAGTACATGGATGTATGATGCTCAATTTTGGAAGGTGTTGTATCTTTCTAATTTATCATAAATAAGAAAGATACATGTAAGGCCTAATACTTCTTTTTCCCTAGAGGGGATGACTCTATTTTATATTATTGAGCGTATTCCATCTTGCTCTATGTCCGTGGCCCTCCAGCCTTTTTACTATTCAGCTATGTCTGGGTCATTGGTACAGTATAAAAATGTTAAAAAATTTATAGTAATTTATATATTTTTTATACTTACCAATGACCCAGACGGGGATGGCCCTCCCAGGAGTTGGGAACTCTTACCTCCCCGCTGAGTACATAGCGCTTACCAGGCACTGCTTTTTAGAATGATTAATGGCGCCAATTTCGGAACGTCCTTGACACTGCGCAGTAGAGGTGAAGTGTGGAGGGCCATTCAGGACATGTTTTCTTTGGTTTTAGATGCAAATTTTGGGGATTGGGGGGCAAAATTTGTGTTTGGCCCTATATTTTAAGAGTTAGCACCAGCTATGTCTGGGTCATTGGTAAGTATAAAAAATATATAAATTACTATAAATTTTTTAACTTTCCAGACTTTTTCTGGAAACGCTTCAATGTAATGATTTTATTTTTGGTAACCTACTATAGAACGTTGACTTACAGATCAAGTTTCATTTACACTATGTCCATCAATCCGTCAGTCTATCAGTCAGTCTGTCGGCCATACTTTAGTTTTCCGGGCTTTTTTTGGAAATGCTTCAACGGAATGATTTCATTTTTGGTAACCTACTATAGAATGATGACTTACAGATCACGTTTCATTTGCACTCTGTTCATCCGTCAGTCTGTCAGTCAGTCTGTCAGTCATACTTTAGTTTTCCGGACTTTTTTTGGAAATGCTTCAAACGAATGATTTCATTCTTGGTAACTTACTATAGAACGATGACTTACAGATCAAGATTGAGTTTCATGCTGATTGCATTATTCTTGTGTGAGTTATGGCCCTTGGAAATATGGAAAAGTGCCAAAATATCAGTTTTCTGGACTTTTTTTGGAAATGCTTCAACGGAATTCATGCTGATTACATCTAGGTTATAACATTTGTATAATTATTAATGCTCATCAGTCCGGTAGGGGACATTGTATTGCTTCAGCGATACGTGCGCTCTTGTTTATTTTATTCTTTATGACATTACATCATGTCTGACGTCTTCCTTTATTCGTATAACTGTTTTAATAAGAAAAGGATGGATTTCACTTAGTGAGCTACCATTGATTGTATTTCACTTGATAAAGGCCAAGTGGCAGAAAATTTGTGGTTAAAACAGAGTGACTTAAGAAAAGAACATTTATCTACTTCCCTTTGGAGGATTTATATTTAATATTGATATTTGGTTTACAGCAGCCTTACGGAGGTGAGATTCAAGTTTGTTCAAGCTGCCAAGTCCCTGGGTTCATATTTGGGCTTCCTGCGCGAGCCTAAATTATTACTTCAATATGAGGAATATTCTTTAAAAATCCTTTTTTTTTTTTACAGATCCACTGGTCAGAATCTTTGGATATTTGGTATAAGTTTTTCTTAGGAGGGGCTGATGCAAATTGTTGAAATCAATTCCCTGGGTTGATGTTTAGGCTACCATGTCTGGGGCCTCTTGTTTTTTCTCTGCTCAAAATGCATTCTGAAGGATTTAGACTGACCACATGTGGAAAAAAAAATGGACTCCCCTAACCCCCCCCCCCCCCCACTCTCCCCACCCCCACTCTCCAGCCCCCCCCCCCCCCCCCCACCTCCTCCTCACCCGGAGCCATTCATGCAATATTATTTCTTTGGTACAAAATGCATTTTTAGCCTGACTGTCTGTAGTCAGGGCTATAGTCATGACTTTTGTCCGTCCGTCCATCGGTCCATCCATCTGTCTATAAACAATTTGGATTATTTCATTTCAACCAAAAGTTGATATGTGTATTTTCCAGCTAGTAATACAGGCCAGGTTTGAATATAGGTTCCACAACTCCCCCCCCCCCCCTCCACACACACACACACACACACACACACACACACAAACGTGTCACTTAGGCAATTATTCCCGAAATGCATTTTGAAGGATTGGGAGTTATTACATGCCAAAAAGAAAATTGACTCCTATAGCCCAACACTGCTTTATGTACTGCATCTTTAATCCTTTACCTAACACACGTTGAAGCCAACAGTACAAATTATTTTTCTGAAACATCAGATTTTTTCATTTTTTAGCTTAACTTGACAAAGTCAAGTCTTTTAGTCTGTGAGTCTGTTAGCCTGTGAGTCTGTTCACATTTTCCTTTAGCACAGTCTACACCCCGTAGTTCTTGTCTGATCGTCATGAAATTTCATCTGCAGGTTTGGGGTCATGTCTAGATGAGAACGTCCCTTTTTGGTCGCGATCAGTCCATCGGTATGGCTGCCCCAGCCCAAAACCCGAAAACCATTAGCACAGTCTACAGGTCATATTTATGGAAGGGATTTCATTATAACTTGGTAGGTTGACTTCATATAATGTCTAGATGAGAACGTCCCCTTTTGGACATGATTGGGCAACTGTGACGGCTACAGGAGCCCGAAGCCAGAAAACCTTTAGTACAGTCTACAGGTCATATTTATGAAGGGATTTCATTGTAACCTGGAAGGATGACTCCAAATAATGTCTAGATGAGAACATCCCCTTTTCATCGCGATCATTCAGCCTTGATGGCTGCCTGAGCCCAAAAACCTTTAGCATAGTCTATAGGTTGTATTTATGGAAAGATTTCATTGTTAACTTGTTAGGTTGACTCCATATAATGCCTAGATGATGACATCCCCTTTTGATCGTGATTGGTGAACTGTGACGGCTACAGGTGCCCGAAGCCCAAAAACCTTGAGCACAGTCTACAGGTCATATTTATGAAGGTATTTCATTGTAACTTCATAGGATCACTCCAGATGATGCCCAGATGAGAATTCCCCTTTTGGTTGCGATCATTCAACCATGATGGCTGCTTAAGCCCAAAGCCCGAAAACCTTTAGCACAGTCTACAGGTCATATTTATGAAGGGATTTCATTGTAACTTGGTAGGTTGACTTCATATAATGTCTAAATGAGAACATCCCCTTTTGGGTGCGATTGGCCAACTGTGGCGGCTACAGGGGCCCAAAGCCCGAAAACCTTTAGCACAGTCTACAGGTCATATTGTGGTCATGATTAGCCATTGTGCAGAAATATGTGACCTTAAACACCAATAAATAATAATAATAACAGGTCATATTTATGAAGGGATTTCATTGTAACTTGGTAGGATGACTCCAAAGAATGTCTAGATGAGAACGTCCCCTTTTAGTTGCGATCATTCAATCATGATGGCTGCCCGAGCCCAAAGCCTGTAAACCTTTAGCACAGTCTACAGGTCATATTTATGAAGGGATTTCATTGTAACTTGGTAGGTTGCCTTTATATAATATCTAGATGAGAACATCCCCTTTTGGACACGATTGGGCAACCATAACAACTGCCCGAGCCCAAAACCCCGAAAACCTTCAGCACAGTCTACAGGTCATATTTATGGAGGGATTTTATTGTAACTTGGTAGGTTGACTTCATATAATGTCTAGATGAGAACATACCCTTTTGGACGTGATTGGGCAACTGTGACAGCTACAGGGGCCTGAAGCCCGAAAACCTTTAGCACAGTCTACAGGTCGTATTTATGAAGGGATTTCATTGTAACTTGGTAGGATGACTCCAAATAATGTTTAGATGAGAACATCCCCTTTTCGTCACGATCATTCAGCCGTGATGGCTGCCTGAGCCTAAAAACCTTTAGCATAGTCTATAGGTTGTATTTATGGAAGGATTTCATTGTTAACTTGTTGGGTTGACTCCATATAATGCCTAGATGATGACATCCCCTTTTGATCGTGATTGGTCAACTGTGACAGCTACAGGAGCCCGAAACCCGAAAACTTGAGCTCAGTCTACAGGTCATATTTATGAAGGGATTTCATTGTAACTTCGTAGGATCACTCCAGATGATGCCCAGAGGAGAATTCCCCTTTTGGATGCGATCATTCAACCATGATGGCAGCCCGAAAATCTTTAGCTCAGTCTACAGGTCATATTTATGAAGGGATTTCATTGTAGCTTGGTAGGTTGACTTCATATAATGTCTAGATGAGAACGTCCCCTTTTGGTTGTGATCATTCAACTTTGATGGCTGCCTGAGCCCGAAGCCAAAAACCTTTAGCACAGTCAACAGGTCATATTTATGGAAAGATTTCATTGTTAACTCGTTAGGTTGACTCCATATAATGCCTAGATGATGGCATCCCCTTTTGAAGTCGTGATTGGTCAACCGTGACAGCTTCAGGGGCCCAAAGCCCGAAAACCTTGAACACAGTCTACAGGTCATATTTATAAAGGGATTTCATTGCAACTTTGTAGGATCACTCCAGATGATGCCCAGATGACAACGTCCCCTTTTGGTCGCGATCATTCAACCATGATGGCTGCCCAAGCCCGAAGCCTGAAAACCTTTAGCACAGTCTACAGGTCATATTTATGAAGGGATTTCATTGTAACTTGGTAGGTTGACTTCATATAATATCTAGATGAGAACATCCCCTTTTGGGTGCGATTGGCCAACTGTGGCGGCTACAGGGGCCCAAAGCCCGAAAACCTTTAGCACAGTCTACAGGTCATATTGTGGTCATGATTAGCCATTGTGCAGAAATATGTGACCTTAAACACCAATAAATAATAATAATAACAGGTCATATTTATGAAGGGATTTCATTGTTAACTCGTTAGGTTGACTCCATATAATGCCTAGATGATGACATCCCCTTTTGGAGTCGTGATTGGTCAACCGTGACAGCTTCAGGGGCCCGAAGCCCGAAAACCTTGAACACAGTCTACAGGTCATATTTATAAAGGGATTTCATTGCAACTTTGTAGGATCACTCCAGATGATGCCCAGATGACAACGTCCCCTTTTGGTCGCGATCATTCAACCATGATGGCTGCCCAAGCCCGAAGCCCGAAAACATTTAGCACAGTCTACAGATCATATTTATGAAGGGATTTCATTGTAACTTGGTAGGTTGACTTCATATAATATCTAGATGAGAACATCCCCTTTTGGGTGCGATTAGCCAACTGTGGCGGCTACAGGGGCCCGAAGCCCGAAAACCTTTAGCACAGTCTACAGGTCATATTGTGGTCATGATAAGCCATTGTGCAGAAATATGTGACCTTAAACACCAATAAATAATAATAATAACAGGTCATATTTATGAAGGGATTTCATTGTAACTTGGTAGGATGACTCCAAAGAATGTCCAGATGAGAACGTCCCCTTTTAGTTGCGATCATTCAATCATGATGGCTGCCCGAGCCCAAAGCCTGTAAACCTTTAGCACAGTCTACAGGTCATATTTATGAAGGGATTTCATTGTAACTTGGTAGGTTGCTTTTATATAATATCTAGATGAGAACATCCCCTTTTGGACACGATTGGGCAACCATAACAACTGCCCGAGCCCAAAGCCCCGAAAACCTTCAGCACAGTCTACAGGTCATATTTATGGAGGGATTTCATTGTAACTTGGTAGGTTGACTTCATATAATATCTAGATGAGAACGTACCCTTTTGGACGTGATTGGGCAACTGTGACAGCTACAGGGGCCCGAAGCCCAAAAACCTTTAGCACAGCCTACAAGTCATATTTATGAAGGGATTTCATTGTAACTTGGTAGGATGACTCCAAATAATGTTTAGATGAGAACGTCCCCTTTTCGTCACGATCATTCAGCCTTGATGGCTGCCCGAGCCTAAAAACCTTTAGCATAGTCTAGCCCAAAAACCTTGAACACAATCTGCAGGTCATATTTATAAAGGGATTTCATTGTAACTTTGTAGTAGGATCACTCCAGATGATGCCCAGATGACAACGTCCCCGTTTGGTCGCGATCATTCAACCATAATGGCTCTCTGAGCCCAAAACCCAAAAAACTTTAGTACAGACTACAGGTGGTATTTGTGAAGGGATTTCATTGTAACTTAGTAAAATGACTCAGTATAATGTCGGGATGAGGACGTCCCCTTTTAGTTGCAATCGGTCAACCATCATGGCTTCACAGGCCTAAAGCCCGAAAACCTTTAGCACAGTCGACAGGCCATATTTATGAAGGGATTTCTATGTAACTTGATAGGATGACTCGTTTTGGAATAATTTCACTGTAACTTGGTAACTTTTGTTAACATATGTTAACTGTGAGAGCCATATACATTAACTGTGAGGTCCACATTAACCCACCCTTCAGCTCTTTAGTACAGTGTTCACCTCATATTATTTTTATTAAAAACATAGCATACAGGGAACAGAAATTAACCTATTCCCAATTATCACAATTCTTGTCTTATTTCATAATCCTTTCATAAACATTGAACATTATCCTTTTCATGAAACACAACACTCAGACAAGTTAACTACAGTGTCATTGACACTTTCATTACTTCTAACCATGGCTTACTAGTCCTTATTGGAACAAGCTCATCAAGTTTATTCCATTAATAGATCATGAGGTATGTTTTGAAGTAGAGAAATGAAAAAATAAAATTTGAATAGCAAATTTTGTATATCACGAGTGCAAATATTGGAGATTCATTAGGTGAACGGTTAACAAAAAATGGCTCCGACTATTTTGTGTCTAAGCATTGCCATTGCTGGGACAGTCGGGCTGCATGCGTGACATCACTCTAGTTTTGAACTTCATAGTTCAGGAAAGCCCTTCCTCCCTCCCCACCCCCATGTCTTTGATCCCGAGAACCTCTCTGGGGCATTGTGTTTTCACCATATCTGTCTGTCCAGTGTCAGACGCCTGTCCATTAACTTATGGTCTTCGTCAGATAACTAAAGAACCGCTTATTTGATCAAAGCATAATTTTAGGGGTATCTTGTGGATGACTAGAGAATGCTTCCTTTCGCGATTTTTGGTCCAGTTAGCCAATTCAATATGGCCACCATGGTGGCCATATTGAGGATGGTTTCCATTCAATAACTAATGAATGCTGACTCGAATCATTTTTATACGCCCGTCATTTTTGGACGGACGTATTATGTCATGGCATTGCCTGCCTGCCTGCCTGCCTGCCTGCCTGCCTGCCTGCCTGCCTGTCTGTCTGTCTGTCTGTCCGTCCGTAAACAATTTTTATGTCGCCTACTCCTCCAAAGGTTTACATGCTATATCGTTCAAACCTTACAAACATGTTGACCAGTGCTTGCCAGTGTGCATGTGGCAAGAGCAAGTAACTCCATTTTGTATTTCCAGAGTTAATCACAGTATTGTGTCGCCTACTCCTTCAACATTTTACATGGTTATGTCCTCATATGTCCTTCGCCGACCAAGGATTCCACGTCTACCAGGTTACTCCATCCGGTAGCCAAGGACACGAAGCCTTACCAGTCGGGATGCTCGCATAAAAGAATTATGCAAGAGGCACTGTCTCAGGAGCTTCCAGCGGCTAAACAACATAAGACCGCAGCTCCACAGGTCTCCGTGACCCACTTGCTATCACAGATAGCTCAACTCATCGGAGCATCCCAGCAACCTTCGGAAACTCTTTCAGATCAGGAACTGTCTGAGGAAGCTGCGTCGGTACGCTCCCCTGCAATGTCAGATAGGGACGACCGAGATTCACATTTGGTCCAGTCGGATGGTGAAAGGGAATCTGCAGAGCTGGATTTTTCACTTCTACAACAACATAAGGTGGCCGTAGATTTCATCCGGCAATACTTTCCAGATGTTGTTTCTCCGGACCAGAGAGCTGTGATACCAGATAAGAGACTGATAGCATCACTGGACACTGACTTCTTCGGCCGGACTAAGGA
This sequence comes from Pictodentalium vernedei, assembly GCA_031216915.1. Taxonomy (NCBI): domain Eukaryota; kingdom Metazoa; phylum Mollusca; class Scaphopoda; order Dentaliida; family Dentaliidae; genus Pictodentalium; species Pictodentalium vernedei. The sequence continues at coordinate 278,747,551 of CM062295.1, read as the reverse complement.
CATTGCGCCTGAGTTTCTGGCCTAGTCCAGAAATGTCTCACGGACGTTTGAATTGCTGAATGACGCTATTTTTAAGCTAGCCTCTAAGACTGGCAGATCCAGTTTCTTATTGTACCAAGCTCTACATATGCCATTCATCAACAGTAGAAATAAATTTGAAACGGCAGGACAGGGCGTTCCGAGAGTTCCTCTGCGTTTAGACGATCAGGCAGAAGACTTGGAGTTGTCATTGGCGGCGTCTATGTCGATTCTCTCCAGTACGTTGGAGACGACAATCTCATCTAACAGAACCAGTTTAGATGCCTTATCTTACGCAGATCACCTAACCAGAGCATTATCACAACGTCTCGTTGGTAAAGAATTCCAGGATGTTCAAACTTCCTTGAGACTTCTTTCGAGGGTAATTGCATATCCCCCATATAACTCCGCCCTTTCAGTGACAAATTTGGAGTTAGTCAGACGTGATGCTGCCCTGGGTTCATCCACTAGGGTGGATTCTAAGGTGAAAAACTCTCTTCGAGTCACTCCGGTTTCAGGAGAACTTCTCTTCGATGGTAAGCTTTTGCTAATCTACGATCAGATTATCAAGAAAGCTTCGGACTCTCTGCCCTTTAAGTCCGTTTCGAAAAAAACAGACTCTGCTGAGAGGAGTAAGTCAGGGACTTCTGGGGCGAATATGTCCAAGGGAAGTTCCTATAGAGGATCTAAGAAAGCCTCTACGTGTTACGCCAGAGACCGTCATTCGTCTGTGGTAATGTCGGCCTACTTGGACGACATTCTTCAGAAGTACGGCGACATATTAACGCTTCAGAACGATGTTCAGAGTCTGCTTCAATTGCTCCAACGTGTTGGTCTCATAGTAAACGAAAAGAAGTCGGATGTAGTTCCGTCCAAGTCGTTCATTCACTTGGGAATGAGCTTCGAGGCGCACAACAATCTGGTTCATCTGCCATTACCCAGAGCGAAATTAGTCAGTTGTTACGCTCGCTTTTGTCTGCACTCAGATGTAGTGACAGCGAGTGAATTTATGCGACTGATAGGTTTGTGTGGATCCACCGCAGACCTTATTCCGATGGGGCGCCTATGCGCTTGTCCACTCCAGATATTGTTTACTCAGAATTGGAGTGCAAAGATTCATTCGCTCGAAACGAACATCGTCTTGTCCAACAAAGTAAAACAAGAGATTCAGACTTGGGCAGATATTCAGTGGTTAACTCAGGGAGTTCCACTGCCGGATGCGATTTTTACGATTATGACGGATGCGAGTCAAACAGGTTGGGGTGCGACATTGAGCCCAACAGATTTGAGGTGCCAGGGTCTTTGGGATCCGCAATTCCTGAACAAGAACATAAACGTCAAAGAGATGATGTCAATTTGGCTTACACTACGTCATTAGATGAACATTATTCAGAATTCACATGTTCAAATACTGTCCGACAATTCGACAGTAGTAGCGTATATTCGGAACCAGGAAGGCACTCATTCCATTCCATTGTTCAGCTTAACGGAAAGAATCCTTCGGTTTGTCTTAGAGCATCAGGTTCTTCTGTCGGTCCGTCATATTCCAGGTCATCTGAACGTTCTAGCAGACTCCCTTTCTTGGAAAGGTTGTATGTTGCCGTCAGAATGGACTCTCAACAAACGAGTATTCAATCAGATCTGCTACCAATGGGATCGTCCGATGATAGACTTGTTTGCGACGCATCTCAACAATCAGTTGCAGACGTATGTGTCGCCATGCCCAGATCTTCAAGCATTCGCAGTAGACTCTCTCTCAATCTCTTGGGACGGAATGATAGGATACTAGTATCTTCCAACTCCGTTGATTCAACAGATATTGCTAAAAATCAAGCAATCTCACTGCAAGATTCTGTTGGTAGCATCTCTGTCACCCCACAGACCATGGATAAATCTACTCAGGTGTCTGTTATGGGACATTCCTCGGAAGCTTCCTCCGTGGGAGGACCTTCTTTCGCAAGGGAAATTGCGCACACTGCATCACAATCCGCAAGGTCTCAACCTTCACGTATTTCCGTTGTGCAGTCCTTGCACAGCAAGCAATTTGCAGGACGAGCAGTGGACGCAATTTCTAACTGTAGGAAGACCTCCTCTTCGCTAAATTATGCTGCTAAGTGGAAGGTTTTCTCTCATTGGTGTAGGGATCATTCTATTGATATTTATGATCCCTCCATTCCAGACATTGCTAATTTGTTGGTCTACTTGTTTGACGAGATCAAACTGCAGCCAATAACTATTAAGGGTTATAGGTCTATGCTATCGGATACTTATGCTCATCATGATAGCTTACAAATTGGATCTAATGTCTCTTTATCAAAGTTAGTTAAAAACTTTTCGATAAATAGACCTAGAACCCTTAGGTTAATTCCTAAGTGGAATTTAGCTTGGGTTCTTCTGAAGCTAAAAGAAGCGCCATTTGAACCCCTTGATATGGTAGACTTCAAATACTTATCTTATAAGACAGCTTTTCTCTTAGCCTTCTTTTCTGCTAGAAGAGTTAGTGAGCTTCATGCTCTATCTGTTGATGATTCTCACTATCGTAGTGTTGGTAATACTATTATTTTGACTACCAATGTGGGATTTTTGGCTAAGAATCAGGCTCCTAATAAGTACCCTGAACCTATTGTTATTAAGGCTCTTCCGTCCTCAGACGGCCATAGGCCTTTGCTGTGTCCAGTTAGAGCTATGTGTATTTACAAACGTAGATCTGAGTTTATCAGAAAGGACGAAAACGTTTATTTCTGTCTCTGCTGCCTAATAGAAGGGACATCACGGTCCATTCTATTTCAAGGTGTATTCAGTTGACTATTCGTACTGCTTATGAAAGATTATTTTCTACTCAGCAGTCTGTGCTTAAGATTTCAGCGCATGAAGTTAGAGCACTGTATACATCTTGGGCTTATGCTAATAGTATTGCTATTACCGATTTGATGAAGGCTGCATACTGGTCTCAGCCTTCTATGTTCACAAATATTTACCTTAGAAATGTTGAATCTATTTCTGGCAACCTTCGTTGTTTAGGTCCGTTATCTGTTGCTCAGAATGTCGTCCACTAAACAGTTGCAACTATAGTTATGCAGGCTTTCTGTCCCAGCAGTGACTCTGTCCTGCTGCCCTCTTCGTTCTGGAGTGATTGACCCAGAGGAAGGGGAAGGATGGGGGCGGGGGGGGGGGGGGGGGGAGAGGGTAAGGTGTTCCCTTATATCACCTGCTTTATAGTGAAAAGCAAGGGAATACCTCCTCTGGAGTCTGTAATTCCGAGTCGGTGCTGGAATGGTTTTAAAGTGTAAAGCTAATGTTTATCTCATTTATGTAATATCTTTAAAGTGTAGCTCGGTGTGAAGCATTTGTATATGCCACGTGTCATACTAGTGTTAATATACAATCCTTGGACACTTTTAAATGAGTATAAAGAGTCTCATTCTCTGGACAATCTTTATTTATTGGCTTTCCTTTAAAAAATTAGTATAATGGGTTATACTGGATGTTAATAGAGATCATTGATGTTATTGTGCTCAATTACGGATTGGTAATATGTCTTTCTTTTTTGTATAAACAAGAAAGATATATGTAAATCCTGTTTCTCTTTTTCTCCTTGAGGAGATAATTCTGTTTATATGTAATTGAGCCTATTGGATTTTCCTTTATGTCCTAGGCCCTCCAGCCTTTTTTCTTTTCAGCTGAGTCTGGGTCATTGGTACAGTATAAAAATATGAAAAAATTTATAGTAATTTATATATTTTTTATACTTACCAATGACCCAGACGGGGATGGCCCTCCCATGAGTTGGGAACTCATACCTCCCCGCTGATTATATAACATTTACCAGGCACTTGTTGTAAGAATGAAGATTTGGCGCCAGTTTCGGTACCTCCTTGACACAGCGCATGTGCAGTGGACAAAAGTATGGAGGACCATATAGGACATTGATTTTTTGGATTTTGATGCAAATTTTGGGGATTGGGGGAGGGGCAAAATTTGTGTTTGTACCTGAATTTTTAAGAGTTAGCACCAGCTAAGTCTGGGTCATTGGTAAGTATAAAAAATATATAAATTACTTTAAATTTTTTCATTTCCAGAGTTATGCCCCATTTAGTACTTAAAACATTACAGTATTGTGTCGCCTACTCCTTCAACATTTTACATGCTATATTGTTCAGACTTTGCACACATGTTGATCACCAATTGCTGTTGTGCATATGACAAAAGCAGGAGAGTTATGTCCCACTTTTAGTACTTAAAACATTACAGTATTGTGTCGCCTACTCCTTCAACATTTTACATGCCATATTGTTCAAACTTTGCACACATGTTGATCACCACTTGTCGTTGTGCATGTGTCAAGAGCAGGTAAATCCATTTTGTATTTCTAGAGTTATGCCCCCTTTTGGTACTTGAAACATCACAGTATTGTGTCGCCTACTCCTTCAACAGTTTACATGCTATATTGTTCAAACTTTGCACACATGGTGATCACCATTTGCCATTGTGCATGTGACAAGAGCAGGTAATTCCATTTTGTATTTCCAGAGTTATGCCCCTTTTAGTACTTAAAACATTGCAGTTTTGTGTCGCCTTCTCCTTCAACATTTTACATGCTATTCTGTTCAAAGTTTGCACACGTATTGATCACCAATTGCTGTTGTGCATGTCACAAGAGCAGGTAACTCTGTTTTGTATTTCCAGAGTTATGTCCCCTTTCTAATACTTAAAACATTACAGTATTGTGTCGCCTACTCCTTCAACATTTTACATGCTATATTGTTCAAACTTTGGACACAGGTTGATCACCAATTGTCGTTGTGCATGTGTCAAGAGCAGGTAACTCTGTTTTTTATTTACAGAGTTATGCCCCCTTTTAGTACTTGAAAAATCACAGTATTGTGTCGCTTACTCCTTCAACATTTTACATGCTATAGTGTTCAAACTTTGCACACATGGTGATCACCATTTGTCATTGTGCATGTGACAAAAGCAGGTAATTCCATTTTGTATTTCCAGAGTTAGTACTTGAAACATTACGCTATTGTGTCGCCTACTCCTTCAACATTTTACTTGCTTTATTGTTCAAACTTTGTACCCATGTTGATCATCAATTGTCGTTGTGCATGTGACAGGAGCAGATGACTCCATTTTATTTTTAAACGATGAGAATCCTCGCCATTTATGGCTGTTATGATCCTCAAAATGTCCTTTTCCTTGGTGCCATCTATTGGCAATCATTATCAATGAAGTTAACCTGTTAATGAGTGGATGCTACCATTGTAAACGGCGAGGAGAATCTTCTACACCTAAAAATTAAAAATTGTTTGCATTTCCATTCTGCATACTGGGAGCATGGTGGCTCAGTAGGTAGAGGTGCAGGCTGCAAGCCAAGAGGTCCTTGGTTCGAATCCTACCTGCGGCAACCACGTTGTGTCCTTGGGCAAGACACTTCATCTCCATTGCCCGCATAGGGGCACGGTGGCATTGTGTACTAAGGTGTACTGCACATCGATGATGCACTTGTCTTCAACCAATGCTAACCCTGCTTGTGTGGAGTTAGTATGTTGGGGAGCTGACAGTTGCTCGGTGGTTCTCTCCAGGTACTCCGGCTTCCTCCACCTGTAAAACTGTCACAGTCATGATTAGCCATTGTGCATAAATATGTGACCTTAAAAACACCAATAAATAAATAAATAAATTCTGCATGCTAAAATTTCCCAAAGACAATATGAAATGTGTGCACACAAGCATACAATTTGAAACCCTTTACCCCCAGACAGGGCAGGGGAATGGCCAATGATTGGAGGGAGGGTGGGGGTACAGACATAGTCGAGTCAACAAAAATTTCAAACTTTACCCCAGAGAAACTTGTGCATGTTCCAATTTTGACGGGCGTATGTTACCCTGCTAGGCGGTCCTCTTGTTATTTTTTACTTTTGCTTTGTTGGCATCTAGAGGAAGCTTTCTTGCAATTTTGGACCAGTCAGCTGATTCAAGATGGCTGCCAGTGGCCGATTGATTTTGGCTTCCATGCCTGCCATATTGAATTTGGCTTCCGTCCAATAACTAATGACTATTGACTCGAATCAATTTTAGTTTTTGGTTATGCATTATTGGTGTCTAGAGGAAGCTTCCTTTTGATTTTGGTCCAGCTAGCCAATTCAGTATTGTGGCCATATTGAATTTGGTTTCTGTCCAAAAACTATTGAATGCTGAATCAAATCATGTTGACTCTAGATGAGAACATCCCCTTTTATATAGCTGCCATATTGAATTTGTTTTCCGTCTAAAAACTAATGAATGCTGACTCAAATCATTTTTAGCTTAACTTGACAAAGTCAAGATAAGCTATTGCCATCACACGTGTGGAAGTCTTTTAGTCTATGAGTCTGTTCACATTTTCCTTTAGCACAGGCTACACCCTGTAGTTCTTGTCCATTTGTCACAAAATTTCATATGCAGGTGTGAGGTCATGTCTAGATGAGAACGTCCCCTTTTGGATGCGATCGGTCAACCGTGATGGCTGTCCAAGCCCAAAACCTTTAGCACAGTGTACAGGTCGTATTTATGAAGGGATTTCATGGTAACTTGATAGGATGACTCTGTATAATATCTAGATGGGAACATCCCCTTTTGGTCATGAACTGTCAACCGTGATGGCTGCCCAAGCCCTAAACCCGAAAACTTTTAGCACAGTCTACAGGTCATATTTAATATGGAGGGATTTCATTGCAACTTAATTGGATGACTCCGTATTATGTCTAGATCAGAACTTCCCCATTTGGTCGCGATTTGTCAACCGTGACGGTTGCCTGAGCCAAAAACATTTAGCACAGTCTATAGGTCGTATTTATGAAGGGACTTCATTGTAACTTGGTAGGATGGCCCCAGATAATGTCTAGATGAGAACGTCCCTTTTGGTTGCGATCATTCAACCATAATGGCTGTCCAAGCCCAAAAACCGAAAACCTTTAGCACAGCCTACAGGTCATATTTATGAAGGGATTTCATTGTAACTTAGTAGGATGGCTCAATATAATGTCTAGATGAGGACGTCCCCTTTAGGTTGCGATCGGTCAACCATGATGGCTACACAGGCCCGAAGCTCGAAAACCTTTGGCACAGTCTACATGCCGTACTTACGAAAGGATTTCATTCTAACTTGATAGGATGACTCGTTTTGGAATAATTTTACTGTAACTTGGTAACTTTGATTGACATACATTAACTGTGAGGGCCACATACACTAACTGTGAGGGCCACATTAACCCACCCCTAAATTCTTTAGTACAGTCGACACCTCAAATTATTTTTATTGAAAACATATCATACAGGGAACAGAAATTAACATATTCCCAATTATCACATTTCTTGTCTTATTTCGTAATCCTTTCATAAACATTGAACATTATCCTTTTCATCAAACACAACACACAATCAAGTTAAGCTACAGTGTTATTGACACTTTCATTTTCTTAACTTGACAAAGTTAAGATAAGCTATTGACATCATGCGTGCGGAAGTCTGTGAGTCTGTTCACATTTTCTTTAGCACAGGCTACGCCCAGTAGTTCTTATCCAATCATCGCCAAATTCATATGCAGGTTCAAGGTCATGTCAAGATGAGAACGTCCCCTTTTGGTCACGATCGATCAACCGTGTTGGCTGAGAGAGCCCCCCCGAAAGAACAGTCTACAGGTTGTATTTATGAAGTGATTTCTTAGTAACTTGGTAGGATGACTCCGTATAATGTCAAGATGGAATTAATTTTTTACCTGGTAACCTGAGAAGTACTTGTGATTTTAGAAACCCATACCATAGTCTTGTTTAATTATGCATTGTTGGTGTCAAGAGGAAGCTTCCTTTCGATTTTGGACCTGTCATCTGAACCAAGATGGCCTCCTGTGGCCAATTCATTATGGCTTCCATGGTGGCCATCTTGAATTTGTTTTCCATCCAATAACTAATGAATACTGACTTTAATCAATTTCAGTATTTTTACACTGTAACCCAATGGCCCAGACTTAGCTGGTGCAAACTCAAAGTTATCAAGGACCAAACACAAATTTTGAACCCCCCAATCCCCCAAATTTGCTTGTAAAACTGAAAATTAAAAGTCCTATCTGGCCCACCATACATTTACTCTCCGCGCATGTGCAGACTTCAGGAAGTGACTGGAATTGGCGCCAACATTATTCTTTGTTTGGCCCTAAAAGTCATCAACAATGAAATGACATCTATGCTTTAAAATCTCCTTTTTTGAGGATGCCAGACACAAATCAATGCAAGAATTGGTGGATACAAGGCTGTTATTGGATGAAGGAAGTGTTCAGTGGTGGTTTTGGATGTTCAGGGCTGTAACTTTATTACAGAATATTATTCTGTTTTTTTCCCAGGGTTACTTCCTCACCCTAGGGGTGTTAAGTCGTTTAGTCTTGCATCTTCTATCCGATGTATCGTTTTTTCTTCGTATGAAGATCTAGCTTTGCATCTGATAGTATTTCAATTGGTTCTGACTTTGGGCCTTTTTGTGTGCCTGATGTCTTGTTTACATTGACGTTGTTTACATTGTCAATGTCCACATATATAGGTAGTTTTTTATATTCTATTATTGTAGTATACTGTAGGATACATGGATTATTATTCTGGTAGTGTAGCTCAAAAAATTTGGATTTTGTTCACACTTAGGCTCTATCGGGATGCCCTTGACCCTTAATGTTCCCTTTAGGAACTTGGGCCTTTTTTCAAAATTTTTTGTTTACAAAAAATATTTTGAATTTAAGTATGATTGTTATTATTCATGTATCTCAGTTATATATATTTATTGTTGTGGAGTTTCGAGGACTGATATCGACTTTAGTTGATACACTCCTGCGGACTCTTGTCATTCTTGTGTTCACTGGGGATGACTGATGTTGGAGTCAGGTGTTGTGGTACGTTGTTGGCGGTGAGGTTCTTTGGATCAGGGCTCTCACCGCGTTTTAATTCATTCTGTCAGTTTCTATTTCAGAGGAACATGAACATGGTGATGATATTCTGACACTCATCCAAGTGTGCTACCGTCGTCGTGCTCTGTGGAGCATATAGAGCTAGCTGCAGTGCTCATTATTGCAAGAGTTAGAGCCTTTTGTTAAGGGTTTTAATCTCTTGCAAGCAGCTAGCTCGACCGGTGAAGCGGTACTCCGGGTAAGTCTGTTGCGGTCATAAAAAGTGGATGTGGGTAGAGCGAGCACTATAATATAAATAGCTCACCCAGCGACGATGGAAATAGGGAGGAAGTCAGCAAGTTCTTGTACTCAGCGAGGTCTGATAGACCGCAAGCAGAAGAGCCCCCCCCCCCCCCCTCTAATGTAGCAACGTCTTGGCTCAGATGTTGTTTTGAGAAACTTGCACAAGCCGGAGCATATGTCCGCCCTCCACTCGGGATGCTCTGTCTAGTCTGCAGCCAGACTTGGCTTCAGTCATGGCTTCCTCTGCTATGTTATTAAGCACACACGACTGCATCCTAGCTACCCAACTTCGGATATCCAGCCTGTTGCACGAAGGAACCACTCTTCGCCCGTGAAGTCGGACCATCCGATAGCTAGGGAGACAAGGCCTCGATCATCGTGTCATTCAGAGAAAGGATCCATTTCCGACACACCGTCCCAGGAAAAGCATGCGGCTAAGGATGGAAGACTGCTGCTCCTCAGGCCTCAATGATGGACTTGCTGTCGCAGATTGTGCAGCTGATCACAGTATCCTAGCTAGTGCAGATGCAGCATCCCTCAGACTCAGAATCTGAGCTGTCGGACGGTGCTGGGTCAGTCCAGTTGTCTGTTCACGCAGATGCAATGGACCGAGATTTGCAACTGATTCTCTCAGATGGTGAAAGGGATAAGGAAGAGGATTACCCTTCCCATTCAGAACAGTACATGGTTGCGATGGTTTTCATCCATCAATACTACCCTGATTTTGTTCCGCTGAATCAGAATGCTGCGACGACAAGAGAGAAACTGCTGGCGTCGTTGGACGCAGACTTTATCCGGACAAAGGAGGAAGTCCTTTCTTTTCCGGTTCAGTTTATGCAGGTGTCGCAGGCCTTCGGCCATATAGACGACGACATATTTATCCTCTTGAGTGCGAGGAAGAAGGTGGTTTCTTATCTTCATCTTCTGTATACATACTGTTTTTTGGACCACGTTCATTTAAAAACGGTCGGGGAAGATGTTCAGAAACGTTATGTCTTATGCAGATCACCTTACAAGAGCTATGGCACAACATCTCAAGGGAAAGGAATTTGAGGACATTTTTTCTTATCTTAGAGTTCTTTCCAGGGCAATTATGTATACCACGTATAACTCTGCCCTAACAGTGGCTAATCTGGAATTAATCAGACGTGATGCTGCCCTTGTGTCGTCATCACTGATAAGATGACAAGGTGAAAAGCTCTCTCCAAGTCGCTCTGGTTTCCAGACATTTTATTTTCGACAACTAGCTTTCGTTAGTCTATGAACAGGCTACTAAGAAAGCGTCTCGTGCTCTGCTTTTTAAGTCAGCGTATCAGCTACCTGCTTCAGCAGAAAGAGTAAAGGAGGACGTTCCAGACAGAAATCGTCAAAAGGAAACTCCTCACGAGTGTACAAGAAACCGTCTTATAATTACTCTGGAGGTCGTCAGTATAGCTACTCGGGAAAGGAGCGTAGGTCTGAACGGGACTATAGGTCAGACGCCCATAGGCCGACGAGACGAGGTTTTTGGCAGGGAGGATGTGATTCCTCCTCCCGTAAGCCTCGCTAGTCATACAGGTGATGGTTGAGACCTCTATTGCTGGCCAGTTGGCGGAAGGTTATCAAGCTCCACAAAAAAATGGATAACTATCACGAAAGATCAGTGGGTGAGAAGTGTAGTCTCTGATGGCTTATGGCTATCATTCTGAGCAAAAACCCCACTAACAAGTTGTCCGCATTGGACAAATCTTCCATCAAATTCTTGCCAAAGAGAGTTTCTCCTACCGGAGGTATAAGCTCTCTTATCAAAGAAAGCAATACAGGTCGTTGAGAATCAGGATTTTCAAGATTTTTACAGTCACCTGTTCCTTGTACCGAAGCCAGATGGCTCGTTCCGACCGGTAATAGACTTGAGCTGGATAACAAGCTTATCATGGCTACAAAAATTTATTTATGGATACCATTCGGTTGGAAAAAGCGAGCATTCGAGTGATCAATTATGTGGCAAGCATAGATCTAAGGATGCGTACTTTCATGTACTGGTACATCTGGCATTCTAAAAGTACCTACAGTTCGCCGTACAAGGGAATGTTTATCAGTTCAGAGCAATATGCTTTGGTCTGAACCTGCCCCCTGGGTGTTCACTCTAATAATGAACTCGGTAATATCATACTTACAAGCTCATTCGTCTGCGGTAATGTCAGCTTACATGGACGTCCTTCTGCAGGGATACGGCAACAGAATTATTCTTCAGAATGTTGTTCAGAGTCTGCTTCTATTACTCCGACGTCTCGGTTTCATTGTAAACGAGAAAAAGTCGGATCAAGCTCCGTACAAGTCATCTATTCACTTGGGAATGAGCTTTGAGACTCACAACAATCTGGTTCGTCTGTCGTTACCCAGAGCAAAATTTGTCAGTTGTTATGCTCACTTTTGTCTACACTCAGACGCATTAATAGTGAGGGAATTCATGCGACTGTTGGAGCTGTGAGGAGCGGCTGTGGATCTCATTCCAATGGGCCGTCTGTGTACGCGTCCTCTCCAGATATTCTTTACTCAAAACTGGAGTGTGAAGACGCTTTCGCTTGAACCAGTATTGTTTTAATGGACCTAGTAAAACAAGGGTTCAGATTTGGGCAGATATTCAGTGGTTGACTCGGAGAGTTCTACTGCAACTGCCGGATCCGGCTTTCACGATTATGACGGATGTGAGTCAGACGGGTTGGTGCACGATCCTAAGTCCTGCAGACTTGAAGTGTCAGGGTCTTTGGGACCCTCGGTTCCAGGAGAAACACATAAACATCAAAGAGATGATAATAACGGACGTATATGTTCAGATTTGGTCAGACAACTTGACAATAGTAGTGTACATCGGGAACCAGGGCGGCACCCATTCTTTTCCATTATGCCAACTAACAGAGAATATTTTCCTGTACATCATGAATCATCATGTTCAACTTTCTATCCGTCATATACCATGTCGTCTGAACGTACTAGCAGACTCCCTCTCTCGGAAAGGTTGCCTGTTGCAATTGGAGTGGATGCTCAACAAGTGAGTATTTGGGCAGATTTGTTACCAGAGGGATCACCCCATGATAGATCAGTTTGCGACGCACCAGAACAATCAGTTACCGTCGTTGGTGTCGCCATGCCCAGACCATCGCAGTAGATGCTCTGTCGATCTCATGGGGATGAATGATAGGATATTCGTATCCTCCAATTCAGTTTATTCAGTAGATTATGTTTAAGATCAAACAGTCTTGTTGTGAATCCTATTAGTAGCACCTCTGTCGTCACAGAAACCTTGGATCAGTCTTCTCAGGTGTCTATTATGGGACGTTCCCCGGAAGCTTCTTCCACGAAGGTCCTTCTTTATCAGGGGAAGTGTTTTTGTCCTTCATGTCCTTCTCTGCCCATAGTGGCATAATGGAGTCGGTTTGATGTGAGGGAACCATTGCGGTTCCTATATTATTTTATGACTAACACAAGGACGATTAAAGTAATGTGGGTGAGGAGGGTTCGATATGACTTTGAATCCCCCCCCCCCTCCACCGCCAATGTGTTTAGAGGCAATTACCGGACAAGACGTAGTTTTCTTCCTGTAAGCCTCGTATGAGTTTAAATACATACATGCATTTCATCACTTCTCGATTGGCGGCTGCGTCATGTTCTATGTTGACCTCTTTAGTTGGTTGGTTTCCTGTGGTTGTTCGTCTCTATGTCGTACACAAGTGCATAATTCATCATAAAAAAATTGCTAGTCTTTGGGTACCTCAGAGGCTGCCCAGCCAGTTAACTGGTATTCAGATGATTACATGTGGAATTTCAATGCTCACACGCTTAATAATGAATTATTAGGCAGACGCGCATTATTGTATGTTATGGACCTTAGAAATTATGAATTATTTCGGGGTGGTCCGTCTCGAGCCTGTTAATCATACCTAGATCCAGGTTTCTATTAATGTCGGTAGCCAATTGAATACACCTTGTTTTACACTCTCATATATTCGCACGTTTATAGTTTCATAGATATCCGATAGTACACGTCGGGGAGTGTTGTTACTGGAATTTATTGTACGCCTAAATGGGGTCGCCTGTGAATTACCTCGGAAGTGTGTTTACTCTCCAGAGATCGTTCATTGTGGTTCTATTGGACATGTGTATGTTATATATTATATCACCGATTCTCGACCTATTTGCATATGCTGACTCCGGTATATGTTACATAGCGGGCGATATTAATTACCGGGATCGTCACTATAGCCTTAGCTACTGAAGTGGCCTTAAGCACCATTTATTAATAATAATTAATACCTGAGTGCCTGTTCAACGAATATTTATATTGTTTTTTGGTACCGCTTTTTACTGATTCCACAGCACTCCCCCCTTTCTTTTTGAAGATTCCTTCAAAAGAAGAGGGGGGGGGGGATTTTTTTTACCTCTCCTCTGGTTTGATAAATATGTAACTATGAGTGAAGCTGTTTTGTCTGTTATTATATCCTACATACAGCTGGAGTTTTATTGTATATGGCGTATGTTTGTGGGAGATATTCTCTCATTCTCAAATACGCTATCCTAATTTTTGGGCCTTAGTCCGGGCTAGCCTTAAAAATTGGGAACTCGTTACATCCAATTAGCATAGTCTTCATGCTAAGTATACGGAATTACTTGAACTGGGCTCCTTTTTTAGCTCAATTTCACAAAGTTAAGCTGAGCTATTGCCATCACTTCTCTCCGTCGGCATACGTACATCCACAATTTCCTTTGGCACACCTCACAGGTCGCATTTATGATCAGATCGCTTTGAAACTTGGTATGCTTGTTTGGGGTGACCTCTAGATGGGAGCTATCAATTTTCTTTAATTTCCGTCTAAAAATGTTGCCGTGGCCAATGTTCTTAGAACTTAGTTCAGTCAGACCACAATATTTCCCTTTGGCACACCCTACAGGGCACATTTATGATTGGATTGCTTTGAAACCTGGTATGCTTGTTTGGGGTGATCTCTAGATGGGAGCTATCAATTTTTAGCTCAACTTTGCCGAAGCCAAATTTGAAGTATTGTCATGGCCCGTCATCCACCTGTCTGTCTGCCGTGCCATACACACGGCTCTGGCTAGAGCCTGTACTTATGAACCAATCTTTACAAAACTTCTTGGGTACCTTTGTTAACATTGTGAGACGAGAACGAGTGTTTTGGGGTCTGGTACAAAATTCAAGTTGGCCGCTGGCAGCCATTTTGTACAAAATTAAGTGCAATCCGATTTTTGCGCAGAACTTCCATATGAAAGCTCTGATTTGAATAATGTTTTGTATGAATGTTTAGTGCCATGGGATACATCACATATAATACGTGTTTTTTTCTCGTGCGTAAATTATGCAAATTAGACTAACTTTGATTTATTTAGTGTTACTTTCCTGCACTGCAACTGCAAATGCCAATTCGGCTTGGGCTAGAAGCCGTATTTATGAACCGATCTTTACGAAACTTCTTGGGTACCTTTGCTATCAGCGTGGGATAAGAATGAGTGTTTTGGGGTCCGGTCTGAAATTCAAGATGGCCACTGGCAGCCATTTTGTACAAAATAAGGTGCAATCCGATTTTTGTGCAGAACTTCCATATGAAAGCTCTGATTTGAATAATTTTTTGTGTGAATGTTTAGTACCAAGGGATACATGACATATAATACAGGGTTTTTCTCGTGCATAAATTATGCCAATTAGACTAACTTTGATCTATTTAATGTTACTTTCAGCACTGTAACTGTAAATGCCAATACGGCTCGGGATAGAGGCCATATTTATGAACCGATCTTTACGAAAATTTTTGGGTACCTTTGTTATCACCGTGGGACTAGAACGAGTGTTTTTGGGTGCGGTCCAAAATTCAAGATGGCTTCGGTGGCCATTTTGTACCAAAATTAGTGCAATCAGTTTTTTGTATAGAACTTCTGTATGAAAGTTCTGATTTGAATAAATTTCTGTATGAATGTTTAGTAACATAGTATACATCACATATAATACAGGTTTCTTTCTCAAGCAGAAATTATACAAATTAGATGAACTTTAATTTTTTCAGTGCTACTTATACACAGTAAGTGCATGTGTCAATACGGCTTGGGCTAGAAGCTGTATTTATGAACCGATCTTCACAAAACTTCTTGGGTAGATTTGTTATCACCTTGGGATGAGAACGAGTGTTTCTGGGCGCGGTCCAAAATTCAAGATGGCTGCCAGTTGCCATTTTGTTCCGAAATTAGGTCCAATCAGTTTTTGTACACAACTTCTATATGGCTCAGGCTAGAAGCCGTATTTATGAACCGATCTTTATGAAACTTCTTTGGTACCTTTGTTATCACTGGGGACGAGAACAAGTGTTTTTGGGTGCGGTCCAAAATTCAAGATGGCCGCCAGCAGCCTTTTTGTACCAAAATTAGTACAATCAGTTTTTTGTACAGAACTTCTATATGAAAGTTCTGATTTGAATAAATTTTTGTAGGAATGTTTAGTAACATGGAATACATCACATATAATACAGTTTTTTTTCTCGTGCAGAAATTATGCAAATTAGATGAACTTTGATTTGTTCAGTGCTACTTATACACAGTAAGTGTACATGTCAATACGGCTCTGGCTAGAGTCTGTATTTATGAACTGATCTTCACGAAACTTCTTGGGGTACCTTTGTTATCACCTTGTGACAGGAACGAGTGTTTTGGGGTGCCTTTGTTATCACTGTGCTATGAGAACAAATATTTTTGGGTTCAGTCAGACCTACTCTGGGACTCAAAGATTTCTTTTCTAGTTTAGCATCTAACTGTCACCTCACTTTTACAATACTTTACCTATATATTTGTTACAGGCTGCGGTCAGCATTTATGTACAGACCGTTAAAATACTTTACATGTACCTTTGTTATCAGGTCATTACCTAGATGTTTGTCATTGCTGTGTCACACACTATACATGTACATGTCTTAAACAAGTTGAGCTACAGTGTCATTGACACTTTCATTTTCCATTTCCGTCAAAAAATGTTGCTGTGGCCAACGTTCTTAGAACTTAGTTTAGTCAGAAGACCTCATTATTTCCCTTTGGCACACCCTACAGGGCACATTTATGATTGGATTGCTTTGAAACCTGGCAAGCTTGTTTAGGATGACCTCTAGATGGGAGCTATCGATTTTCTTCAATTTCCGTCAAAAAATGTTGCCGCGGCCAATGTTCTTAGAACTTAGTTTAGTCAGACCACAATATTTCCCTTTGGCACACCCTACAGGGCACATTTATAATTGGATTGCTTTGAAACCTGGTATGCTTGTTTGGGGTGACCTCTAGATGGGAGCTATTGATTTATTCCATTTCCGTCAAAAAATGTTGCCGCGGCCAACATTCTTAGAACTTAGTTTAGTCAGAAGACCTCAATATTTCCCTTTGGCACACCCTACAGGGCACATTTATTATCGGATTGCTTTGAAACCTAGCATTGCTTGTTTGAGGTGACCTCTAGATGGGAGCTATCGATTTTCTTCCATTTCCGTCAAAAAATGTTGCAACGGCCAATGTTCTTAGAACTTAGTTTAGTCAGACCTCAGTATTTTCCTTTGGCACACCCTACAGGGCACATTTATGATCGGATTGCTTTGAAACCTGGTGTGCTTGTTTGGGAGACCTCTAGATGGGAGCTATCGATTTTCTTCCATTTCCGTCGAAAAATATTGCTGCAGCCAACATTCTTAGAATTTAGTTTAGTCAGACCTCAATATTTCCCTTTGGCACACCCAACACGGCACATTTATGTTCGGATTGCTTTGAAATCTGGCATGCTTGTTTGGGGTGACCTCTAGATTGGAGCTATCGGTTTTCTTCCAATTCCGTCTGTCAAAAAATGTTGCCGCTGGCAAAGATCTTTGAACTTAGTTTAGTCAGGCATCAATATATTCCTTTGGCCTGCCCTGTAGGGCACATTTATGATCAGATCGGTTTGAAACTTTGTATGCTTGTTTGGTGTTACCTCTAGATGGGAGCTATTTATTTTCTTCAATTTCCGTCAAAAAATGTTGCCACTGGCAATGACCTTCGATGAACTTAGTAAAAACTTAGTGCAGTTATGCATCAATATTTCTATTTGACACACCCTGCAGGGCACATTCAAGATTGGATCGCTTGCAAACTTGGTGTGCTTGTGGGGGGGTGACATCTATATGGAAGCTGTCGATTTTCTTCCATTTCTGTCAAAAAATGTTGCCACTGACCTTTGAACTTAGTTTAATCAGACCTCAATATTTCCCTTTAACACACCCTTCAGGGCATATTTATGATCGGATCACTTTGAAACTTGGTATGTGTGTTTGGGGTGACCTCTAGATATGAGCTATTTTTTCATTTCCATAAAAAGTTATTGTCGTTATCATCAGCCTTTGAACTTACTGCATTTGTGCATCAACTTATCCCTTTTGCACTCTCTGCAGGGTATATTTATGAATTTCCATTAAAAAAACCCCCCAAAACCCATTGCCACAAAGCAATGACCCTCTACTTAGTGCATTTATGCATTAACTTCTTCCTTTGGCATGCCTCAGAGGGCACATTCATTATCAGGTTGTTCTGAAACTTTGTATGCTTATGCAGGGTGACAAAGATAGGAGCTATCGATTTTCTTTTCATTTCCATCAAAAACTGTTGCTGTTAGCAACAATCTTTGAATTTATTGCATTTGTGCATCAACATTCTTTGACATGGCCTACAGGACACATTTATCATAGGATTGTTTTTGAACTTCGTGTGCTCATTAGTCAAGAACTCTAGATAAGAGCTGTTGATTAATATTCATTTCTGTGGAAAAAAGTTACCATTTACAATAACCTCTGAACATACTGCATTTGTGTATCAACATTCTTCCTTTAGCCAGTCTTACAGTTTACATTTAAAAATGCGCATGGATTACTCTGACGTTGTGCACACACAATGGTGTTATGTTAAAATTTCATCAAATAACATTGGTACCATTGATCTTCAGTTTTGCCATTTCATTTATAACTTATCAAGTTCAAGTTTGTCAAGTTGAGCTACAGTGTCATTGACACTTTCATTATGATATGTCTTCTCTATTACTGTATAGAGAGACATACATGTAATTCCTAATAATTTTAATTTCCTTTCACCTTGGATTACAGGATTGGAACTATGTTGATCTACTAATTCTGAAGTCTTAGGCCCTCCGCTTTTTTACGATTCAGCTAGTCTGGGCCATTGGGTTACAGTGTAAAAATATTATAAATTTAAAGTAATTTGTATATTTTTATACTTACCAATGGCCCAGACAGAGATGACCCTCCCATGAGTGGGCACTCATTCCTCCCCGCTGAATTATTATGTAGTACTCTTTTCTACAAAGAATGATATTGCCGCCAATTCCGGTCACTTCCTGACAGTTGCGCATGCGCGGAGAGTAAATGTATGGTGGGCCAGATAGGACTTTTAATTTTTGGTTTTGCAAGCAAATTTTGGGGATTGGTGGGGTTCAAAATTTGTGTTTGTCCCTCGATAACTTTGAGTTAAGCACCAGCTAGTCTGGGCCATTGGTAAGTATAAAAATATACAAATTACTTTAAATTTATAATTTTTTGGTTATGCTTTATTGGTGTCTTGAGGAAGCTTTCTTTTGCTTTTGGATCAGGTAGCCATCCAATAACTAATGAATGTTGACTCAAATCAATATTTTTATACTGTACCAATGACCCAGACTTAGCTGGTGCTAAATCTAACAAAACCAGGGCCAAACACAAATTTTGCCCCCCAATCCCCAAAATTTGCATCCAAAACAAAAAGAAATCATGTCCTAAAGGACCTCCATACTACGCCTCTACTGCGCATGCGCAGTGACGCAGACGTCCCGAAATTGGCGCCAAATATCATTCTCTGTTTGGCCCTTCATCAGTCAACATCTCACTGATCTTTGTGCTTGTAAATCTCAGTTTAAAGGATGCCAGACACATAATTTTTGGAGAAAATGTGATTCTAAGGAGGATAGAAGGAGGAGAGGAAAAAGAAGTGACAAAAAATAATCAGGGCTGTACTTAAAATTTTTTGATGAAATTATGTTAAGTTGCCTATATTTTTATACTGTACCAATGACCCAGACATAGCTGGTGCTAACTCTTAAAATATAGGGCCAAACACAAATTTTGCCCCCCAATCCCCAAAATTTGCATCTAAAACTAAAGAAAACATGTCCTGAAAGGCCCTCCACACTTCGCCCCTACTGCGCATGCGCAGTGTCAAGGACGTTCCGAAATTGGTGCCATTAATCATTCTAAGTTTGGCCCTTCATCAGTTAACATCTGACTGATCTTTGTGCTTATAAATCTCAGTTTAAATGATGCCAGACACATAAATATTAGTGAAATGGTGATTCTAAGGAGGATAGAGAAGGAGGAGAGGAAAAGAATGTGTGACAGAATATTATCAGGGCTGTAACTTAAAATTTTTTAATGAAATTATGTTAAGTTACCTATTTTCAAGTCAGCAGCCATTTTGTTGTCATTCTGATTATTTAGTTACACTGTTTTTTTTAAGTGTTTTCCTCTCTCCCTGTCCTTTAAGTTCCCCCTTGCTATTCTCCCATGCTTTTGGTATAGTTTTTGTAATTATTATTACTAAATTTTCTTGGGAGTTTTAGCTGAATAACAGAATGAATTCTGTTCTTTCCCCATGTTTACGTCTTCACCTAGGGGTGGTTAGGCGTTGTGTTCTGCATCTACCATCTGATGTTCTGCAGTTTCTTCCCTGGAAGTCTCTGTTTTGCATCAGATAGTGTATTTTTGGTAACTGATTTCGGGCCTGGGTGCCTGGAGTCTTATTTTAGTGTTTTTACACTCATTGTTTACATTTTCAACAGCCCTCTGTGTGAGGGGGGGATTTCTAAAAAATAATATCTTGATGTTATTTTAATCATAACTAGATACATTATTATTGTTCGTAAGTGTTGAATAAATTGTTTAAAATATTTTTAAAATTTTTGTCCACACTTAGGCTTGGGATCCATTGGGGGCTCAACGTTACTTTTCAGAAACTTGGGCTGTTCTGAAAAAAAAATTTTTCAAAATATTTTGATTTCAATTATTTTTTCTATATCAATGGATCATATTATTATTATGTATTTTGATTGCCAGGGGTTAGTGCGAGTACCAGGACTTGTTTTCTTTTCACATTGAAAGGATATTGATCAATTGTTTTAAGAGGAAGTCTTCCTCTGACTTTATTATCATTCTATATGTGGTCAGTGTACTCGCATTAACTCCTGTTCTGTATCGTATGATTTCGATGACAATATGGGAAGCGTATGTCACGGTATGTTGTTGGGGATTTGGACACTCCGGTCCTTTCCCCGCAGGGTCACTCTACTTTATCAATTTCTATTTCAGACGATCAAGATTAGGGTGATGTATCTGTGATGTCTTCCAACAGTGTGCCTCCGTCGTCACAATTAATGAAGGGCTAGTGGAAAAGTGCTCATGTAAATACGCCAATTGCCTAAGAGGACCCTAGTAGGTTCGACGGCCTTTGACGTCCGCTAGCTCGCCCGGTGTAGCGTCCATTCACCGAATGGTTCGGCAGCCGGGTTCGTCCGTTGCGGTCTAGAAGGAATTTTGGGGTGATGCGAGCACTATAAACTAACCTAATGCACACCCAGTGACGGCGGATCGGAGGGAGAACGCAGGAAGCCTTTTAGTCCGGTTCATAGCTCGTTCCGGTCCATCCGGACGGCAAGCGAGAGAGGCCCCTCTCTCGTTCAACAACATCTGGCCCCAGATGTTGTGGTACAAAATGTGTCGTAAGCGGAGCATACGTCCGTCGCTCGGGACGCTCCGTTGTATAGGCAGTCCGCTGAGACTGCTAAGGCTTCCTCTTCTCATCAGCGCACACGACCGCACCTTGGCTGCGTGACCGCCGATATATTACCAGCTTCGCCGATCAAGGATTCTTCGGCGACCAGGTCACACCATCCGGTAGCCAGGGACACGAGGCCTGCAGACTCCGGACGTTCGCATAGGAAGTGTGCGGGAGTCAACGTACACGGAGCTTCCGGCGGCAATGCATCGTAAGACCGCTACTGCACAGGCCTCGGGAACGGACGTGCTTTCCTTAATAGCACAGTTTATCGTAGCATCCCAGCATCAACTGAATCTGTCGCATATATTTTATCCGACGATGCTGGGTCGGGACGCTCCGCGGAAGCGGGTACAGACGTCCGAAAGTTTCATCCGGTCCGACGGGATACCGAAAGGGATTCAGAGGATTTCGAGCTTTCCCTTTCGGAACAACATATGCTGTTGTGTATGTCATCTGACTTGGTCTTCTCCAGCTTCTTTCGTCGGACCAGAATGCTGCGATGCCGGATAAGAAACTGATAGCGTCGGTGGACTTAGAAATTTTTGGTTCGGTTCAGGGACATCGTCCCTCAGTTCCGACATAGTCCAATAATGTCACACATACTTTTGAATTATTGAACGACGCTATATATATTATTATTTTATGCTTGCTAACCAAGCATTTCTGGTTTCTTGTTCGAAGAGTTATGGAGATGTCTTTCAAAAGTGTGCCTCTGTCGTCATAGTTAATGAAGAGTTAGCGGCAATAAGTGCTCATGGAATATGTCTATCGCCTACGGAGTGACATTCGCTAGCTCACCCGGTGTAGCGTACATTCATCGAATGGTTCGGCTGCCGGGTTCGTCCGTTGCGGTCTAGGAAGGAGATTTGGGTGATGCGAGCACTTTAATTACTTTAGTACTCACCAAGTGACGGCAGATTGAGGACAGATCGGAGGAAGCCTGTTAGTCCGGTTCCTGGCTGGTCCAGGTCCGTCCGGGCTGTGAGCGAGAGAGGTCCCTCTCTCGCCCAACAACATAGGGGACCGCATGTTGTGGTTCAGATATTTTACATTCGGAGCTTATGTCCGTTGATCGGGACGCTCCGTTATATTGACAGTCCGAGAGACTGTCTTTAATGCTTCCTCATCCTCACACCAGGGCACACGACCGCACATTGGCTACGTGACCTCGAGTATCCGATCAGTTTCGGCATTCAGTGATTCCACGGCGAATAGGTCGCGCCATCCGGTAGCCAAGGGGCACGAGGCCTATACACTCCGTTCGCTCGCATATTGGTAGTATGCACGGGGTAGCGATCACGGAGCTTCCAGCGGCAATGCATCGTAAGACCGCTTCTCCTCAGGCCTCAGTGACGGACGTGCTATCCGAGTTAGCACAGTTGTTTCGCAGCATCCCAGCAATTGACAGTTTCTCGGTTGAATCAGGAATTATCCGACGGCGCTGGGTCGGTGCGGTCCGCGGTTGCATCAGGTACGGACGACCGAACGCTTTATAGGGTCCGACAGGATGGCGAAAGGGATTCGAAAGATTTCGAGTTTTCCCTTTAGTAGTATCGGAAGATGCCTTTCATATCTTCTGGCATTATCTTCCAGTGATTATTATTTCGGACTTCATTGCTGCGATCTTGGATAAGAGACTTATAGCGTCATTGGACTCGGATTTTTCGATCGGTTCGGGGACATTGTCCCTGACTTACCGACGTAGTCCAATATTGTCATTACAACATGTGTTTTATTTTTCGACGCTATATATATATATACACAAGCCTGCTACTAAGCATGATAGTTTAGTTTCTTGTCCGCGTTGCTCATTTCTGCCATTTTATCATTTATACAAATAGTTTATTTTGGCAGAGCAGGGCATACCGAGAGTTCATATGCGTCTAGACGGTGTGATTAAAAACTGCATATATTCTTTTTCGCCGTTTATGTCTTTTCCAATTTCAATGTTGGGAACGACATTATGTATAGTAGACTTAACTTAGACGCTTTATTATACGTAATCCGCCTTACTGAGGCGTTATCATTACGTCTTCAAGAAAAGATTTACGGGATATTATTCTCAATGTAATTTCTTTTGAGGGCAGTAGTTTGTTCACGTATAACTCCGCCCTTCAGTGGCTGATTGGAGTTAGTTAGACGTGACGCAGCCCTAGCTACATCCACTCGCGTGGATAGTAAGGTTAAGAACTCTCTCAGAGTCGCTTCGTTCTCGGAGGAGCTTCTCTTCAACGGCAACTTTTCGGCAATCCATGAATTGCTCGATTTACACGTTCTCTTGTCTATTTAGTGTTACAAGAGATTCAGACTGGGGCAAACATTCGGTGGTTGACTCAGAGAGTGCCGCCGCAGTTGCCGGACCCGAGTGTGGCTGTTATGACGGTTGCCAGTCATACAGATTGGGATATAATTCTGATCCCTACGGATTCGAAGTGCCAGGGTCTTTGGGTTCCGCAGTCTTTTAGCAATCAGTTTTCTTCCGCGGAATAATGTTTTTTAGGCTTGCTTTATGTCATTGCATGAACATTATTCAGAAACGCATGCCCAAATTCCTGTCCTTTAATTCGACAGTAGTGGCGTATCTCCGGAACCAGGGAGGCACTCTTTCGTTTCCGTTATTCAATTTAATGGAAAGAATCCGTCTGTTGGTTATAGTACACCAAGTTCAGTTTTGGTCCGTCATATTCCGGGTCGTCTGATTGTTTTATCAGACTCCCGTTCTCTTACGGGTCGCTTGTTGCTGTCAGAATGGACTCTCAACAAACAAGTATTCAATCAGATTTGCTATCTATGGGAGCGCCCAATGATGATTTATTTATGACACAGCTTGCTAATCAATTGCAGACGTATGTGTTGGCTTGTCCAGATCTCTGAGCTAATATTCTTAACGCTCTATTGATCTATAGGACGGAATGATAGGATACGCGTATCCTCCGGCGCTGTTGTTTTAGCAGGTATTGCTAAGATAAACAACCACAATACATTTCTGTTGATAGCATCTCTATCTTCACAGAGATCATGAGTAATTTTCTCTCTTGTCTACTGTGGGTTTTAACGTGAAATCTTCCTCTATGTGAGGATCTTTTTCACTGGGTAAATCGTGTCTTCTTTATCACAACCTGCAAGGTCGCAACCTTCATGTATTCCGTTGTGTGGTCCGTATTGCATTGTAAGCACTGTACTGGACGAGCTTTGGACGCGATTTCTTACTATAGGAGATCCTCTTCTTCGCTATTCTATGCGGCTAAAGTGGAGGCTCTTCCGTCGTGGTGTAGGGATCATTATGTTCATATTGTTGATCCCTCCATACTACTCATTGCTATTTTTTAGTATACTTGTTTCACAAGATCTACTGCAGCCTGTTATTATTTAGGTTATAGGTTTATGTTACCTCATACCTATGCACTCTACGATAGTTTACAATTGAGTCTTTTTGTCTCTTTATCTAAGTCAGTTAGTAACTTTTTGATAAATAGACTTAGAATCTTTAGATTAAATTCCTATACGGATTTTAACTTCGGTTCTTATTTAGCTAAGTAATCATTTGAGCCTCTGGAAACAGTAGTTTTCAAATTCTGACCTTTTAGACAGTAATTCTGTTGGTTTCTCTTTTACTGTAGAGTCAGTGAGTTTCCTGCACTATCGATGGATGATTTTCACTTTCATAGTTTCGGAATCAATACTTCCGTTACTATTTAGGTTGGATTGTTGCATAAGAGTTAGGCTCCTATTATCCGGAACCTATTATTTTAAGGTCCTTCCGTCTTCGTATGGGCATAGGCCTTTACTCTTTCCGGGTACAGTTTATGTATTTATAAACAGATTTCTGTTTATTACTATGGGCGTAAGCTTCTTCTGTCTTTGATGTCTAGTAGAAGGACGTTACGCTCCATTTTATTGTTAATGGATTCTATTAACTATCGGTACTGCTTATAGTATATCATTGACTTAGCAGTTGTGCTTAAGATTTCGGCTCATGAAGTAAGAGTTCTTCTACTTCTTGGGCTTACATTAATAGTGTCGCTATTATAGATTTTTGAAGGCCGCTCATTGCGCTCAGCCATCCACATTCATGAATTTTATCTCAGAAATATCGAGTCCATTTCTGGAGGCCTCTATTGTTAGGTCTATTATCTACTGCTCAGAATGTCATTCACTTAACAGTTGCTACTATAGCTAGGTAGGCTGTCTGTTTCGGCAGTGTCTCCGTTCGGCTGCCCTCTTCGCTCTGGGCTATTTGACCCAGGGCAAGAAAAAGGGGGGGGGGGGGGAGGGTGTTCCCTTGGGTCACCTGTTTTACTATGAAAACAAGGGGATACCTCCTCCGGAGTTAGTAATTCTGAGCTGTTATTGGGATGGTTGTTTAGTGAGAAGTTTAGGTTTTTAAAATTCATTCAAGTCTTAGTTTTTAAAGTATAGCTTTTGAATATTGCATATGTCAACGGACATGATTATGCAATCCTCAGACACTTTTAGGAGTATAAGAGTCTCTATTCTCTAGACTTACTTTATTTATTGGCTTACTTTAAAAATTATTAGTATAAGGATTATATTGGATATTAATAGAGTACATGGATGTATGAAGCTCAATTTTGGAAGGTGTTGTATCTTTCTAATTTATCATAAATAAGAAAGATACATGTAAGGCCTATTACTTCTTTTCCCTACAGGGGATGACTCTATTTTATTTTATTGAGCGTATTCCATTTTGCTCTATGTCCTTGGCCCTCCAGCCTTTTTACTATTCAGCTATGTCTGGGTCATTGGTACAGTATAAAAATGTTAAAAAATTTATAGTAATTTATATATTTTTTATACTTACCAATGACCCAGACGGGGATGGCCCTCCCAGGAGTTGGGAACTCTTGCCTCCCCGCTGAGTACATAGCGCTTACCAGGCACTGGTTATTAGAATGATTAATGGCGCCAATTTCGGAACGTCCTTGACACTGCGCATGCGCAGTAGGGGCGAAGTGTGGAGGGCCTTTCAGGACATGTTTTCTTTAGTTTTAGATGCAAATTTTGGGGATTGGGGGGCAAAATTTGTGTTTGGCCCTATATTTTAAGAGTTAGCACCAGCTAAGTCTGGGTCATTGGTAAGTATAAAAAATATATAAATTATTATAAATTTTTTAACTTTCGAGGCATGGGCCTCTTGTTGTCATTCTTGCTAAATGTTGCACTGCTTATTCAGTGTTTCCTCTCCCCTAGCCTTCTAAAGTCCCCCCTTGCAATTCTCCCATGCTTTTGGCATATTTTTGAGAAATTTCATTTCTAAAATTTCCTGGGAGAGTTGCTTGGTTACAGAATGTTTTCTGTTATTTTCCCCATAGTTACGTTTTCACCCATGGGTGTATAACGTTTGTGTTCTGCATCTTCCATCTGATGTTCTGCAGATTCTCCCCTGGGAGGCTCTGTTTTGCATCAGATAGAGTGTAATTTGATGACTGATTCCGGGCCAGTTTTTTCAGTGCCTGGAGTCATGTTTTCTGGTGTTTTTACACTGTTTGTTTACATTGGCAACAGCCTTTTTTTTTGGGGGGGGGGGGGGGGGGGGGGGCTGTTTGCCTTTGCTGTAGTTTATCTCACTATAAGATACATTTATATTATCCGTAAGTGTCTCATTAATTATTTAATATAAATTTAAAATTTTTGACCACATTTTGCCATCGGATCCATCGGGGCTCAGCGTTACTTTTCAGCAACTTGGGCTTCGCTGAAAAAATATTTTTTCAAAATTATTTTGATTTGCAATTGTTTTTTCATTTATTAATGGATCATGTTATTATGTATCTTTGTGTCAGGGGTTTTTGCGAGTAACTAGGACTTATTGTTGTTCTTTCACAATGAAGGGACGTTGTTCAAATTGTAATAGGAAGAAATCTTCCTCTGACTTTCATGATCATTGTATTAATTGTAGTCAGTGTTCTCGCATTAATCCCTGTCCTATATGTGAATATTGGGATGAGAAACATTGGAAACGTGTGTCACGATATGTTGTTTCTGGAGAAAGGGCGATGCTGGCTCTTTCTCCGCAAGGTCACTCTACTCTCTCAGTTTCTATTTCAGAGGAACCAGAACAGGGTGATGTTTCCATGTTATCTTCTACAAGTGTGCGTCCGTCGTCACAAATGAATTCAGAGCTAGCGGCAAAAGTGCTCATGGAGATTAGACAAATGTCGTCCGCTAGCTCGCCCGGTGTAGCGTCCATTCACCGAATGGTTCGGCAGCCGGGTTCGTCCGATGTGGTCCAAGAGGAAGTTTTGGGTGATGCGAGCACTATAAACATAATAGATGCACACCCATTGACGGCGGATAGTAAGCGAGAACGGAGGAAGCCTTTGAGTCCGGTTCCTAGCTCGTCCAGGTCCAGCCGGGCCGCGAGCGAGAGAGGCCCCTCTCTCGTACAACAACATCTGGGACCAGATGTTGTGGTACAAAATGCGTCTTTAGCGGAGCATACGTCCGTCTCTCGGGACGCTCCGTTGTATAAGCAGTCCGCAGAGACTGTTAAGGCTTCCTCTTCTCGTCAGCGCACACGACTGCACCTTGGCTGCGTGACCGCCGATATATTACCAGCTTCGCCGATTAAGGATTCTTCGGCGACCAGGTCACACCATCCGGCAGCCAGGGATTCGAGACCGATGGACTCCGGACGTTCGCATAGGAAAAGTATGCGGGAGCCATCTGATGCGGAGCGGCCCTCGGCGAAGCAGCAAAAGACTGCGCCTCCGCAAGTCTCGACGCCGGACATTCTTGTGCAGATAGCACAGCTTATCGCAGCATCCCAGCAGCCGACAGAGACGGTGTCGGATCGAGAATTATCCGACGGCGCTGGGTCGGTACGCTCCGCCGAAGCATCGGGGGCGGACGACCGGGAACATCATGAGGTCCGACCGGATGGTGAAAGGGATACGGATGACTTGGAGCTATCCCTTTCGGAACAACATAAAGCTGCCGTGGACTTCATTCGGCACTTTCTTCCTCAAGTTGTTCCGTCGGGCCAGACTGCTGCGGTTCCGGACAAGAGAATTATAACGTCATTGGACTCTGAATTTTTTGAGCGGTTCAGGGACATCGCTCCCGAGTTTCCGTCGCAGTCCAATAATGTTGCAAGAACATTTGAATTATTGAACGACGCTATATTTAAACTTGCTTCCAGGACGGGGAAAGCAGGTTTCTTGTCCGCTAATACTCTCAACCTGCCTTTCATTAATGCAAGGAATAAATTCGATACGGCAGGACAGGGTATACCGAGAGTTCCTCTGCATATGGACGACGAGGCGGAAGACTTAGAGCTATCATTACCGTCGTCAGCTTCTATTCCAACCGCGGTGTTGGAAACAGCTATTGCGTCTAACAGAGCCAAGTTAGATGCCTTATCTTACGCAGATCACCTTACTAAGGCGTTATCACTGCGCCTTCAGGGGAAAGAGTTTCAGGATATACAATCCTCTTTAAGACTTCTTTCAAGGGCAGTAGCTTATTCCACGTGTAACTCCGCCCTTTCAGTGGCAAATCTGGAGTTGGTTAGACGTGACGCAGCCCTAGCTACATCCACACTAGTGGATTCTAAGGTGAAGAACTCTCTTAGAGTCGCTTCGGTCTCAGGAGAACTTCTCTTTGACGGCAAGCTTTCTGCTATTTATGATAAAATTACAAAGAAAGCTAAGGATTCTCTGTTGTTCAAATCTGCTCCTAAGAAGTCGGATACAGCAGACACGAATAAGACAGGCACTTCTGGGTCTAAAGCGCCCAAGAGAGGTTCCTATAGAGGTTCCGGTGCGTCCTCTTGGTCTTATTCGAGAGACCGTCAGGATAGCGACTCTCGTTCGGGACGTCCTTCAGGCCGGGACAATCGGTCGGACGCCCCGAGGTCGACGGGGCGAGGTGCGGGCCGTGGAAGACGTGGTTTCTCCTACCGCAGGCCTCGCAGGTCCAGGAGGTGATGGCTTAAACCTCTACCGCGTTCCGGTTGGCGGAAGGTTGTCGAGCTTTTCACAAGTATGGGCGTCGATTACGGACGACCCTTGGGTGAGAGGAGTGACTTCGGAAGGTCTAAAGATATCCTTCAAACGAAAGCCTCCATTAACTCGAAGTCCAAAGTGGACTCATCTTCCGTCAAATCTGCAGAAAAGAGATGCTCTGTTATCAGAGGTGCAGTCTCTTTTAATGAAGAACGCGGTAGAGGTCGTAGAAAACCAGGAATCTCCGGGATTCTACAGCCATCTGTTTCTGGTTCCGAAACCAGACGGCTCGTTCCGTCCAGTCATAGATTTGAGCTGGATAAACAAGCTGATCGTCGCTCCGAAGTTTTATATGGAGACGATTCGATCGGTCAGAGCGAGTATTCGGGTGAACGATTATGCAACGAGCATAGATCTCAAAGATGCGTACTTCCACGTCATGGTACATCCGACATTCCGAAAGTATCTACGCTTCGCAGTCCTAGGAGTGGTGTATCAATTCCGGGCGATGTGCTTTGGATTGAATCTAGCACCCTGGGCTTTCACTCGGGTAATGAACTCGGTAATGATCTACTTCCGAGCTCATTCGTCTGCGGTAACGTCGGCCTACCTGGACGACATTCTTCAGAGGTACGGCAACGAGTTAACGCTTCAGAACGATGTTCAGAATCTTCTTCTATTGCTCCGACGTCTCGGTTTTATAGTAAACGAGGAGAAGTCGGATCTGGTGCCGTCCTAGTCATTCACTCATCTGGGAATGAGCTTCGAGACGCACAACAATCTCGTTCGTCTGCCGTTAACCAGAGCGAAATTAGTCAGTTGTTACGCTCGCTATTGTCTGCACGCAGACAAAGTCACGGCGAGAGAATTTATGAGACTGATAGGTCTGTGCGGAGCCGCCGCAGATCTCATTCCGATGGGACGGTTACGCACACGTCCTCTTCAAATTTTCTTGACTCAGAATTGGAGTGTGAAAATTCATTCGCTCGATGTAGACGTTCTCTTGTCAGATCAAGTGAAACAAGAGATTCAGACTTGGGCAAACATTCAGTGGTTAACTCAGGGAGTTCCGCTGCAGTTGCCGGATCCGAGTTTTACCGTTATGACGGATGCCAGTCAAACAGGTTGGGGTGCATCATTAATCCCAACGGATTCGAGATGCCAGGGTCTTTGGGATCCGCAATTCCTGTGCAAGCACATAAACATCAAGGAAATGATGTCAATTTGGCTTGCGTTACGTCACTGGATGGACATTATTCACGATGCTCATGTTCAAATCCTATCCGACAATACGACAGTAGTGGCGTATATACGGAATCAGGGAGGCACTCATTCAGTTCCGTTGTTCAATCTAACGGAAAGAATCCTTCTGTTTGTGCTAGAACATCACGTTCTTCTTTCGGTCCGTCACATACCGGGTCGTCTGAATGTGCTAGCAGACTCCCTTTCACGAAAGGGTCGCTTGTTGCCGTCGGAGTGGACACTCAACAAACAAGTATTCAATCAGATTTGCTACCAATGGGAACGGCCAATGATAGACTTATTTGCGACACATCTCAACAATCAGTTGCAGACGTATGTGTCTCCGTGTCCGGATCCAAGAGCATTTGCAGTAGACGCTCTGTCGATCCCTTGGGACGGAATGATAGGATATGCGTATCCTCCAGCGCCGTTAATTCAACAAGTATTGCTAAAGATAAAACAATCTCAATGCAAGATTCTGTTGGTAGCATCTCTGTCGCCACAGAGACCGTGGATAAATCTACTCAGGTGTCTGTTGTGGGACCTACCGCGGAAGCTTCCTCCACGGGAGGATCTTCTTTCGCAGGGGAAATCGCGCCAACTCCATCACAACCCGCAAGGTCTCAACCTTCACGTTTTTCCGTTGTGCGGTCCTTCTTGCATGGCAAGCACTTTACAGGACGAGCAGTGGACGCGATTTCTAACTGTAGGAGGACCTCCTCTTCGCTAAACTATGCGGCTAAGTGGAAGGTTTTTCGTCGTTGGTGTAGGGATCATTCTGTAGATATTTTCGATCCCTCTATACCAGACATTGCAAACTTTCTAGTATACTTGTTTGACGAAATCAAACTGCAGCCTGTAACTATAAAGGGTTATAGATCTATGTTATCTGATACCTATGCACATCATGATAGTTTACAAATTGGATCTAATGTCTCTTTATCTAAGTTGGTTAGAAACTTTTCAATAAATAGACCCAGAACTCTTAGATTAATTTCTAAGTGGAATTTAGCTTGGGTTCTTCTTAAATTGAAGGAAAAGCCATTTGAACCTCTTGGGACAGTAGATTTCAAATTCTTATCTTATAAGACAGCTTTTCTCTTAGCTTTCTCTTCTGCTAGAAGAGTCAGTGAGCTTCATGCACTATCGGTGGATGATTCTCATTATCGTAGTGTTGGGAACACTATCACTTTCACTACTAATGTGGGTTTTTTAGCTAAGAATCAGGCTCCTAATAAATATCCGGAACCTATTGTTATTAAGGCTCTTCCGTCTTCAGACGGGCGTAGGCCTTTACTCTGTCCTGTTAGAGCATTACGTATCTATAAACAGAGATCTCAGTTTATCAGAAAGGGACGGAAACGTTTCTTTCTGTCTTTGATGCCTAATAGAAAGGACATTTCAGTCCATTCTATTGCTAGATGGATTCAATTAACTATCCGTACTGCTTATGAAGATTTATCTTCTTCTCTGCAGTCTGTGCTTAAGATTTCTGCTCATGAAGTAAGAGCTCTTTCTACTTCCTGGGCTTATGCTAATAGTGTTGCTATTACAGATTTAATGAAGGCTGCTTATTGGTCTCAGCCATCCACATTTACGAATTTTTATCTCAGAAATATTGAGTCCATTTCTGGAGACCTGCATTGTTTAGGTCCGTTATCTGTTGCTCAGAATGTCGTCCACTAAACAGTTGCAACTATAGTTATGCAGGCTTTCTGTTCCGGCAGTGACTCCGTCTGGCTGCCCTCTTCGCTCTGGGCTATTTGACCCAGGGCAAGGGGAAGGGGGGGGGGGGGAGGGTGTTCCCTTAGGTCACCTGCTTTATAGTGAAAAGCAAGGGAATGCCTCCTCCAAGTCAGTATTTCTGAGTCGCTTCCGGGATGGTTTTAAAGTGTAATATTAATGTTTAAATTCATTCATGTCTTATTTTTAAAGTGTAGCTCGGTGTGAAGCATTTGTATATGTCAAGTGTCCAACGGGCTTTAATATACAATACTCGGACACTTTTAAATGACTATAAAGAGTCTCAATTCTCTGGACTACTTTATTTATTGGCTTGCTTTAAAAATAATTAGTATAAGGGATATACTGGATGTTAATAGAGAACATGAATGTTATTGTGCTCAATTATTAAGGGTAGTGTATCTTTCTAATTTAATATTAAATAAGAAAGATACATGTAAAGCCTAATACTCCTTTTCTCCTTAAGGGGTTACCTCTTTACTATATAGTTGAGCTTATTGGATTTTCCTCTATGTCCTAGGCCCTCCAGCCTGTTTACTATTCAGCTAAGTCTGGGTCATTGGTACAGTATAAAAATGTTAAAAAATTTATAGTAATTTATATATTTTTTATACTTACCAATGACCCAGACGGGGATGGCCCTCCCTGGAGTTGGGAACTCTTGCCTCCCCGCTGAGTACATAGCGCTGACCAGGCACTGCCAGTAAGAATGATATTTGGCGCCAATTTCGGGACGTCTGCGTCACTGCGCATGCGCAGTAGAGGCGTAGTATGGAGGTCCTTTAGGACATGATTTCTTTTTGTTTTGGATGCAAATTTTGGGGATTGGGGGGCAAAATTTGTGTTTGGCCCTGGTTTTGTTAGAGTTAGCACCAGCTAAGTCTGGGTCATTGGTAAGTATAAAAAATATATAAATTACTATAAATTTTTTAACTTTTAGTCCCCTACCGGCATCGCCGGAGGGGACTGTAGGTTTGCACTCTGTCAGTCGGTCAGTCAGTCAGTCTGTCAGTCACACTTTAGTTTTCCGGACTTTTTTTGGAATTGCCTCAACTGAATGATTTCATTTTTGGTAACCTACTATAGAACGATGACTTACAGATCAAGCTTGAGTTTCGTGCTGATTGCATTATTCTGGTGTGAGTTATGGCTCTTGGAAATATGGAAAAGCGCCAAAATATCCGTTTTCTGGACTTTTTTTTGGAAACGCTTCAACAGAATGATTTCATTTTTGGTAAACTACTATAGAATGATGACTTATAGATCAAGTTTGAGTTTCATTATTCTTGTGTGAGTTATGGCCCTTGAAAATATGGAAAAGCGCCAAAATATCAGTTTTCCAGAATTTTCTTGGAAAAGCTTCAACGGAATTATTTCATTTTTTGTAACCTACTATAGAATGATGACTTACAGATCAGGTTTGAGTTTCATGCTGATTGCATTATTCTTGTGTGAGTTATGGCCCTTGGAAATATGGAAAAGCCCCAAAATATCAGTTTTTCAGACTTTTTTTGGAAACGCTTCAACAGAATGATTTCATTTTTGGTAACCTACTATAGAACGATGACTTACAGATCAAGTTTAAATTTCATGCTGATTCTTGTGTGAGTTATGGCCTTTGGAAATATAGAAAAGCGCCAAAATATGAGTTTTCTGAACTTTTTGGAAAAGCTTCAACAGAATTCTTGGTGATCACATCTGGGTTATAACATTTGTATAATTATTAATGCTCATTAGTCCGGTAGGGGACATTGTATTGCTTCAGCGGTATGTGTGCTGGGTTTTTTTTTTATCTCCCCTGACTGCCATCACTTGGCATCCGGCATCTGTCTCCCATTTACTTTTGGAAACTTGTCTTCTTCTTCACAACCATTAAACCAAATTCAAAGAATATATTGCACAAACCATCTATGGAGTATACCCTTTCTATTTTGTTTAAATGAAGCAGCTGCCATCTTCGGGCTCTGGTTAATGCCCCAAAAGCCTAAAAATCTTCTTCTCATGAACCACCAGAGAGAATGCCTTGATATTTGGTATAGAACATCCTTTGGTATTGAAGATTAAAGTTTGTTTGGTAGGTCAATATTTGGGTTCTCTGTGGGAGCATATCCATTTTGGTCCTTGCCCAAAATTTGTATTTCAACAACCGATTGTCCGATTTGAACCAAATTTGGCATGTAGTATAAGTAGGTTATAAGTAATTGATTGATGCCCTGAAAAAATTTTTTTACAGCCCCGTGGGAATCCCAGGAGCTAAAAATAGAAAAAAATTAAACCGCTCAGATTTCCAAAACAACATGGAACAGAGAACTGTCATTTGGTATGAAGCATCATAGGACCAGTAGAATGGAATCATAAAAAAATTGCCATTGGTTGGGTCAGGATGTTCAGTACAGTGGGCATAAAAAAAATGCATATTTGTAAAAATTGAAAAAAAATTTTTCTTGAGAACCACTGATCAGAATCTTTTGATAATTGGTATACAGCATCCATATGGGGTTCAGATACAAGTGTGTTCAAATTAAGCCCCTCAGTTAATATTTGGGCTCAATACAGGAGCCTGAATAATTAATATGGGGGGATCAGCTTTAAAAATCTTCTTCTTCAGATCCAACAGTCTGATTCTTTTGATATTTGATATACAACATCTCTAGGTGGGTCAAATTCAACTTTGTTCAAATTGAATCCCTGGGTTAATATTTGGGCGCCCTATGAGAGCCCAAATATCAACTTAGTGCAATATGGGGAATAATCTTTAAAAATCCTCTTCAGATCCACCAGTCAGTTTCTTATGGTATTTGGTATACACCATCTCTAGAGGGCTCAGATTCAAGTTTGTTCAAATTGGATCCCTGGGTTGATATTTGGGCTCTTCATTGGATCCCAAAGTTTAACTTGGTGCAATATGAGAAAATTTCTTTTAAAATCTTCTTCCACCAATCAGAATTCTTTCATATTTGGTATACAATTGGGGGGGTGGGGGGAGGGGGGGGGGGGGGTGGGGGTCAGATTCAAGTTTGTTCAAATCGAGTCCCTGGGTCAATATTTGGGCTCCCCATGGGAGTCCGAACTTTAACTTAGTGAAATATGGGGAATAATCTTTAAAAATCTTCTTCCTCAGATCCACAAGTCAGATTCTTTTGATATTTAGTATACAACATCTGTATGGGGGTAAGATTCAAGTTTGTTCAAATCAAGTCCCTAGGTTAATATTTATGCTCCCTATGGGAGTCCAAATTGTAACATAGTACCAAATGAGGCATCTTCTTTTTCACATCCACCAGTCAGAATATTTTCATATTTGAAATTCAACATCTCTGGGGTGGGGGGGGGGGGGGGCATGGAGGTGTGTCAGATTCAAATTTGTTCAAATCGGGCCTGTGGGTTAATAGTTGGGCTCTTTATTGGGGCCCTTAGTTCAAATCATTGCAATGTGAGAAGATTTCTTGCAAAATCTTCTTCGGATCCACCAGTCAGAATCTTTTCATACTTGGTGTGTGACATCTCTGGGGTGTCAGATTCAAGTTTGTTCAAATTGAGTCCCTGGGTTAATATTTGGGCTCCCTATGCCGGCCACTTACTGACACACTCATCTCCTTTGAGAACTTGAGCCAGGTGAGCGTTTTAGGCTCACTTGAGCTTCTGTTTTTGAGACATTGTCTAAAGGAAGCTTCCTTTTGATTTGATTCTGTGCCCGCGAGACTTAGCTACCCTTTTCTGTCACCGTCGAGGCATATGCCATGCTTTGTATTGCTCTTGTGTGTTATGGTACCTATACTTCAGAATGGAGCTCAGTTATGGGCTTCCAGCACTCCACCAGTTAAACATCCCACTTGTTTTAACTTCAAAGTTCAGAAAAGCCCTTTCCCCCCTCCCCACCCCCATGTCTTTGATGTTAAGTTGAACTGCCTTGTTCCTGAGTTATTTACTTATTGTTATCAGGCACAGTTCTTGTACTGTTCTTGTACATTGTTACATTCTGCAATGTAACATTCACAGGTTTTCTGAGCACAGGTTATAAGACCGAAACATTTTTTTCTGTAAAAACAACTGTAATCTACTACTAAGCTCTCCCTCCTTTTGGTTATGAAAAAATGAAATCTTGTTGTAATTTTCAAGGTTCTTGGTCTCAAACTTCAGAATCACAAAGTCCGAAAAGAGTCACAGGTCAACTTACTGAATTAATATTGACATGGTGAGAAATATTTTTTGGAATGCATTATTTCATGTTACACCAAAATGATCCAAATGAATATGATGTGACATTGATATAAATGATAAAAACTTCTTTTTTTTGCAGGCATCAAGAAGAAAGTTGTCCTGAAGGGTGATTCGTCAGTTATGACATATAGGGGACATTCAGTTCTGAATACATTAATTAGATGTCGATTTTCTCCAGCATTCTCAACAGGGCAAAGGTATATCTACACTGGAGATGCATTTGGATCTGTGATAGGTATTTATATACCCAACATTTCTCATCTTTGTTGTTTCTTCCTTAGATTTGTGTGCTAGTGTTTGTCAGTTCAAGCCATGGTTCACATGCTGCACTGTTGATCAGTTACAACAGTGCAGTCGACCGGTCGTCAGCAGCTAATGGCATTGCTGATGCTGTGATGGAGCATTTTGAATGTTTCAACTGCTGTGAGATGGAATCTGTAGTGCGAGTCACAGGTGCTAGATCACAAAAGAACAAGACTAGTGTAGCGGTGAGATATAAACGCTGTTTACCAACCAGCCTTGTTGGCTGGTAATCTTGTAGTAAATAAGTGTTTTGTGTGCTAGGTGTCATGAGTTTGAACCTCAGTTTCTGCACTTCTTTCTCAAGCTCTTATGATTGAAATAATTACAGACAAAAGTCAGGAAAAGTGCTTGAATTTCCCTTGAAATGGCCTGGAAAGTCATGGGTTTTTCCTCTTTTGGGAGGGTACGAACTCTGCAGTTCAGCTATTCAGACAATGCTTTTGTGGCTTAAATTTGGTTTGTCCTGTCCTGACACTTTAACCTAATTGAATATGTTAAAAAAAATACTTGATTACTTGAGCTGATACTTTTCTCTCGACCATTAAACTCCTACTTTAAATTGGTAAAGTATGATCATTCAACAACCATCTGAAATCCACCTAATGTATGCAGTTGTATTCTGGTGTGAAACTTAACCCTTAAGGGGCTGGAGATTTTTTGTAAATTTTTTATACACTTTGACTTTGTACATCTTGTGGCTGTGCTGTTGTTTCTAAGCAAGTCTTGGCTGCCTTCATGCCTTCATAGGCTGCCAAGTCTTGCTTAGAAACAACTGCCATGGTTCAAAAAACTGTAACTTGAGAGTTTATCCAAATTTTTTATGCTTCAGAATATCTATGTTATTGAGGACTCTCTGCCAAACAAGGGAGTGTTTTTAATCACATAAATTTGAAGGTCATTTGTTTCTTGAGACATTTGAGCATCATTTGTCAGTAAAATCTTCAACTCGCCCCCACTTTAAAGTGAAATGTATAAAACTTGTTCAATAAAGTAGGCCTGGACCACACCAAAGCCTAGGTCAAGATCAATGTTAGGCCATAAAAAAGTTAAAAATTTGTTTCCCAGGCCCTCCCACGTGGTTCTTTTGGCTGCCACATGCTCTCTTTTTATCACAATGCAAACTTAAAAATAAAGATTAAATGGTTTATGTTTGATATTTTACCCGAGTTAATAAAATTGATAAATTTGATCCTTGAGTGCACCAAGACTTTACAATGCTTTATCATTGCAAAGCCTTCTTGCTCTCACTTGAGTGCAACAAGACTTTACAATGCTTTAGCATTGGAAAGCCTTCTTGCTCTCAAGGGACGAAATACACCACCACCAATACTATTCTGTAGATTATGAGACCTAAAACATAAAACAAACCAAGATCATGAACTTTTGATGACAAAGAAATAATATCAAAAATAAAAAATATAATTACCCTCCTCCCCTACCCCTCCCCCCTGCCCCCTCCCCCCCCCCCCCCCCCCATGCAATTTTACAAAAATTGTCCTGAGAAACAGAAGGAAGATCTACTTTGTGGGGACTTACTGAACTTGTATTATAAACTGTGAACTTGTTGGAGATCCTCTGTCACTGGTGCAAAGATAATTGAAATAATGCCCCTGAATACTGCTTGGACCATCAGCTGATTTTCAAGTGGAAAAATTTGATATCTGCTCAGTGAAGATTAAATAGTCTTCCGTAGTCATAAAAATATTTTTGAAGAATGTAGATATAGGATTCCAAATATACAGTTCAGATGTAAGGAAAATCGTGCACTACTCCCTGTGAGAATGCAGTATATATTTTATAAGTTTGCTGAAATGTAAAGAGGATACTTATTGTTTTTTGAGTAGACACCATAATTATTTCATAAGTGACTAGCAGGTGAAATATCAATTTATATTTCACCTGTTAGTAACAGCTACAATAATCATGGTAACCACTCAAAAAATCATAGGTATTCTTTTTTATTATGTGAGTTGCCTGTTGTAAAAAACGTTTATTTTTATACTGTACCAATGACCCAGACATAGCTGGTGCTAACTCTTAAAATATAGGGCCAAACACAAATTTTGCCCCCCAATCCCCAAAATTTGCATCTAAAACCAAAGAAAACATGTCCTGAAAGGCCCTCCACACTTCGCCCCTACTGCGCATGCGCAGTGTCAAGGACGTTCCGAAATTGGCGCCATTAATCATTCTAAGTTTGGCCCTTCATCAGTTAACATCTGACTGATCTTTGTGCTTATAAATCTCAGTTTAAATGATGCCAGACACATAAATATTAGTGAAATGGTGATTCTAAGGATGATAGAGAAGGAGGAGAGGAAAAAAAATGTGTGACAGAATATTATCAGGGCTGTAACTTAAAATTTTTTAATGAAATTATGTTAAGTTACCTATTTTCGAGGCAGCAGCCATTTTGTTGTCATTCTGATTATTTAGTTACACTGTTTTTTAAGTGTTTTCCTCTCTCCCTGTCCTTTAAGTCCCCCCTTGCTATACTCCCATGCTTTTGGCATAGTTTTTGTAATTATTATTACTAAATTTTCTTGGGAGTTTTAGCTGAATAGCAGAATGAATTCTGTTCTTTTCCCCATGTTTACGTCTTCACCTACGGGTGGTTAGGCGTTGTGTTCTGCATCTACCATCTGATGTTCTGCAGTTTCTTCCCTGGAAGTCTCTGTTTTGCATCAGATAGTGTATTTTTGGTAACTGATTTCGGGCCTGGGTGCCTGGAGTCTTATTTTAGTGTTTTTACACTCATTGTTTACATTTACAACAGCCCTCTGTGTGAGGGGGGGATTTCTGGAAAATAATATCTTGATGTTATTTTAATCATAACTAGATACATTATTATTGTTCGTAAGTGTTGAATAAATTGTTTAAAATATTTTTAAAATTTTTGTCCACACTTAGGCTTGGGATCCATTGGGGCTCAACGTTACTTTTCAGAAACTTGGGCTGTTCTGAAAAAATATTTTTTCAAAATATTTTGATTTCAATTATTTTTTCTATATTAATGGATCATATTATTATTATGTATTTTGATTGCCAGGGGTTAGTGCGAGTACCAGGACTTGTTTTCTTTTCACATTGAAAGGATATTGATCAATTGTATTAAGAGGAAGTCTTCCTCTGACTTTATAATCATTCTATATGTGGTCAGTGTACTCGCATTAACTCCTGTTCTGTATCGTATGATTTCGATGACAATATGGGAAGCGTATGTCACGGTATGTTATTGGGGATTTGGACACTCCGGGCCTTTTCCCGCAGGGTCACTCTACTTTATCAATTTCTATTTCAGACGATCAAGATTAGGGTGATGTATCTGTGATGTCTTCCAACAGTGTGCCTCCGTCGTCACAATTAATGAAGGGCTAGCGGAAAAGTGCTCATGTAAATACGCCAATTGCCTAAGAGGACCCTAGTAGGTTCGACGGCCTTTGACGTCCGCTAGCTCACCCGGTGTAGCGTCCATTCAGCGAATGGTTCGGCAGCCGGGTTCGTCCGTTGCGGTCTAGAAGGAATTTTGGGGTGATGCGAGCACTATAAATTAACCTAATGCACACCCAGTGACGGCGGATCGGAGGGTGAACAGAGGAAGCCTTTTAGTCCGGTTCATAGCTCGTTCCGGTCCATCCGGACGGCAAGCGAGAGAGGCCCCTCTCTCGTTCAACAACATCTGGCCCCAGATGTTGTGGTACAAAATGTGTCGCAAGCGGAGCATACGTCCGTAGCTCGGGACGCTCCGTTGTATAGGCAGTCCGCGGAGACTGCTAAGGCTTCCTCTTCTCGTCAGCGCACACGACCGCACCTTGGCTGCATGACCGCCGATATATTACTAGCTTCGCCGATCAAGGATTCTTCGGCGACCAGGTCACACCATCCGGTAGCCAGGGACACGAGGCCTGCAGACTCAGGACGTTCGCATAGGAAGTGTGCGGGAGTCAACGTACACGGAGCTTCCGGCGGCAATGCATCGTAAGACCGCTACTGCACATGCCTCGGGAACGGACGTGCTTTCCTTAATAGC
Organism: Pictodentalium vernedei; assembly: GCA_031216915.1. Taxonomy (NCBI): domain Eukaryota; kingdom Metazoa; phylum Mollusca; class Scaphopoda; order Dentaliida; family Dentaliidae; genus Pictodentalium; species Pictodentalium vernedei. The sequence continues at coordinate 278,706,942 of CM062295.1, read as the reverse complement.
ACAGTTTATCGCAGCATCCCAGCATCAACTGAATCTGTCGCATATATTTTATCCGACGATGCTGGGTCGGGACGCTCCGCGGAAGCGGGTACGGACGTCCGAAAGTTTCATCCGGTCCGACGGGATACCGAAAGGGATTTGGAGGATTTCGAGCTTTCCCTTTCGGAACAACATATGCTGTTGTGTATGTCATCTGACTTGGTCTTCTACAGCTTCTTTCGTCGGACCAGAATGCTGCGATGCCGGATAAGAAACTGATAGCGTCGGTGGACTTAAAAAATTTTGGTTCGGTTCAGGAACATCGTCCCTCAGTTCCGACATGGTCCAATAATGTCACACAAACTTTCGAATTATTGAACGACGCTATATATATTATTATTTTATGCTTGCTATAACCAAGCATTTCTGGTTTCTTGTTCGCAGAGTTATGGAGATGTCTTTCAAAAGTGTGCCTCTGTCGTCATAGTTAATGAAGAGCTAGCGGCAATAAGTGCTCATGGAATATGTCTATCGCCTACGGAGTGACATTCGCTAGCTCACCCGGTGTAGCGTACATTCATCGAATGGTTCGGCTGCCGGGTTCGTCCGTTGCGGTCTAGGAAGGAGATTTGGGTGATGCGAGCACTTTAATTACTTTAGTACTCACCCAGTGACGGCAGATTGAGGACTGATCGGAGGAAGCCTGTTAGTCTGGTTCCTGGCTTGTCCAGGTCCGTCCGGGCTGTGAGCGAGAGAGGTCCCTCTCTCGTCCAACAACATATGGGACCGCATGTTGTGGTTCAGATATTTTACATTCGGAGCATATGTCCGTCGGTCGGGACGCTCCGTTATATTGACAGTCCGAGAGACTGTCCTTAATGCTTCCTCATCCTCACAGCAGGGCACACGACTGCACATTGGCTACGTGACCTCGAGTATCCGATCAGTTTCGTCATTCAGTGATTCCACGGCGAATAGGTCGCGCCATCCGGTAGCCAAGGGACACGAGGCCTATACACTCCGTTCGCTCGCATATTGGTAGTATGCACGGGGTAACGATCACGGAGCTTCCAGCGGCAATGCATCGTAAGACCGCTTCTCCTCAGGCCTCAGTGACGGACGTGCTATCCGAGTTAGCACAGTTGTTTCGCAGCATCCCAGCAATTGACAGTTTCTCGGTCGAATCAGGAATTATCCGACGGCGCTGGGTCGGTGCGGTCCGCGGTTGCATCAGGTACGGACGACCGAATGCTTTATAGGGTCCGACAGGATGGCGAAAGGGATTCGAAAGATTTTGAGTTTTCCCTTTAGTAGTATCGGAAGCTGCCTTTCATATCTTCTGGCATTATCTTCCAGCGATTGTTATTTCGGACTTCATTGCTGCGATCTTGGATAAGAGACTTATAGCGTCATTGGACTCGGATTTTTCGATCGGTTCAGGGACATTGTCCCTGACTTACCGACGCAGTCCAATATTGTCATTACAACATGTGTTTTATTTTTCGACGCTATATATATATATATATACAAGCCTGCTACCAAGCATGATAGTTTAGTTTCTTGTCCGCGTTGCTCATTTCTGCCATTTTATCATTTATACGAATAGTTTATTTTGGCAGAGCAGGGCATACCGAGAGTTCATATGCGTCTAGACGGTGTGGTTAAAGACTGCATATATTCTTTTTCGCCGTTTATGTCTTTTCCAATTTCAATGTTGGAAACGACATGATGTATAGTAGACTTAACTTAGACGCTTTATCATACGTAATCCGCCTTACTGAGGCGTTATCATTACGTCTTCAAGAAAAGATTTACGGGATATTATTCTCAATGTAATTTCTTTTGAGGGCAGTAGTTTGTTCACGTATAACTCCGCCCTTCAGTGGCTGATTGGAGTTGGTTAGACGTGACGCAGCCCTAGCTACATCCACACGCGTGGATAGTAAGGTTAAGAACTCTCTCAGAGTCGCTTCGTTCTCGGAGGAGCTTCTCTTCGACGGCAACTTTTCGGCAATCCATGAATTGCTCGATTTACACGTTCTCTTGTCTATCTAGTGTTACAAGAGATTCAGACTGGGGCAAACATTCGGTGGTTGACTCAGAGAGTGCCACCGCAGTTGCCGGACCCGAGTGTGGCTGTTATGACGGTTGCCAGTCAAACAGATTGGGATATAATACTGATCCCTACGGATTCGAAGTGCCAGGGTCTTTGGGTTCCGCAGTCTCTTAGCAATCAGTTTTCTTCCACGGAATAATGTTTTTTAGGCTTGCTTTATGTCATTGCATGAACATTATTCAGAAACGCATGCCCAAATCCTGTCCTTTAATTCGACAGTAGTGGCGTATCTCCGGAACCAGGGAGGCACTCTTTCGTTTCCGTTATTCAATTTAATGGAAAGAATCCGTCTGTTGGTTATAGTACACCAAGTTCTGTTTTGGTCCGTCATATTCCGGGTCGTCTGATTGTTTTACCGGACTCCCGTTCTCTTACGGGTCGCTTGTTGCTGTCAGAATGGACTCTCAACAAACAAGTATTCAATCAGATTTGCTATCTATGGGAGCGCCCAATGATGATTTATTTACGACACAGCTTGCTAATCAATTGCAGACGTATGTGTTGGCTTGTCCAGATCTCTGAGCTAATGTGGTTAACGCTCTATTGATCTATAGGACGGAATGATAGGATACGCGTATCCTCCGGCGCTGTTGTTTCAGCAGGTATTGCTAAGATAAACAACCACAATACATTTCTGTTGATAGCATCTCTATCTTCACAGAGATCATGGGTAATTTACTCTCTTGTCTACTGTGGGTCTTAACGTGAAATCTTCCTCTATGTGAGGATCTTTTTTCACTGGGTAAATCGTGTCATCTTTATCACAACCCGCAAGGTTGCAACCTTCATGTATTCCGTTGTGTGGTCCGTATTGCATTGTAAGCACTGTACTGGACGAGCTTTGGACGCGATTTCTTACTATAGGAGATCCTCTTCTTCGCTATTCTATGCGGCTAAAGTGGAGGCTCTTCCGTCGTGGTGTAGGGATCATTATGTTCATATTGTTGATCCCTCCATACTACTCATTGCAATTTTTTAGTATACTTGTTTCACAAGATCTACTGCAGCCTGTTATTATTTAGGTTATAGGTTTATGTTACCTCATACCTATGCACTCTACGATAGTTTACAATTGAGTCTTTTGTCTCTTTATCTAAGTCAGTTAGTAACTTTTTGATAAATAGACTTAGAATCTTTAGATTAAATTCCTATATGGATTTTAACTTCGGTTCTTATTTAGCTAAGTAATCATTTGAGCCTTTGGAAACAGTAGTTTTCAAATTCTGACCTTTTAGACAGTAATTCTGTTGGTTTCTCTTTTACTGTAGAGTCAGTGAGTTTCATGCACTATCGATGGATGATTTTCACTTTCGTAGTTTCGGAATCACTACTTCCGTTACTATTTAGGTTGGATTTTTGCATAAGAGTTAGGCTCCTATTATCCGGAACCTATTATTTTAAGGTCCTTCCGTCTTCGTATGGGCATAGGCCTTTACTCTTGCCGGGTACAGTTTATGTATTTATAAACAGATATCTGTTTATTACTATGGGCGTAAGCTTCTTCTGTCTTTGATGCCTAGTAGAAGGACGTTACGCTCCATTTTATTGTTAATGGATTCTATTAACTATCGGTACTGCTTCTGGTATATCATTGACTTAGCAGTTGTGCTTAAGATTTCGGCTCATGAAGTAAAAGTTCTTCTACTTCTTGGGCTTACATTAATAGTGTCGCTATTATAGATTTTTGAAGGCCGCTCATTGCGCTCAGCCATCCACATTCATGAATTTTATCTCAGAAATATCGAGTCCATTTCTGGAGGCCTCTATTGTTAGGTCTATTATCTACTGCTCAGAATGTCATTCACTTAACAGTTGCTACTATAGCTAGGTAGGCTGTCTGTTTTGGCAGTGTCTCCGTTCTGCTGCCCTCTTCGCTCTGGGCTATTTGACCCAGGGCAAGAAAAAGGGGGGGGGGGGGGAGGGTGTTCCTTTGGGTCACCTGTTTTACTATGAAAACAAGGGGATTCCTCCTCCGGAGTTAGTAATTCTGAGCTGTTATTGGGATGGTTGTTTAGTGAGAAGTTTAGGTTTTTAAAATTCATTCAAGTCTTAGTTTTTAAAGTATAGCTTTTGAATATTGCATATGTCAACGGACATGATTATGCAATCCTCAGACACTTTTAGGAGTATAAGAGTCTCTATTCTCTAGACTTACTTTATTTATTGGCTTACTTTAAAAATTATTAGTATAAGGATTATATTGGATATTAATAGAGTACATGGATGTATGAAGCTCAATTTTGGAAGGTGTTGTATCTTTCTAATTTATCATAAATAAGAAAGATACATGTAAGGCCTATTACTTCTTTTTCCCTACAGGGGATGACTCTATTTTATTTTATTGAGCGTATTCCATTTTGCTCTATGTCCTTGGCTCTCCAGCCTTTTTACTATTCAGCTATGTCTGGGTCATTGGTACAGTATAAAAATGTTAAAAAATTTATAGTAATTTATATATTTTTTATACTTACCAATGACCCAGACGGGGATGGCCCTCCCAGGAGTTGGGAACTCTTGCCTCCCCGCTGAGTACATAGCGCTTACCAGGCACTGGTTATTAGAATGATTAATGGCGCCAATTTCGGAACGTCCTTGACACTGCGCATGCGCAGTAGGGGCGAAGTGTGGAGGGCCTTTCAGGACATGTTTTCTTTGGTTTTAGATGCAAATTTTGGGGATTGGGGGGCAAAATTTGTGTTTGGCCCTATATTTTAAGAGTTAGCATCAGCTATGTCTGGGTCATTGGTAAGTATAAAAAATATATAAATTACTATAAATTTTTTAACTTTTCTTTTATTCTACTTCAAAGCGACAAACATTACAGTTTAAAAGCCATCAGCATATAGCCAATGAACCGCTTTCAGCAATTAAATTAGTAGTCTGTGAAACAAAAAAGTTCCCTCAGCATTTCACAGTAGGCTACCCAGAAATGTTAATGGATATTAAAAAATACTACAAATAACAATTACAACAACTTTTCACCATGAAATAGTGAACATCCCTCACTTTCATTTTATCAAGTTGATTTCATGTTCAATCATACTCTGTTTTTGCTGTGATTCACCATTTGTACCTGCAGCAAAAAATCGGGTTCTTGGCTCCCCGACTGAAAGTCAGGGTGAGGTATAATGATCATACTCTCCCAGTCGTACATGAACATGGTGACTGTTTATTCTGAAATCGCCTTTTCATTTTGTTCAATTCAACCTGCCCCACCCCATAGGGAGGCTGGTGGAGAAAATGCTCCCAATTTTTTGGTTGAGTTGTGTCAACAAGCGTTACCTATGGTTTGCCGACTGTCAGTGGCCGTCAGGGCATGCATCATCACACTGTTAGCGCAATAACTTGTTCTCCGATTTGACTAATATTTACCATACAGGTCTTTTGCAATAATATCTCAAGCGAGTTCGAAAACTGGCCCAGACCAATTTTTCGATACATAGTTATGGGCCTTAATTTGTCAATTTTTACAAATTTTGAGCTTGTTAGTGTAAAAACCTGAACAAACATTCTCCCATTTGACTAATATTTGCCATACAGGTCTTTTGCAATAATATCTTAAGTGAGTTTGAAAACTGGTTCAGCACAATTTTTTTGTTACAGAGTTATGGGCCTTAATTCGTCAACTGTTACGAATTTTGAGCTTGTTAGCGCAATAACTTGAACAAACATTTTCCAATTTGACTAATATTTGCCATTCAAGTCTTTTGCAATAATATCTCAAGCAAGTTCAAAAACTGACTGGATTTTTGTTTTCTGAACCGATGAGCTGATTTGAATGCAATTTGATATCTTGTATTATTGAATCATATGTTTCATATGTACCTGTTTCATGGAAATTAATTGTTTGCTTCTCTGTGGGAACCTGAAGTGCTGAAGATATAAATATTTTCAAATGCCTATATTTCCCAAACCACATGGAACAAAGAACTGTTACCGGTATTTGGTATGAAGCATCCTTTAGGACCAGTAGAATTGAATCGTAAAAACAAATTGTCATCGATTGTGTCATAGTTACTGTAGGGGAAATAAAAATAATGCTGAGTCAGCATATTTGCGAAAATTCAAACCTGTGACATTCTGGAAATACAGTGTTGAAAGGATTAAAAGGTGTTTGGGTGTCATTGCATGATATTACTCTCTTATTGTTTTCAGTTTATGATGTGCTGACTGGCAAAACAGTAGCCAGATTAAGAGGACATAGTGCATGTGTCAGAGATGTTTCTTGGCATCCCTTTGATAATATAATCATGAGCACTTCAGTGAGTTCTTAATATACATTATATCTCATGTGACTTTCCCTTCCTCTGATTAGCTGCAAGGTACTATAATGTTTCAGGTCTGGCATTCTTAAAAATGAAGGGAAGGAGAGCTAAAAATTGCTCCCCTCGCATGGCTTAGGCGAGCGATTAGCTCTCCGCAAGCTTACAAAAGCTAAAAGTGGCAAAATGAAATATTACTATTAATGAATTCTACCTCGTGGGGTTTGTACATTTTATTTGGGATTGCTAACAAGGTAGTCTTCGTGAGATGGCTACACTGCCCCTCCCACACCTCTGGGCCTTGACCAGGCGCAGAGGTGTGGGAGGGGCAGTATGACTCTGGGCCTTGACCAGGCCCAGAGGTGTGGGAGGGACAGTGTGACCATTTTACAGAGACCACTAACATACTAGAGATCTGAAAAGGTGTGGGTTTTAGGAATAGGCTGTTATGGTAATCATTATTTTCTAAGGCCTGAAGGGCTAGTTTTTGCCCTCCTTAATTTTTTTGAGGTGAGCAGTAGGCGAGCGAATAAATCACTCTCCTGAAAATGCCAGGACTACTGTTTTCAATAGATTTACCTGTCAGGGGTTCTAAAAATAACACTGCACTATTCCTGTGCACTATGTACTTTTTAAAATAGCTGTTGCATATTATATGAAGTTTGATGGAACACAATGTGACATTATAAGAGAATTTTAGCTCACCGTGACAAAGTCAAGCTGAGCTAATCTCATCGCTCTCCGTCTGTCATCTGGCGTTTTTCGTCTGTCAACACACTGGTCCAGTTCAACTGAAAGTTTGTATGAGTGATGGTCCCGAAGGGGCATTGCATTTTTGTTCAACTCAACATTCCCAGCCCCATAGAGAGGGGGTGGGGGAAAATGCTCCAAAATATTTTTAAAATCTTCTCATGAACCAGTGGGTACAATGACTTGATATTTTGTGATGGAGCTTTCTTTGGAGGTATAGAATCAAGTTTGTTCAAACTAAATTCGTGAAGCAACATTTGACTTTGTAATGGGAGGGGTAAGATTTTTTATCCCGCCCAAAATTTCTATTTTCTGAACCGATGGTCTGATTTGAACCAAATTTCAGTATGTGGTATTATTATATTATTATAAGTATATTATTATAAGTACTTGACTCAAGCAAAAAAAAAAAAATCCTGCATTCCCATGGGAACCCCAGGAGCTAAAAATAAAAATATTTTCAAACGCCCATATTTCCTAAACCACACGGAACAGAGAGCTGTTATTTGGTGTGAAGCATCCTTAGGACCAGTAGAATTGAATGGTAAAATAAAAAAATTGCCACCGGTTATGTTAGGATGTTCTGTTGAGGGCATTGAAAAAATGCCAAGTCAGCATATTTACAAAATTTTAAAAAAAATCTTTTCTCCAGACCCAATGCTCAGAATCTTTTGATATTCGGTATACAGCATTCATAGGAGGGGGAGGTGTGGGCAAATTTTAACTTAGTGCAATATGAAGAAATATCTTTAAAATTTTTCTTCTTCAGGTCCAACAGTCAGAATGGCATTATATTTGGTATACAACATCTCTAGGGAGTTCAGATTCAACTTTGTTCAAATTGAGAGCCTGGGTTAATATTTGGGCTCCCTCTGGGAGCCGGATTTGGTCATGTCACTGAAGAATTAGAAATTTTGTATTCAGTACCCTCTAGAGGTGTGTAACTGAGATTAATCCACATAGGTTGTATCAAGGGGCTTCAAAGGGGATCACAACTGAAGAAAAGGCAGGATGCTCAGACTATTTTTGCCACTCCTGAGAGGCTCAAGGATTGACAATGTATTCTATGGAGATGGATTGCTTAATGTAGACTCATTCTTTGACTCTGTTTATATCGTGTTCTGTTCAAGGTGATCATTTCAGGTCCTGTAGGGTCTCTTGTTTCAGAATTTTGTTTTGTTATTTCTAACTTTAAGAATGAAAATGCTTGTCTTTGACAATAGTCAGGGTACCTAGTATTGGAACACTACACTAATTGGTATCAAAATTCTTACCCGTTTTATTCAATTTAATAGAGTTATTTTGCTTGGCAGTATGGGAAGAGAGATCACTATGAGACTTCAACAAAATATGTACCACAACTAGATGGTGTGTTGCATACGACATTCATGACCGACCAACCAAGGTCAAAGTCACAGACAGAGGTCAACATATGGAATCGGGATGGATATCAACTTTTTTGTGTCCTCACCATAACTTTTTAGTGGCAGGAGATAATTCAGTGATACTTATGCAACATGAGGCCACTACAGGACAGAAAAAGCATGCTTTTTTGCAGAAGAAAAATATTTCTTTTTCACAGTGCTAATTATATTTTTATACTGTACCAATGACCCAGACTTAGCTGGTGCTAACTCTAACAAAACCAGGGCCAAACACAAATTTTGCCCCCCAATCCCCAAAATTTGCATCCAAAACAAAAAGAAATCATGTCCTAAAGGACCTCCATACTACGCCCCCACTGCGCATGCGCAGTGTCACGGACGTCCCGAAATTGGCGCCAATTATCATTCTCTGTTTGGCCCTTCATCAGTCAACATCTCACTGATCTTTGTGCTTGTAAATCTCAGTTTAAAGGATGCCAGACACGTAATTTTTGGAGAAATGGTGATTCTAAGGAGGATATAGAAGGAGGAGAGGAAAAAGAAGTGACAAAAAATAATCAGGGCTGTACTTAAAATTTTTTGATGAAATTATGTTAAGTTGCCTATTTTCGAGGCATGGGCCTCTTGTTGTCATTCTTGCTAAATGTTGCACTGCTTATTCAGTGTTTCCTCTCCCCTAGCCTTCTAAAGTCCCCCCTTGCAATTCTCCCATGCTTTTGGCATATTTTTGAGAAAGTTCATTTCTAAAATTTTCCTGGGAGAGTTGCTTGGATACAGAATGTTTTCTGTTATTTTCCCCATAGTTACGTTTTCACCCATGGGTGTATAAACGTTGTGTTCTGCATCTTCCATCTGATGTTCTGCAGATTCTCCCCTGGGAGTCTCTGTCTTGCATCAGATAGAGTGTAATTTTGATGACTGATTTCGGGCCAGTTTTTTCAGTGCCTGGAGTCATGTTTTCTGGGGTTTTACACTGTTTGTTTACATTGGCAACAGCCTTTTTTGAGGGGGGCTGTTTGCCTTTGGTGTAGTTTATCTCACTATAAGATACATTTATATTATCCGTAAGTGTCTCATTAATTATTTAATATAAATTTAAAATTTTTGACCACACTTTGCCATCGGATCCATCGGGGCTCAACGTTACTTTTCAGCAACTTGGGCTTTGCTGAAAAAATATTTTTTCAAAATTATTTTGATTTGCAATTGTTTTTTCATTTATTAATGGATCATGTTATTATGTATCTTTGTGTCAGGGGTTTGTGCGAGTAACTAGGACTTGTTGTTGACTTTTCACAATGAAAGGATATTGTTCAAATTGTAATGGGAAGAAATTTTCCTCTGACTTTCATGATCATTGTATTAATTGTAGTCAGTGTTCTCGCACTAATCCCTGTCCTATATGTCAATATTGGGATGACGAACATTGGAAACGTGTGTCACGGTATGTTGTTTCTGGAGAAAGGGCTATGCCGGCTCTTTCTCCGCAAGGTCACTCTACTCTCTCAGTTTCTATTTCAGAGGAACAAGAACAGGGTGATGTTTCCATGTTATCTTCTACAAGTGTGCGTCCGTCGTCACAAATGAATTCAGAGCTAGCGGCAAAAGTGCTCATGGAGATTAGACAAATGTCGTCTGCTAGCTCGCCCGGTGTAGCGTCCATTCACCGAATGGTTCGGCAGCCGGGTTCGTCCGATGCGGTCCAGGAGGGAATTTTGGGTGATGCGAGCACTATAAACATACAAGGTGCACACCCAGTGACGGCGGATAGTAAGCGAGAACGGAGGAAGCCTTTGAGTCCGGTTCCTAGCTCGTCCAGGTCCAGCCGGGCCACGAGCGAGAGAGGCCCCTCTCTCGTACAACAACATCTGGGACCAGATGTTGTGGTACAAAATGTGTTGCAAGCGGAGCATACGTCCGTCGCTCGGGATGCTCCGTTGTATAGGCAGTCCGCGGAGACTGCTAAGGCTTCTTCTTCTCGTCAGCGCACACGACCGCACCTTGGCTGCGTGACCGCCGATATCTTACCAGCTTCGCCGATCAAGGATTCTTCGGCGACCAGGTCACACCATCCGGCAGCCAGGGATTCGAGACCGATGGACTCCGGACGTTCGCATAGAAAAAGTATGCGGGAGCCATCTGATGCGGAGCTGCCCTCGGCGAAGCAGCGAAAGACTGCGCCTCCGCAGGTCTCGACGCCGGACATTCTTGTGCAGATAGCACAGCTTATCGCAGCATCCCAGCAGCCGACAGAAACGGTGTCGGATCGAGAATTATCCGACGGCACTGGGTCGGTACGCTCCGCCGAAGCATCGGGGGCGGACGACTGGGAGCATCATGAGATCCGACCGGATGGTGAAAGGGATACGGATGATTTGGAGCTATCCCTTTCGGAACAACATAAAGCTGCCGTGGACTTCATCCGGCACTTTCTCCCTCAAGTTGTTCCGTCGGGCCAGACTGCTGCGGTTCCGGACAAGAGGATTATAGCGTCATTGGACTCTGAATTTTTTGAGCGGTTCAGGGACATCGCTCCCGAGTTTCCGTCGCAGTCCAATAATGTTGCAAGAACATTTGAATTATTGAACGACGCTATATTTAAACTTGCTTCCAAGACGGGGAAAGCAGGTTTCTTGTCCGCTAATACTCTCAACCTGCCTTTCATTAATGCAAGGAATAAATTCGACACGGCAGGACAGGGTATCCCGAGAGTTCCTCTGCGTATGGACGACGAGGCGGAAGACTTAGAGCTATCATTACCGTCGTCGGCTTCTATTCCAACCGCGGTGTTGGAAACAGCTATTGCGTCTAACAGAGCCAATTTAGATGCCTTATCTTACGCAGATCACCTTACTAAGGCGTTATCACTGCACCTTTAAGGGAAAGAGTTTCAGGATATTCAATCCTCTTTAAGACTTCTTTCAAGGGCAGTAGCTTATTCCACGTGTAACTCCGCCCTTTCAGTGGCAAATCTGGAGTTGGTTAGACGTGACGCAGCCCTAGCTACATCCACACTCGTGGATACTAAGGTGAAGAACTCTCTTAGAGTCGCTTCGGTCTCCAGAGATCTTCTCTTTGACGGCAAGCTTTCTGCTATTTATGATAAAATTACAAAGAAAGCTTCGGATTCTCTGTTGTTCAAATCTGCTTCTAAGAAGTCGGATACAGCAGACAAGAATAAGACAGGCACTTCTGGGTCTAATGCGCCCAAGAGAGGTTCCTGTAGAGGTTCTGGTGCATCCTCTTGGTCTTATTCGAGAGACCGTCAGGGTAGCGACTCTCGTTCGGGACGTCCTTCGGGCCGGGACAACCGGTCAGACGCCCCGAGGTCGACGGGGCGCGGTGCGGGTCGTGGAGGACGTGGTTTCTCCTACCGCAGGCCTCGCAGGTCCAGGAGGTGATGGCTTAAACCTCTATCGCGTACCGGTTGGCGGAAGGTTGTCGAGCTTTTCACAAGAATGGGCGTCGATTACGGACGACCCTTGGGTGAGAGGAGTGACTTCGGAAGGTCTAAAGATATCCTTCAAACGAAAGCCTCCATTAACTCGAAGTCCAAAGTGGACTCAACTTCCGTCAAATCCGCAGAAAAGAGACGCTCTGTTATCAGAGGTGCAGTCTCTTTTAATGAAGAACGTGGTAGAGGTCGTAGAAAACCAGGAGACTCCGGGATTCTACAGCCATCTGTTTCTGGTTCCGAAACCAGACGGCTCGTTCCGTCCAGTCATAGATTTGAGCTGGATAAACAAGCTGATCGTCGCTCCGAAATTTTATATGGAGATGATTCGATCGGTCAGAGCGAGTATTCGGGTGAACGATTATGCAACAAGCATAGATCTCAAAGATGCGTACTTTCACGTCATGGTACATCCGACATTCCGAAAGTATCTACGCTTCGCAGTCCCAGGAGTGGTGTATCAATTCCGGGCGATGTGCTTCGGATTGAACCTAGCACTCTGGGCTTTCACTCGGGTAATGAACTCGGTAATGATCTATTTCCGAGCTCATTCGTCTGCAGTAACGTCGGCCTACCTGGACGACATTCTTCAGAGGTACGGCAACGAGTTAACGCTTCAGAACGATGTTCAGAATCTACTTCTATTGCTCCGATGTCTCGGTTTTATAGTAAACGAGGAGAAGTCGGATCTGGTGCCGTCCAAGTCATTCACACATCTGGGAATGAGCTTCGAGACGCACAACAATCTCGTTCGTCTGCTGTTAACCAGAGCGAAATTAGTCAGTTGTTACGCTCGCTATTGTCTGCACGCAGACAAAGTCACAGCGAGAGAATTTATGAGACTGATAGGTCTGTGCGGAGCCGCTGCGGATCTCATTCCGATGGGGCGGTTACGCACACGTCCTCTCCAAATTTTCTTGACTCAGAATTGGAGTGTGAAAATTCATTCGCTCGACGTAGACGTTCTCTTGTCAGATCAAGTGAAACAAGAGATTCAGACTTGGGCAAACATTCAGTGGTTAACTCAGGGAGTTCCGCTGCAGTTGCCGGATCCGAGTTTTACCATTATGACGGATGCCAGTCAAACAGGTTGGGGTGCATCATTAATCCCAACGGATTCGAGATGCCAGGGTCTTTGGGATCCGCAATTCCTGTGCAAGCACATAAACATCAAGGAAATGATGTCAATTTGGCTTGCGTTACGTCATTGGATGGACATTATTCACAATGCTCATGTCCAAATCCTATCCGACAATACGACAGTAGTGGCGTATATACGGAATCAGGGAGGCACTCATTCAGTTCCGTTGTTCAATCTAACGGAAAGAATCCTTCTGTTTGCGCTAGAACATCACGTTCTTCTTTCGGTCCGTCACATACCGGGTCATCTGAATGTGCTAGCAGACTCCCTTTCACGAAAGGGTCGCTTGTTGCCGTCGGTTGGACTCTCAACAAACAAGTATTCAATCAGATTTGCTACCAATGGGAATGGCCAATGATAGACTTATTTGCGACACATCTCAACAATCAGTTGCAGACGTATGTGTCTCCGTGTCCGGATCCAAGAGCATTTGCAGTAGACGCTCTGTCGATCCCTTGGGACGGAATGATAGGATATGCGTATCCTCCAGCGCCATTAATTCAACAAGTATTGCTAAAGATAAAACAATCTCAATGCAAGATTCTGTTGGTAGCATCTCTGTCGCCACAGAGACCGTGGATAAATCTACTCAGGTGTCTGTTGTGGGACCTACCGCGAAAGCTTCCTCCATGGGAGGATCTTCTTTCGCAGGGGAAATCGCGCCAACTTCATCACAACCCGCAAGGTCTCAACCTTCACGTTTTTCCGTTGTGCGGTCCTTCTTGCATGGCAAGCACTTTACAGGACAAGCAGTGGACGCGATTTCTAACTGTAGGAGGACCTCCTCTTCGCTAAACTATGCGGCTAAGTGGAAGGTTTTTCGTCGTTGGTGTAGGGTTCATTCTGTAGATATATTCGATCCCTCTATACCAGACATTGCAAACTTTCTAGTATACTTGTTTGACGAAATCAAACTGCAGCCTGTTACTATTAAGGGTTATAGGTCTATGTTATCTGATACCTATGCACATCATGATAGTTTACAAATTGGATCTAATGTCTCTTTATCTAAGTTGGTTAGAAACTTCTCGATAAATAGACCCAGAACTCTTAGATTAATTCCTAAATGGAATTTAGCTTGGGTTCTTCTTAAATTGAAGGAAAAGCCATTTGAACCTCTTGGGACAGTAGATTTCAAATTCTTATCTTATAAGACAGCTTTTCTCTTAGCTTTCTCTTCTGCTAGAAGAGTCAGTGAGCTTCATGCACTGTCGGTGGATGATTCTCACTATCGTAGTGTCGGGAACACTATCACCTTCACTACTAATGTGGGTTTTTTAGCTAAGAATCAGGCTCCTAATAAATATCCGGAACCTATTGTTATTAAGGCTCTTCCGTCTTCAGACGGGCGTAGGCCTTTACTCTGTCCTGTTAGAGCGTTACGTATCTATAAACAGAGATCTCAGTTTATCAGAAAGGGACGGAAACGTTTCTTTCTGTCTTTGATGCCTAATAGAAAGGACATTTCGGTCCATGCTATTGCTAGATGGATTCAATTAACTATCCGTACTGCTTATGAGAGTTTATCTTCTTCTCAGCAGTCTGCTTAAGATTTCCGCTCATGAAGTAAGAGCTCTTGCTACTTCTTGGGCTTATGCTAATAGTGTTGCTATTACAGATTTAATGAAGGCTGCTTATTGGTCTCAGCCATCCACATTCACGAATTTTTATCTCAGGAATATTGAGTCCATTTCTGGAGACCTGCATTGTTTAGGTCCGTTATCTGTTGCTCAGAATGTCGTCCACTAAACAGTTGCAACTATAGTTATGCAGGCTTTCTGTTCCGGCAGTGACTCCGTCCGGCTGCCCTCTTCGCTCTGGGCTATTTGACCCAGGGCAAGGGGAAGGGGGGGGGGGGGCAGGTGTTCCCTTAGGTCACCTGCTTTATAGTGAAAAGCAAGGGAATGCCTCCTCCAAGTCAGTATTTCTGAGTCGCTTCCGGGATGGTTTTAAAGTGTAATATTAATGTTAAAATTCATTCATGTCTTATTTTTAAAGTGTAGCTCGGTGTGAAGCATTTGTATATGTCAAGTGTCAAACGGGCTTTAATATACAATACTCGGACACTTTTAAATGACTATAAAGAGTCTCAATTCTCTGGACTACTTTATTTATTGGCTTGCTTTAAAAATAATTAGTATAAGGGATATACTGGATGTTAATAGAGAACATGAATATTATTGTGCTCAATTATTAAGGGTATTGTATCTTTCTAATTTAATATTAAATAAGAAAGATACATGTAAAGCCTAATACTCCTTTTCTCCTTAATGGGTTACCTCTTTATTATATAGTTGAGCTTATTGGATTTTCCTCTATGTCCTAGGCCCTCCAGCCTGTTTACTATTCAGCTAAGTCTGGGTCATTGGTACAGTATAAAAATGCTAAAAAATTTATAGTAATTTATATATTTTTTATACTTACCAATGACCCAGACGGGGATGGCCCTCCCAGGAGTTGGGAACTCTTGCCTCCCCGCTGAGTACATAGCGCTGACCAGGCACTGCCAGTAAGAATGATAATTGGCGCCAATTTCGGGACGTCCGTGACACTGCGCATGCGCAGTGGGGGCGTAGTATGGAGGTCCTTTAGGACATGATTTCTTTTTGTTTTGGATGCAAATTTTGGGGATTGGGGGGCAAAATTTGTGTTTGGCCCTGGTTTTGTTAGAGTTAGCACCAGCTAAGTCTGGGTCATTGGTAAGTATAAAAAATATATAAATTACTATAAATTTTTTAACTTCAGTATTTTTTTTGCTCAAGTTGACAAAGTTAAGCTGAGCTATTGTCATCACTTTTCATCCTTCGGCGTACGTATGTACGTCTGGGCATACAAACGTACATACATACGTCCACTATTTCCTTTGGCACACCTCACAGGTTGCATTTATAGTCAGATTGTTTTGAATGGTTGTTTGGGGTGATCTGTAAATTGGAGCTATCGATTTTCTTCAATTTCCGTCCAAAAATGTTGCCACTGGCAACGTTCTTAGAACTTAGTTTAGTCAGACCTCATTATTTCCCTTTGGCACACCATACAGGGCACATTTATGATTGGATTGCTTTGAAACCTGGCATGCTTGTTTGGGGTGACCTCTAGATGGGAGCTATCGATTTTCTTCCATTTCCATCAAAAAATGTTCCCGCTGGCAACGACCTTTGAACTTAGTTTAGTCAGGCATCAATATATTCCTTTGGCACGCCATATAGGGCTCATTTTTTATCAGATCGGTTTGAAACTTGGTTTGCTTGTTTGGGGTTACCTCTAGATTGGAGCTATCAATTTTCTTCAATATTCCCCAAGAAATGTTGCCGCTGGTAACGACCTTTGATGAACTTAGTGCAGTTATGCATCAAAATTTCCCTTTGGCACACCCTGCAGGGCACATTTATTATCATATCACTTTGAAACTTGGTATGCTTGTTTGGGGTGACCTCTGGATGGGAGCTATGAATTTTCTTACATTTCCATCAAAAAATGTTGCCACTGGCAACGACCTTTGATTAACTTAGTAAAAACTTAGTGCAGTTATGCATCAATATTTCCCTTTGACACACCCTGCAGGGCACATTTATGATTGGATCACTTGGAAACCTGGTGTGCTTTTGTGAGGTGATATCTATATGGGGTGATATCTATATGGGGGAGTTATCGATTTTCTTTCATTTCTGTCAAAAACTGTTGCCGCTGGCAACGACCTTTGAACCGAGTTTAATCAGGCTGCAATATTTCCCTTTGGCATACCCTTCAGGGCACATTTATGATCAGATCACTTTGAAACTTGGTATATGTTTTCGGGGTGACCTCTAGATGTGAGCTAGTAATTTTTAGCTCAACTTTGACGTAAGTCAAATTTGAGCTTTTGCCATGGCCAGTCGTCCGTCTGGGCGTCTGTTCGTCAACAATTCAATACGGCTCGGATTAGAGGCCGTATTTATGAACCGATCTTTACGAAACTTCTTGGGTACCTTTGTTATCACCGTGGGACGAGAACGAGTGTTTTTTCGGTCCGGTCCGAATTTCAAGTTGGCCGCTGGCAGCCATTTTGTACAAAATTAGGAGCAATCAGATTTTTGCGCAGAACTTCCATATGAAAGCTCTCATTTGAAAATTTTTTTGTATGAATGTTAAGTACCATGGGATAATTTTTTCTCATGCGTAAATTAAGCAAATTAGACTAACTTTGATGTATTTAGTACAAATGCCAATACGGCTTGGGCTAGAGGCCGCATTTATGAACCGATCTTTACGAAACTTCTTGGGTACCTTTGGTATCAGGGTGGTCACAAGAATGAGTCTTTTGGGGTCCGTTCCGAAATTCAAGATTGCCGATGGCAGCCATTTTGTACAAAATTAGGTGCAATCAGATTTTTGCGCAGAACTTCCATATGAAAGTGCTGATTTCAATAATTTTTTGTGTGACTGTTGAGTACCATGGGATACATCACATATAATGCAGGTTTTTTTCTCATGCAGAAATTATGCAAATTAGATGAACTTTGATTTTTTCAGCGCTACTTACACACAGTAAGTACACATGTTAATACGTCTCGGGCTAGGGGCTGTATTTATGAACCGATCTTCATGAAACGTCTTGGGTACCTTTGTTATCACCTTGGGACGAGAACGAGTGTTTCTGGGTGTGGTCAAAAATTCAAGATGGCTGCCAGTGGCCATTTTGTACCGAAATTAGGTCTAATCAGTTTTTAGCTCACCGAAGGGAGCTCAACTTATCACTTGCCGTCCGTCGTCGTGAACATTTTTCAAATGACTTCTCATCTGAAACCTATGGTCCGACATTTTTAAACTGTACCAATGACCCAGACATAGCTGGTGCTAACTCTTAAAATACTAGGGCCAAACACAAATTTTGCCCCCCAATCCCCAAAATTTGCATCTAAATCCAAAGAAATCATGTCCTGAAGGTCCTCCATACTTTGCCCTTACTGCGCATGCGCAGTGTCAAGGACGTTCCAAAATTGGCGCCAATTATCATTCTCTGTTTGGCCCTTCATCAGTTAACATCTCACTGATCTTTGTGCTTGTAAATCTCAGTTTAAATGATGCCAGACACATAAATATTGGAGAAATGGTGATTCTAAGGAGGATAGAAAAGGAGGAGAGGAAAAAGGAGTGACAGAAAATATTCAGGGCTGTAACTTAAAATTTTCTAGTGAAATTATGTTAAGTTGCCTATTTTTGAGGCATGGGCCTATTGTTGTCATTCTTGCTATGAAGTTGCACTGCTTATTCAGTGTTTCCTCTCCCCTTATCCTGTAAGTACCCCCTTGCTATTCTCCCATGCTTTTGGCATATTTTTGAGTAAGATTACTAATAAAATTTCTTGGGAGAATTAGCTTGGTAACAGAATGATTTCTGTTATTTTCCCCATGTTTACGTTTTCACCCATGGGTGTTTAGACGTTGTGTTCTGCATCTACCATCTGATGTTCTGCAGATTCTTCCCTGGAAGTCTCTGTTTTGCATGTTTATTTTGATAACTGATTTCGGGCCAGGATTGTCAGTGCCTGGAGTCATGTTTTCTAGTGTTTATACACTTTTTGTTTACATTGGCAACAGTCTCTTTTGAGGGGGGCTTTTTGCCTTTGGAGTAGTTTACTCATTATAAGATACATTATTATTTTCCGTAAGTGTTGCATTAATTATTTAAAATAATTTTAAATTTTTTGACCACACTTAGCCTTGGGATCCATTGGGGCTCGACGTTACTTTTCAGAAACTTGGGCTTCGCTGAAAAAATATTTTTCAAAAATTCTTTTTGATTGTTTTTTCAATATTAATGGATCATGTTATTATGTATCTTTGCTTTTAGGGGTTTGTGCGAGTACTAGGACTTGTTGTTGTCTTTTCACAATGAAAAGATATTGTTCAAATTGTAATAGGAAGAAATCTTCCTCTGACTTTCATGATCAGTGTATTAATTGTAGTCAGTGTACTCGCACTAACTCCTGTTCAATATGTAATTTTTGGGATGATAAACATTGGAAACGTGTGTCATGATATATTGTTAGCGGGGAAAGGACCATGCCGGCCCTTTCTCCACAGGGTCACTCTAGTCTATCAGTTTCTATTTCAGAGGAACAAGAACAGGGTGATGTTTCCATGTTATCCTCCAAAAGTGCGCTTCCGTCGTCACAATTGAATGCAAAGCTAGCGGCAAAAGTGCTCATGGAGATACGACAGTTGCCAAAGAGGTCCCTAGTAGGATCGACGGCTCTGTCGTCCGCTAGCTCGCCCGGTGTAGCGTCCATTCACCGAATGGTTCGGCAGCCGGGTTCGTCCGTTGCGGTCCAGGAAGGAGTTTTGGGTGGTGCGAGCACTATAAACATACAAGGTGCACACCCAGTGACGGCGGATATAAGGAGAGATCGGAGGAAGCCTTCTAGTTCGGTTCCTAGCTCGTCCAGGTCCAGCCGGGCCACGAGCGAGAGAGGCCCCTCTCTCGTACAACAACATTTGGGACCAGATGTTGTGGTACAAAATGTGTCGCAAGCGGAGCACATGTCCGTCGCTCGGGACGCTCCGTTGTATAGGCAGTCCGCTGAGACTGCTCAGGCTTCCTCATCCTCTCAGCAGCGCACTCGACCGCACCTTGGCTACGTGACCGCGGATATTCTACCAGCTTCGCCGATCAGGGATTCATTGGCGACCAGGTCACGCCATCCGGAAGCCAGGGACACGAGGCCGATAGACTCCGGACGTTCGCATCGGAAGAGTATGCGGGAGTCAGTTGATGCGGAGCTTCCCGCGGCTAAGCAGCGAAAGACCGCTACTCCGCAGGCCTCGATGACGGACGTGCTAGCTCAGATAGCACAAATCGCAGCAACCGACAGAATCGGTGTCGGATCGGGAATTATCCGACGGCGCTGGGTCGGTACGCTCCGCTGAAGCATCGGGTCCGGACGACCGGGAGCATCGTGAGGTCCGACTGGATGGCGAAAGGGATACGGATGACTTGGAGCTATCCCTTTCGGAACAACATAAAGCTGCCGTGGACTTCATCCGGCACTTCCTTCCTCAAGTTGTTCCGTCGGGCCAGACTGCTGCGGTACCGGATAAGAGACTGATAGCATCATTGGACACTGATTTCTTCGAGCGGTTCAGAGACATCGTCTCTGAGTTTCCGTCTCAGTCCAATAATGTCACAAGAACATTTGAATTATTGAACGACCCTATATTCAAGCTTGCTTCCAAAACAGGCAAAGCTGGTTTCTTGTCCGCCAATGCTCTTAACCTGCCTTTCATTAATTCAAGGAATAAATTCGATATGGCAGGACAGGGTGTTCCGAGAGTTCCTCTGCGTCTTGACGACGAGGCGGAAGACTTAGAATTGTCATTACCGTCGTCAACGTCCATTCCAACCGCAGTGTTGGATACGACAATTACGTCTAACAGGGCCAGTTTAGACGCTTTATCTTACGCAGACCACCTTACTAAGGTGTTATCACTACGTCTACAAGGGAAAGAATTCCAGGATATTCAATCCTCTTTAAGACTTCTTTCAAGGGCAGTGGCTTATTCCACGTATAACTCCGCCCTTTCAGTGGCAAACCTGGAGTTGGTTAGACGTGACGCAGCCCTAGCTACATCCACACGAGTGGATAGTAAGGTGAAGAACTCTCTAAGAGTCGCTTCGGTCTCCAGAGAGCTTCTCTTCGACGGCAAGCTTTCTGCAATCTACGAAAAAATTACTAAGAAAGCTTCGGATTCTCTGCTGTTTAAATCCTCTTCCAAAAAGTCGGATACGGCAAAAGAGAGTAAGACAGGCACTTCTGGGACTAATGCGCCCAAGAGAGGTTCCTATAGAGGTTCCGGTGCGTCCTCTTGGTCTTATTCAAGAGACTGTCAAGGCAGTGACTCACGTTCGGGACGTCCTTCGGGCCAGGACAACCGGTCGGACGCCCCGAGGTCGACGGGACGAGGTGCGGGTTGTGGAGGACGTGGTTTCTCCTCCCGCAGGCCTCACAGGTCCAGGAGGTGATGGTATCAACCTCTATCGTGTTCCGGTTGGCGGAAGGTTGTCAAGTTTTTTAAAAGAGTGGGAGTCGATTACGGACGACCCTTGGGTGAGAGGGGTGATTTCGGAAGGTCTAAGAATAACCTTCAAACGAAAGCCTCCTTTAACTCGAAGTCCAAAATGGACTCAACTTCCGTCAGATCCGCAGAAAAGAGACGCTCTGTTATCGGAGGTGCAGTCTCTTTTAATGAAGAACGCGGTAGAGGTCGTAGAAGACCAGGAAACACTGGGATTCTACAGCCATCTGTTTCTGGTCCCGAAACCAGACGGCTCGTTCCGTCCAGTCATAGATTTGAGCTGGATAAACAAGCTGATTGTCGCTCCAAAGTTCTATATGGAGACGATTCCATCGGTCAGAGCGAGTATTCGGGTGAACGATTATGCTACAAGCATAGATCTCAAGGATGCGTACTTTCATGTCATGGTACATCCGACATTCAGAAAGTATCTACGCTTCGCAGTCCTAGGAGTAGTGTATCAATTCCGAGCGATGTGCTTCGGATTGAACCTAGCACCCTGGGCTTTCACTCGGGTAATGAACTCGGTAATGATATATTTCCGAGTTCATTCGTCTGCGGTAACGTCGGCCTACCTGGACGACATTCTTCAGAGGTACGGCAACGAGTTAACGATTCAGAACGATGTGCAGAATCTGCTTCTATTGCTCCGACGTCTCGGTTTTATTATAAACGAGGAGAAGTCAGATCTGGTGCCGTCCAAGTCATTCACTCATCTGGGAATGAGCTTCGAGACGCACAACAATCTCGTTCCTCTGCCGTTAACCAGAGTGAAATTAGTCAGTTGTTACGCTCGCTATTGTCTTCATGCAGACAAAGTCACAGCGAGGGAGTTCATGAGACTGATAGGTCTGTGCGGAGCCGCTGCGGATCTCATTCCGATGGGGCGGTTA
Organism: Pictodentalium vernedei; assembly: GCA_031216915.1. Lineage (NCBI taxonomy): Eukaryota > Metazoa > Mollusca > Scaphopoda > Dentaliida > Dentaliidae > Pictodentalium > Pictodentalium vernedei. The sequence continues at coordinate 278,684,908 of CM062295.1, read as the reverse complement.
CGCACTCGTCCTCTCCAAATTTTCTTGACTCAGAATTGGAGTGTGAAGATTCATTCGCTCGACATAGACGTTCTCTTGTCAGAACAAGTGAAACAAGAGATTCAGACTTGGGCAAACATTCAGTGGTTGACTCAGGGAGTTCCGCTGCAGTTGCCAGATCCGAGTTTTACGATCATGACGGATGCCATTCAAACAGGTTGGGGTGCATCATTGATCCCAATGGATTCGAGGTTCCAGGGTCCTTGGGATCCACAGTTCCTAAGCAAGCACATAAACATCAAGGAAATGATGTCAATTTGGCTTGCGTTATTTCAGTGGATGGACATTATTCAGAAAGCTCATGTCCAAATTCTGTCAGACAATACGACAGTAGTGTATCAGGAACCAAGGAGGCACTCATTCCGTTCCGTTATTCAATTTAACGGAAAGAATCCTTCTGTTTGCTCTAGAACATCAAGTTCTCCTTTCGGTCCGTCATATACCAGGTCGTCTGAATGTACTAGCAGACTCCCTTTCACTGAAGGGTCTCTTGTTGCCGTCGGAGTGGACTCTCAACAAACAAGTATTCAATCAGATTTGCTACCAATGGGAACGGCCAATGATAGACTTATTTGCAACATATCTCAACAATCAGTTGCAGACGTATGTGTCTCCATGTCCGGATCCAAGAGCATTTGCAGTAGACGCTCTATCGATCTCATGGGACGGAATGATAGGATATGCGTATCCTCCAGCGCCGTTAATGCAGCAAGTATTGCTAAAGATAAAGCAATCTCAATGCAAGATTCTGTTGGTAGCATCTCTGTCTCCACAGAGACCGTGGATAAATCTACTCAGGTGTCTGCTGTGGGACTTACCGCGAAAGCTTCCTCCACGAGAGGATCTTCTTTCGCAGGGGAAACCGCGTCAACTCCATCACAACCCGCAAGGTCTCAACCTTCACGTTTTTCCGTTGTGCGGTCCTTCTTGCACGGCAAGCATTTTACAGGACGAGCAGTGGACGCGATTTCTAACTGTAGGAGGACCTCCTCTTCGCTAAACTATGCGGCTAAGTGGAAGGTTTTTCGTCGGTGGTGTAGGGATCATTCTGTGGATATTTTTGATCCCTCCATACCAGACATTGCAAACTTTCTAGTATACTTGTTTGACGAAATCAAACTGCAGCCTGTTACTATTAAGGGTTATAGGTCTATGTTATCGGATACCTATGCCCACCACGATAGTTTACAAATTGGATCCAATGTCTCTTTATCTAAGTTAGTTAGAAACTTTTCGATAAATAGACCCAGAACTCTTAGATTAATTCCTAAGTGGAATTTAGCTTGGGTTCTTCTTAAACTGAAGGAAAAGCCATTTGAGCCTCTTGGGACAGTAGATTTCAAATTCTTGTCTTATAAGACAGCTTTTCTCTTAGCTTTCTCTTCTGCTAGAAGAGTCAGTGAGCTTCATGCACTATCGGTGGACGATTCTCACTATCGTAGTGTCGGGAACACTATCACCTTCTCTAATAATGTTGTTTTTTTTAGCTAAGAATCAGGCTCCTAATAAATATCCGGAACCTATTGTTATTAAGGCTCTGCCGTCTTCAGACGGGTGTAGGCCTTTACTCTGTCCTGTTAGAGCTTTACGTATTTATAGGCAAAGATCTCAGTTTATCAGAAAGGGACGAAAACGTTTCTTTCTGTCTCTGATGCCTAATAGAAAGGACATTTCAGTCCATTCTATTGCTAGATGGATTCAATTAACTATTCGTACTGCTTATGAAAATTTATCTTCAAGTCAGCAGTCTGTGCTTAAGATTTCGGTTCATGAAGTAAGAGCTCTTTCTACATCTTGGGCTTACGCAAATAGTATTGCTATTACAGATTTAATGAAGGCTGCTTATTGGTCTCAGCCATCCACATTCACAAATTTTTATCTCAGAAATATTGAGTCCATTTCTGGAGACCTGCATTGTTTAGGTCCGTTATCTGTTGCTCAGAATGTCGTCCACTAAACAGTTGCAACTATAGTTATGCAGGCTTTCTGTTCCGGCAGTGACTCCGTCCTGCTGCCCTCTTCGCTCTGGGGTATTTGACCAAGGGGAAGGGGGGGGGGGGAGGGTGTTCCCTTAGGTCATCTGCTTTATAGTGAAAAGCAAGGGAATTCCACCTCCGGAGTCAGTAAAGTAATTCTGATTCGTTTCCGGGATGGTTTTAAAGTGTAATATTAATGTTAAAAATTCATTCATGTCATATTTTTAAAGTGTAGCTCGGTGTGAAGCATTTGTATATGTCAAGTGTCAAACGGGCGTTAATATACAATCCTCGGACACTTTTAAAGAATATAAAGAGTCTCAATTCTCTGGACTAACTTTATTTATTGGCTTACTTTAAAAATAATTAGTATAAAGGGTTATACTTGATGTTAATAGAGAACATGAATGTTATTGTGCTCAATTATAAAGGGTATTGTATCTTTCTAATTTATTATAAAATAAGAAAGATACATGTAAAGCCTAATACTCCTTTTCTCCTTGAGGAGTTGACTCTATATTATACAGTTGAGCTTATTGGATTTTCCTCTATGTCCTAGACCCTCCAGCCTTTTTACTATTCAGCTATGTCTGGGTCATTGGTACAGTATAAAAATGTTAAACAATTTATAGTAATTTATATATTTTTTATACTTACCAATGACCCAGATGGGGATGGCCCTCCCAGGAGTTGGGAACTCATACCTCCCCGCTGAGTACATAGCGCTGACCAGGCACTGCCAGTAAGAATGATAATTGGTGCCAATTTCGGAATGTCCTTGACACTGCGCATGCGCAGTAAGGGCAAAGTATGGAGGACCTTCAGGATATGATTTCTTTGGATTTAGATGCAAATTTTGGGGATTGGGGGGCAAAATTTGTGTTTGGCCCTAGTATTTTAAGAGTTAGCACCAGCTATGTCTGGGTCATTGGTAAGTATAAAAAATATATAAATTACTATAAATTTTTTAACTTTCATGAAACTTCATGTGGATGTTCATTACTGTATGGTAATTCATGTTGATTCAAATGAAATGGCCACGCCCCTTGGGGGCTCTGTGTGGGGCATAACTCTGATAGCACCATATGAATTATAGAAAAATTGTTAAAAAATATTCTTCTCCAGAACCAGTGGGCAAAATCTTTTAATACTTGGTATGCAGCATCTTGGTATGGGTCTGGTTCAAGTTTGTTCAAATTGAGTCCTTCAACCAATATTGGGGCTCACTATGGGGGCGTGAATTTTTACTTAGTGCAATTTAAGAAAAATTCTTTAAAAATTTTCTTCTCCAGAACCAATGGGCAGAATCTTTGATATTTGGTATGCAGCATCTTGGTATGGGTCTGATCTAGTTTGTTCACAAATTGAGTCCCTTGATCAATACTGGGGCTCCCTATAGGGACATGAATTTTTTCTTAATTTAAGGGAAAATCTTCTCCAGAACCAGTCGGCAGAATCTTTTGATATTTGGTATACAGCATCTTGGTATGGGTCTGATTCAAGTTTGTTCAAATTGAATCCCTCAATCAATATTGGGGCTCACTAAAGGGGTGTGAATATTTACTTAGTGCAGTTTAAGAAAATTTCTTTAAAAATCTTCTTTTATGGAACCGATGGGCAGAATCTTTTGATATTTGGTATACAGCATCTTGGTATGGGTTTGATTGAAGTTTGTTCAAATTGAATCCCCTGTTCAATATTGGGGATAACTATGTGGTGTGAATTTTTACTTAGTGCAATTTAAGAAAAAATCTTTAACAATCTTCTTCACCAGAACCAGTGGGCAGAATCTTTAGATATTTGGTATGCAGCATCTTGGTATGGGTTGGATTCACGTTTGTTCAAATTGAGTCTATTGACCAATATTGGGGCTCAATATGGGGGCGTGAATGTTTACTTTGTGCAATTCAAGGAAAATTCTTTAAAAATCTTCTTCAGAACCATCATGCAGAATCTTTTGATATTTGATCAGCAGCATTGTCCCATTCAGTCCTGTTGATGTTTTAGCTCCACAGAGAGTATAGATTTACTCTGTAGAACCTTAAGAATAGCTTTTGATAAAATTGGTGTCTTAACAGTATGGAATATTCGGTGAGCGCCTAAGGTACACAACTTCTATACGGCTCAGGCTGGAGGCCGTATTTATGAACCGATGTTTACGAAACTTCTTGGGTACCTTTGTTATCACCGTGGGATGAGAACGAGTGCTTTTGGGTGTGATCCGAAATTCAAGATGGCCACCAGCAGCCATTTTGTACCAAAATTAGTGCAATCAGTTTTTTGTACAGAACTTCTGTATGAAAGTACTGATTTGAATAAATTTTTGTTTGAATGTTTAGTAACATGAAATACATCACATATAATACGGGTTTTTTCTCGTGCAGAAATTATGCAAATTAGTTGAATTTTAATTTATTCAGTGCTACTTATACACAGTAAGTGCACATGTCAATACGGCTCGGGCTAGAGGCTGTATTTATGAACCAATCTTCACGAAACTTCTTGGGTACCTTTGTTATCACCTTGGGACGAGAACGAGTGTTTTTGTGTGCGGTCCAAAATTCAAGATGACTGCCAGTGGCCATTTTGTATCAAAATTAGGTCCTATCAGTTTTTTGTCAACTTATATACGGCTCGTATTTATGAACTGATCTTCATGAAACTTCTTGGGTACCTTTGTTATCACCTTGGTACAGGAACAAGTGTTTTGGGGTGCCTTTGTTATCACTGTGTTATGAGAACAAATATTTTGGGGTTCAGTCAGACCCACTCTGGGACTCAAGATTTCTTTTCTAGTTTAGCATCTGACTGTCACCCACCTTTACAATACTTTACCTATACATTTGTTACAGGCTACGGTCAGTATTTATGTACAGACCATTAAAATACATTATGTGTACCTTTGTTATCAGGTCATTACCTAGATGTTTGTCATTGCTATGTCACATACTATACATGTACATGTCTTAACAAGTTGAGCTACAGTGTCATTGATACTTTCATTTTTCATTTCCATAAAAAATTATTGTCGTTATCACCAGCCTTTGAACTTACTGCATTTGTGCAGCAACTTATCTCTTTTGCACTCTCTGCAGGGTATATTTATGAATTTCCATAAAAAAGAGAGAAAAAACCAGCATTGCCACAAGCAATGACCTTCAACCTTAGTGCATCTGTGCATTAACATCTTCCTTTGGCATGCCTCAGATTGTTTTGAAACTTTGTATGCTAATGGAGGGTGACAAAGATAGGAGCTATCGATTTTCTTTTCATTTCCATCAAAAACTGTTGCTGTTTGCAACAATCTTTGAATTTATTGCATTTGTGCATCAGTATTCTTCTTTGACATGGCATACAGGCTACATTTATCATATGATTGTTTTTGAACCTGGTCTGCTCATTAGGCGAGACCTTTAGATAAGAGCTATTGATTTGCATTCATTTCTGTGAAAATAGTTGCCATTTACAATAACCTCTGAACATACTGCATTTGTGTATCAGCAGTCTTTATTTAGCCAGTCTTACAGTTTACATTTAAAAATGCATGGATTACTCTGACTTTGTGCACACACAATGCTGTTATGTTGAAATTTCACCAAATAACATTGGTACCAATGATCTTCAATTTTGCCATTTCATTTTTTATAACTTACCAAGTTCAAGTTTGTCAAGTTGAGCTACAGTGTCATTGACACTTTCATTTATTTTTAGCTCACCTGACTGAAAGTCAGTGTGAGCTATTGCCATCACTTGGCATCCGTCTTCCGTCGTCCGTCGTCCATCGAACGTTAGCTTTTACAAAACAATCTTCTCCACACAAACCAATGGCCCAAATTGAAACATATATGGGCCACATCATCTTGGGGGTATTCTGTTTTAGTTTTGTTCAAATGGGGTCTCCCCTCTTATTGGGGCGTGGTCTTATGGCCAAATATGATGAAATTCTTTAAAAATCTTCTTCTCATGAACCACAAGTGGGAAGGCTTTGATATTTGGTATGAAACTTCCTCTGGTGTTCAAGATTAAAAGTTGTTCAAAGTAAGTTGATGGGTCCATATTTGGGCTCTCCAGGGGATGGGCTCACTTTTGAGCTCCCCTGAAAATTTCTATTTCAAGAACCAATGGAGCGATTTGAACCAAATTTTATATGTGGCATTAGTTGACCCTAAGTACTTCATTCATGCCCCCAAAGTTTTTTGTGGTTCCCCATGGGAACCCCTGGAGCTAAAAATAGAACAAAAATGAAAAGTCCATTATTTCCCAAACTGCACGGACTAGAGATTTTGTATTTGGTCTGTTTTTGGTGTTGTGAAAATATGATGACTCAGCATTTTTTAACACTAAAGTCAATTGGAAAAAGATTGCATGTTTACCTTTTTAAAAATATCTTCTCCTCACAAACCAATGGCTCAAATTGAAACATATATGGGCCACATCATCTTAGGGGTATTCTGTTTTAGTTTTGTTCAAATGGGGTCTCTGCCCTTTTTGGGCTTGGGCTTATGCCCAAATCTCTTGAAATACATTGAAAATTATCTTCTCATGAACCTCAAGTGGGAATGCTTTGATATTTGGTATGAAACTTCCTCTGGTGTTTAAGATTAAAAGTTGTTCAAAGAAAATTGATAGGTCCATATTTGGGCTCTCCAGGGGATGGGCTCACTTTTGAGCTCCTGGTAAATTTCTATGTCAAGAGCCAATGGAGCGATTTGAACCAAATTTTATGTGTGGCATTAGTTGACCATAAGTACTTCATTCGTGCCCCCAAATTTTTTGCGGTTCCCTGTGGGAACACCTGGCGCTAAAAATAGAAGAAAAATGAAATGTCCAATATTTCCCAAACTGCACGGACTAGAGATTTTGTATTTGGTTTGAAGCTTTCTTCTGAGCAGTTGAAACAATTGGACAAAAAAATTGCTGGCGAATCGATCATATGATTCATTCAGATTACATTTTCTCCATACAACTTGGTCCAGGTGAGCGCTTTAGGCTCGCTTGAGCCTCTAGTTTAAAATCTTTTATAGGAAGAAGTGAACACTTACAAAAGTTAATTCTCTTCCTTTATTTTTTTAGCTCACCTGACTGAAAGTCAGGGTGAGCTTTTCTTATCACTCTTTGTCCGTCGTCTGTCGTCCGTCGTGAAGGTGGTGTTTGAGCCTCTTTCTCCTAAACCACTGGCCACATTTTAATTAAATTTCATGTAAGTAGTGGTTACATAGGGGCATTTTGATTTTTATCCAAAATAGGTTTCGGCTCATATTGAGCAGAGGTGTGGGGAAAAAATGGCCAAATTTTTTGAAAATCTTCTTCTAATGAACCACCAGTAGCAGAGACTTGATATGTGGTATACAGAGTCCTTTTGAGGTTTAGAATCAAGTTTGTTCAAGAGAAGTTTGTCTGGCATTATTTGCCTTCGTTATGGGAGGGGCAAAAATTTTGGCCACGCCTAAAATTTCTATATTTTTATACTGTACCAATGACCCAGACATAGCTGGTGCTAACTCTTAAAATATAGGGCCAAACACAAATTTTGCCCCCCAATCCCCAAAATTTGCATCTAAAACTAAAGAAAACATGTCCAGAAAGGCCCTCCACACCTCGCCCCCACTGCGCATGCGCAGTGTCAAGGACGTTCCGAAATTGGCGCCATTTATCATTCTAAGTTTGGCCCTTCATCAGTTAACATCTGACTGATCTTTGTGCTTTTAAATCTCAGTTTAAATGATGCCAGACACATAAATATTAGTGAAATGGTGATTCTAAGGAGGATAGAAAAGGAGGAGAGGAAAAGAATGTGTGACAGAATATTATCAGGGCTGTAACTTAAAATTTTTTAATGAAATTATGTTAAGTTACCTATTTTCAAGGCAGCAGCCATTTTGTTGTCATTCTGATTATTTAGTTACACTGTTTTTTCAAGTGTTTTTCCTCTCTCCCTGTCCTTTAAGTTCCCCCTTGCTATTCTCCCATGCTTTTGGCATAGTTTCTGTAATTATTATTACTAAAATTTCTTGGGAGTTTTAGCTTAATAACAGAATGAATTCTGTTCTTTCCCCATGTTTACGTCTTCACCTACGGGTGGTTAGGCGTTGTGTTCTGCATCTACCATCTGATGTTCTGCAGTTTCTTCCCTGGAAGTCTCTGTTTTGCATCAGATGGTGTATTTTTGGTAACTGATTTCGGGCCTGGGTGCCTGGAGTCTTATTTTAGTGTTTTTACACTCATTGTTTACATTTACAACAGCCCTCTGTGTGAGGGGGGGATTTCTAAATAATAATATCTTTATGTTATTTTAATCATAACTAGATACATTATTATTGTTCGTAAGTGTTGAATAAATTGTTTAAAATATTTTTAAAATTTTTGTCCACACTTAGGCTTGGGATCCATTGGGGCTCAACGTTACTTTTCAGAAACTTGGGCTGTTCTGAAAAAATATTTTTTCAAAATATTTTGATTTCAATTATTTTTTCTATATTAATGGATCATATTATTATTATGTATTTGATTGCCAGGGGTTAGTGCGAGTACCAGGACTTGTTTTCTTTTCTCATTGAAAGGATATTGATCAATTGTTTTAGGAGGAAGTCTTCCTCTGACCTTATTATCATTCTATATGTGGTCAGTGTACTCGCATTAACTCCTGTTCTGTATCGTATGATTTCGATGACAATATGGGAAGCGTATGTCACGGTATGTTGTTGGGGATTTGGACACTCCGGTCCTTTCCCCGCAGGGTCACTCTACTTTATCAATTTCTATTTCAGACGATCAAGATTAGGGTGATGTATCTGTGATGTCTTCCAACAGTGTGCCTCCGTCGTCACAATTAATGAAGGGCTAGCGGAAAAGTGCTCATGTAATACGCCAATTGCCTAAGAGGACCCTAGTAGGTTCGACGGCCTTTGACGTCCGCTAGCTCGCCCGGTGTAGCGTCCATTCACCGAATGGTTCGGCAGCCGGGTTCGTCCGTTGCGGTCTAGAAGGAATTTTGGGGTGATGCGAGCACTATAAAATTAACTTAATGCACACCCAGTGACGGCGGATCGGAGGGAGAACGGAGGAAGCCTTTTAGTCCGGTTCATAGCTCGTTCCGGTCCATCCGGACGGCAAGCGAGAGAGGCCCCTCTCTCGTTCAACAACATCTGGCCCCAGATGTTGTGGTACAAATGTGTCGTTAGCGGAGCATACGTCCGTCGCTCGGGACGCTCCGTTGTATAGGCAGTCTGCTGAGACTGCTAAGGCTTCCTCTTCTCATCAGCGCACACGACCGCACCTTGGCTGCGTGACCGCCGATATATTACCAGCTTCGCCGATCAAGGATTCTTCGGCGACCAGGTCACACCATCCGGCAGCCAGGGATTCGAGACCGATGGACTCCGAACGTTCGCATAGGAAGTATGCGGGAGCCATCTGATGCGGAGCTGCCCTCGGCGAAGCACCGATAGACTGCGCCTCCGCAGGTCTCGACGCCGGACGTTCTTGTGCACATAGCACAGCTTATCGCAGCATCCCAGCAGCCGACAGAAACGGTGTCGGATCGAGAATTATCCGACAGCGCTGGGTCGGTAGCCGGGGACTCGAGGCCTGCAGACTCCGGACGTTCGCATAGAAAGTGTGCGGGAGTCAACGTACACGGAGCTTCCAGCGGCAATGCATCGTAAGTCCGCTACTGCACAGGCCTCGGGAACGGACGTGCTTTCCTTAATAGCACAGTTTATCGCAGCATCCCAGCATCAACTGAATCTGTCGCATATATTTTATCCGACGATGCTGGGTCGGGACGCTCCGCGGAAGCGGGTACGGACGTCCGAAAAATTTCATCCGGTCCGACGGGATACCGAAAGGGATTCGGTGGATTTCAAGCTTTCCCTTTCGGAACAACATATGCTGCGATGCCGGATAAGAAACTGATAGCGTCGGTGGACTTAGAAATTTTTGGTTCGGTTCAGGGACATCGTCCCTCAGTTCCGACATAGTCCAATAATGTCACACAAACTTTCGAATTATTGAACGACGCTATATATATTATTATTTTATGCTTGCTATCCAAGCATTTATGGTTTCTTGTTCGAAGAGTTATGGAGATGTCTTTCTAAAGTGTGCCTCTGTCGTCATAGTTAATGAAGAGTTAGCGGCAATAAGTGCTCATGGAATATGTCTATCGCTTACGGAATGACATTCGCTAGCTCACCCGGTGTAGCATACATTCATCGAATGGTTCGGCTGCCGGGTTCGTCCGTTGCGGTCTAGGAAGGAGATTTGGGTGATGCGAGCACTTTAATTACTTTAGTACTCACCCAGTGACGGCAGATTGAGGACAGATCGGAGGAAGCCAACAACATAGGGGACCGCATGTTGTGGTTCAGATATTTTACATTCGGAGCATATGTCCGTTGCTCGGGACGCTCCGTTATATTGACAGTCCGAGAGACTGTCTTTAATGCTTCCTCATCCTCACAGCAGGGCACACGACCGCACATTGGCTACGTGACCTCGAGTATCCGATCAGTTTCGGCATTCAGTGATTCCACAGCGAATAGGTCGCGCCATCCGGTAGCCAAGGGACACGAGGCCTATACACTCCGTTCGCTCGCATATTGGAAGTATGCACGGGGTAACGATCTCGGAGCTTCCTGCGGCAATGCATCGTAAGACCGCTGCTCCTCAGGCCTCGGTGACGGACGTGCTATCCGAGTTAGCACAGTTGTTTCGCAGCATCCCAGCAATTGACGGTTTCTCGGTCGAATCAGGAATTATCCGACGGCGCTGGGTCGGTGCGGTCCGCGGTTGCATCAAGCTACGGACGACCGAACGCTTTATAGGGTCCGACAGGATGGCGAAAGGGATTCGATAGATTTCGAGTTTTCCCTTTAGTAGTATCGGAAGATGCCTTTCATATCTTCTGGCATTTCTTCCAGTGATTATTTTTCGGACTTTATTGCTGCGATCTTGGATAAGAGACTTATAGCGTCATTGGACTCGGATTTTTCGATCGGTACAGGGACTTTGTCCCTGACTTACCGACGCAGTCCAATATTGTCATTACAACATGTGTTTTATTTTTCGACGCTATATATATATATATATATATACAAGCCTGCTACTAAGCATGATAGTTTAGTTTCTTGTCCGCGTGGCTCATTTCTGCCATTTTATCTTTTTTACATATAGTTTATTTTGGCAGAGCAGGGCATACCGAGAGTTCATATGCGTCTAGACGGTGTGATTAAAGACTGCATATATTCTTTTTCGCCGTTTATGTCTTTTCCAATTTCAATATTGGGAACGACATTATGTATAGTAGACTTAACTTAGACGCTTTATTATGCGTAATCCGCCTTACTGAGGCGTTATCATTACGTCTTCAAGAAAAGATTTACGGGATATTATTCTCAATGTAATTTCTTTTGAGGGCAGTATTTTGTTCACGTATAACTCCGCCCTTCAGTGGCTGATTGGAGTTGGTTAGACGTGATGCAGCCCTAGCTACATCCACGCGTGGATAGTAGGTTAAGAACTCTCTCAGAGTCGCTTCGTTCTCGGAAGAGCTTCTCTTCGACGGCAACTTTCCGGCAATCCATGAATTGCTTGGTTTATTCATTCTCTTGTCTATCTAGTGTTACAAGAGATTCAGACTGGGGCAAACATTCGGTGGTTGACTCAGAGAGTGCCGCCGCAGTTGCCGGACCCTAGTGTGGCTGTTATGACGGTTGCCAGTCAAACTGATTGGGATATATACTGATCCCTACGGATTCGAAGTGCCAGGGTCTTTGGGTTCCGCAGTCTTTTAGCTATCAGTTTAACTTCCGCGGAATAATGTTTTTTAGGCTTGCTTTATGTCATTGCATGAACATTATTCAGAAATGCATGCCCAAATTCCTGTCCTTTAATTCGACAGTAGTGGCGTATCTCCGGAACCAGGGAGGCACTCTTTCGTTTCCGTTATTCAATTTAATGGAAAGAATCCGTCTGTTGGTTATTGTACACCAAGTTCAGTTTTGGTCCGTCATATTCGGGGTCGTCTGATTGTTTTATCGCACTCCCGTTCTCTTACGGGTCGCTTGTTGCTGTCAGAATGGACTCTCAACAAACAAGTATTCAATCAGATTTGCTATCTAAGGGAGCGCCCAATGATGTTTTATTATGACACAGCTTGCTAATCAATTGCAGACGTATGTGTTGGCTTGTCCAGATCTCTGAGCTAATACTGTTAACGCTCTATTGATCTATAGGACGCAATGATAGGATACGCGTATCCTCCGGCGCTGTTGTTTTAGCAGGTATTGCTAGGATAAACAACCACAATACATTTCTGTTGATAGCATCTCTATCTTCACAGAGATCATGAGTAATTTACTCTCTTGTCTACTGTGGATCTTAACGTGAAATCTTCCTCTATGTGAGGATCTTTTTTCACTGGGTAAATCGTGTCATCTTTATCACAACCAGCAAGGTCGCAACCTTCATGTATTCCGTTGTGTGGTCCGTATTGCATTGTTAGCACTGTACTGGACGAGCTTTGGACGCGATTTCTTACTATAGGAGATCCTCTTCTTCGCTATTCTATGCGACTAAAGTGGAGGCTCTTCCGTCGTGGTGTAGGGATCATTATGTTCATATGGTTGATCCCTCCATACTACGCATTGCTAGTTTTTAGTATACTTGTTTCACAAGATCTACTGCAGCCTGTTGTTATTTAGGTTATAGGTTTATGTTACCTCATACCTATGCACTCTACGATAGTTTACAATTGAGTCTTTTGTCTCTTTATCTAAGTCAGTTAGTAACTTTTTGATAAATAGACTTAGAATCTTTAGATTAAATTCCTATACGGATTTTAACTTCGGTTCTTATTTAGCTAAGTAATCATTTGAGCCTCTGGAAACAGTAGTTTTCAAATTCTGACCTTTTAGACAGTAATTCTGTTGGTTTCTCTTTTACTGTAGAGTCAGTGAGTTTCATGCACTATCGATGGATGATTTTCACTTTCATAGTTTCGGAATCAATACTTCCGTTACTATTTAGGTTGGATTGTTGCATAAGAGTTAGGCTCCTTTTATCCGGAACCTATTATTTTAAGGTCCTTCCGTCTTCGTATGGGCATAGGCCTTTACTCTTTCCGGATACAGTTTATGTATTTATAAACAGATATCTGTTTATTACAAGGGCGTAAGCTTCTTCTGTCTTTGATGTCTAGAAGGACGTTACGCTCCATTTTATTGTTAATCGATTCTATTAACTAGCGTACTGCTTATGGTATATCATTGGCTTAGCAGTTGTGCTTAAGATTTCGGCTCTTGAAGTAAGAGTTCTTCTACTTCTTGGGCTTACATTAATAGTGTTGCTATTATAGATTTTTGAAGGCTGCTCATTGCGCTCAGCCATCCATTCATGAATTTTATCTCAGAAATATCGAGTCCATTTCTGGAGGCCTCTATTGTTAGGTCTATTATCTACTGCTCAGAATGTCATTCACTTAACAGTTGCTACTATAGCTAGGTAGGCTGTCTGTTTCGGCAGTGTCTCCGTTCGGCTGCCCTCTTCGCTCTGGGCTATTTGACCCAGGGCAAGAAAAAGGGGGGGGGGAGGGTGTTCCCTTGGGTCACCTGTTTTTACTATGAAAACAAGGGGATACCTCCTCCGGAGTTAGTAATTCTGAGCTGTTATTGGGATGGTTGTTTAGTGAGAAGTTAAGTTTATAAAATTCATTCAAGTCTTAGTTTTTAAAGTATAGCTTTTGAATATTGCATATGTCAACGGACATGATTATGCAATTCTCACACACTTTTAGGAGTATAAGAGTCTCTATTCTCTAGACTTACTTTATTATTGGCTTACTTTAAAAATTATTAGTATAAGGATTATTGGATATTAATAGAGTACATGGATGTATGAAGCTCAATTTTTGGAAGGTGTTGTATCTTTCTAATTTATCATAAATAAGAAAGATACATGTAAGGCCTATTACTTCTTTTCCCTACAGGGGATGACTCTATTTTATTTTATTGAGCGTATTCCATTTTGCTCTATGTCCTTGGCCCTCCAGCCTTTTTACTATTCAGCTATGTCTGGGTCATTGGTACAGTATAAAAATGTTAAAAAATTTATAGTAATTTATATATTTTTTATACTTACCAATGACCCAGACGGGGATGGCCCTCCCAGGAGTTGGGAACTCTTGCCTCCCCGCTGAGTACATAGCGCTTACCAGGCACTGGTTATTAGAATGATAAATGGCGCCAATTTCGGAACGTCCTTGACACTGCGCATGCGCAGTGGGGGCGAGGTGTGGAGGGCCTTTCTGGACATGTTTTCTTTAGTTTTAGATGCAAATTTTGGGGATTGGGGGGCAAAATTTGTGTTTGGCCCTATATTTTAAGAGTTAGCACCAGCTATGTCTGGGTCATTGGTAAGTATAAAAAATATATAAATTACTATAAATTTTTTAACTTTCAGAACCGTCAGGTCGATTTAAACCAAATTTGATATGAGATGATAATGGGTCATAAGTAGTTGATTGATGTAAAAAAAATTTTTCTCATTGCCCCGTGGGAACCTAGGGACCTAAAAATAGGAAAAACCTTAAAACTGCCATATCTGCAAAACTACACGGCACAGAGAATTCTTATTTTGTATAAAGCTTACTTTTATCCAGTAGAATAGAATGGTTAAAAGAAATCCCTATCGGTTTGATCACAAGGTACTTTTTTCAGGACTTTGAAAAAGTGCTGAGTCAGCACTTTTTAACACTGTAGGCAATGGGAAAAAGATTAAAAAATCTTCTCCAGATCCAGCAGGCAGAATCTTTTGATATTTGGTATGCAACATTGTGGGGTGGATCTGATTCAAATTTGTTCAAATCGGCCCCCTGGGTTCATATTTGGGCTCAGTATAGGAACCCGATTTTGAACTTAGTGCATTTCAGGCAAATTTCTTAAAAAATCTTCTTCTCCAGATCCAGCAGGCAGAATCTTTTGATATTTGGTATGCAACATTGTGGGGTGGATCTGATTGAAGTTTGTTCAAATCGGCTCCCTGGATTCATATTTGGGCTCACTATAGAAGCCCGAATTCGAACTTAATGTATTTCTGGCAAATTTCTTAAAAAATCTTCTTCTCCAGATTGAGCAGGCAGAATCTTTTGATATTTGGCATGCAACATTGTGGGGTGGATCTGATTCAAGTTTGTTCAAATCGGCTCCCTGGGTTTATATTTGGGCTCAGTATAGAAGCTCGAATTCGAACTTAGTGCATTTCAGACAAATTTCTTCAAAAATCTTCTTCTCCAGATCCAGCAGGCAAAATCTTTTGATATTTGGTATGCAACATTGTGGGGTGGATCTGATTCAATTTTGTTCAAATCGGCTCCCTGGATTCATATTTGGGCTCACTATAGAAGCCCGAATTCGAACTTAATGCATTTCAGGCAAATTTCTTAAAAAATCTTCTTCTCCAGATCCAGCAGGCAGATTCTTTTGATATTTGGTATGCAACATTGTGGGGTGGATCTGATTCAAGTTTGTTTAAATCGGCCCCCTGGGTTTATATTTGGGCTCAGTATAGAAGCTCGAATTCGAACTTAGTGCATTTCAGGCAAATTTCTTAAAAAATCTTCTTCTCCAGATCCAGCAGGCAGAATCTTTTGATATTTGGTATGCAACATTGTGGGGTGGATCTGATTCAAGTTTGTTCAAATCGGCCTCCCCGGGTTTATATTTGGGCTCAGTATAGAAGCTCGAATTCGAACTTAGTGCATTTCAGGCATTTTTCTTAAAAAATCTCCTTCTCCAGATCCAGCAGGCAGAATCTTTTGATATTTGGTATGCAACATTGTGGGGTGGATCTGATTCAAGTTTGTTCAAATTGGCTCCCTGGATTCATATTTGGGCTCACTATGGAAGCCCGAATTCGAACTTAGTTCATTTCAGGCATTTTTCTTAAAAAATCTTCTTCTCCAGATCCAGCAGGCAGAATCTTTTGATATTTGGTATTTGCAACATTGTGGGGGTGGATCTGATTCAAGTTTGTTCAAATCGGCCCCCTGGGTTTATATTTGGGCTCAGTATAGAAGCTCGAATTCGAACTTAGTGCATTTCAGGCAAATTTCTTAAAAAATCTTCTTGTCCAGGTCCAACAGGCAGAATCTTTTGATGTTTGGTATGCCACATTGAGGGGTGGATCTGATTCAGGTTTGTTCAAATCGGCCCCCAGGATTCATATTTGGGCTCACTATAGAAGCTCGAATTCGAACTTAGTGCATTTCAGGCAAATTTATTAAAAAATCTTCTTCTCCAGATCCAGCAGGCAGAATCTTTTGATATTTGGTATGCAACATTGTGGGGTGGATCTGATTCAAGTTTGTTCAAATCGGCCCCCCTGGATTCATATTTGGGCTCACTATAGAAGCCCGAATTCGAACTTAGTGCATTTCAGGCAAAGTTCTTAAAAAATCTTCTTCTCCAGATTCAGCAGGAAGAATCTTTTGATATTTGGTATGCAACATTGTGGGGTGGATCTGATTCAGATTTGTTCAAATCGACTCCCTAGATTCATATTTGGGCTCACTATAGAAGCTCGAATTCGAACTTAGTGCATTTCAGGCAAATTTCTTTGAAAATCTTCTTCTCAAGATTCAGCAGTTCATATTTGGGCTCACTGTGGTAGCCCGAATTATAACTTAGTTCAAAATGAGGAATTTTCTTTAAAAATCTTCTTCAGATCCAGCAGTTGGAATGTTTTGATATTTGATATGCAGCATCCTTAGGGGGGTGAGATTCAAATTTGTTCAAGCTATGTCCCTAGGTCCATAGTTGGACTCACTGTGGGAACTTGAATTGTAACTTAGTTCAAAATGAGAAATTTTCTTTAAAAACCTTCTTCTCCAGATCCAGCAGTCAGAATGTTTAGATATTTGGTGTGCAACATCCTTAGGGGGGTGAGATTCAAGTTTGTTAAAGCCAAGTCCATGGGTTCATATATGGGCTCCCTGTGGGAGCCCAAATTATAACATAGTTGAATATGAGGAATATTCTTTAAAAATCTTCTTTTTTTTATATCCACTCGTCAGAATCTTTGGATATTTGGTATAAGCTTTTCTTAGGAGGAGCAGATGCAACTTGTTGAAATAAATTCTCTGGGTTGATATTTAGGCTACCATGTCAGGTGAGCACCCTCAGGCCCCTTGGGGTCTCTTGTTTTATTTGTTGCTGAAATGAAGCAGAATATTTATATTTTTATACTGTAACCAATGACCCAGACTTAGCTGGCGCTAACCCCAAAATATCTAGGGCCAAACACAAATTTTGCCCCCCCCCCCCCCCCCCAATCCCCCAAATTTGCATGCAAAACCGAAAATTAGAAGTCCTCCATACATTTACCCTCCGCACATGTGCAGACGCCAGAAAGTCACCGAATCTGGCGCCAATCATCATTCTTTGTTTGGCCCTTGTCAGATAACATCAAACTGACATTTGTGCTTTTTAAATCTCAATAATGATGCCAGACACAAATCAATGGTTAATTGGTGGATCCAAGGACACTACTGGATGAAGGAAGGAAGAAAGAAACGGTGGTTTGAAACGTTCAGGGCTGTAATTTTATAATATTTATAAAAATTAGTTCATGTTCCTTAATTTCGGGATATGGGCCTGACAATACTAGTTGATTATTATCTACCACTGTTTATTTAGTATTCCTTCCCTACCTTCCCTTGATCCTCCCCAGTTAAGCTCCCAAGCTTTTTGGCTTGTTTTATTGCAATTTTTTTCTTGGGAGTTTAACGTATTATACAGAAGATTATTCTGTATATCCCCATGGTTACGTCCTCACCCTTGGGATGTTTGGGCATTTTTGGTCATGCATCATACATCGAATGTATCGTTTTTTCTTCTGATGAAGATCTTGCTTTACATCGGATAGTCTTGTTTCTGTTACTGACTTCGGGCCGTGTTGCCTGGGGTCTTGTTACCGTTTTTTGTTTACTTTTACAGTGCTCTATGTAGTTTCCTATTTTTGTTTAGGAACGACAGTTGTAAGTAACATTAAATATTCTGATAGTGTGGTTGTTAATTTTACAGCAGATTTTTATAATTTTGTCCACACTTAGGCTTTTTTGGGCTCATCGTTCCCTTTGGGAACTTAGGCTCTTATATAAGAAAAAAAAAATTTTTATTTTTGAAGCAATTTTTCTTTTCGATATATTTATTTCATCGATTGTAATTTAATGTTATCTTATATTATATGTAGATTTGGTGGTGGTACAATGACATATATTGGAATTTAGGTAATAATATTTATCTAATAGACGGGAAAATGGAGGAAGCCTTTCCTCTATTTACTTGGTCGTTGTCTTCAGTATAGTTGATGTACTGCCACTAATTCTTGTTCAATTGGATGACGGGTGTCATGGTTTGTGTTAGGCGAGTGGATACTACTGGTCCTCTCGTCAAAAGGTCACTATAGTTTTTAGCTCATCTTGACAAAGTCAAGCTGAGCTAATCTCATCGCTTCCCGTCCGTCGTCCGTCGTCTGTCGTCCGGCGTCAGGCGTCCGGCGTCTGTCAACACCATGTTTTGGTCTTCTCCTCCAAAGCCACTGGGCCAATTCAAGTGAAAGTTTGTGTGAGTGATGGTCCCAAAGGGGCATTTCATTTTTGTTCAACTCGGCATGCCCAGCCCCATAGGGAGGGAGTGGGGGAAAATGCACCAAAATATTTTAAAAATCTTCTTCTCAAGAACCAGTGTGTACAATGACTTGATATTTGCTATGGAGCTTCCATATGAGGTGTAGAATCAAGTTTGTTCAAACGAAGTTCGTGAAGTAATATTTGGCTTTGTAATAGGAGGGGTAAGATTTTTGGCCCCGCCCAAAATTTCTATTTTCTGAATTGATGGTCCGGTATGAACCAAGTTTGGTTTGTGGTATTATTGGGTCATAAGTACATGACCCATGCAAAAAAAAAAATTCCCGCATCCCCATGGCAACCCTGGGAGCTAAAAATAGAAATATTTTCAAACGCCCATATTTCCCAAACCCCACGGAACAGAGAGCTTTTATTTGGTATGAAGTATCCTTATGACCAGTAGAATTGAATGGTAAAAAAAAATTGCCATCGGTTATGTTAGGGTGTTCTGTAATGGGCATCGAAAAAATGCTGAGTCAGCATATTTGCAAAAATTTAAAAAAATCTTTTCTCCAGAACCAATCATCAGAATCTTTTGATATTTGTTATACAGCATTCATAGGGGGGTCAGATAAAAGTTTGTTGAAATAGAGGCTCATTGGTTCGTATTTGGGCTCTCTACAGGAGCCTGAAGTTTTAACATAGGGTAATATGGGGAATATTCTTTAAAAATCTTCTTCTTCAGAACCACCAGTCAGAATCTTTTAATATTTGGTATACATCATTGTTATGAGGGTCAGATTCTAGATTGTTCAAACCAAGTCTCTAGGTTAATATTTGGGCTTCCTACGGAAGCCCAAATTTTATCTTTGTTCAATATGGAGGGTAATTTAAAAAAATCTTCTTCTTCAGATCCATCAGTCAGAATGCTTTGATATTTGGTATGCAACATCTCTATGGGGGTCAGATTCAAATTTGTTCAAATCAGATCCCTAGGTACATATTTGGGCTCACTATGGTAGCCCAAATTTTTACTTAGTGCAATATGAGAAAATTTCTTTAAAAATCTTCTTCTTCAGATCCACCAGTCGGAATGCTTTTATATTTGGTATACAACATCTCTAGGGGGGTCAGATTCCAGGTTGTTCAATTCGAGTGCCTAGGTTAATATTTGGGCTCCATATGGGAACATGAAATTTAACTTAGTACAATATGAGGGAATTTCTTCAAAAATCTTCTTCTTCGGATTCACTTGTCAGAATGCTTTCACATTTGGTATACAACATCTCTAGGGGGGTCAGATTCAAGTTTGTTCAAATCGGATCCATAGGTCAATATTTGGGCTCGCTATGGTAGCCCAAATATGAACTTAGTGCAATTCGGAGAAATTTCTTTACAATTTCTCTTCTTCAGATCCAACAGTCAGAATGCTTTCATATTCGGTACACAAAATCTCTAGGGAAGTCAGATTTAACTGTGTTCAAATCAAGAGCCTGGGTTAATATTTGGGCTCTCTATGGGAGCTGGAATTGGCCATTTTGCTGAAGAATTAAAAATTTTGTACTCAATACCTTCTAGAGGTACTAAGATTAATCCACATAGGTTGTATCAAGGGGCTTCATAGGGGAGCTCTACATTTTACTTATGATCAACTGAAGAAAAGGCATGATGCCCAGATTATTTTTGTCACTCCTGAGGGACTCAAGGATTGACAGTGTAGCCTATGGAGATGGCTTGCTTAATGTAGACTCATTCTTGGACTCTGTTTAAATTGTGTTCTGTACAAGATGAGCGCTTCAGGCCCCGTGGGGCCTCTTGTTTAGTTTATATTTACAGGGGAAACAAGAACATGGTGTGGTTTCGTGATGCCATCTGGGAGTGTGCTTCTGTCATCAAATTATAGAGCTAGCGGTAAAGTGCTCAATAAAATTAGACAAGTGCCTAGGTCCCAAAAGGGATTTACGGCCTTGTCGGAAATTAGACAAGTGCCTAGGTCCCAAAAAGGATTTACGGCCTTGTTGCCAGCTAGCTCGACCGGTGGTTGCATCACCCCTCAAATGGGTGGTGTGACGCCGGGTAAGTCCATTGCGGTCCAGGAGAGGAATACAGGTGTAGCGAGCACTATATAAATACGAACATGCTCACCCTGCGACGACGGAAAGGAGGAAGCACGGGAAGGAGGAAGCAGACAAGTTCTGAGGTATGCTCATCCAGGTCTTCCGTGATCGTAAGCAAGAGAGAGGCCCCTCTCTCTTATAACAACATCTGGGGTCAGAGGTTGTTGGTAGGAACTTGTGTCAGTTTGAGCTTACGTCCATGCCGTCCTGTCCGGGACGCTCCTTCCATAGACTGCCGGGGGTCGGCTAGTCTTATAGCTTCCTCTACATTCGAAAAGCACACACAACCGCACAAGTCTGTTGTTGATAGCTAGCTCGACTGGTGAAGTGGTTACTCAGGCCTCTGAGAACTGTGACGCCGGGTGTATCCGATCCGGGCTAGGAAATGATATAGGGTGGAGCGAACACTATGATATACAACCATGCTCACCCAGCGATGACGGAAGGAGGAAACCGGCAAGTTCTGAGGTACGCTCGTCCAGGTCACCCAGGACCATGAGCAAGAGAGAGGCCTCTCTCTCTTACAGCATCATGAGTGGACAAATGTTGTTGGTAGGAACTTGCGTCAGTCGGAGTATGTGTCCATGCCTCCTGTCCGGGACGTCCCATCTAATAGGCCGCTGGGGTCGGCTAGTCTTATGCTTTCCTCTACATAACGGACAAAGTGATCTTTATATTGCACAGGGCTATAAACTGTGATGAGTGGTTTCAGTTCCCTGAGGCCGGTGAAGCGGTTAAGATTGAATGTGAGGACCGTGACACCGGATGTGTCGTATGTGCATTGTATTCAGAGCTAGCGGTAAAGTGCTCAATGATATTGACAAGGGCTAGGCTTCAAAAGAGGTTTACGTCCCTTGTCTCCAGCTAGCTCAACCGGCAGATCTATCACATAGACTAGTGGTGTGACGCCGGGTATATCCACATAACGGACAAAGTGATCTTTATATTGCACAGGGCTATAAACAACGATGAGTGATTTCAGTTCCCTGGTGCCAGTGAAGCAGTTAAGATTGAATATGAGGACCGTGACACCGGACGTGTCGCATGTGCATTGCATTCAGAGCTAGTGGAAAAGTGCTCAATGATATTAGACAAGGGCTAAGCTTCAAAAGAGGTTTACGTCCCTTGTCTCCAGCTAGCTCAACCGGCAGATCTATCACATAGACTAGTGGTGTGATGCCGGGTATGTCCATAGTGGTCGAGAGAGAATAAGGGTGTAGCGAGCACTATTTAATCCATTTATGCTCACCCTGTGTTGATGGAAGGAAGAAGCTAGCAAGTTCTGAGGTACGCTCGTTTTGGTCTCCCCGGACCACGAGTAAGAGGGAGACCCCCTCTCTATTTTAACAACATCTGGGGCCGGGTGTTGTAGGCAGGAACTTGGGTCGGTCCGAGCTTACGTACATAGCTATTGTCCGGTACGCTTAGTTCATTTCTTAGCCGGGGACAGCTACAGTTTGGCTTCTTTAGTGTCTACCAATCACTCCCAACTGCACCTTTGCTGAGTAACTTTAGATATCTAGTATGCGTCGTCAAAAGGTCCATCTTTCTGAAGAAAATCGCACCATCTAGTAGCCAAGGAGATGAGGCTTCATTCATCGGGACCTCCGCTGTAATAGTCATCTTGGACACTCGGTCCCAGGAGTAGCCGGCGGACAAGCAATTCATGACTGCTGCTCCTCAGGCCTCCGTAACAGACTTGCTGTCACATATTGTGCATCTAATCGCAGTATTCCTGCTAAGGCAGAAGCACTCAACGTCAGTCTCAAAACTTGAGCTGTTGAATGGTGCTTGATCGGTCCAGTCATCTACCTGTTCAGATACTGGTGACCGTGATCCTAACTGATTTTGACGAATGATGAAAGGGATTCGGTAACTCTCTTTTGGAACAATTCATGAATGATATGGATCTATATATTATCATTTCCTTGAACTTGTTCCAGTAAATTACAATATTGCGAGTAATTATGAGAAACTGCTAGTGTAGTTAGACACTGACTTCATCCGGACAAAGAGAGGATAATAAGATCTCTTTCCGGTTAAGTCTACAGGGGTGTCACAGGTCTTCGATTGTGTAGACGACACCATATTTAACTTCCTGCGGGAAGAAGTAATTCAGTTTCTTATCTTCTGTAATTATACCCCCGCTTCGAAGAAGTGGGGGCTATATAGGAATCGCCCTGTACGTCCGTACGTCCGTCCATCCGTACGTCCGTCCGTACATCTTTCCGGACATGAAATTCTTGTGTGCGCAACTCCTCCTACATTTATCAATCAATTTGGACAAAACTTTTCAGACATCATCACTACTAAGTGAACATGCGCATATTCCAAGATTTTTGATCTGCGACAATTTTAACCAGGTTATCTCCCTTTGACTTAGATTTATTATGTCTTTCCGTTCGAACAAATTCTTGTGTGCGCAACTCCTCCTACATTAATGAACCGATTTTGATGAAACCTTTCAAACATCATCTCTACTAAGTGAACATGTGCATATTCCAAACTTTTTGATCTGCGACAATTTTAACCAGGTTATCTCTCTTGAACTTTGATTTAATATGGGTTTCTGCATGAAATTCTTGTGTGCGCAACTCCTCCTACATTTATCAATCAATTTGGACGAAAGTTTACAGACATCATCACTACTAAGTGAGCATGCGCATATTCCAAAATTTTGGAGCTGTGGCAATATTAACTAGGTTATCTCCCTTTAACTTAGATTTATTATGGGTTTCTACATGAAATTCTTGTGCGTGCAACTCCTCCTACATTTATCAATCAATTTGGACAAAACTTTTCAGACATCATCACTACTAAGTGAACATGCGCATATTCCAAGATTTTTGATCTGCGACAATTTTAACCAGGTTATCTCCCTTTGACTTAGATTTATTATGTCTTTCCGTTCGAACAAATTCTTGTGTGCGCAACTCCTCCTACATTAATGAACCGATTTTGATGAAACCTTTCAGACATCATCTCTACTAAGTGAACATGTGCATATTCCAAACTTTTTGATCTGCGACAATTTTAACCAGGTTATCTCTCTTGAACTTTGATTTAATATGGGTTTCTGCATGAAATTCTTGTGTGCGCAACTCCTCCTACATTTATCAATCAATTTGGACGAAAGTTTACAGACATCATCACTACTAAGTGAGCATGCGCATATTCCAAAATTTTTGAGCTGTGGCAATTTTAACTAGGTTATCTCCCTTTAACTTAGATTTATTATGGGTTTCTACATGAAATTCTTGTGCGTGCAACTCCTCCTACATTTATCAATCAATTTGGACAAAACTTTTCAGACATCATCACTACTAAGTGAACATGCGCATATTCCAAGATTTTTGATCTGCGACAATTTTTACCAGGTTATCTCCCTTTGACTTAGATTTATTATGTCTTTCCGTTCGAACAAATTCTTGTGTGCACAACTCCTCCTACATTAATGAACCTTTCAAACATCATCTCTGTGTGCGCAACTCCTCCTACATTAATGAACCGATTTTGATGAAACCTTTCAAACATCATCTCTACTAAGTGAACATGTGCATATTCCAAACTTTTTGATCTGCGACAATTTTAACCAGGTTATCTCTCTTGAACTTTGATTTAATATGGGTTTCTGCATGAAATTCTTGTGTGCGCAACTCCTCCTACATTTATCAATCAATTTGGACGAAAGTTTACAGACATCATCACTACTAAGTGAACATGCGCATATTCCAAAATTTTTGAGCTGTGGCAATTTTAACTAGGTTATCTCCCTTTAATTTAGATTTATGGGTTTCTACATGAAATTCTTGTGCGTGCAACTCCTCCTACATTTATCAATCAATTTTGACGAAACCTTTCAAACATTATCACAACTAAGTGAACATACGCATATTCCCAAATTTTTGATCTGCGACAATTTTAACCAGGTTATCTCCCTTTAACTTGGATTTATTATGGGTTTTCAAATGGGATTCTTGTGTGTGCAACTCCTCCTACATCAATGAACCGATTTTGAATACATGTTGCACATTGTAAATGTGTTTTTCCAAATGTAAACCATATATGTGTGGGGTCTTTAAGTATTCAGTGCTGTTCTGTGGAAGGCCACATGCAAATACAAATTTCAACAACAAAAAATGATCTTTATGTATACATTTCCTTATGGCCTTCGCCTACATGATCAGAAGTGCATTCCTCTAAAAACCCAAAGCGGGGGTATTAATCACCTTCAGTGATAGTTCTAGTTTTAACTGTTTGTGTTTATTCACATACTTTTAAAACACATCAGGAGAAGATGTGTTGAGAGTTTCTCTGCGTTGAATGAGCAGGCTAAGATCTTAGTTGTAGCCTTACCTTCATCTTTTGCTGTTTGCTCTGACACAGTTGAGAAGATAATTTCTTATTCAGGGTGAATTTAGACTCATGGTCTTATGTAATTTTAAGTACTGTGACGCAACGTCTATATGGAAAGGAATTTTGTGATCGTTTGTACCTTTTAAAAATTTTTTCCAGACCTATTTATATATCTCTCTGTCTTAACTAATGTTAAGTGGAAGTTATTCTGATGTTTAACATTTGACTAAGTGGAAATCTTGCTACAGTCACTTTAGTTTTCCAGACTAGTCTTTGATGGTAAGCTTTCATTAATGTAGGATTAAGCTACAAGAAAGCATCAATACTCGACTCTTTAAGTTGGGGTCTATTGACAAACACCAGCAGAAAGAGTAGGAGAGGTTGTCCTAGACTCAGATTGTCTATAGGACTCATAGTGAAGGTATAGGTATACATAAGTCTTTGATGGTAAGCTTTCATTATTGTAGGATTAAGCTACAAGAAAGCATCAATACGTGACTCTTTAAGTTGGGGTCTAATCGACCACACCAACAGAAAGAGTAGGAGAGGTTGTCCTAGACTC
Source organism: Pictodentalium vernedei (assembly GCA_031216915.1). Lineage (NCBI taxonomy): Eukaryota > Metazoa > Mollusca > Scaphopoda > Dentaliida > Dentaliidae > Pictodentalium > Pictodentalium vernedei. The sequence goes on along the minus strand of CM062295.1, from coordinate 278,659,234 downwards.
AGTTCGTCTATAAGGAACCATAGCGAAAGTATAGGTATCTCTCCTATATATTTCTTTAGGATTGTCTATACACCCACTTGGATAGGGGGTTTCTGTCTGTTTGAGTTACTGATCAAACACCCCTGAGCTGGTGGCTCGAGGCTTTTATAGAGCTTGGTCCGACCATTTCTGACTGGAACTGGATAAGTAGGTTGTAGCCTTACCTTCATCTTTCAGTCGAAAAGCGAGCGTTCGGCAAAGTAGCGAGTATAGTTCTTTAGATCACTTGTTTGTGAACTATATAATATCTCATGGGATTAATGATAGGATACACATATCCCACAATTCTTTTTCATCTGGCTGGTTCATCTGTTGTTTCACAGAGTGAATTAGCCAGCTGTTTAGCTCACTTTTATCTGTTATCTGACGCATTAACAGCGGAAATTTTATGCGCCAGACATGGTTGTGCAGAGCAGCTATGAATGTTATTTCGATGGGTCGCGTACGCACATGTCCCCTCCATTTATTCTTAACTGGAGTGGTAGACGTTTTTCGCTCTAGACCTGTTTTGTTTTAGAGAATCTTTTAACATAAGGTCAAGTTTGGATTAGACGCAGATCAGAGTTATCAGAAGAGAATACCTCTTCTTTTGTCATTAATTTCCAACAGAAGGGACGTTTACGTTCATTCTATTGTTTAATAAATCAGTTAGCTATTCGTACTGCTTAGGTAAATTTATCTTCCAATCAGCAGTCAGTGCTTAAGATTTCAGCGCATGAAGTAAAGTGCTGGCAGCATCTTGGGCTTATTCTAACTGTATGGCTATTACATGATCTTATATAGAATCACTTCAAGATAGTTAAGTTTGCGACGCACAGGAATAATAGTTTCCATTATTTGTGTCACCAGTATTAGGCATTTGAGCACAATTGATGCTCAGCCATTTTCATGGGAATGAATGATAGGATAGGTGTATCCCTCAATTCATTTGTCTCTATTGATTACATTGAGGTTATAGTGTCTGTTATTGTACATTCTCCAGAAGCTTCCCCCACAAGAGGGTTTTCTTCTTCAAGGGAAGTTTTGTTCTCACGTCATTCTCCGTTCTCAGAGGCATTACGGAGTATGTCAGACGTGAAAGAGCTTTGTGGTCACTATATTATTGCTGTCTGTACCAGCGATTATTAATGTGGGTGAGGAGGTTTCAACATAAGTCGAATTCCCCCCTCCTCCTCCAAACCCCCACCCCCCCACCCCCACCCCCCACACACTCACACATTGTCGCGTATATATATCTTAATACATACAATGCGTTTGGGTCGTGCTGGATGGCGCCCTCATTGGCATATGCAGTTCTGTGGCATTAGTAGCCGGTTAATCATACCTACCTCCATTTCTAGATCCTGGTCTCTATTTTGTCGGTTCTCAAATCGCATTTTCTCACGTGTTTATAGTTGTAGATACCAAATAGTACACATTGGAGAGTGTTCTTACCAGATTTAATATTACAGAGGCCTCCTGTGAATGATCTTGAAGCGTGTTTTCTCTGCAGAGATTGTTCATCGTATCTCGCTTTTGTATGTGTGTGTTATATTATTATTTCACTGCTTTTGTCGTACCTGTATATGCCATATGCAGTGCATATTTTGTAGCGGTTAATGTTATTTACCAAAATCATCGCTATAGCCTTGGCTTGTGAAATGGCATTAAGCACCATTTATTATTCATGAGTTAATTTTTGAGTGCCTGATCGATATTTATTTATATCGTTTCCGGGTTCTGATTATTGATTCCAGAGTTCTCTCTTTCTTTTGAAGATATGTTAAAAAAAAAGGGTGGTGGGGGGAGGTCATTTTGTCCACTTCTCTGGCTTATTGGGTTTGTAACTATTAAGGAAGCTGTTTTCTCCATACTATATTCAATATGCCAATCTAATTTTTAGGGCTTAGTCCAGACTAGTCTTAAAAATTGTTTATTGTTACATCCTAATTAACATGATTTCATGCTCGAATTTAGGATTTACATAATTGGGATCCATATCAGGATATGTCTCTTCTATTATGGTATAAAGAGACATACATGTAAATTCTAATTATTCTAATTTCTTCATCATGGATTGAAGGATTTGATCTATGTTGATCTACTATTTTGGAAGTTCTAGGCCTTCCACCTTTTTACGATTCAGTTAAGTCTGGATCATTGGTTACAGTATAAAAATATGAAAAAATTTCAAGTAATTTATATATTTTTTATACTTACCAATGACCCAGACGGGAATGGCCCTCCCATGAGTGGGCAGTACTGGGCACTCATACCTCCCCGCTGAATTATTATAATCTTTTTTACAAAGAATGATGATTGGCGCCAGATTCGGTGACTTCCTGGCGTCTGCGCATGTGCAGAGGGTAAATATAGGACTTCTAATTCTCGGTTTTTGCATGCAAATTTTGGGGATTGGGGGGCAAAATTTGTGTTTGGCCCTAGATATTTTGGGGTTAGCACCAGCTAAGTCTGGGTCATTGGTAAGTATAAAAAATGTATAAATTACTTTAAATTTTTTCATATTTTCTGATCTGATTGCAGTCATAAACACATACCTCTAATCGGATATGTTATGGGGAAGGCTCAGAGGGGAAGAACTTGATTTTCAGGTTTGTTGACTGTTACTAAAATTGGCACTTTTTTGTTTCTGAGCAATTCCTTTAGTTCTATTTATCACAGTTCAACCAAACTTGCAGAAAGTAATCACATATGGACAGTAAATTATCCAATTGATTTTGAAATTGGTGGTCACAAGGTCAAAGGTCACAGGAGTGTTATTATAAATTGAACTTAGTTGAAAGTTGCTCTCAGATCAAGAACTTTGTTTTATATGTCACATTTTCTAGATTAGGTAACCCCATGGGAGAGAAAGATGTTGTAATCTGCAACCAAAAAGTCGCAGAACTGTTACTGTAAATAGAACTTGGTAAAAAAAATGTTTTTCGAACAATAACTTTTGTTTTACATGATACAAAACCACCAAATTTACAAGATTGGGTACCTTCATGAAAACAGAAGAACTCTATTGATTCTTAGAGGTCAAGGTCCCTCACAAAAGATAGCACTTGTGCTGATTTTCAAGCATGGTACTGTTACTGTAACTGTTTTAAAAATAGGCATTCAGGCAATATCATGATTTGACTTGTGTATCTGCGATCCTCTCGTATTGGATTTTTTCTTTCTATTTCAGTGGGATGGAACGGTAGGTCAGTGGACTTACACTAATTATGATTCAGATGATAATACTATACTATCCAGCAGTGATGATAATGATGACCATGACTTGGACGTTCCCCTTCGAAGAAGTAAAAGACTAAAACAGAAGAGGAGACTGAAACGAAAGGAGGATCTAAAAGCAGAGAAATCTTCTTATGTTCGAGGCTTATTTGAGTGAGGTTTTGAGAGAAGATTTGTTGCCTGTTTTAAAGATATTTTCTTGCAAATTTCCTTCCATTTTAAACAGCTAAACAAAATCAGTGCACATTAGAAAAACACTATTTTTACACTGTAAACCAATGGCCCAGACTAGCTGGTTTTTAACGCAAAGTTATCAAGGGTCAACCCCCCCCCCCCCCCAATCCCCAAAATTTGCTTGCAAAACCGAAAATTAAAAGTCCTATCTGGCCCTCCATACATTTACTCTCAGTGCCCTAAAAGTCATCAACACTGAAATGACATCTGTGCTTTAAAATCTCCTTTTTTGAGGATGCCAGACACAAATCAATGCAAGAATTGGTGGATACAAGGCTGTTATTGGATGAAAGAAGTGTTCAACGGTTTTTTTGGACGTTCAGGGCTGTAACTTTATAATATTTATAAAATTATTTTATGTTTCCCAATTTCGCCTGACATCATCATTTTTAAAAATGATTATTACACTGTGTGCTAAGTATTCCTTCCCTATCCTTCCATGAACCCTTCCTGTTAAACTCTTAAGCTTTTTGGTGGTTTTTTATTGAAATTTTTTATTGAATTTCTTGGGAGTTTAACATTTATTACAGAATATTATTCTGTTTTTTCCCCAGGGTTACGTCCTCACCCTAGCGGTGTGAGGCCGTTTAGGCTTGCATCTTCTATCCAATGTATCGTTTTTTCTTCGTATGAAGATCTAGCTTTGCATTTGATAGCATTTCAATTGGTTCTGACTTTGGGCCTTTTTTGGTGCCTGATGTTTTGTTTACATTGACGTTGTTTACATTTTCAACATTCTCGTATTTAGGTAGTTTCTTATATTCTATTACTGTAATATACTGTAGAATACATGGATTATTATTCCGGTAGTGTAGCTCATAAAATTTTGGATTTTGTCCACACTTAGGCTCTATCGGGATGCCCTTGGGCTCTTCATGGTCCCTTTGAGAACTTGGGCGTTTTTTTTTTAAAATGTTTGTTTACAAAAAATATTTTGAATTTAATTATGATTGTTATTATTCATGTATCTCAGTTATATATATATATATATTGTTGTGGAGTTTGGAGGACTGATATCGACTTTAGTTGATACACTCCTGCAGACTCTTGTCATTCTTGTGTAGCACTGGGATGACTGATGTTGGAGTTGGGTGTCGCAGTACGCTGTTGGCAGTGAGGTTTTGAGGATCAGAGCCTCTTACCATGTTTTAATTCATTCTGTCAGTTTCTATTTCAGAGGAACATGAACATGGTGATGATATTCTGACTCCCATCCAAGTGTGCTACCGTTGTCGCGCTCCGTGGAGCATATAGAGCTAGCTGCAGTGCTCATTATTGCAAGAGTTAGGGCCTTTGGGTAAAGGAGTTAATCTCTTGCAAGCAGCTAGCTTGACCGGTGAAGCGGTACTCCATCCGTGGGTGCCGTGACGCCGGGTAAGTCCGTTGCAGTCTAAGAAGTGGATTGGGTAGAGCGAGCACTATAATATAAATGCTCACCCAGCGACGTTGGAAATAGGGAGGAAGTCTGCAAGTTCTGGTACTCGGCAAGGTCTGATAGACCGCGAGTGGGAGAGGCCCCCCTCTCTAATATAGCAACGTCTGGTGTCAGATGTTGTTTTGAGAATCTTGCACAAGCCGGAGCATATGTCCGCCCTCCACTTGGGACACTCTATTTAGTCTGCAGCCGTGGTCAGCTTCAGTTAAGGCTTCCTCCACTACGTTTCATGAGGCCAAAATGAAGTTTTCTGGTTGGAATCTTGCACGAGACGTAGCACATGTCTGCCCGCCACTCGGGATGCTCCGTCTAGTCTGCAGCCAGGGTCGGCTTCAGTCACGGCTTCCTCCGCTATGTTATTTAAGTACACACAACCGCATCCTAGTTACCCGACTTCGGATATCCAGCCTGCTGCACGAAGAAGGAACCACTCTTCGCCCGTGAAGTCGGACCATCCGGTAGCTTGGGAGACGAGACCTTCATCATCGGGACGCTCGGAGAAAGGATCCATTTCCAACACACCATCCCAGGAGCAGCATGCGGCTAAGGAATGGAAATCCGCTGCTCCTCAGGCCACGATGACGGACTTGCTGTCACAGATTGCGCAGCTAATGAGCTGTCGGACAGTGCTGGGTCGGTCCAGTCGTCTGTTCGCTCAGATGCAATGGACCGAGATTCGCAGCTGATTCTCTCGGATGGTAAAAGGGATAAGGGAGAGGATTACCCTTCCCTTTCGGAACAGTACATGGTTGCGATGGCTTTCATCCATCAATACTACCATGCTTTTGTTCCACCGAATCAGAATGCTGCGACGACAAGAGAGAAACTGCTGGCATTGTTAGGTGCAGACTTTATCTGGACAAAGGAGGAAGTCCTTTCTTTTCCGGTTCAGTTTATGCAGGTGTCGCAGGCCTTCGGCCGTATAGACGACGCCGTATTTATCCTCTTGAATGCAAGGAAGAAGGCGGTTTCTTATCTTCATCTTCCATATACATACCGCTTTTCCAACCACGTTCAGTTAAAAACGGTCGTTGAAGATGTTCAGAGAGTTCTTCTGCGTTTGGATGAGTAGGCCGGGGATGTAGAGGAATCCTTACCTGTATCTTTCACTATTCACTCAGACACAATTGAGATGGCAATTTCTTCAAATAGAGCGAATTTGGACGTTATGTCTTATGCAGATCACCTTACAAGAGCTATGACACAACGTCTCAAGGGAAAGGAATTTGAGGACGTTCGTACCTCTCTTAGAGTTCTTTCCAGGGCAGTTATGCGTACCACGTATGACTCCGCCCTAACATTGACTAATCTGGAGTTAGTCATACGTGATGCTGCCCTTGCGTCATCATCACTGATAAGATGACAAGGTGAAAAGCTCTCTCCGAGTCGCTACGGTTTCTGGACATTTTATTTTCGATGACTAGCTTTCATTAGTCTATGAACAGGCTACTAAGAAAGCGTCTAGTGCTCTGCTTTTGAAGTCGGTGTATCAACGTTCCATTTCAGCAGACAAGAGTAAAGGAGGACGTTCCAGACAAAAATTGTCAAATGGAAACTCCTCACGAGGGTACAAGAAACCCTCTTGTAATTACTCTGGAGGTCATCAGTATAGCGACTCAGGAAAGGGGCATAGGTCTGATCGGGACTATAGGTCAGATGCCCCTAGGCCGACGAGACAAGGTTTTTTTGTGGGGAGGACGTGGTTCCTCCTCCTGTAAGCCTCTCAGATCATACAGGTGATGGTTTAGACCTCTGTTGCTGGCCTGTTGGTGGAAGGTTATCAAGCTCCGCAGAAAACTGGATAACTATCACGGAAGATCAGTGGGTGAGAAGTGTAGTCTTGGACGATTTACGGCTATCATTCCGAGTTAAACCCACTAACAAGTTGTCCGCATTGGACAAATCTTCCATCAAATTCTTGCCTAAGAGAGTTTTTCCTACCGGAGGTATAAGCTCTCTTATCAAGGGAAGCAATACAGGTCATTGAGAATCAGGATTCTCAAGATTTTTACAGTCACCTTGTTCCTTGTACCAAAGCCAGACGGCTCGTTCCGACCGGTAATAGACTTTAGCTGGATAACAAGTTTATCATGGCTCTAAAAGTTTATTTATGGAAGTCATTCAGTCGGTAAAAGCGAGCATTCGAGTGATCGACTGTGCAGCAAGCATAGATCTAAGATCCGTACTTTCATGCCCTGGTACATCCAGCATTCTAAAAGTACCTACGGTTCGCTGTACAAGGGAAGGTGTATCAGTTCAGAACAATATGCTTTGGTCTGAATCTGGTCCAGTGGGCGTTTCACTCGAATAATGAACTCGGTAATGTCTTACTTACGAGCTCATTTGTCTGCGGTAACGTCGGCTTACTTGGACGACCTTCTGCAGGGATACACCAACAGAATTATTCTTCAGAACGATGTTCAGAGTCTGCTTCCATTACTCCGACATCTCGGTTTCATCGTAAATGAGAAAAAGTCGGATCTATCTCCGTACAAGTCATCTATTCACTTGGGATTGAGCTTTGAGACTCACAACAATCTGGTTTATCTGCCATTACCCAGAGCGAAGTTAGTCAGTTGTTATACTCGCTTTTGTCTACACTCGGATGCATTAATAGTGAGGGAATTCATGCGACTGTTGGAGTTGTGCGGAGTGGCTGTGGATCTCATTCCGATGGGCCGACTGCACGCACGTCCCTCCAGATATTCTTTACTCGGAACTGGAATGTGAAGACACTTGAAAGCTTGAACCAGTATTGTTTTAATGGACCTAGTAAAACGTGGGTTCAAATTGGGCAGATATTCAGTGGTTAACTCCGGGATTTACGCTGCAACTGCCGGATCCAGTTTTCACGATTATGACGGATGTGAGTCAGACAGGTTGGAGCGCGACCCTAAGTCCCGCATTCTTGAAGTGTCAGGGTCTTTGGGACCCTCAGTTTCAGGAGAAACACATAAATATCAACAAGATGATGTTAATTATAGATATCAGATAGTACACATTGGGGAGTGTTGTTACTGGAATTTATTGTACACCTGAATGGGGTTGCCTGTGGGTTACCTCGGAAGTGTGTTTACTCTCCAGAGATCGTTCATTGTGGTTCGATTGGTCATGTGTATGTTATATATTATATCACCTGTTTTCGACCTATCTGCATATGCCATCTCAAATGTATGTTATGTTGCGGGCAATATTAATTACCGGGATCATCGCTATAGCCATAACTTCTGAAGTGGTGTTAAGCACCAGTTATTAATAATAATTAATACCTGAGTGCCTGTTCAGTGAATATTTATATTGTTTTTAGCTCAACTTTGGTGAAGCCAAATTTGAGCTTTTTTCATGGCCCGTCGGCCGTCTGTCCATCTGGCCGTCTGTCCGTATGTCAACAATTGGATACGGCTCGGGCTAGAGGCCGTATTTATGAACCGATCTTTACGAAACTTCTTGGGTACCTTTGTTATGACCGTGGGATGAGAACGAGTGTTTTGGGGTGCAGCCCGAAATTCAAGATGGCTGCCAGGCACCATTTTGTACCGACGATGCAGAAATCTGTTTTTTGTACAGAACTTCCATATGAAAGCTCTGATTTGAATAATTTTTTGTATGAATGTTTAGTACCATGCGATACATCACATATAATACAGGTTTTTTTCTTGTGCGTGAATTGTGCAAATTAGACTAATTTTGATGTTTTTTGGTGTTACTTTCAGCACTGTAAGTGCAAATGCCAATACGGCTCGGGCTAGAGGCCGTATTTATGAACCGATCTTTACGAAACTTCTTGGGTACCTTTGGTATCACCGTGGGACGAGAACGAGTGTTTTGGGGTCCGGTCCGAAATTCAAGATGGCCGATGGCAGCCATTTTGTACAAAATTAGGTGCAATCAGATTTTTGCACAGAACTTCCATATGAAAGCGCTGATTTGAATAATTTTTTGTGTGAATGTTTAGTACCATGGGATACATCACATATAATACGGGTTTTTTTCTCGTGCAGAAATTATGTAAATTAGATTAACTTTGATTTTTTCAGTGCGACTTACACACAGTAAGTACACATGTCAATATGGCTCAGACTAGAGTCTGTATTTATGAACTGATCTTCACGAAATGTCTTGGGTACCTTTGTTATCACCTTGGGATGAGAACAAGTGTTTCTGGGTGCGGTCTAAAATTCAAGATGGCTGCCAGTGGCCATTTTGAACCAAAATTAGGTCTAATCAGTTTTTATGTACACAACTTCTATACAGCTCAGACTAGAGACCATATTTATGAACCAATCTTTACGAAACTTCTTGGGTACCTTTGTTATCACCGTGGGATGAGAGCGAGTGTTTTTGGGTATGGTCTGAAATTCAAGATGGCCACCAGCAGCCATTTTGTACCAAAATTAGTGCAATCAGTCTTTTGTACAGAACTTCTGTATGAAAGTTCTGATTTGAATAAATTTTTGTATGAATGTTTAGTAACATGGAATACATCACATATTGTAAGGGGTTTTTTTTCGTGCAGAAATTATGCAAATTAGATGAACTTTGATTTATTCAGTGCTACTTACACAATTTAAGCACACATGTCAATACAGCCCAGGGCAGAGGCTGTATTTATGAACCGATCTTCACAAAACTTCTTGGGTACCTTTGTTATCACCTTTGGGATGAGAATGAGTGTTTCTGGGTGAGGTCCAAAATTCAAGATGGCTGCCAGTGGCCATTTTGTACCAAAATTAGGTCCAATCAGTTTTTGTCACAAGTTCTATACAGCTTGTATTTATGAACTGATCTTCACAAAACTTCTTGGGTACCTTTATTTTCACCTTGGGACAGGAACGAGTGTGTTTTGGGGTGCCTTTGTTATCACTGTGCTATTAGAACAAATATTTTCGGGTTCAGTCAGACCCACTCTGGGACTAAGATTTCTTTTCTAGTTTAGCATCTGACTGTCACCCACCTTTACAATACTTTACCTATACATTTGTTACAGGCAATGGTCAGTATTTATGTACAGACCGTTACAATACTTTATATGTACCTTTGTTATCGGGTCATTACTTAGATGTTTGTCTTTGCTGTGTCACATACTATACATGTCTTTGTCTTGAGAAGTTGAGCTACAGTGTCATTGACACTTTCATTTGGTACCGCTTTTACTGATTCCAGAGTGCTCCCCTCTTTCTTTTTGAAGGGGGGTGATTTTTACCTCTCCTCTGGCTTGATAGGTATGTAACTATGAGTGAAGCTGTTTTGTCCGTAATTATATCCTGCATTCAGCTGGAGTTTTATTGTCTATGGCGTATGTTTGTGGGGGATATTCTCTCATTCTCAAATATGCCATTCTAATTTTTGGGGCTTAGTCTGGGCTAACCTTAAAAATTAGGAACTCGTTACATCCAGTTAGCATAGTCTTCATGCTAAGTATTTGGAATTACTTGAACTGGGCTCCTTTTGTATGATATGTCTTCTCTATTACTGTATAGAGAGAAATACATGTAATTCCTAATAATTTTAATTTCCTTTCACAGGATTGGAACTATGTTGATCTACTAATTCTGAAGTCCTAGGCCCTCCACCTTTTTACGATTCAGCTAGTCTGGGCCTTTGGTTTACAGTGTAAAAATATTACAAATTCATAGTAATTTGTATATTTTTTATACTTACCAATGGCCCAGACGAAGATGGCCCTCCCATGAGTGGGCACTCATACCTCCTTGCTGAATTTTTATGTAGTACTCTCTTCTACAAAGAATGATGTTGGCACCAATTCTGGTCACTTCCTGACGTCTGCGCATGCACGGAGAGTAAATGTATGGAGGGCCAGATAGGACTATTAATTTTCAGTTTTGCAAGCAAATTTTGGGGGATTGGGGGGTTCAAAATTTGTGTTTGGCCCTTGATAACTTTGAGTTAAGCACTAGCTAGTCTGGGCCATTGGTAAGTATAAAAAATATACAAATTACTATGAATTTATAATATTTCAAGGATTTTAAGACTTATGAATGATGAAATAAATTATTGAAATGGATTTGTTAGGTCCAGAAGTCTTGCCAGTCAAATCGAAGGCAGATACGTAAAATATGTATGAGTTTAGTTTTTCAACCGGATGGTGCCTCACGAAAAGAGAAGCTAAATTATTAAGCTGCTCTTACTACCTTATGACAGTGATGAGTGTTTTAAGACACAAGATGACAACATGTAAATTCTTCAAAATTTAAATCCAATTAATTCAAAATGCACTTCATTATGTCTTTTTTTCTGAGATCCTTGCAAGTTCTTCAGTTCAAAATATATTTTTACGGCCTTACAAAAACATGAAAATGTCATCTGAAACACCCTTCACTTAACATGAAAGACAGACCACACTTGCCAACAAAATTCTTCAATAACTAATTTTTTCCAGTTTTTGCAGCAAAATATAGCTCACTGGAATGAGCACAGTGAGCTTGTTACAATGAGGGGTCATAAGCTATGTTTTTGACACAGAAAATGAAAATTAAATGGTAATTTTTGTGAATAGTGCTGATTGGTTTTGTCCATTACTTTGGGTAAAAGGTTAACAGGAACATAAAACAGACTTATTGTTTGCTGCATTATCTGCAGTCTTTTGTATTTTTGTAATAGTGCACTTTTGCTTTAACCATGTTGGAAATGGATTAAAAGAAGTAACATTTCTCATTTCACAAACATGGTTTCATGTGGTTTTCTATTCCACACTACAGGGTTTGCATGGGTCCTTGAAAGTGCTACAAGTGCTTGAATTTTAAAACAGAAATTTGAAGCCCTTGAAAATACATGAAAATCAGACTGGGGGGAAAATTGTAGAAAGTCTTTGAAAAAACCCATTTAGGGTGTTTGGCACATTTGGGTTGGAATGTGTACTTACAAGCTATTGTATTCCTGAGTTTTTATGTAAATTGCAGGTGTTTTTTTTTTTTTTTTATCCCTTGGACAAGTATTTCACATGACAAAGATTCTTGGGAAGCTCTCTAAGATAACTTACCAAAGTTCACTGTCAGGTGGCGATATTATTATTTAGGAATACATGTAAAAAATGTTAAATGGTTTGTATGTATACATACATCAGTGATGATTAAAAGTGCAGGAAAATTGAAATGCCTTTGAAGGTCTTGTCTTTTTGTTCTCTTCAGGGATGTACAGCCCCATTTCAAGCAGCAGTACCCACTTCACTTGTTTTGTGGCTGGTAAGAACAGGTACTTCAGTGTACAGACGGGTCCCAGAGTACAATGTTGAACATCACTCTTGATAAGACATTATGGGCATTAAAACATTGATTTTTATCCAAAAATGTATTTGACGTAACTCTTGGGTATATAAGTATATGTTTAATTTTGGAAAAATGGTATTGTCAGAAATATATCAATTTCTGTAATCATTAGTGCAAGCATAAGCCAAGTGCAGATTCAATAATAAAAAAAATATTACAGTGAAACCCACTTAATTGGATATGTCTTAATTGAATAACTCTTTAATTGAATATAACTTGCAAACATGAAACCATTTACCATGCCTTCAGTACATTTTTGACCATGTTTTCATGTAGGTCATACAGTAAACTCCTATTAATTGGTTAAAAAATCTGGTAATATGTTGAGAAATTACCCTGCCAATCCATAAAGTACCTTTATTAGTCCCCCACTGTTCACCATGAAGGGGACTATTGAATTGAACTCCATCCGTCTGCCTGTCCGTCCGTCCGTCCGTCCATCTGTCCGTCTGGGCCAACATTGGGGGTTTACGGGATATTATTATTAGGGGCTACCTCCAAATTAAGGTAGTGTTAGGGTTAGGAGTGGGGTGGGGTTAGGGGTAGCCCAAGAGTAGGGCTTAGGGTTGGGGAGGATTAGGTCCTGGGGGGGGGGGGGGGGGGGGGTCAGGGATAGGGTTTTAGTTTTAGTAGCCCTTAAACCGAAAAATAGCTCCTAATCCTATTGGTTTGGCTAGGGTGGGTTTGGGTCAGGGGTGGGTTAGGGATAGGGGTAGCCCTAGAATAGGGCTTAAGGTTGGGGGTTAGGTCCTGGGGGTGGGTGGGGGTCTGGGTGGGCTTTTAGGGTCAGGGTGGGGTAGGGTTAGGGTTAGGGTGTGGTTTTGGGGTGGATGGGTGGGGTTAGGGTTAAATATAAGTTCTAGGGTGGAGGGGTGGGGTTCTGGGTAAAATAAGGTTTTGGACATACAAAATGTTTTTTTGGTAGCCCATAAACCAAAAATGTTGGAGCATCCGTCCGTCCATCCGTCCGTCCGTCCATTCATCCTTCTGTCCTGTTACCACCTGTATCTCAGAGATGGCCGACTGGCGGACCTTTTTGTTGGAAATTGCGGATAATTCATTATACGCTCAGAACTTCTGAACTACAATTCCGATTTCCATAATTTTGGGTATGGAGGTCTAGCAGCATAAGATAAATAACATATCATGCAGGTTATTTCTCATGCATAAATTATGCAAATTAGCCTAACTTAACCTTTTTTTCGGGTAATATTTTTGTGCGTATTATGTTGTGTACTGTTACACCTGTATCTCAGAGATGCTTTGATGCTTTTTTTCAGATTTGAAGGGAATAGACTTAAGATAAATAACATATTATACAGGGTTTTTTTTCTTGTGCAGAAATTATGCAAGTTAGCCTTACTTAACTTTTTTACGGGTATTTGGATGCTTCCAGTAAAACCACAGAAATATGGGTAATATTGGGACAAGTTTGTTGAGTTGTTCTGTTGATATTCATATTTGTTTGGGTTTTATTGAAGAAACATAAATTATTTCACAATAATCCACCTACCATGGGGGACGATTGGCGGATCGCTGGCGATCGGCGTTGTACTTGTTTATAGACTTGTTTGGCATCCATACAGGCATTAATCTTTTATATCTTGTTTGACAGAGCCCCATGAGATCTGTCAAACAAGATACAGTGGAACCCTGTTAATTGAATAGAAAGTTTGCCATTGAAAATTATTCAATTAAGAGGAGTATTCAATTAACAGAGATCGTGTCACTTTCCTGTATTCTAGATATAAACTTAGCATTTACTCTATTATATCTTGTTTGACAGAGCTCCATGAGATCTGTAAAACAAGATATAATAGATTAAATGCCTGTATTGAATGTACTGAGGCTAAATAGGTCTATAAACAAAGGAAAACTGGCAAGAGTCAGGGTAATTACTCGACAAATTACAAGATTTTTTATTCAATTAATAGGAGTTTACTCTATAACCTATATTCAAATAACAGGTCAAATTTGTGCTGGAGTTATGGTAAATGGTTTTGTGTTGGGAAATTATATTCAATTAACAGAGTTATTCAGTTAAGAGATATCCAGTTAAGTGGGCTCCACTGTATAATAGAATAAATTCATGGATTATCTCCAGAATACAGAAAATGGCTGCAATAGGTAAACTATGCATTACCAAAAAACTGGGAGTGGGGGGAGTAATATTCTTGATAGAAAGATGTTAATTTTGTGGCTTTTACTGAACTTTTTGGGGTTTTTTTAGCTCACCGAAGGGAGCTCAACTTACCACTTGCCATCCGTCGTCCATCGTCGTCCGTCGTCGTAAACATTTTTCAAACAACTTCTCCTCTGAAACCACAGGTCCGATTTTCACGAAACTTCATGTGGATGTTCATTACTATGTGGCAATTCTGGTTTGTTCAAATGAAATGGCCACACCCCTTGGGGGCTCTGTATGGGGCATAAATCTGATAGCACCGTATGAATTATAGAAAAATTATTTAAAAATCTTCTTCTCCAGAACTAGTGGGCAGAATCTTTTGACACTTGGTATGCAGCATCTTGGTATGGGTCTGATTCAAGTTTGTTCAAATCAAGTCCCACAACCAATATTGGAGCTCACTATGGGGGCGCGAATTTTTACTTAGTGCAATTTAAGAAAACTTCTTTAAAAATCTTCTTCTCCAGAACCAGTGGGCAGAATCTTTTGATATTTAGTATGCAGCATCTTGGTATGGGTCTGATTCAAGTTTGTTCAAATCGAGTCCCTTGATCAATATTGGGGCTCCCTATAGGGGCATGAATTTTTCCTTAGTGCACTTTAAGGAAAAATCTTCTTCTCCAGAACCAGTGGGCAGAATCTTTTGATATTTGGTATACAGCATTTTGGTATGGGTCTGATTCAAGTTTGTTCAAATGGAGTCCCTTGATCAATTTTGGGGCTCACTATGGGGACCTGAATTTTTAGTTAGTACAATTTAAGAAAAAAAATTTAAAAATCTTCTTCTCCAGAACCAATGGGCAGGATCTTTTGATATTTGGTATACAGCATCTTGATATGGGTCTGATTCAAGTTTGTTCAAATTGAATCCCCCGTTCAATATTGGGGATCACTATGGGGGTGTGAATTTTTACTTAGTGCAATTTAAGAAAAAATCTTTAACAATCTTCTTCACCAGAACCAGTGGGCAGAATCTTTAGATATTTGGTATACAGCATCTTGGTATGGGTTGGATTCACGTTTGTCCAAATTGAGTCTTTTGATCAATATTGGGGCTCACTATGGGGGCGTGAATTTTTACTTAGTGCAGTTCAAGAAATATTTCTCCAGAACCAGTGGGCAGAATCTTTTAATATTTGGGTATGCAGGATGCTAGTATGGGTCTGATTCAAGTTTGTTTAAGTTGAGTTTTCTGATTGGACCTAATTTTGGTACAAAATGGCCACTGGCAGCCATCTTGAATTTTGGACCGCACCCAGAAACACTCGTTGTTGTTCCAAGGTGATAACAAAGGTACCCAAGAAGTTCCGTGAAGATTGGTTCATAAATACAGCCTCTAGCCTGAGCCATATTGACATGTGCACTTACTGTGTACAAGTAGCACTGAATAAATCAAAGTTCATCTAATTTGCATAATTTCTGCACGGGAAAAAAACTCCATACTATATGTGATGCATTCCATGTTACTAAACATTCATTCAAATATTTATTCAAATCAGAACTTTCATACAGAAGTTCTGTACAAAAAACTGATTGCACTAATTTTGGTACAAAATGGCTGCTGGTGGCCATCTTGAATTTCGGACCACACCCAAAAGCACTCGTTCTCATCCCATGGTGATAACAAAGGTACCCAAGAAGTTTCATAAAGATCGTTTCATAAATATAGAAGTTGTGTACAAAAAACTGATTAGACCTAATTTCAGTACAAAATGGCCACTGGCAGCCATCTTGAATTTTGGACCACACCCAGAAAACACTCGTTCTCATCCCAAGGTGATAACAAAGGTACCCAAGACGTTTCGTGAAGATCGGTTCATAAATACAGACTCTAGCTCGAGCCGTATTGACATGTGTACTTCTTACTGTGTGTAAGTAGCACTGAAAAAATCAAAGTTCATCTAATTTGCATAATTTCTGCACGAAAAAAAAGCCTGTATTATATGTGATGTATTCCATGGTACTAAACATTCACACAAAAAATTATTCAAATCAGCGCTTTCATATGGAAGTTCGGCGCAAAAAGCTGATTGCACCTAATTTTGTGCAAAATGGCCGCCATCATCCATCTTGAATTTCGGACTGGACCCCAAAACACTCGTTCTCGTCCCATGGTGATACCAAATGTACCCAAGAAGTTTCGTAAAGATCGGTTCATGAATACGGCCTCTAGCCCGAGCCGTATTGGCATTTGCACTTACAGTGCTGAAAGTAAAACTAAATACATCAAAGTTAGTCAATTTGCATAATTTACGCACGAGAAAAAAAAACTGTATTATATGTGATGTATCCCATGCTACTAAACATTCATCCAAAAAAGTATTCAAATCAGAGCTTTCATATGGAAGTTCTGCGCAAAAATCTGATTGCACCCAATTTTGTACAAAATGGCTGCCAGCGGCCAGGTTGAATTTCGGATCGGACCCAAAAACACTCGTTCTCATCCCACGGTCATAACAAAGGTACCCAAGAAGTTTCGTAAAGATCAGTTCATAAATACAGCCTCTAGCCTGAGCCATATTGAATTGTTGATGGACAAACGGCCAGAGAGACGACAGACGACTGGCCATGGCATAAGCTCAAATTTGACTTACTTCAAAGTTGAGCTAAAAATCTTCTTCTCCAGAACCAGCATGCAAAGTCTTTTGATATTTGGTATACGGCATTCCAGTATGGGCTTGATTCAAGTTTGTACAAATTGAGTCCCTTTGTTCATATTAAGGCTCATTAGGCCAAATAAAAAAAATGAATTGATTCTCAGGCAATTTTGTTTTCAAATCAGTGAGGGAGGGAGGATTTTATTTTTTTTTTTTTTTTTTTCATGTAAAGGGTTGAGTATACTCAGTAAATCTTTTTGCTGTCTTTCCATTTGAAAAAGAGAAAACGTTGTATTTTAGTGTAATTATAGTATACCTTTTATAACTAACTGCCGTAACAACAGCTAAAAGGATTTGTATTTTATTGTTGTTTTTAATGGTATAGATCTGTCAAACATGATCCATTAGAATAGGCCCCAGTAACCAATGCTTGGGGAAGGAGTCCTTCAAAATGGGAAACATGGCACTAAATGATTGGTTAAACTTGAGTTTATATCGAAGTTGCAGCTATTATTAGCCATTGTGCGGAAATATATGACCTTAAACACCAGCAAATAAATAAATAATTAAATCATGATCCAGTATATCAGAATTTGCCTTGTTACAGTTTATGGGAGAGTGCCTCTGGGCACTCTCCCATAAACTGCAACAAGAAAAACCAATTTACTGCAAACACAGCTAAATAATTATATGTCGAGAAATGTGAAAAAATGACCATTCCAAGTTTTCAGAAATTCTTAAAAAAACATGACGTAATAAAAATGTCTAATGAGGAGGTTCAAATCCAACGAGGGAGGGCCTGAGAATCAAAACATTATTTTTTTTTAGCCTTATGGGAATTTGAATTTCAACTTCGTGCAATTTACAATATTTTTATACTGTACCAATGACCCAGACATAGCTGGTGCTAACTCTTAAAAATATAGGGCCAAACACAAATTTTGCCCCCCAATCCCCAAAATTTGCATCTAAAACCAAAGAAAACATGTCCTGAATGGCCCTCCATACTTCACCTCTACTGCGCATGCGCAGTGTCAAGGACGTCCCGAAATTGGCGCCATTAATCATTCTTTGTTTGGCCCTTCATCAGTTAACATCTGACTGATCTTTGTGCTTGTAAATCTCAGTTTAAATGATGCCAGACACATAAATATTAGTGAAATGGTGATTCTAAGGAGGATATAGAAGGAGGAGAGGAAAAATGAGTGACAGAAAATAATCAGGGCTGTAACTTAAAATTTTTTGATGAAATTATGTTAAGTTACCTATTTTCGAGGCAACAGCCTGTTGTGGTCATTCTTGTTATCAAGATTACACTGCTTATTCAGTGTTTTCCTCTCTCCTTTTCCTTTAAGTCCCCTCTTGCTATTCTCCCATGCTTTTGGCATATTTTCTGTAATATTATTACTAAAATTTCTTGGGAGTTTTAGCTGGATAACAGAATGAATTCTGTTCTTTTCCCCATGTTTACGTCTTCACCTATGGGTGGTTAGGCGTAGTGTTCTGCATCTACCATCTGATGTTCTGCAGTTTCTTCCCTGGAAGTCTCTGTTTTGCATCAGATAGTGTATTATTGGTAACTGATTTCGGGCCAGGGTGCCTGGAGTCTTGATCTAGTGTTTTTACACTTATTGTTTACATTTCCAACAGCCCTCTGTGTGAGGGGGGATTTCTTGAAAATAATATCTTGATGTTAATTTAATCATAACTACATACATTATTATTGTTCGTAAGTGTTGCATAAATTGTTTAAAATATTTTTAGAATTTTTGTCCACACTTAGGCTTGGGATCCATTGGGGCTCAACGTTACTTTTCAGAAACTTGGGCTGTTCTGAAAAAATATTTTTTCAAAAGTTTATGATTCAATTATTTTTTCTATGTTAATGGATCTTGTTATTATGCATTTTGATTGTCAGGGGTTGGTGCGAGTACTAGGACTTGTTTTCTTTTCACAATGAAAGGATATTGTTCAATTGTAATAAGAGGAAATCTTCCTCTGACTTTCATAATCATTGTATAATGTAGTCAGTGTACTCGCACTAACTCCTGTTCTGTATGTGTTGATTACGATGACAACATGGGAAGCGTGTGTCACGGTATGTTAGTGGGGAATTGGCCATTCTGGTCCTTTCCCCACAGGGTCACTCTACTTTATCAATCTCTATTTCAGACGATCATGATCAGGGTGATGTATCCGTGATGTCTTCCAAAAGTGTGCCTCCGTCGTCACAATTAATGAAGAGCTAGCGGAACAGTGCTAATGTAATACGTCAATTGCCTAAGAGGACCCTAGTAGGTTCGACGGCCTTTGACGTCCGCTAGCTCGCCCAGTGTAGCGTCCATTCATCGAATGGTTCGGCAGCCAGGTTCGTCCGTTGCGGTCTAGAAAGGAGTTTTGGGTGATGCGAGCACTATAAAATATCCATGTGCACACCCAGTGACGGCCGATTAGAGGGGAGAACGGAGGAAGCCTTTTAGTCCGGTTCATAGCTCGTCCAGGCCCATCCGGGCTGCGAGCGAGAGAGGCCCCTCTCTCGTACATCAACATCTGGCCCCAGATGTTGTGGTACAAAATGTCTCACATTCGGAGCATACGTCCGCCGCTCGGGATGCTCCGTTATATAGACAGTCTGGAGAGACTGTCAATAAGGCTTCCTCATTCTCATGGCAGGGCACACGACCGCACCTTGGCTACATGACCTCCGATATCCAGTCAACTTCGCCAATCAGAGAATCCTCGGCGACCAGGTCACGCCATCCGATAGCCAGGGACACGAGGCCTGGAGACTCCGGTCGTTCGCATAAGACAGTATGCGGGAGTCAACGTACACGGAGCTTCCAGCGGCAAAGCATCGTAAGACCGCTTCTGCACAGGCCTCGGTGACGGACGTGCTATCCCAAATAGCACAACTTATCGCAGCAACGACAGAATCTCTGTCGCATAATATAATATCCGACGACGCTGGGTCGGGACGCTCCGCGGAAGCATCAGGTGCGGACGTCCGAAAATTTCATACGGTCCGACTGGATGCCGAAAGGGATTCGGAAGCTTTCGAGCTTTCCCTTTTGGAACAACATAAGCTGCTGTATATGTCATCCGACTTCATCTTCTAGAGGTTCTTCGTCGGACCAGAATGCTGCAATACCGGATAAGAAACTGATAGCGTCGGTGGACTTAGAAATTTTTGGTTCGGTTCAGGGACATCGTCCCTCAGTTCCGACACAGTCCAATAATGTCTCAGATACGTTCAATTTATTGAACGACGCTATATATATTTTTTTATATGCTTGCTATGTACAAGCATATCTGGTTTCTTGTTCGCAAAATTACTGAGGTGTCTTTCAAAAGTGTGCCTCTGTCGTCACAGTTAATGAAGAGCTAGCGGCAATTAGTGCTCATGGATTACGTCAATCGCCTAAGAGGTCCCTAGTAGGATCGACGGAGTTGACATTCGCTAGCTCACCCGGTGTAGCGTCCATTCATCGAATGGTTCGGCAGTCGGGTTCGTCCGTTGCGGTCTAGGAAGGAGATTTGGGTGATGTGAGCACTATAATTGACTTTAGTACACACCCAGTGACGACGGATTAGAGGAGAGATCGGAGGAAGCCTGTTAGTCCGGTTCCTAGCTTGTCCGGTCCGTCCGGGCGTCGAGCGAGAGAGGTGCCTCTCTCGTGCAACAACATATGGGACCGGATGTTGTGGTACAGACATTTCACCTTCGGAGCGTATGTCCGCCACTCGGGACGCTCCGTTATATAGACAGTCCGAGTGACTGTCGATAATGCTTCCTCATCCTCACAGCAGCGCACACGACCGCACATTGGCTACGTGACCTTGAATATCCGGCCAGCTTCGGCATTCAGTGATTCCATGGCGAACAGGTCATGCCATCCAGTAGCCAAGGGACACGAGGCCTGCACACTCCGGTCACTTGCATAATAGAAGTATGCACGGGGTAACGAACACGGAGGTTCCAGCGGCAATGCATCGTAAGACCGCTTCTCCACAGGCCTCAGTGACGGACGTGCTATCCAAAATAGCACAGCTTATCGTAGCATCCCAGCAAACGACAGATTCTCGGTCAGATCAGGAATAATCCGACAGCGCTGGGTTGGTGCGCTCCGCTGTTGCATCAGGTACGGACGACCGAATATTTCATAGGGTCCGACAGGATGGCGAAAGGGATTCGGATGTTTTCAAGCTTTCCTTTTCGGAACAACAGAAGCTGCCATACATTTCTTCCGGCATTATCTTCCAGAGGTTGTTCCGTCAGACTACATTGCTGCGATGCTGGATAAGAGACTAATAGCGTCATTGGACACGGAGTTTTGGATCGGTTCAGGGACATTGTCCCTGAGTTGCCGACGCAGTCCAATAATGTCTTTAGAACATTCGAATTATTGAACGACGCTATATATATAAGCTTGCTATCAACATGCTAGTCTAGTTTCTTGTCCGCAATGCTCTATTCTGCCTTTCATGAATTCTAGGAAATAATTGTTTATTGGCAGAACTGGGCTTACCGAGAGTTCCTTTGCATCTAAGGCGGCGAGACTGAAGACTGCAAATTATCTTTTTCGCCGTCTATGTCAATTCCAACCACGATGTTGGAAACGACAGTGATGTATAATAGACTTAACTTAGACGCTTTATCATACGTACACCACCTTACTGAGACGTTTATCATTACGTCTTCAAGAGAAAGAATTCCAGGATATGATCCTCAATGAGATTTCTTTCAGGGGCAGTAGTTTCTCCACGTATAACTCCGCCCTTCAGTGGCAACCTGGAGTTGGTTAGACGTGACACAGCCCTAGCTACATCCACGCGCGTGGATAGTAAGGTGAAGAACTCTCTCAGAGTCGCTTCGGTCTCCGAGAAGCTTCTCTTCGACGGCAACCTTTCAGCAATCTTGAATTGCCCGATATACATGTTCTCTTGTCTATCAAGTGTAACAAGAGATTCAGACGTGGGCAAACATTCGGTGGTTGACTCAGAGAGTTCCACTGTAGTTGCCGGATCCGAGTTTTTCGATTATGACGGATGCCAGTCAAACAGGTTGGGACACAATTTTGATCCCAACGGATTCGAAGTGCCAGGGTCTTTGGGTTCCGCAGTTTTTAGGCAAGCTCCTTACTTCCAAGGAAGAATATTATGTTGGCTTGCACTACGTCATTGGATGAATTTTATTCAGAAACGCATAGATCAAGTAGGCTGCATATTGGTCTCAGCCATCCACATTCACGAATTTTTATCTCAGAAATATTGTATCCATTTCTGGAGACCTGCATTATTTAGGTCCATTATCAGCTGCTCAGAAAGTCGATCACTTAACAATTGCAACTATAGCTATGTAGGCTTTATGTTCCGGCAGTGACTCCGTCCTGCTGCCCTCTTCGCTCTGGGCTATTTGACCCAGGGCAAGAAAAAAAGGGGGGGGGGGGAGGGTGTTCCCTTGGGTCACCTGTTTTATTATGAAAACAAGGGGATTCCTCCTCCAGAGTTAGTAATTCTGAGCTGTTACTGGGATGGTTTCTTAAGTGAAAGTTATGTTTTTAAATTCATTCATGTCATAGTTTTATAGTATAGCATTTGAATATGTCATGTGTCAAACGGATGTTATACTATCCTCGGACACTTTTAAAAGAGTATAAAGAGACTCAATTCTTTGGACTAACTTTATTTATTGGCTTACTTTAAAAATAATTAGTATAAGAATTATACTGGATATTAATAGAACATGGATGTTATGATGCTCAATTATAGAAGGTATTGTGTCTTTCTAATTTGTCATAAATAAGAAAGATTCACGTGAAGCCTATTTCTCCTTTTCTCCTCCAGGAGATGACTCTGTTTTATATAATTGAGCTTATTGGATTTTCCTCTATGTCCTGGGCCCTCCAGCCTTTTTGCTATTCAGCTATGTCTGGGTCATTGGTACAGTATAAAAATCTTAAAAAATTTATAGTAATTTATATATTTTTTATACTTACCAATGACCCAGACGGGGATGGCCCTCCCAGGAGTTGGGAACTCATACCTCCCCGCTGAGGACATAGCGCTTACCAGGCACTGTTGGTAAGAATGATTAATGGCGCCAATTTCGGGATGTCCTTGACACTGCGCATGCGCAGTAGAGGTGAAGTATGGAGGGCCATTCAGGACATGTTTTCTTTGGTTTTAGATGCAAATTTTGGGGATTGGGGGGCAAAATTTGTGTTTGGCCCTATATTTTTAAGAGTTAGCACCAGCTATGTCTGGGTCATTGGTAAGTATAAAAAATATATAAATTACTATAAATTTTTAGCTCAACTTGACAAAGTCAAGCTGAGCTATTGCCATCACTTCTCGTCCGTCGGCGTATGTACGTACGTTAGTACGTTAGTATGTTAGTACGTTAGTACGTACGTCCACAATTTCCTTTGGCACACCTCACAGGTCGCATTTATGATCAGATTACTTTGAAACTTGGTATGCTTGTTTGGGGTGACCTCTAGATGGGAGCTATCGATTTTCTTCAATTTCCATCAAAAAATGTTGCCGCGGCCAACATTCTTAGAACTTAGTTTAGTCAGACCTCAATATTTCCCTTTGGCACACCCTACAGGGCACATTTATGATTGGATTGCTTTGAAACCTGGCATGCTTGTTTGGGGTGACCTCAAGATGGGTGCTATAGATTTTCTTCAATTTCCGTTAAAAAATGTTGCTGCGGCCAACGTTCTTAGAACTTAGTTTAGTCAAACCACAATATTTCCCTTTGGCACACCCTACAGGGCACATTTATGATTTGATTGCTTTGAAACCTGGTATGCTTAGTTAGGGTGACCTCTAGATGGGAGCTATCGATTTTCTTCACTTTCCGGCAAAAAATGTTGCCATGGCCAACGTTCGTAGAACTTAGTTTAGTCAGACCTCAATATTTCCCTTTGGCACACGCTACAGGGCCCATTTAAGATCAGATTGCTTTGAAACCTGGTATGCTTGTTTGGGGAGACGTCTAGATGGGAGCTATCGATTTTCTTCAATTTCTGTCAAAAAATGTTGCCGCGGCCAATGTTCTTAGAACTTAGTTTAGTCAGACCACAATATTTCCCTTTGGCACACCCTACAGGGCACATTTATGATTTGATTGCTTTGAAACCTGATATGCTTGTTTGGGAATACCTCTAGATGGCAGCTATCGATTTTCTTCAATTTCCGTCAAAAAATGTTGCCGTGGCCAACGTTCTTAGAACTTAGTTTAGTCAGAAGACTCAATATTTCCCTTTGGCACACCCTACAGGGTACATTTATGATTGGATTGCTTTGAAACTTGGCATGCTTGTTTGGGGTGACCTCTAGATGGGAGCTATCGATTTTCTTCTATTTCCGTCAAAAAATGTTGCCACGGCCAACGTTCTTAGAATTTAGTGTAGTCAGACCACAATATTTCCCTTTTGTACACCCTACACGGCTTTGAAACCTGGCATGCTTGTTTGGGGAGGCCTCTAGATGGGAGCTATCGATTTTCTTCGGTTTCTGTCAAAAAATGTTGCCACTGGCAAAAAAAAATGACATTGGTACCAATGATCTTCAATTTTGCCATTTCATTTATAAATTACCAAGTTCAAGTTTGTCAAGTTGAGCTACAGTGTCATTGACACTTTCATTTAAGTTTTCAAACGACTTCTCCTCTGAAACCACTGGTCCGATTTTCACGAAACTTCATGTGGATGTTCATTACTATATGGCAATTCATGTTTGTTCAAATGAAATGGCCACGTCCCTTCGGGGCTCTGTATGGGGCATAACTCCGATAGCACCATATGAATTATAGTAAAATTATTAAAAAATCTTCTTCTCCAGAACCAGTGGGCAGAATCTTTTGATTCTTGGTATGCAGCATCTTGGTATGGGTCTGATTCAAGTTTGCTCAAATCGAGTCCCTCAGCCAATATGGGGGCATGAATTTTTACTTAGTGCAATTTGAAAAAAATTCTTTAAAAGTCTTCTTCTCCAAAACCAATGACCAGAATCTTTCGATATGTGGTATGCAGCATCTTGGTATGGGTCTGATTCAAGTTTGTTCAAATCGAGTCCATCGATCAATATTGGGGCTCCCTATGGGGGCCATGCATTTTCACTTAGTGTAATTTAAGAAAAAATTCTTTAAAAATCTTCTTCTCCAAACTGAGTCCCTCGATCAATATTGGGGCTTCCTATGGGGGTGTGAGTTTTGACTTGGTACAATTTAAGAAAAATTATTCAAAAATTTTCTTCTCCAGAACCAATGGGCAGAATCTTTCCATATTTGGTATGCAGCAACTTGGTATGAGTCTGATTCAAGTTTGTTCAAATCGAGTTCCTCGATCAATATTGGGGCTGCCTGTGGGGGCGTGGATTTTTACTTGGTGCAATTTAAGAAAAAATCTTCAAAAATTTTCTTCTCTGGAACCAGTGGTCAAAATCTTTTGATATTTGGTATGTGGCATCTTGGTATGGGTCTGATTCTGGTTTGTTCAAATTGAGTCCCTCGATCAATATTGGGGCTCCCTGTGGGTCGTGGATTTTTACTTCGTGCAATTTAAGAAAAAATTTTCTTCTCCCGAACCAGTGGGCAAAATCTTTTGATATTTGGTATGTAGCAGCTTAGTAAGGTTCTGATTCAAGTTTGTTCAAATTGAGTCCCTCAATCAATATTGGGCCTCACTATGGGGGCGTGAATGTTTACTTTGTGCAATTCAAGGAAAATTCTTTAAAAATCTTCTTCAGAACCATCATGCAGAATCTTTTGATATTTGATTAGAAGCATTGTCCCATTCAGTCCTGTTGATGTTTTATCTCCACAGAGAGTATAGATTTACTCTGTAGAACCTTAAGAATAGCTTTTGATAAAATTGGTGTCTTAACAGTATGGAACATTCGGTGAGCCCCTGGGGCCTCTTGTTGTTGTTTTGTTTCAGATTTTGTTTTTCATTCCACATTTTAGTGAAATCATTAACCGGCAATATATTTTGTTTCACATTCTCAACTTTTCCATGTGTTCTGTATTCTGAATATTCTTCAATTTCATCTTGCTCATGCTTGAAACCAACTGCCTTTTTGTGATAAATACATGCCAACATTTCTTTTCTTGTGTACATACGTAAGTAAGCAATTTAACTGGATTGAAGAATAAATTCTAGTGGTGATCATTTGAGAAGAAGGATGCCAACACTGATTCTCTGTCCAGGTGTATAAAAAATGAATATTGCCCAAAATGTCCTTTGTACTTACTCGGGGTGATTGGGAGAAGTATGGATTGTCGAGATAGAAAGCTCTTCACTATCACACAGGATAGGTTTCTGTTTGTTTTGTTTTTTTTACACCAGTCCTGTCCACTTGTATCCTGTTCTAGCACAGTCTTATCTGGGGTTATCTGTTGGTGTAGAATAACCTTTCTTGGTGTAAATACATTGCATATTTATTTATAACTGAGTTCCAAATAGAATAAGTTTTGTTGCTAACTTCCTGTCATATATACACTATAATGTTTTATTTATTCTTTCAGTTTTGAAATGAAAGAACATGAGGGGGTATATTGTACATAATGCTTTCTTTTAAAAAATTATGACAGCTACTTGAATTCCCCAGCTTTTTGACCATTTTGGTCCTTTTATTTCAATATAAGATCTATTATTACCTGTGGGAAGACCAGGAAGTGAAGCAGTGCTTGTTTACTGTGATAAGCAATCTCTATTTCACTAGTAAAAGAGGATGCAGGCACCAATGCTTGGGGTGGAAGTCCTCTAAATGGGCAACATGGCTAGAAGCGATTGATTAAACTTTGCTTTATCTCCATGCTGTTGTCATGATTAGCCATTGTTCAGAAATTAGGGTCCTGCAAATGACATATTTTCAAATTGAATTGAATCTCACATTGATTTCTGGGCATCTTGAAGATGACCGATAAGGGGAGTGGGACTGTAAACCTGATTGTTCCGACTGCAACAGCTAAAGTCCCGACTGATAACATATTCCAGCTACATCATCAAGGCATGCCTCCCTAGAAGGCATGCCTTGATGATGTAATTTGAATATTACCCAGGATCTTGTGTGAGCCTTACCAGCACTTAGCACTGCTCAGGACTAAACTCTAGCAACAGCTCATCATCAACATTGTTTGGAAACTTTACCTTTGTTTTCTATAGTGGTAGACACTACTGAGACTGGAATTAGCACGCTATTTATGTTAAGTTAGATGAAATTACTCTGTCTTTATCTTCAGTATTATTTATGTACAAATTCCATCTGAACTATACGTTTTGTGAGACAATGACAGTGACTAATACCAAGCTATATTTTTGTGTAAAGATTTGAAAATAAACGAATTGGACAGTTGATTTTGAATCAAATATCAACTTAAGATTTGAAATTGAATCGTAGCTTCGCAGGGCCCTAGCAGAAATATGTAACCTTAAACGCCAATAAAACAATAAATAAATACTAAGTCTATTGTATATTCTTTCACATAGCTCCAAGAGTCATGGCAAACAATGTATAATAAGATAAATGTTTAACTGTTTGAGGGATAGATTATTTTTGGTGGTCTGAATTTGTTATTTAAATTTTGTTTTATTACAAATTGTTGGAGAGTGCTCAACAAAAAAACAACAAATTTATATAAACAAAACATTGTTTGTGTTTGATTGCTTATGAAACATGAGCAAGGAAAAATGTTGGCTTTTGCTCGGGTACCCTCATTTTTTGAAAGCCCTGATACTGGCTTCTAGCACTCAACCAGTTAATGCACAAAAATTACCAAATTTGAGTCAATTTGGATAGTCCTGATATCCCTTAAAGGCCAAATTCCAACTTTGATCACCATTTTCTGTAACGAAACAGTTGCCGTAACATGCAGTCTTTGGGTAAAATTGAAAGTTATATTTTATGTACCTTGGCAGTTGTTTCCAGGCAAGTCATAACTATACAGACAGTCCGGACTTGCTTAGAAACTTCTAAAAGCAACAGGATGTAGACTTTCAAGATATAGCAAAAGTGTATAAAAATCTCCTAGCCCTTAACTGGTAGAGTGCAGGAAGCCACTATCAGGACTTTCAAAAAATGAGGGTACAGTGGAACCCACTTAACTGGATATCTGTTAACTGAATAACCCTGTTAATTGAATATAATGTCCCAACACAAAACCATTTGCCATACCTTCAGTACAAATTAGACCTGTTAATTGAATAGAGGTTATAGAGTAAACTCCTGTTAATTGAATTAAAAAATTTGTAATTTGTCGAGAAATTACCCTGACACTCCCCAGTTTTCCTTTGTAAACCTATTGTGCTTCAGTACATCCAATACAGGCATTTAATATATTATATCATGGAGCTCTGTCAAACAAGATATAATAGAATAAATGCTAAATTTATCTTTAGAATATAGGAAAGTGACACAATCCCTGTTAATTGGATATTCCAGTTAATTGAATAATTATCACTGGCAAATTGACAATTCAATTAACAGGGTTCCACCGTACCAGAGCAAAAGCCAACATTTTTCCTTGCTCATGTTTCCATATTTGGGCTTTATTCAGAAGTCCAGGTTCTGCAATGTAAAGGCTTCATACTCAGTTGATATACTTCATAATATATTTGAAGTAAAATTGTTTAGTCTTTAAGGATCTTCCTTGTTACAATGCATAAATTGCAGCAAGGCACAAATGTGAAAAATTTTGATAACCAAATATAATTCAGCACTCTACCAGGTAAGGGTTAATTGAATATTTTTGCTGGCCAAATGACCATTTAGTTACTGATAGCTTTCCACTGTATATTTTTTTTTTGGGGGGGGGGGTTATAATATAGTATGCTTGAAGTGGATTACTGCTCAAATTTAGCCAAGTGGCTTTTCCACTTGGATGGTAAGCTTCAAATTTTGTGAAAAAGTTAAAAGGCACAAGCAGTGTTTCAGCCAGTTGACACCCAGATTCAATCCAGAGGTTCATCACCTAAAACAATGCTTGTGCTTCTTCAAGAGATAAGAATTATCATCTGGGTGGAATTTCTACATTCTCTGTTGGCATTTTAGTTGTACTCCATTCTCGTACTGTTGTGAGAATTTCAGCTTTCAGCAGGGTATAAAAGGGATAAATATTTGGAATTTGGATCAGGATGATGTGAATTAATTACCTGTTGCTTTTCACATTTAACCCTCTACACACTGATGTCAAAATAAAAAAATTTCAAGAAGTTATTTCTCACACAATGCAACTTGGAATTTATACCTTGCTCACCCATATTACTACCTGTGAAAAGCCTGTATGTTAAATTATAGCTTTTACCCCCACAACCGGTGTAATGCTTCTACTGCAGTTAAAAAAAATTTACACCAACAGTAGTAAGTACATCCAACTTGACCTTTGACATGACCCAATTTGCCAACTTCGATACATTCACACTTTGCGATGTTTCATTCAAACATTCAACATTTTGCAGTACTACCTACTATGTGCAATGACTTATTAAGTTTAAAATACCTACAATTAAATATTTAAAATAAAATTTAAGAATTGTTAATAATTTGTCTGAAAAAGCAAGGTAAATTCAATCAAATTTGATGATGTGTCCGGCTGTCAATCAAGCATTCATGTGCAGACCTTAGTACTGCCCACTGGCACAGATATAAACAAAACAAATCCATCTGGTTGCGATGGAGAGTATCGTTTTTTCATCATTTTAAGTGATGAAATTGATTATTTATTAAGAGCATGGTATAAATAAAACAAATAGGTACTAAGGCCGGTAAACAGATTTAAACCACTCATAGAATAAGGGTTTTAACCACTCGGGAGAGCCTCGTGGCTAAAACCCTCATCCTACTTGTGGTTTAAATCTGATTACTGGCTCTAGTACCTATTGATTCTATATTTCACCAATTTAATCGATGAGCTCTGTCAGATAAGAATGAATTGGTTAAATTCCTAATTACATTGTAGAAAAAAATTTGCAGATTGAAATTTTGATATTTTAACATCTGTGTGCAAAGGATTAATCACATATAGGTTAATGCAGTGACCTGTTAGATATGTATAATTGTCACTGAGCAAACCATTCACAAAACCGTCAATACAAATTTGATATATTAATTGCATTTGTGATACAGAGTAAATCCATGTTAACCCTTTACCTAATAGAACAGTCATGTCCACACAGCTCTATATAAAAAAGTTGTCATTTATTTTTCTATTTGCCTCCAAAACAGAGCTTATGATCCACTCCTTGGAATGAGCTTGTTAGGTGCATTTCAGTGATGGGTCATAATCTACCTTTTAGAGAGGAAAAAATTTAAGTTTTTGACTGAATCTAGAAGATTAGGAGGGAGAGTTGGGGGGGGGGGGGGGGAATACCCAGCGGGGAACTGGGTTTATGTAGGCCTTCTCATTAGAGGACTGCAACAAATCCGCTGAAGGCTGAAGATTTATTATTATTCGGGAGGAAAAATATCGTCTTTTATTCCCGTTATGTAACGGATTAAGTAACAATTAACAAATTCATATAGATGACCAAAAACTTCTTGTTGCTTTACAGGTCTTTCTGATCTTTCCATTTTGGCATTTAATTCATGGCATATTGTAGAAATTAGTCAATTTATTATTCAGGGTATTAACCAGATTGCATTTATTGAATTCTCTTAACTGGTAGAGTGCTAAATTATTTTTCAAAAGTGATTTGTTAAGTGAGTATTTTTTTCAAGGGTACCATACTACAAGCAAAAGGAGCCCCAGTTTAACAAGATTTTTATTAATAAACAATTGTTTTGTTACAACTTATTGGACAGTGGCTCTTGGCACTCTCCAATAAATTGTAATAAAACAATATTGTTTAAGCATTTTTGTGTTACAACTGCTGAGCAAAGGAGGAAATTAATACAGTGTAAAGCCAAGTGGCATTCAGCACTTTTCAGTAGAGTCCTGAGAGTGGCTTCTGGCACTCAACCAGTTATTTGTATATTGTCCAATGGTAAATTGGTATTCAGTTGATATTGCTATTGCACTGTACTGTGAATTTGGGGAAACAGGTTTCAATTTATGCCTGGTTTCCTTGTGAAATACAATTGTGTTCAACCTACATTTTTTTTAAAACGGTGATATGGTAAGGCAAAACAGAAGTGCATTTAAGTTGGAAATTGATATTGTTCACGAAACAAGTCAAAAAGCCTGCTGTGCTCTTTGCATTGTTTCTGTTTGAGGTTGACTTGTGATAATTATAAAGAATTCACAAACAAAGATGATAGAAATATCAAGTGAATTTTCAATATTTAACCCTTTACCCAACGCAATGGCCAAAACCAGCCAGCGCTATTCACAAAAATCACCAATTAATTTTCATTATTTTTTTCTTTTTTGTCTCAAAAACATAGGTTATGACTCCTTTTTTGAACGCGTTCACCGAGCTCGTTCCAAAGAGGGGACATAACCTATGTTTTTGAGACAAAAAATTTAAAAAATTAGTTATTCAAGAATTTTGTTCCAAGTGTCATCTGCTTTTCATGTTAGGTAAAGGATTAATAAATAATATTTTACATTGACTTTTTCTTGTGATGATAGCATGAAACTGAAAAGACAGAAAATTGCTATTGATTGAATTTGAGTTTAAAAATGACATTCAAAGTGTTTTGCATTTCACTTCCAAGTGTTTTATTTGAAAAAAAAGCAGATTGTTTTGTTTTTTCTCTGGCATTTATTCTTCATGTGAGGAGTTAATACACTAAATACAAATGATGTCAGCGAATGAATTGTTTATTTATTGGAGTTTAATGACACTGTCAACAGCCATTGTTATATCATTTTGACAGTTTCACAGGTGGAGAAAATCAGAGTATTTGGAGAGAATCACCAAGCAGCAGCGAGCAACTAACAGACTCTCCAACTTACTAACTCTGCACTGTAAGCAGCAGTTGAAAGCAAGTGCACCATCTCTGTGCTTACTACACAACACCTCCATGCCACATGTGGGCAGTCGTGATTATTTAATTGTCTTGCCCAAGAACACAATGCAGTTACTGCCAGTTGGAATCGACCTGTTAGCTTCTTGGTTTAAAGTCCAATGCTCTAACCAGTGTGCTATTGTGCTCCACAGGGGATGAATTGTTAATTTTCCAGCTCAGTGAAACCACTTAGTAAAATATTTCTTAACAGAATAACTCAGTTAATTGAATATAATTTTTGAACACCAATCTATACCTTTAATACAAATTCTCTGTTCATTGCATTAAGGCTATAGAGTAAACTTCTGTTAATTGAATAAAAAATCATGCAATCTGCCCAAGATTTAAATCTTGCGATCTGTCAAAGATTTACACTTACAGCCACTGAATTCTACATGCTTTTTGAGCTATTCTATTGCCTCATTATATCCAAGATAAACATTTAATATATTATATCTTGTTTGACAGAGTTCTCTGAGCTTTGTCAATACTGGTTAATTGAATACTCCTGTTAAGTGTATATTTTTCAGTTGCAAATTGGCTATTCAATTGACATGGTTCCACTGTATATTATAAGTTACATGGCATGCAGCTGGCTGAAACATTTCCATACAAGGCAATGAGAGTTCATATCAGGTGAGGTAAAGCCTCACCTGACATGAACACTCGGAGCCTTATAAATAGACAGAACTGCACAAGCGATTGAATGGGTTAATGTTTATCGCCCGAGTTTGGTTGGGTGCAATAATACCACGAGAGGCGAAGCCTCGAGTGGTATTCTGCGCCAAACCAAATGAGTATTTATTACACACCTTCGCAAATTTCTAAAACAGGCTGTTTACAGTAATACTAAGTGAGAATTAACCTATCCTTCTGAGAAGTAAAGGAAATAAAATAAGACAAAAATCCAAATTATTCTTCACAAGCAGGAGACCAGTCTTATTGTTATTTCGTACGCTGATTGAACTTTCATTCATAGTTTCAACTTGCAAATTGTAATGCGTCACCACTTCGATCGATGAAACACTGTTCATCTGAAATACAGTTCACCGTCTTTTTGTGCCTCAATTTTACAGCGCGAATTCTGAACGGTTGATGTGATCCCCACCAAAAAAGTTACCGCACATTCACAAAAAACAATAGGTGTAAATTCGGAAAATCCATCAATGAGAAATTATAAAAAAAACTCACATGTTTATCTGACTTCCAAATTCCCTGCGACTGTTGTTACTCGACTTGTTGACAGACCGGTTAAGATTTTAGTCAAGATTACACTATTTACAGTAGCTATTGTCAATTCATCCCACGTAAATTAAATTTATATCCTTATTGTCCAAGAAAAATTATCGTATTGTTCTCTATTCCTGCGCAAAATGTATTAAAGTTCGTGTTATAGCCATCAGGGGTACAGAATCCATACGAATTCAAGTGAATATCGACAGGCAATTTGTTTTGGATTTCGATTTGGTGACCTAGAAACTTGCTCGCGCAACGTCATTCATTCGAAATGACGTCACTCATAGACGCTTTCATATTCTGTCTACATTGTTCTTTAATTTGAACTGTATTTGAGTCATTTCCATGTCATACTTTAACCCATCGCGTTATTTAATCAATAGTCAGTCAGTATTGTTCACGTTAAGAAAATAAATTAGAAAGTTTCTTTTGATGGTCGGACAGTCATTACTACATGAGTTTCTTCAGAAACAATATAAACGCAGATACTATAGACTGCATCCACACGTGTGCAATAAAAGTTTATTTTTATCACACATCCTAGAATGCCGTGGACAAACCTTAATTTTAAATGGGTATGTAATAAAGAAATATATTGGCCAGCTACATGCCATGTAACAAATACTATTAAAAAAAAGTAGGGGATATTTGATAAAAGTGAGATATATGAAGAAATATATTTATATCGAAAAGACAGTTGAGGCATTGCACTGTGACATCTGGTGAATGATTTCAGCAATAGTTGGATGTCTGACAAGCACACATTCCACACACTGAGCTGTAGAAGACATGGACGATTTAACACATTCAGTCCAAGACCTCAATACCTTGTAAATCCTCCTCGGTTCGCGAGACAAGCACGGATCAGATGTGGCATACTCCTCACCAAATGTCCAATATCAGCTTGACTGATGTTATTCCATTCTTCCTGCAATGCAGCGGCGAGTTGCTAGACATTGGTAAGGGGCTGTTGGCCTTGTCGGACGTGCCTGCCAAGCATATCGCAGACATACTCGATTGCTGAAAGGTTTGGATTTAGTGCTGACCAAGGCAGTGTAGTGATATTCTGTTCCTGGAGGAACTCTGTAGCGACAAGGGCCCTGCGTGCTCTTGCATTGTCATCTTGGAAAATGAATCAACGGCTGTGACGTCGTACAAATGGCACCACATGATCTGCTAACATGTTGTCACAGTAGTACTGCCCAGTGACATGCCCTTGGATGACATGTAATGCTGTTCTGCTTGTCATGGTTATGCCTCCCCACCCCATAACCATCCACCACCAAAATGACCGTGTTACCTAACAGTTGCGTCATGGTATCATTCGTTCCACCACCGCCACTCTCTGTTTTGCCTGTCGTTGAAGTCGAGAGTGAACTTCTATTCATCGGAAAGCATCTGCACCATTTACGCCTTGCTGCAATGTGCCATTCAGTGAAATGTGGAATTATTCGAGATCGTCAAGCATACAAATTCCAGATGTGTAGGCGATTTTGGATAGTCTGACCACTGACTCGCACATCTGCTGCTCGGTGCAGCTGCTGTCCAATTTCTGAAGCACTTTGATGGTGGTTACATAATGCTGTGGTTCGGATGAAATGATCCTGGTTAGCAGTTGTCTCCCTTGGACGACCTGACCAATGTCTGTCATCAACATTGCCTGTCTGACGGTAGCGTGACCACAACCTGCTAATCATTGATTGAGTAACATTGAGAATTTGAGCCACTGCAGTCTGTCTGTTGCCAGCTTCCAACATGCCAACGGCACGTAAACGTTCATCCCGTGTCAGTCTTCGCATACCTCAAAAGTTACGTTTCAACCAAAAAACTATTGATGAACGAGATTATATCAAAAAAAGAATGATGAGACCTCCAAAAAAGCCTGTCCAATACAAATGAAAATTTCAAAACGTACCCCACAGACATTAACGTGGTGCTCATGCAAAAGACCTGCACAAAGTTTTCATGGGCTGGTGGCCTTCACGATCCACACTAAACTTGGTAACATACTGATGTGTCCAATACCATTTTCCAAAAATATCAACATCAGTTTGGATATCTCCTACTTCTTTTGAATAGTATATTTATCTTGAAAGTCCATGTAAAGTAAGGCATTAATAGATTTTCACGAGAAACAAAGAATGACCAGATATTTATTTTTTAGAAACTGCTATTGACAGCACTGCACAGAATCGTCAATGGTACCTGACACTGGTACATATCCATGGTGACAGTAAACATTCGTCGCTGTACAGCGTGCGATATTTGTTTACAAAATAAAACATATCGCTCCAGGCATATCTGAAATACTCTTACAAAACATTTACTGCCATTACCACCTGAAAAGGGTTAACAGAGAACTTTTGAACATTAAAAAAATCACTTTTAATCTTTTGAGTAAACTGTAAAGAAAATGTTCGCATCAGCATAAAAACAACAAAGAACTTTTGGAACTACAAATAATATTTTTTGTCAATTATTTAAATATTTACTGTTTTAAATCAATAAATACGGTACCTTGAAAATATATTTGGTTCTTAAATTCTCTTATTTTGTTTCGATTCAAATTTAAAATTCAAAATGAGTGAAAATGCATCAAACTAGTAATGGCACCTACTCAACCTGAGATGAAATATTATTATGCCTCAAAGTTGGTTTGTCCAATCAGAACACTGGAATACCATCTAAGGGATCTGCCATATCGGGTCACTCACCTGATATTCTTTTATATCATGTGAGCCGCAGCCATTACTATTTTGATCAAATGATGCATTTCCACTCACTTCAAATTTTCAAAATTTGAATTGAAACAAAATAAGAGAATTTAAGTACCAAAAATATTTTCAACGTACCATATTTATTGATTTAAAACATTCAATATTTAAAAAATGGACAGAAAATATTCCTATTTGTAGTTCCAAAAGTTCTTTTGTTGTTTTACGACTCAAAATTACTGTACTTTTTTTATGCTGAAGTGAACATTTTCTTTACAGTTTATTCAACAGATTAAAAGTGATTTTTTGAACATTTAAAATGCTTTATTAACCCTTTTAATGTGGTAATGACAGTAAATGTATGCAAGGGTATTTCTAGGGCCAGTTCCGCTTTACTAGTAAAATAGGACCCAGTCACCAATGCTTGGGGTGTAAGTCCTCTAAAATGGGCAACATGTAGATCAACGATTGACTAAACTTGACTTCATCTCCATGTTGTGTCACGATTAGCCATGGTGCATAAATATGTGACGTTAACCACCAACAAACAAACAAACAAACAATTTCTAGGGCTTCACGATATTTTGGTATTTAACCAAAAGTCGGTAATTTTTTTAATACTGAGTAAATACCAAGCTCATTTTAGTTTAGTTGGTATACCATGTCTCACAGTATTTTTAACAATTCCAACGATAATCTGAGTAAAAATAAATAAAAAGTACAAAAGCTTATAAAGAGTAATGCTCATAATCATTATCGGTTGTGTATGTATACAATGGAAATCCAAAATTTCACTAAATGTAAAGCTATCAAAATTATGTAGGGAGTTGTTTCCTATCAAACACAACAGGTGCACTGCACACTCGATGACAAAAATTTGGATTAACAATATAGATAACTGAGTGGATTACAGGGGGTCTTCCTGTTCATCCTGGATCTGTTGTTCTTAGTATTAGTGTGATAATCCGCTATATCAAAGGTTTGCCGACTATAGTTTTTTTCTTATTAGTTGGAGAACTTAGTAGGAGAGATTAACAGAACTTTTGGAGACTGAAAGATGTTTTATTCAATAATTGGATTGGGTGTTTGTACAAATTAATGATTAACAATATTTGCCACAACAGAGTATTTACAAAATTTGATAAAATATATTAATATCATAAATAATATATATATATATTTTTTTAAATTTTTTTTTTAACGAGAAACCTATTTATTTCTTTAAATTTACATGAAAATTGTTTAAAAAACTATTTTTACGTATATTTAAAGTTATATAAAGTAGTGATAGATTTTCGAAAAAGTCTGAAATTTGCAACAAAAAATGAGATAATAATTTAATAATAATAAGAAATATTTGTACACATTATAACATCAGTGCTTCACAACGTTAACCACAGAGTCCATATAACTTAACAAATTTAGTCTATTTTCT
This sequence comes from Pictodentalium vernedei, assembly GCA_031216915.1. NCBI lineage: Eukaryota > Metazoa > Mollusca > Scaphopoda > Dentaliida > Dentaliidae > Pictodentalium > Pictodentalium vernedei. The sequence continues at coordinate 278,621,893 of CM062295.1, read as the reverse complement.
ACTAGGTCAGATTTTAACTTTTCTAGAGTTCTGTCAACTTTTCTATATTTTTTTTTTGCGTGGCAGAAGTTTTCTTCCGTTTGTTAGCTGAATTATAGTGGCCTCATGATATGACTGCTGTTGTTTTAGAAAGTCTATGAATTTAAAAATATTTGGATGCGATCCTGGAAGCACTTGCTGGAGTTTCCGGTGCCACCCCTCGATGTGATTTGTAGTACGTGGCCCTATGGTCTGGTGGTGATTCCACAGAAATGTTCCGTGACTAACTTCAACCCAGTACTCCGTAACATAGTCACAAAAGCCTGTTACTTTTTCCTCTAACACAGTATTGTCACTAGTTTCATAGTCTGATAGAACCTCAAACCAAGCATCAGTCACCTGAGTTGCAGGCACCAGTGGTAGTGTCAATGTCCTTTTAGCAAAGTCTTTTGTTAACTGTCATTATCGTCATTGTACATAGCTTGCAAGTGGAACTTCTTAATATTTTTCAAAATTGCTTGTCCATAGTGAAAAAGACACCCCTTTAGACATACTGCAGGAAATGTCGCAGAGAGAGCATTCTGTGCAGCCGTCTCATAATCCGTAAATGCCAGTTGAGGGTTGAGGATGATGTTCATTTCCTCTGCCTTCTGTTTGATCAGCTCAAAAAACTTTCTGTATGTTGGCTGCGTCTTATTTGGAAGAAGGCCATAGACGAGAGGACACATTTTGCCTTCGACAAATGCGTGGATAGTGTACAGCTGGAAGTACATTGCTGGACTTTTGTTGAAAGTTCTATTGCAGAACATAGTGTTCGCCGTCGACGGAAGCCTCAAATTGTGGTGTGTTGAAAAAATAAGAATTTTGTCGTTTTCTCCATCATTTGCTAAAAAAAAATCTTCGCCAGTAGCTGTTTTGGTGTAAGATTCTGGCAGTTGAATGTGAGATCTCCGTTTAGGAAGAACTGGCATGGTCTTGCTTCAAGCGCAGTATAAAGCAGATTTCACACTGTAAAAAGTAGGTGTTTTGGCAATTACTGCTGCGTCAGTCTCGTCCGACCTTAAATCTGAAAATATAAAAAACAAATAGGTTTAGTATAAAATCAAAAAAAAGATAATAAAAATTGATGATAATAATAAACGTTGTTTACCCCTTAGCCCCCCCCCCCCACCCCACACACACACAATGACCCCCTTCCTGCCACCATCCTAACTAGCTGTCCATCAGAGCCCTTCATCAGCCCCCCCAGCCTTCCAACTTTTAGAGACATACTGAAAAAAGAAAATGTAGAGATACAAATAAATAGTCCAACTTACTTGCAATTTCTTCATGGTAGAGAGATGTGATTGGTGCCAATGTGGTCCTAATTTTCTCAACCACTTTATTACCACTGTTTTCATACGGACTGTAACATGCTGAAGCAGGTTAATTAATTTGAGGATGCAGGATGAACGGGATTACAGTAAGAAAATTCTTCAGTTAATTGTCAGTAGGGTACAGTTTGTTTAACTGTTGGCACTGCACACTTGGAGAAAAATTGAACGATCAAAGGAGGACCTCCACAATGAATGGTGGGTGACCAGGGTGGTATGTTTGTTTAACACTTACTGACAAAAAAATGCCATGCGAGTTGGGATTGTTTTGACAGGTGTTATCAAGACAACTATTCATGAATAACTATTAATCAGTTGAAAAATAAAATAAAAACAAAACATGCTATTTCTTTGTGTTGTTCTATATTTATACAGCGACTAATGGTATACATGTATAGTATACATGTATGTTAAGCATGAAATTAACACTTAACATGTTCTGGTTCATGTATAAACTATTAAAGAGTGATTTTTATTATGGGCGTATTCGATTCGAGATTCGATTCGTACTTCTGACTTCAGAGTGTGAACACTATCTGGAAAATCACAAAGCAGTCACGATGGCTAATTTGGACCTTCCAATTAATCTTCAGAAAGCTTTATCAGCTCTGGGCATCTCCTGCCCTCTCAACTGGAGTCTGACGCTGGAGTTTGATGGAGAGGAGAGCACCTCCACACCTTTTTGGGGAGAAGTAGCATCTTTTGTGAGAGGAACTCCTCTCACACTGGTCCTCACCCAAAGAAGCATGGATCTGGCCCTGAAAAGAAGACCAAGAAGAAGAGCCCATCAACCAGATGCCGTGATGCCCGGCGGCTGGAAAAGTTCCTGAAAAGGAAGAAAGAAGAGAAGACAGAGGAGGCCATTACCATTTCCCCACCTCAAACTCCTGTGACTCCCATCCACACCCCAGCTGTCTCTCCTCTGAGGGGCAACCTGGATGATGGCGATGTCAGCAGTGAGGCAGAGGGGGAAATGAAAACTGGATCTCCGAAGTCCCCTACTCCAATCTCTCCCCTCCCTCCCGATCAGGAGCTGGATCATGAACAAGCCACTCTCCGAGACAAATTTCAAAAAAAGAGCAGAAATGACCTAAACGACATGGAAAACCAGCTGGCAGAACTCAGGAAGGCAACAGCGAGACTACATTCCAATGTCGCCTTAGCAACTGCTCTAGCTCAAAACAGGACGACACCACAGCCTCCATCGCCTCTAGTAAAGAAATTGCCACCTACACCTTCAAAGAAGAAATGGAGGAAAAAAAAGAAAATAGAAAGCAAGAGCAGCCACCAGTCCATTACAAGCGGTAGGAGTACGAGCAACACAACACAGACATCTAACCACTTATGGGATGCACATCGCATCCCCAAGTGCAGATTCTTCCGCAGATGGGCATGTTTACTGTTTTGGGAATAATTGACAAGTGAGAGTGCATGTTGTCAAGTTTGTTGATCTTCATCAAAGTGAATTTGTGAAAATAAAAACAACACCATTTTTGGTTTAAACAATATTTTATTCTTTAAATATGTCATATGTAACAAAAATGTTTTCAAAAAGTAATGAAGTAGGATGAAATATCTTACAATATAACATTTGTTCAATAATGTAGAGTAACAGAATAATAGAGGGATTTGACAAAAAGCTGAAAGCTTATGCGCGTAATCTCCCTGAACCATGAAATATATTAATTATCTGAGGTGGTAGGAGACACTACTTAAACTTGTCCAAAGCTACCTAAGGATATGGCCCATATTCAAAATTATAATATAGTCTGGACGGGGCATCGCATCCATGAACACAACCGTGTATGGGCACGATGTCTCGGCCCGTGCAAGGCTAATAGTTTAATCAAAGTTAACTTGAAGCATAGGAAATTAAACGTGAATTATCAGAACTTATCGTGACTGTGCCTGATATTGCTTAAACCATGAATGTGAGAAAAATAAGAAAGATGGAAAAAGAGTAAAGGGAAGTGTGTCAAGAAAGGACAGAGAAACCAGCTTGAAGACAATGTCTATTGCCTACATATTCAGTTATTAATATATGCAGCCAATGCATCTTATTTGGAAATGGGGCGGGGGTAGAGGTGTTTTACAGTGTGATCGACACAGAGAACGACTAAAAGAGAGCAGAGGAAGATTCATCTTTGAAAAAATGCGATTTTCACAGTTAGTGAAAACATCCACTTGATAAAATAAAGTCATGAACCACTTCAAAAACAAGCTGGTTCTCCTGGTTATTCAAAAATTCAGATCCAGAAAGACGTGTTGGTACGTCAATAGGGAATAGTAGTAGCTTAATGGAATTATCATGAGCATTTGTGAAGACTGGACAGTGGAGAAGATAGAACACCATTTTTGCTTTGGGGATGAGTTTTATTTTAATAAAATAAAACCACTTACCTCATTTTGACATATCAAGACATGCAACAATCCATATCTTGAACATTAAATGGAAAAGGAAATCATTATCATCTTCCGAGTAATGACAACACATTGCTACTCACCTAATTTCGTTTCAAATTCACCTGTGAATCGGCAGACTTTTAAAATTTTCGAAATTGGTGGAGTGGACTTAAACATGGAGAGAGCACCTTGTTTTAGACATGCTTTTTTTAAGAAAAATGGTCAAATGTTTGTACGTTATGACGATATTTGGTATTCAGTCATACCACAGTATTTTTAAAATATCGAAACTCGGTATCGAAAATTGAATACCGTGACGGCCTAGATGTCATTGCAAATTTGTAGGATGACTCATTATAATGTCTAGATGAGAACGTCCTATTTTGGCCATGATCTGTCAACCGTGACAGCTGCACAGGCACGTGACCTAGATTTCTTTAGCACAGTCTACAGTTCCTATTTATGAAGCGATTTCATTGTAACTTGGAAGGATAACTTGGTATGTTATATAGATGAGACTCGTATTTTGGTCACGATTGGTCAGCCATTACGGCCACCTGGTCACTTGACCTAGATTCCTTTAGCACTGCTTACAGGTTGTTTTTATGAAGAGATTTCATTGTAACTTGGTATGATATCTAGATGAGACTCTCCTATTTTGGTCATGATCGTTCAACCGTGCCCGCCGAACTGTCACATGACCTAGATTCCTTTAGCCAAGTTGGCAAGTTATATTTAAGAAAGGATTTCATTGTAACTTGGTAGGATGACTCGTTTTGGAATGATTTTACTGTAACTTGGTAAGTTTGGTTGACATACATTAACTCTTAGGGCCACATCAACCCAGGTCTTAATTCTTTAGTACAGTCTGCACTCAAAAGTATTCTTATTGAAAACATAGCATACAGGGAACAGAAATTAACATATACTCAATTATAACAATTCTTGTCTTATTTCATAATCCTTTCATAAACATTGAACATTGTCCTTTTCATCAAACACTGCACACAGTAAAGTTAAGCTACACTGTCATTGACACTTTCATTTTTTATACTTGTGAAGCAGTTAATTAAATATAAACTGGATACTGAAATATCCCTGTAATATTTGCAGCTGACAGTTCAGTTTTGCAGTTTACAGGACTCCATGGTATGTCATCCGAGAAAGAAAATGTGAAGACTTCTCTTCATTTCAATGTACTGGAAACATAAATTATTACATCATGAGATATATCTCATATTGCATATTTTGAAAATGTACAATCTATGATTTCTTGGCAAGAATCATAATTTACATTACATGTACATCACCTGTATAAAAGTAGTCTCGAAAAACCCCAGTAATTATGTATGATTATGTAATGCAATCACCTTTTGACCAGGTCAGTTAAGGTCATGAAATCTATTTATAGAGGAACTACTTATTAGAGGCGGGGCTATTTTTCAGCTCAATGAATGACAATCAACACATTCCAGTTATCTCAATGACTCTTTCATTATTCATTGTAAATAAACTAGAAATGACTGAGTTTGAACATTATGTACATGGAAATGAATGAGTTGCATAAATACAAGTAGATCAATATTTTTTTCAGTTTATAATTTTTTCTGGCCTTTTTAGCTCACCTGGCCTAAAAGGCTATGTGAGCTTTTCACATCACTTGGCATCAGTCATCATCCAGCATCTATAAACATTTCACATTTTCATCTTTTTCTCTGTAACCGCTGAGCCGGTGTGAACCAAACTTGGCAGGAATGGTCTATGGGAGGTCCTCTACAAACGATCCTCATTTTGTTCCCGTTGGATGAAAAACATGGTTTCCAGGGGAAATCTTCTCCTCTCAAACCGCTGGGCCAAATGTTTTGAAACTTCACATAAATGATGACTGGGACCCCCTCTACCAATGATCCTCATTTAATGTTGATCGGGTTACAAACATGGCCACAATTGCGGCTTACAGTTACTATAGAAACCCTATGAGAAATCACTTTTTCATCTTCTTCTCTGGAACTACTGAGCCGACCTGAACCAAACCTGGCAGGGATAGTCTATGGGATGTCCTCTACAAACAATCCTCATTTTGTTCCCATGGGTTTGAAAACATGGCTGCCAGAGGCATTCTTTGATTCTGATTAGTGGATTTTGAAAAATCTTCTCCTCTGAAACTACAGGGCCAAATGTTTTGAAACTTTGCCTGTTGATGACCAGGATCCCCTCTACCGACGATCCTCATTTAATGTTGATCGAGTTACAAACATGGCTTCAATTGTGGCTTATAGTTACTATAGAAACCCTATAGGAAATCACATTTTCATCCTCTCTGGAACTACTGAGCCAATGTGAACCAAACTTGGCAGGAATGGTCTATGGGAGGTCCTCTACAAACGATCATCATTTTGTTCCCGTGAGTTGAAAAACATGGCCACCACAGGCATTCTTTGATTCTGGTTGGAGGATTTTCAAAAATCTCTGAAACGGTCAGGCCAACTGTTTTAATACTTCACATAAATGTTGACTGGGATCCTCTCTACCAACAATCCTCATTTAATGTTGATCGGGTTATAAACATGGCCGTAATTGGTGCTTACAGTTACTATAGAAACCATATGGGAAATCACATTTTCATCTTCTTCTCTGGAACTGCTGAGCCGACATGAACCATACCTGGCAGAGATAGTCTACGGGACGTCCTCTACAAATGCTCCTCACTTTGTTACCATGCATTGAAAAACATGACTGCCAGAAGCATTTTTTGATTCTGATTGGTGGATATTGAAAAATCTTCTCTGAAACCACAGGGCCAAATGTTTTGAAACTTTGCATGGTTGATGACTGGGACACCCTCTACCAACGATCCTCATTTAACGTTGATCGTGTTGCAAACATGGCCAAAATTGCAGCTTATAGTTACTATAGAAACCCTATGGGAAATCACATTTTCATCTTCTTCTCTGGAACTACTGAGCTGACGTGAACCAAACTTCACAGGAATGGTCTATAGGAGGCCCTCTACAAACGATCCTATTTTTGTTCCCGTTGGTTGGAAAATATGGCCACCAGAGACATTCTCTGATTCTGATTGATGGATTTTGCAAAATCTTCCCCTTGGAAACTACAAAGTCAAATGTTTTTGAAACTTCAATGATTGAGGACTGGGACACCTACCAATGATCCTCATGTAATGTTGATGTAATGTTGCAAATATGGCCATAATTGCAGCTCATAGTTACCATGGAAAGCCTATGGGAAATCAATTTTTATATGTAGTTCAAGGTGAGCGATTAGAGGCTCTTTAGAGCCTCACTTTTAAATTTGCTGACAAATAGCATGTAGCTATTGTTGTTGGCTTCCGATAAATATGAGAAATTCAATATGGAGTCATTATCATTATCAACATTTAAATATTGTTTGCACCCAACAGAACATGAAGTATTTTTGATAATGGTACTGACACTTTACAATACAATCCAAATTTTGGCTTTCATCACTTGACCATTTAAACCTTTGCCTGAGAAATCAGTATCTAAGTAGAAGTACTTTGGTAAAGGCTAAATGGTCGGGTGTTGGAGGCCTATATTAAAAGTCACTTTGCTCCAACAACATGGTTTACTATCCCTCTTTTGGAGTGAGTGATCTAGGCGAGCTCTTGTCAACTTTTTAAAGTACAAAATGAAAAAAATATGAATAAAAGGGAAACAAATAAACACAACTAAGTGCAAATAGCACATCTTGAGAAACAACCAACATAAATGTTTTCGGGGGTCTAAAAATTAGTTTTTTCAGGAAGCCTACATGTAGGCTCTATTGCAGAAATTTATCTACAGGCAAGTACAATCTTCCATTGGTTGTGGCATTAAAATAATTAAATATTAATTAGAAAAAAAACCATCATCATCAAAAGTGTATGTGAGTGGGTGGGGGGGAGGGATATAGGATGAGGTCATGTCCCCTCCCCCACTTGATTCCCCACATAATCATGAAGGATCAGTAAAAATGATTGGTGTTGATCGAGAAGTAATAAAACGAGAATTCTGAAGTATATCATATATGTATATAAAAAGAGCCTTCTCCACTAGTCATGTAGTACTGCAGTTTAGCCATGGGCATACTAAAATTGATCTGTGGGAGCAGTCAAAAGGCAATGTGGTTTGCACATCCATTCACCAGAAGCGTGACCATTTCGTTGATTCAATATTCTGATGATTGCATGTACTTACTGTGTTAAATGCTTAAAGGAAAGCATACACATTAACTGGTAAAGTGCTGAGTTTTTTTCTGGCAACAAATCAAAGCTCATCATATACTGCTCTATTACATTTAATTGGATAGTGCCTTATAGGCACTATCCAATTAAATGTCAGAGAGCAAGGTATTGTATAAAAAATCTGATTCATACCAGGAACAACAAAGGCTTCCTCAGGCAGAATGTAGCTACAGACAGTTTTTGCCTGTCACTTTTAGTAAAGCCCAAAATAGGGCTTCCAGCACTCTACCAGTTAAACAATAACGTTTGGAAGAAATGCCACCCAGATAATAGCTCAAGTTCAGTGAAACTTCACAAAAAAAACATTAAAAAATTAGCAAGGTAGCTTCCCAAAGAAATCAGAAGCTATGATTACAGTAGTTTGTTCATGAATTTTAACCAGTAGCAATTATCTTTCAGTGAGACAGTCACCACAATCAAACAGCTACCAATTTTTGTATGAACCTTCTGATGTTTTCAGTAGCCTATCTATTGTTGTGGATGTGTTAGCCTGAAACAAACTATCATTCTAGAAGAATCGCTTGACAGTGTCAATAACCTAATTTAACTCTTCACTCATCTAACACAGAAAATTGGGGGGGGGGAGGGGTTAACTCTGTCTCTGGGTTAGGGAGATGGGAAGAAAGCTGTGAGTCACAAGATGATTTGAGATTTTGAAAAAAAAAAAAAAAAAAATTTTTTTTTTTGGGGGGGGGGGGGGGGGGGGGGGCAGGGAAGTTAATCTCCCTCATGCAATTTTTAGGCCACCAGTTGTGGGATGCATTTCATGCCCGACATATACTTACATTTCTGAGTAAAAGGTAAAGCACCACTAGCAATCTTTCAAATACTGCTGGCGCTTCTGCTAATCCCTTAAATTTGAAAATAATTGCTGGGTGGAAAGTGGAAACCTCCTTCCCAGGTGGTTTAGGGGTAATCCACTTCTCCCGGAATATGAATTCAAACAGGCAAATTCCAGTAACACGTATCGGCACAGGCCAATGATATGAATGTTCTTCACGTTTGCTCGATAATTGTCTAGGCCGAACTTAATACCCAGGGAAGATTTGTCCTCCAATTAAAAGGAAATGATGAGCAGCGACCTTGTTACGAACGGTATACACGTACGTTGATCTTATAGGATGTGTGAAACCTATCTTTGAGAGAATTGTAAATTAAATTGAAGATTGTGCATATAGGCTGCAAGGGGGGCGCAGTGGATCAGTAGGTAGAGGTGCACGCTGCAAGCCACGAGGTCCTCGGTTCAAATCCCACCTGCGGCAACCACGTTGTGTCCTTGGGCAAGACACTTCACCCCCATTGCCCATGTGGGGGCATGGTGACGTCGTGTACTAAGGCGTACTGCACATTGATGGTGCACTTGTCTTCAACCAATTCTAACCCTGCTTGTGTGGAGTTAGTGTGTTGGGGAGCTGACAGTTGCTCGCCGATGCTCGGTGGTTCTCTCCGGGTACGCCGGCTTCTTCCACCCGTAAAACTGTCATGGTCATGATTAGCCATTGTGCAGAAATATGTGACCTTTAACTCCAATAAATAAATAAATAAAGGCTGCATACTTGTGGTAATGTCCCAGGACAGTAAAATCATCTTACTTTTTATTACCAGTATCTGTTGATGAAAATAGCTTGAAGACAATAATTGAAATTTATTATATACTTTATAAATAACCACATTTCTTTTGGCTGGATCTTATACATGTGACTGGTACTCAAAAATCCATGTACACCGGTTTTCCAGTGAATATCAACTTTCTAAATATAGCTTTTGGAAATCCACTCTCTAGTTTTATTTCAATCGACATAATATCTTTTACATTGTTTATTTTTTGGTTATTCTGCAGATGACAACTATTTTATTGTTTAACATATTTCTGGTTGATATATTTGAACTTTTAATTGACAAATAGAAGATTGTTTTTTTTTGAGGATGGTGTATATAATAAAACAGTTATGGACTTTTGTGAGGTAATTATGATGTGCTATGAACCTAAAAAACCTTTATTGACCTTGGATAATGCCTCGGTCAATATAAAGTTTTTTAGGTTCATATCACTTCATATTCACCACCACAAAAGTCCATAATTGTATAATATATTTTCCTATACAACAGAAAATTTTTTTTTTTTGTGTACAACATACAGCAAGGGATGAGAGAGCACAACTTATTTATTGTATAAATGCTGAATTTTTTTTTGCTATAAATTTACATGAAAATGGTCTCGAAGACCATTTTCATAAATTTATCGAACTTATATATCTGCCAAGTGATATGTTAAACATTTATCCTTTAATTTTCAGAAGAAATTTTATTTTCATCAGTTTTCATGTAAAAATATGGGAGTTTCATCTTTTTTCAGATTTCACTCTCATCCCTGCATAGCTCATGTTTAATGAGCTTGTTACAGTGAAAGGTAATAAACTACGTTTAGGATGTAAAAATGAAAAAAATAAAATTGAAATCAGTTTACATGGTGATTTTTTTTTTTGTATAGCATTCCCCAAATACAGTGGAGTAGATTTAACAGTTTATCTCTTAATTGAGTAATCCTGTTACTTGAATATATTTCCCGAACACAAAATCATTTACCATCCTCTCAGTACAAGTTTAACCTGTTAATAGCACAAAAGTAATAGAGCAAATTGCTGTGATTAAATAACAAATCTTATAATGTCAAGAAATTACATATTTCTTGACACTTCTCCCTACCCCCCTCCTCCCCCCCCCCCCCTTGTTTATAGACCAATTTTGCCTCATTTATTTATTTATTGGGGTTTTAATGACACTTTCAACAAGCAGGGGGGAGAAAGCCGGAGTACAGAGAGGAACCACCAAGTGGTGGCATGTAACTCATTCTCCCCAACATACTACTAACTCTGCACAAGCAGGGTTAGCATTGGTTGAAGGCAAGTGCACCATCAGTGTGCAGTACGCCTCAGTACACAGCATCACCATGCCCCCATGGGGCAATCAGGATTAAGTGTTTTGCCCAAGGACATAATGCAGTTGCTGCTGGTCAAACGTGGTTTTTTTAGTTTTAAGTTCAATGCTCTAACCACAGTCACCGTGGAATCCTTTTTCCTCATTGCATCCAATACAGGCTTTTAATCTATTATATTGTGTTTGACTGAGCTTCATGAGCTCTGTCAAACAAAATGTAATGGATTAAATGTTCAGTTTATTTCTAGAATACTGCAAAGTGACCAAATTCCTGTTAATTGAATTCTATTGTAAATTAGTACTGAAATGGTTAACCGGATAACCAGTTTGAAATCAGTTACCTACCTAACCAATTAGAAAAACCATCAACCAGTTATCCGAAATATCGAAAGTGATCATCATTCCACGGTTACAACGTTATAAATCTGCCGCTTTTCCTTTGGCATAGATTACACCTCGCAGTCGTGTTGTTTACATTGAGAAATAATCGACTTTGGTGTTCAAGACTTCGTTAATGATCGTCAATTTTCGTGAGTACTGAGTAATTGCAGAAACTATTCCATAGTATGTATACAAACAAAAGTTGTTGATTACTCGACATAGTTTGTATACACATTACAGAATAGTTTCTACGAATACTGCTTTCCAATACCTATAGTTTTGATCCCATATTAGGGGAAATAATGGCCACGGATAACCGGATATTATCCGGTTATAGCTTTCGGTTTGTCGGTTGTGAAAATGAGCCAACTGTTTCAGCCCAATTGTAAATTGAATAATTTTCATTGGCAAAGTGGCTGTTTAATTAACAGGGTTCCACTGAACCACCAGTCTTTTAAGTAAAGAGTTAAGTCCCACAGGTTATGTGATAAATTATTAATTCATTTGTTAATAATAGATTTTTTGTTATGAGAGCTGTGACTTTAAATGATGACTTGATTTCTGTACTGAAAATCAGACAAAAAAATTAAAAAAAGTTTCCATCTTCAGATTTATTTTACTTCTTTTCCTGCCTGGCATATTTCATTATACTTCTGACTTGGCTCTAGGATTTCCCCGACAAGGGGCTTGTACTACCTGACACGGGGGCTAGGGTATCCCCCAACAGGTCCACAATAAAGGAGGAGGCAGCTTTCCCAATGGGAGCTAGACCAAACATGACATAGGGGCTGCAGTTCAGCTGCCCTCCCCACCTCCCAACTGATAGAGATCTAATTCTATCAGTTAATAAAACATTTGATGATTATTTCTTGCTTCATTTTAACTGTAAATTTTTCGCTCACCTGAGACACTCTTAGATCGAACTTATCATGTCATGCTTTGTCTATTGTCTCTCACTTGTCTGTCACGTTGTATTATAAATTGTTTTTCAGACTGCTTATTCTCATGAACCTCCATCTGATTTCAATCAAATTTGATCACAAGCAGATATGGGAAGTTAAGCACTAGTTGTGTTCAAATGAGACCAGTTGGAATGATGGAAGTTCCAAAAGAGGCAAGATATGAAATAAACCGCCAGACAGAATCTTTTGATTTTTGATAAATGAAATTATTAAGGCCTGTGAAAAACTTTGTTTATGTTGTTCTGTCATGATGACATTTGAAGGTCTTGTGATGTTGGTTCGAATTCAGCATCATGGTTTGTAAAGAAATTTTTATCATCCTTTCCCCATGGAGAACTGCAGAATCCTTTTTGTATTAGTAAAGAACATAGTGGGATGTAAAGAAGTAAATGTGTTCCTGATGGTACCGTTTGGTGATTTTTTTTAGGCCTTTTAACCCTTGGGAGCCTAATTCTGAATTCGATCACTTTCTGCTGCAGCATAATAGGTGCCCAACATGCAGTCTTCAGGCAATATTTTTCAAGTTACATGCCAGGTTCCCCATGGGAACCCCAGGAAGTGAAGCAGTGATTTTTTACTCTGGTATTTTTTACTCTGATTTTTTACTCTGTTTCACTGGTAAAATAGGACCCAGTCACTAATGCTTGGGGTGCGAGTTCTCTAAAATAGACAACATGGGGTATAAACAATTGACCTTGACTTTATCTCCATGTTGTGGTCATGACTAGCTATTGTGCAGAAGTGTGTGTGTCCATAAACATCAATAAATAAATATAAGATGCCAGTTACCTTCACACATTACGTATACACTCCATATAAAACCGCACTTCGCGTACCCCAGTTTTTGTGTAGAAAAGTGGGGTACCCAAGTGCGGTTAGGAGAGAAGCATTACATAATCAATTAGTGCTCGACGAGAAATTTCTTTCAGAGTCTGAACCTGATTAGCAATATTAGTCTTCAGTCAGCGAATTTCTAAAACTTGCATTTCATAAAATAATGACATAAAAATACCATATCTGTGTTTTCCAGATCATTGTACCCCGGAATAATGTCCGATTTTAAACAATTCGCCCAGTAGTTTTTGAGATATTGAACTTGTTTCCGTATTAAAATAAAATGTTTTGCCGATATGTCATTTGGATTCCCCCCTGTGTAATTAAAGGTAAGTTTGTCGCCATCGAACATGATCTTGTCCACTTTCATTCTCGAAACAGTTCGTCGAGACATTTTGAAATAAAATTACCAAATAGAGGAAGTATTTTAAAATATAACGTATTCTGTTATGTTTTTTAGAACAATAATGTGACAGTCTCGGCGATACATCCTGTCTTTACGAAGTGCGGACCCTTTTTTTCAGACTCTGGATCATTACGAACCCGGCATATGATTTAATATCATTGCAGATAAGCAGCTTCACGTTTACTTCAGTAATTATTTTTGATGAACTAAATTGAGAATGGAACAGAATTAGCGAGTCAGCGATCGACAGTATGGTCTCTCCACTTTTAAATCTGATCCGCCGCACCTGGAAAAATTCTCCCTTAAAATTTTATATATTTTCCTTTTTTTACAGCTTGTGGCACTCATTGATGGGGGAGGGGGAGCATTCCAATGAGGGGCCATAAACTATGTGACTGAGACAAAATATGGAAATTCACTATAGCCCTACATCCAACGCTAATGGCCGAATTTGGCCAGCACTCAGGCTATACAAAAATCTGCATTCAAATTTTATTATGTTTAAGTTTTTGTTTCAAAAACATAGCTTATGACCCTTCATTGGAACGAGCTAGTGGATATTGAGTCGTTCCATTGAGGGGTCCCAAGCTCTGTTTTGAGACAAAAAATTTCCAATTTTTGGTTGTTATTAAAGAATTTATCTTGCAAGTGCCACCTGGTCCTGTAGGCCGGTGGAGACTAATGGATAACTGGGTTTATCTTCCTAGCATTTGGTACGTTTTTTCTTGGAAATAGTATGTTTATTTTCGTGGATGGGTGTAGACTGATAACATTTTGGCCAGACGCTGTCGTCTGTATGTTGGTGTTTTGGTAATAATAATTCTCCCCAGCCAGCATGGGTTTCTTTTCAATAGATGCGTCAAATGCTTCGGCCCTTTGACAGATTAATAAGTAAATTAGCCTTGGAAAAGGTGTTGAAGATATGACATACCAGTATACAATTAAGCTCAATTAGTTCAGTGGCGTGTTAAATTAAATCCTTTGTTTGTTGTAAATCCCCAAAGCCTATGCCAAAATTGAAAATTGGAAATTGGTAGTTGTAATCCTAGAATTTATTTTGTAAGTGTCACCCGTGGGGTCCACGTTGGGTTAAGGGACAACCGGAATGATCCTGTGGTTCCCCGCAGTTGCAGTTCATGAAGGTCTTTAAAAAAAGAAGGGGGAGGGGGGGGTAGTAGCATTAATTATCCACATCATAGTATGATGCCGCAACATTATCACCGAGTTTGGGTGAGAATGGTTTGAGTTTGGCCGAATTGAATAGAGCATGCGTTTTGGTCCTAATCTTTCAAAATCCCCTCCCCCCCCACCCCAAAAAAAAAAAAAAGAATGGGAGCCAAAACTCGTTTTATCACCAATATCAGTCACCGCTGATATGACCGATTTCCTGGGTTGAATAAGATGTCACGACGGTGTTCTCGTAACCATAAACTCAAGTAATGTATTCCTGGGTGGCGTCATTTCGTTCCCGTGGGGACACACTTCATCGATTGGAATGGTCCCGAGTTGAATTTTGATACCGTGTTTTAAAGTAGTTCCAGGAAAAAGATAAGAGAAGCACGGACCGGTTTTACCCGAATTGGATCTGATCCGTGTTTTGAAGATAATCTCCCCCGTGCCTGGGGTTAAATAGCGGCTGTCAGATAGATAAAAAAATGCGTTTTAATTTAACGTTTGGGTGGATTATGATGTTATATGCCGGGCGAAAAGCAGATAAATTGCCAGTATGTTCAAAAAGAAAAAGGTGTAGTTATCTGTACCCGTCCGTTTCGGTTGAGAATCAGAATGTTTTTTTCAACAACAACGACCTCGATTAAGCGAGTTCAGACTATTTTATGTCATAAAAATCCAATAGATGGAAGAGCCACACTGCTTCACGGGATCGTCAAAATTCACATTTTTTTTCAAGATTTATTAGAACACAAAACGTGAATTACCCCCAAAAATATTTCAGGCACAGAAAAAGGCTTTAGTGAAGAGAACTTATTATGTAAATTGCGAGGTGTTTTCCCAATCAACACTGAATAGTGAGTAAATACCTGCTGTTATATAATCATACATAACACACTCAGTCGATATTGGGATAATCTTTAGCTTAACTTGACATAGTCAAGATAAGCTATTGCCATCCCGCGTGCGGAAGTCTGTTGGTCTGTTCACATTTTCCTTTAGCACGGGCTACACCCCGCAGTTCTTGTCTGATCGTCACGAAATTTCATATGCAGGTTTGGGGTCATGTCTAGATGAGAACGTCCCCTTTTGGTCGCGATCGGGCAACCGGTATGGCTGCCCGAGCCCAAAACCCGAAAACCATTAGCACAGTCTACAGGTCGTATTTATGAAGGGATTTCATTGTAACTTGGTAGGATGCCTCTGTATAATGCCTAGATGAGAACGTCCTCTTTTGGGCATGATCTATCAACCGTGATGGCTGCCCAAGCCCGAAACCCAAAGACTTTTAGCACAGTCTGCAGGTCATGTTTAATATGGGGGAATTTCATTGTAACTTGGTAGGATGACTCCTTATGATCTCTAGATGAGAATTTCCCCATTTGGGCGTGATCTGCCAACCGTGACGACTGCCTGAGCCCAAAACCCGAAAACCTTTAGCACAGTCTACAGGTCATATTTATTGAGGAATTTCATTGTAACTTGGTGGGTAGACTTCATACAATGTCTAGATGAGAAAGTCACCTTTTGGTCCTGATTGGGCAACTGTGACGGCTACAGGGGCCCAAAACCCAAAAACCTTTAGCACAGTCTACAGGTCATATTTATGAAGGGATTTCATTGTAACTTGGTAGGATGACTCCAAATAATGTCTAGATGAGAACGTCCCATTTTGATCGCGATCATTCAGCCTTGATGGCTGCCCAAGCCCAAAAACCTTTAGCATAGGCAAAAGCTTATATTTATGGAAGGATTTGGGGGCGCGGTGGCTCAGTTGGTAGAGGCGCAGGCTGCAAGCCGAGAGGTCCTCGGTTCGAATCCCACCTGCGGCAACCACGTTGTGTCCTTGGGCAAGACACTTCACCCCCATTGCCCACGTGGGGGCACAGTGACGTTGTGTATTAAGGCGTACTGCACGTCGATGTGCACCTGTCTTCAACCAATGCTAACCCTGCTTGTGTGGAGTTGGTATGTTGGGGAGCTGACAGTTGCTCGCCGTTGCTCGGTGGTTCTCTCCAGGTACTCCAGCTTTCTCCACCCATAAAACTGTCACGGTCATGGTTAGCCATTGTGCAGAAATATGTGACCTTAATTACTAATAAATAAATAAATAAATAAATAAATAATGGAAGGATTTCATTGTAACCTGTTAGGTTGATTCTATATAATGCCTAGATGATGACATCCCCTTTTGGTCATGATTGGTCAACTGTGATGGCTACAGGTGCCCGAAGCCCGAAAACCTTGAGCACAGTCTACAGGTCATATTTATAAAGGGATTTCAGTGTAACTTTGTAGGATCACTCCAGATGATGCCCAGATGAGATTGTCCCCCTTTGGTTGTGATCATTCAACCATGATGGCTGCCGGAGCCCGAAGACCAAAAACCTTTTAGCACAGTCTACAGGTCATATTTATGAAGGGATTTCATTGCAACTTGGTAGGTTGACTTCGTATAATGTCTAGATGAGAACGTCCCCTTTTGGACACGCTTGGGCAACTGAGATGGCTACAGGGGCACAAAGCCCAGAAAACCTTTAGAACAGTCTACAGGTCATAATTATGAAGGGATTTCATTATAGCTTGGTAGGATGACTCCAAATAATGTCTAGATGAGAACATCCCCTTTTGGCCGCGGTCATTCAGCCTTTATGGCTGCCCGAGCCCAAAGACCTTTAGTATATTCTACAGGTCGTATTTATGGAAGGATTTCATTGTAACTTGTTAGGTTGACTCCATATAATGCCTAGATGATGACATCCCCTTTTGGTCATGATTGGTCAACTGTGATGGCTACAGGTGCCAGAAGCCCGAAAAGCTTGAGCACAGTCTACAGGTCATATTTATGAAGGGATTTCATTGTAACTTCGTAGGATCACTCCAGATGATGCCCAGATGAGAATTCCCTTTTTGGTTGCGATCATTCAACCATGATGGCTGCCCAAGCCCAAAATCCTTTAGCACAGTCTACAGGTCATATTTACGAAGGGATTTCATTGTAACTTGGTAGGTTTGACTTTATATAATGTCTAGATGAGAACGTCCCCTTTTGGACACGATTGGGCAACAGTGACACCTACAGGGGCCCGAAGCCCGAAAACCTTTAGAACAGTCTACAGGTCATAATTATGAAGGGATTTCATTGTAGCTTGGTAGGATGACTCCAAATAATGTCTAGATGAGAGCGGCCCCTTTTGGACATGATTGGGCAACTGTGACACCTACATGGGTCCGAAGCCCGAAAACCTTTAGAACAGTCTACAGGTCATAATTATGAAGGGATTTCATTGTAGCTTGGTAGGATGACTCCAAATAATGTCTAGATGAGAACGTCCTCTTTTGGTCGCGTTCATTCAGCCTTGATGGCTGCCCGAGCCCAAAAACCTTTAGCATAGTCTATAGGTTGTATTTATGGAAGGATTTCATTGTAACTTGTTAGGCTGACTTCATATAATGCCTAGATGATGGCATCCCCTTTTGGTCATGATTGGTCGACTGTGATGGCTACAGGTGCCCGAAGCCCAAAAATCTTGAGCATAGTCTACAGGTCATATTTATGAAGGGATTTCATTGTAACTTCGTAGGATCACTCCAGATGATGCCCAGATGAGAATGTCCCTTTTTGGTTGCGATCATTCAACCATGATGGCTGCCCAAGCCCAAAGCCCAAAATCCTTTAGCACAGTCTACAGGTCATATTTATGAAGGGATTTCATTGTAACTTGGTAGATTGACTTCATATAATGTCTAGATGAGAACGTCCCCTTTGGACGCAGTTGGGAAACTGATGGCTCCAGGGGCCCGAAGCCTGAAAACCTTTTTTAGCACAGTCTACAGGCCATATTTATGAAGGGATTTCAATGTAACTTGATAGGATGACTCATTTTGGAATAATTTCTCTGTAACTTGGTAACTTTCGTTGATATACGTTAACTGTGAGGGCCACATGCATTAACTGTGAGGTCATATTAACCCACCCCTCAGCTCTTTAGTACAGTGTACACCTCATATTATTTTTTATCAAAAACATAGCATACAGGGAACAGAAATGAACATATTCCCAATTATCACAATTCTTGTCTTATTTCAAAATCCTTTCATAAACATTGAACATTATCCTTTTCATCAAACACAACACACAAGTTAAGCTACAGTGTCATTGACACTTTCATTTTATATGGTGTGTACACGTAATGGATATTTATAGACATGGTAGGGCCCTGCGAATTGGATCAAATTACTTTTATTATTATTCCCCCGACCTCCGAAGGGGGATTCAGGGGTATCTGGTGAAGCCGTCTGTCCATCCGTTGGTTTGTACAAACGGGTTCTGTCCAATAATTTTTCCAGAGTTATGGCCCTTTTTTCACTTTTTTGCCTTTGAAAATTTTCTGGTCCCACAATACCTTTAAGGCTACTTCAAACATGCCTGCGGGTCGGGGGCTGTGGCCCATGCTTTGCATTGCCCTTGTTTGAAATTGAATCGAACCTCAAATCGAATCAATGGCGTCTTGAAGATGATCGATGTGGAGATTGGGGAGTTATAAACCTGATTTGTTCTGACTATGATGGCTTATTTCTCGACTGATAAAATAATCCAACTGCATTATCAAGGCATGCCTTCGCAGAAGGCATGCCTTGATGATGCAGTTGGAATATTACCCTGTAAGGAATACAGTTCATCAACAACATTGCTTGGAAACTTTAAATTTTTGTTTAACAGTGGTGGGGACTAGTGATATTGAAATTAGCATGGCTGGGGGTATGAGTGAAGATGTTATTTATATGTTAACCCTTTACCCAACGTAACGGCCAAAACCAGCCAGCGCTATTCTAAAAAATCGCCAATTGATTTTCATTATTTGAGCTCGTCGAGCTCGTTCCAGTGAGGGGTCATAACCTATGGTTTTTAGACAAAAAATGAAAAAAATTAGTTATTCAAGAATTTTTTTTGTCGTCTACTTTTCATGTTAGGTAAAGGGTTAATGTAGCTGAAGTTACACTTTGTCCTTTATTTCAATATTATTTATGTATGATTTCCATCCAAACAAAAAGTTTTGTGAGATGATGAACCTGACTGATACCAAGCTAAATTCCTATGAAAAAGATTCGAGAGGAAACAAATTGGACAGCCAACTTTGAATTGTACCGAATATCAACTTAAGATCCAAAAGAGACTCAAATCTCGAAGCTTCGCAGGACCCTTAGGCATGGTGGATAAAATTTATTGTCTGAGTGGTTGGGCTATGTTTTGTGTGGTGACACGTACATGACTCTCATTTGAAAAGTATGCATTTCCTAAATGCTGTTTTGTTGTTGTTGTGGTTAATGAACTGTTAGGTGTGACAACCCGGTACTACTGTGTCAGGTTGTTTAAAAATCGAATTTTTTTCAAATGCCCATATTTCCCAACCTGTATGGAGTAGAGAACTGTTTGGTGTAAAGCATCCTTAGGACCAATAGAATCATATGATTATAAAAGATAAAAATTGGTTGTGTCATAGGGTACTGTAGTCAGCATAATTTCAAAAATTTCAAAAAATTTTCTCTCGAGCCACAAATCAGAATCTGTGACATTTGGTGTACAACATTGTTGGGGGTGGGGGTGGGGGCAGGGGGGAGGGGGGGTGGAATCGTTTGTTCAAGTCAAGCCCCCTTAGTTTATATTTGGTTTATATTTGAGCTTCCTATTGGAGCTCAAATTTTAACTTACTGCTATATGAGGAATATTCTTTAAAAATCTTCTGTCCAGAACCACCAGACAGAATCTTTCGATATTTGGTATACAACATCCTTATTATTTGGGGTCGAATTCAAATTTGTTCAAATCAAGTCCCTGGGTTAATATTTGGGCTCCCTACATAAGGAGCTGAATTTTAACTTATGAGGAATAATTTTTAAAAAGCCTCTTCTTCAGAATTAAGTGTATCAAATCAGGTCCCTGGATTCATATTTGGGCTCCCTATGGGATCCCAAATTTTAACTTCTTGCAGTATGAGGAATAATTTTTAGCTCACCTGACTGAAAGCCAGGGGGAGCTCAAGTGATCATCTGTCCGTCCGTAGTGAACTTTACATTATCGACTTCTTCTCCTAAACCCCTGGGCCAAATTGAACCAAATTTGATATACATGGTCCTTATCATACGTCCATTCAAGCTTGTTCAAATAAAGTTGCCACGCCCCATAGGGATGGGGTGGGGGGAAGTGCTTCAAAGTTCTAGAAAAATCTTCTCATGAACCAGTGGGTACAATGACTTGATATTTGGTATGGTATGGAGTTTCCTTCTGAGGTGTAGTATCAAGTTTGTTCAAACAAAGTTAGTGGAGCAATATTTGCCTTCATAATGGGAGGGGCAAGACTTTCAGCCCCACCCAAAATTTCTATTTTCTGAACCGATGGCCTGATTTGAATGAAATATGGTATGTGGTATTATTGAGTCATAAGTCCTTGATTCATGCTTAAAAAAAATGTCCCATGTTCCCCGTGGGAACCCCACAAGCCAAAAATAGAAAATATTTTCAAACGCCCATATTTCTCAAACCACATAGAACAGAGAACTGTTAATTGGTATGAAGCATCCTTAGGACCAGTAGAATCGATTGATAAAAAACAGTTGTCATCACTTGTGTTAGGGTGCTCTGTAGAGGGCATTGAAAAAAATGCTGTGTCATCAGCATATTTGCAAATATTAAAAAAAATTTATTCTCCAGAACCACAGATCAGAATCTTCTTATATTTGGCATACAGCATCCATAGATGGGGGGGCTCAGATACAAGTGAGTTAAATTTAAGCCCCTCGGTTCGTATTTGAGCTCAATACAGGAGCCCAAATCTTAACTTAGGGCAATATGGGAAATAAGCTTTAAAAATCATCTTCTTCAGAATCACTGGTCAGAATGTTTTAATATTTAGTAAACATCATTGTTATACATCATTGTTATGAGGGTCAGATTCAAGTTTGTTCGAATCAAGTCTCTCAGTTAATATTTGAGCTTCCTATGGGGGCCCGAATTTTAACTTAGTGCAATATGAGGAAATTTCTTTAAAAATCTTCCTCTTCAGATCCACCAAGTCAGAATCCTTTCATATCTGGTATACAACATCTTTAGAGGGGGTCAGATTCATGTATGTTCAAATCAAGTCCCTGGGTTTATATTTGGGCTCCCTATGGGTTTGTTCAAGTCAAGACCTTTGGTAAATATTTGGTCATCTTATGGAAGCCCAGATTTTAACTAAGTTCAGTGTGAGGAATAATCTTTAAAAATCTTCTTCAAGTCCACTTGAGTCAAAATCTTTTGATATTCTGTATACAGCATCCTTTTTAGCTCATCTGACTGCAAGTCAGTGGGAGCTATTGCCATCACTTTTATATGGCGTCTGTCGTCCGTTAACTTTTTGCAAACTTGACATCTTCTTCACAACCACTAGGCCAAATTCAAACAAAAATTGCACAGACCATCTATGGCGTATATCCTTTCTATTTTGTTTAAATGAAGCAGCTGCCATATTCGGGCTCTGGTTTATGCCCCAAAAGCTTAAAAATCTTCTTCTCATGAACCACCAGAGGGAATGCCCTGATATTTGATATGGAACATCCTTTGATGTAGAAGATAAAAGTTTGGTCAGGGGAAGTTGATAGGTCAATACCTGGGCTCTCTGTGGGGGCATATCCATTTTGGGCTCTGCCCCAAATTTCTATTTCAAGGACTGGTGGGCTAACTTCAACCAAATTTGGCATGTAGTTTAAGTGGGTCCTAAGTAACTGATTGATGCCTAAAAAAAAAAATTCACAGCTCTGTGACAACCCCAGCGGCTAAAAACAGAAAAAAATTCAAAAGCCCATATATCCCAAACCACAAGGAACAGAGAACCGTTATTTGGTATGAAGCAGCCTTAAGACTGGAAGAAGGTCTTTGGGTTTGGCTTAAAAAAACTGCCACCGGTTCAGTCAGGGTGCCCAGTAGAGGGGTATTGAAAAAATTATGAGTCAGCATTTTTGCAGTAGTTTATCCTGGATGACATTTTCCTTCACCGAGAACTTTGATTGACATATTGTTCTTAAAATAACAAACCTTCTGATATGAACATTGTTATCTTGTTATTTTAATCTGAAAATTCTGTGAACTTTTGTTTGTTTTGCAAAGATTTTATTTTATGTTGAATGAACCATTTCAGTGCTGGAAAACATCTGATACATGTATGCATGTCTTTAATTTAACCCTCTCAAGACTGCAGTGTGGGTTCCCAAGATTTTATTGATGCCATGAACAAACAAAAAACCTTTCAATACTGTAGATGTATTTTTCTGGTTCCTTGGAAAAAAATTGATCTGATTCCTGTATGAATATCTTTAATTTAACCCTCTCATGACTTCAGTGTGTTTTTTCCAAAGATTTTATTTCATGTTGAACTCTTTCACTACTGCGCACATATAAGTTATTTCATGTTGAATGAACCCTTTCTGTGCTGGAAAACACTTATCTGATTCCTATGTGCATGTCTTTAATTTAACCCTCTCAAGACTGCAATGTGGGTTCCAAAGATTTTATTGATGCCATGAACAAACAATTTCTTTTTTTTTATTTTTTTTATTTTTGGGGAGGGGGGGGGGGGGGGTGTAGAGTCTTGTTATTTAAATCTGAAAATTCTGTGGACTGTAGTGTGTTTTGCAAAGATTTTATTTTATGTTGAATGAACCATTTCAATGCTGGAAAACATCTGATTCCTGTATGAATGTCTTTAATTTAACCCTCTCAAGACTGCAATGTGGGTTCCAAAGATTTTATTGATGCCATGAACAAACAAAACCCTTTCAATACTGTAGATGTATTTTTTCTGGTTCCTTGGAAAAAAAATTAATCTGATTCCTGTACGAATATCTTCAATTTAACCCTCTCATGACCTCAGTGTGTTTTTTCCAAAGATTTTATTTCATGATGAACTCTTTCACTACTGTGCCCCAAAAAGTTATTTCATGTTGAATCAACCCTTTCAATGCTGGAAAACATTAATCTGATTCCTGTGTGCATGTCTTTAATTTAACCCTCTCAAGACTGCAATGTGCGTTCCAAAGATGTTATTGATGCCATGAACAAACTATTTTTTTTTTTTTTTTTTGGGGGGGGGGGGGGGGGGGGGGAGATTGAGAGAACCACAGTAGTTGAAAAACAAAAACAAAAAATTACAGAACAGTGCTTGCTAGAAAGCTTTCCTAGAACCAGCAGAAATGACTGGCCAAAAAGTTGCCTTTGTTGTGTCATAACAAATCAAAAAATTGTTCTTGCTGTTGATCACTCACTCATACACTCCTCTCTTTTGACAACCTGAGCCAGGTGAGCGTTTTAGGCTCACTTGAGCTTCTGGTTTAAGTTATTGCCATAGAAAAAGGTGGTTCAGATGAAGCCCAAGGTTGATATTTGGGTTCACTAGTTTAGAATTATTGGAAATCTGGGCATTATTTCTGTGGTTGCTTCTGAATACTAGAAAAAGACATCTGACATGGACAACAGAGTTACAAATAATTATGTCTTAGTTCCTCTGTAGTGTTAACTAACCATAGATGCTGAATAAAATCCTTCTTTAAACAACTTGTAAGTTGAACACCTCAGATCTCTGGACCTCATTTTTAGCTCAACTTTGACGTAAGTCAAATTTGAGGTTATGCCATGGCCCGTCGTCCATCTGTCCGTCTGTCTGTCCGTCAACAATTCAATACGGCTCGGACTAGAGGCCGTATATATGAACCAATCTTTACGAAACTTCTTGAGTATCTTTGTTATCACCGTGGGACGAGAATGAGTGTTTTTGGGTGCAGTCTGAAATTAAAGATAGCCATTTTGTACTTTAGTTAGTGTAATCAGTTTTTTGTACTGAACTTCTGTATGAAAGTTCTGATTCGAATAAATTTTTGTCTGAATGTTTAGTAACATGGAATACATCACATATAATACAGGTTTTTTTTCTTGTGCAGAAATTCGGCAAATTAGATGAACTTTTGATTTTTTCAGTGCTACTTACACACAGTAAGTACACATGTCAGTACGGCTCGGGCTAGGGCCTGTATTTATGAACCGATCTTCACGAAACGTCTTGGGTACCTTTGTTATCACCTTGGGACAAGAATGAGTGTTTCTGGGTGCAGCCCAAAATTCAAGATGGCTGCCAGTGGCCATTTTGTAGCGAAATTAGGTCCAATCAGTTTTTTGTACACAACTTCTATACGGCTCAGGCTAGAGGCCGTATTTATGAACCGATCTTTACGAAACTTCTTGGGTACCTTTGTTATCACCGTGGGACGAGAACAAGTGTTTTTGGGTGCGGTCCGAAGTTCAAGATGGCCACCAGCAGCCATTTTGTACCAAAATTAGTGCAATCAGTTTTTTGTACAGAACTTCTGTATGAAATTTCTGATTTGAATAAATTTTTGTATGAATGTTTAGTAACATGGAATACATCACATATAATACAGGTTTTTGTCTTGTGCAGAAATTATGCAAATTAGATGAACTTTGATTTACTCAGTCCTACTTATACACAGTAAGTGCACATGTCAATACAGCTCGGGCTAGAGAACCGATCTTCACAAAACTTCTTGGGTATCTTTGTTATCACCTTGGGACAGGTACAAGTTGAGCTACAGTGTCATTGACAATTTCATTAATTTTTGAAAACATGCTGACTCAGCAATTTCCCATTACAGACAGTGCTAAAATGGGCATCCCCATGTGATACCCTATGACCAAACTGCATTTTTTAGCCCATTTGATTCTACTGGTCCTGAAGAAGCTTTATACTAAATAACAGGTCTCTTTTGATGCAGTTCTAGAAATATGGGTATTTGAAAATTATTCTGTTTTTAGCTCCTGGGGATGCAGGAGAATTATTTTTTGCATGAATCAAGTACCTGTGGCCCAATAATACTGCATACCAAAATTCGTGCTCCACCCATTACAGTGGCAACTACTGCCCCCATGAACTCTGAACAAACTTCAATCTTTTCTCTTCATTAAGAATCTGAATACCATATATCAAGTCATTGTTCCCATCAGTTTATGAGAAGATTTAAAAAAAAAAAAAACGGGATGATTTTTCCCTACCCCCTCCCCATGAGTATAGCATATAAAATTTAACAAAACTGAAATGCCATACACTAGTCATCAACATAAAATTTAGTTGAAATTGGGAAAGTGGTGTGGGAGGAATACCATCTTCGTGACGGATGACAGATGAACAATGATCACTATAAATCACCCTGACCGGAACATAACTCAAATTATCTTAAAATGGATATTCAAAGGGCAATAGCTCTTGAAGGACACAATAGGCAAAACTGATGTTCTAATCAGAAAGAAATGAAATCGTTTCACACGCCGAAGGCTCGCAGGGACGGTGTGGGGCAAGCCCCTTTCGACCCTTTTTGACTGTCTAGCGACGCCTATGTTTTTTGCTCTTCTTTTTTGGTGGGGGAGGTTGAGATGGTGATACTGTAGTGGTGGTTGGTGTTGTTGGGCTGTCGATGATTTGGGTGGTAGGGTCTAGTCCTGGCTGCTGTAGGAGTGTGCTGTATGTTGAGTTCAGCCATTAGTGCCTTCGATTTTTCCATGCTTTCCTTTGCCGTTCTGGTTACTTTCTTGACTACATCCCTCAAGCTTTCCAAGTATTTCATTTGGTCCAGGTATCCAGGTTCCTTATCCTGATGAAGGGGAGAGGCTGGAGTAGGAGACTTCGGAGAGCCATGTTCCATTTCTGTCTCCGCCTCACTGATGACGTCGCCATCCTCCAGGTTGCCCTCCATAGGGGAGGCAGCTGGGGTCTGGATGGGGATCCCAGGAGCTGGAGGTTTGGAAATGGTAATGGCTTCCTCTATCTTCTCTTCCACCGTCTCTTCCTTCTTCCTTTTCATGAACTCATCCAGCCACCGGGCATCACGGCGCCTGGTTGATGGGCTTTTCTTCTTCTTATTTTACTTTTCAGGGCCAGATACAGGCCTCTTCGGGTGAGGACCAGTGTGAGAGGGGTTCCTCTCACAAAAGGTGCTACCTCTCCCCGAAGAAGGTGTGGTGGTGCTCTCCTCTTCGTCAAACTCCAGCATCAGGTGAACGCTCTTGCCTCTCATCTGGAGAGTCCAGCTGAGAGGGCAAGAGATGCCCAGAGCTGACAAAGCTTTCTGTAGCTAATCAGGAATGGTCAGAACATAAAATATAAGCGGAATGTGATAACTGTTGTTTTAGTTACAGGAAGACATAACTCAAAATTGCAACTCCAAGGGAAATAACTAACCAATAACTCAAATGGTGAAAATGGTATTTAATCAGTTCTGGGGCCCATACTATAAAACTTTTACAATTGTGTTTTCCTGAATTGTATTTTCTACAAGTGAATATGACAGAAATGAATCATTAGCATTTCAAAAGATATGGCGATTTGCCAACTGGCAAATTGACACATCTTTGAAAATGATAATGGCTCATTTCAACTAGTTATTTCCATAAATAGAAAACACAATTCTGAAAAATACAACTGAAAACATTTTATAGTATTGGCCCCTGGTCCTCTTGAGTGTATAGCAGTACACAAACAAGAGGCCCCAAGGGACCCAAAGCACTCACCTAACAAAAGCCTATGGATTCTTCATAAAGAGATTTTAAAGATTTTTTTTAATATAATCAGTTGCTCATTGTTTACAAGAAAAAGAATGACTAACTGCTAGAATGTGGGGGAAGATTTTTTTTTGATGTTCTCACGATTACCAACCATGTTAAAATGGGGAGACTGGGGATAAGCATCCATCAAAATGTCCTCCTCTAGGAAAATCGAGAAGTGCTGCAGTGCTTGTTTACTGTGGTAAACCATCTCTGCTTTACTGGTAACACAGGACCTGGTAACCAATGCCTGGGATGGAAGTTCTCTAAAATGGGCAACATGGGTATAAACGATTGGTTGGACTTGACTTTATATCCATGTTGTTGTCACACTTAGCCATTGTGCAGAAATATGTGACCTTGAACATCAATAAATAAATAAATTAAAATATCCTAAGTGACTTAATTTCTGCAAAATTGCAAACTGATCATTATGAAGATGTGATCACACATGAAATTATTTAGAGCAGTGGTTTATGAGGAAAAGTCTTTGAATGTTGCCCCATTACCCACTGTTAAAATATCTTCAACCCCCACACTACCCATGTACCCACAAACATACGTGGATGCCACCAGGGCCCAGATTTGAACAAACTAGTACACAATCCTTACAATTACTGATTATGCCAAGTCTTGAAGGATTTGTAGCAGTGGTTTGGGAGAAGATTTTTAAAATGATTTCTCTGTTACCCAAAGTGTTACAATCTGGAAGGGTCATGACACCAATAAATATGACCACATGAGCTTGTTTTGAACACACTTTTAATTTATCCTTATAAAGATGTTACATATCAAATATGGGAGTGTTTGAAACAGTGGTTTGAAAGAAAAATGTTTTTTTTTAAAATTGGCTCACCTCCAGGGGTGGCTAATATTCTGAAAAAAAACCCAGATACAGCAACCTAGACAATGTCTAACATTAGGGAACAGAAACCAATTTCATGTTAAGGTTACTCTGATCTTTACATTTGGCACATTGATTTTGATCAGCCAAAAAAAAAAAATTAATTGGCAGAAATCAACTCTCGGGAATTTTGTAATGATAACCCCAAAATGAATTTCACTATGGGAAATCACATTTTCATCTTCTGTTCTGCCAGGTGAGTGATTACAGGCTCTTTAGAGACTTTTGTTTCCTCTCATTATACTGAACCCACAAGTCAAGTTTGGTTTCATTTGGCCAAGCAAAACTTTCATTGGAGAGTGGAAACCAATTCCATTTAGAGACACTCACAGAAAATGCTTAAGTTAAAGTTCATTGTGAGCTTGACATTTGGCACAATGATAAAATGAATAGGGTTCTTCCTTTCATCATACACAAGTAACATCAAGCATGGTTTGATCGGCCAAGCAGAACAGCAATTAGAGAACGAAAACAAACTCTGTCTACAGATACACCAGATAAATAGTTCAAAATAAATAAGAGTTCTCTCTTATCATGCCAAATCATCAATGTCAAGTTTGGTTTCGATCAGCAAAATGGAATTTTAATTAGAGAGCGGAAACCAACTCCTGGAAATTTTTCAAGTTCAAAGTCACTGTGACCTTGAATTTGGCACAATGATCCCAAAATAAATAGGGTTCTTTCTCTCCTCATACCCAACTCAGGACAAGTTTGGTTTTGATCAGCCAAGTGGAAATTTAATTAGAAAGCAGAAACCAACTTCATCTACAGACATTCCCAGAAAATAGTTCAAGATCATGGTGACCTCACCCTTCTGTTCAATGACTCCAAAATAATTGAGTTTTTTCCTTTCATCATACCCAATACTCATGTCAAGTTTGGTTTCAATCTACCATTCAGAATTTAATTAGACAGCAGAAACCAACTCCATCTACTGGCAGATGGTCAGTGCCACTTGTCAGTTTCACTCAAATATTTTATCACATCTGAACGAACATCATCATTCTATCTTCACACTTTTCACACATGGAGCTATTTAGGAGTCACCTGATTGTCTGCCCCATCCAACTATGCTGTATGTCCTATCCTGTTCAAGTGATCTATTTTTAAATAAAAAAATGTGATGCATCTTCTCATACAAGCCTGAATATAAGCAACCTGTCATTTGCAAAATGAGGTCACCTGAGGGTGAATTTGCTGATGCTATCCCATACAATGGGCCAATTTATGCTCCAGGTTTCTGTTTGGCTTGAGGCCTTGATTCAGACTGAGGTTCACAGAGGGTAAATTTTGTGATGCTACCCTGCTGTGCAGGGTAGCATCACCAAATTCACCCTCTGGGGACCTCATTTTGCAGATGACATTGTACCTATTGGTTCATGAGATTTTTTTTAAAATTTGGGGCATTTTCCCCCCATCACCTTTCTATGAGATGAGGCACCTTCATTTGAACAAAATTGAAATGCGATGTCATAACAAACAACTACATGTACCTCAAAATTCACTGAAATTGGTTCAGTGGTTTTGGAGAAATTGTGAATACCATGTTCACAGACGACCCACCCTGGATGAAGAGCGATCACTACAGCTCACTCCGAGTTTTAGTCAGGTGAGCAGAAAAAATCCTTTTTAGATCCACCAGTCCAGTCAGAATCATTTTATTTTCAGGCTTGTTCTCATACATGTTAAATAGGAAGCTTACACCTTGGTTTTCATGTTACAACAATTTTAAATTGAACTGTATCTCCTCTTTTTTCATGTCAGGACTATTTTTAACCAAAGTATCTTAGATTTTATATTAACTTCTTTATCAAATTCTTGTGTGCCGAACTCCTCTTTGGTTTAAAAACTGATTTTGTTGAAACTTCTTATGCATAATGGACATTCACATACTTCTAAATTTTCAAGTGGCAACAATTTTAAAGTGGATTGTCTTATTCTTGAATTTCAATTTATTGCTGATGTGGACCCGAGTATAATCATCAGTTGAGACAATTTATGACTAAATTATATACATGTATTCTCTTGAACTTGGATTTAATACTGGTTGCTGTATTGACAACCAAGGTTTGGGAACCAAATTCACTTAAATGTCTATGTTTTTCACATGATCTTGAATGTGAAGACATGCATTTTTCTCAAGTTTTGATTTGCAAAACTTTTTTAATCAGCTGAATTATCTTGCAATTTAATATTGATTTCCACATGAAATGAAGAAATTCATATATTAAATGAATTCTCAAGCATGTATGTACCAGTGCAGGGTGTGTACACATCCATCCCAACTCATCCATCCCACCTCAGATGGATTTTTTAAAATTTACATCCTTTGACCCATTTCCTAACATGAAAGGCAGATGAAACTTGCAAACAAAATTCTTGAACAACCAATATTTGGGGTTAAAAACATAGCTTATGACCCCTCATTGAAACAAGCTCAATGAGCTCATTCCAAAGAGGGGTCAGACCTCAATATCTCCCCTTGGCACACCCTACAGGGCACATTTATGTTCGGATTGCTTTGAAATTTGGAATGCTTGTTTGGGGTGACCTCTAGATGGGAGCTATCAATTTTCTTCCATTTCCATCAAAACATGTTGCCACAGCCAACGTTCTTAGAACTTAGTTTAGTCAGACCTCAATATTTCCCTTTGGCACACCCTACAGGGCACATTTATGATCGGATTGCTTTGAAACCTGGCATGCTTGTTTGGGGAGACCTCTAGATGGGAGCTATCAATTTTCTTCTATTTCCGTCAATAAATGTTGCCGCGGCCAACGTTCTTAGAACTTAGTTTAGTCAGACCTCAATATTTCCCTTTGGCACACCATACAGGGCACATTTATGATCGGGTTGCTTTGAAACCTGGCATGCTTGTTTGGGGTGACCTCTAGATGGGAGCTATCGATTTTCTTCCGTCAAAAAATGTTGCCACTGGCAACGATCTTTGAACTTAGTTCAGTCAGGCATCAATATATTCCTTTGGCATGCCCTACAGGGCACATTTATGATCAGATTGGTTTGAAACTTTGTATGCTTGTTTGGGGTTACCTCTAGATAGGAGCTATCGATTTTCTTCGATTTCCATAAAAAAATGTGGCCACTGGCAATGATCTTCGATGAACTTAGTAAAAACTTAGTGCAGTTAAGCATCAATATTTCCCTTTGACACACCCTGCAGGGCACATTTATGAATGGATCGCTCGCAAACTTGGTGTGCTTGTGTGGGGTGACATCAATATGGGAGCTGTTGATTTTCTTCCATTTCTGTCAAAAAGTGTTGCCGCTGACCTTTGAACTTTAGTCAGACCTCAATATTTCCCTTTAACACACCCTTCAGGGCACATTTATGATCAGATCACTTTGAAACTTGGTATGTGTGTTCGGGGTGACCTCTAGATGTGAGCTATTGCTTTTTTTTATTTCCCTAAAAAATTATTGTCGTTATCACCAGCCTTTGAACTTACTGCATTTGTGCATCAACTTATCCCTTTTGCACTCTCTGCAGGGTATATTTATGAATTTCCATAAAAAAAACATTGCCACAAGCAATGACCTTCTACTTCGTGCATTTGTGCATTAACATCTTCCTTTGGCATGCCTCAGAGGGCACATTCATTATCAGGTTGTTTTGAAACTTTGTATGCCAAAGATAGGAGCTATTGATTTTCTTTTCATTTCCAACAAAAACTGTTGCTGCTAGCAACAATCTTTAAATTTATTGCATTTGTGCATCATCATTCTTTGACATGGCCTACAGGCCACATTTATTATAGGCTTGTTTTTGAACTTGGTGTGCTCATTAGGCAAGACCTTTAGATAAGAGCTATTGATTAGCATTAATTTCTGTGAAAAAAGTTGCCATTTACAATAAATAACCTCTGAACATACTGCATTTGTGTATCAACATTCTTCCTTTAGCCAGTGTTACAGTTTACATTTAAAAATGCATTTAAAAAATTACTCTTGATGTTGTGCACACACAATGCTGTTATGTTGAAATTTCATCAAATAACATTGGCACCAATGATCTTCAATTTTGCCATTTCATTTATAACTTACCAAGTTCAAGTTTGTCAAGTTGAGCTACAGTGTCATTGACACTTTGATTTTTATGAAGGGATTTCATTGTAACTTTGTAGGATGACACGACACATTTTGGAATTATTTTACTGTAACTTGGTAACTTTGGTTGACATCCGTTAACTGTGAGGGGCACATCAACCAGGCTTCAATTCGTTTGTACAGACTTCACCTCAAATTATTCTTGTTGAAAACATAGCATGTAGGGTACAGAACTTAACATATTCTCAATTATTACAATCCTTGTTTTACTTCATAATCCTTTCATAAACATTAAGCATCATCCTTTTCATTTGGAATAGCACTGGCTGGTTTGGGCTGTTACATTGGGTAAAGGGTTAAGAGCACTTTCTGCATCTATGACCATATCGTGACTGCAACACAAATATAAAAGCAGGTTTAGCCAACCATTTATGCCCATGCGGCCTGCTTTAACCCCCTGCACTCTGATGTCGAGAATACTCGACACCTTCCCCACTCTAAGCCCCACCACACCTCCCTGTCATCCATGGTTATCCCCCCTGTGTTGTCAGAAATTCAGCAATTTAGATTTTGGTTGACAGAGCTCCAATTGGAGCTCTGTCAACCAAAATCTAAATTGCTGAATTTCTGACAACACAGGGGGGATAACCATGGATGACAAATCAGACGTTTCGTCATCAGAGTGCAGGGGGTTAAAGGATTTTCAGCTTAGGTGCTGATTACAACTTGGAACTCAGATTGGGTTCTTGATTTAATAATTAAGGATGAACTATGGTTATCTCCCTTCATTTGTTGCCTCTCATACACTTTGAATATGTGGTTTGTGAATTCTCTTCAATATAAATTTTGGTGTGAATGTTTGTTGTCCTATAGCAGTACAAGTCTGATTAACTTCATGACCATATCCAGCATGCCTATTCACAGAAACCCACTGTTTGAATGTTACTGTCTTTTTCAATTATTTGCCACCAAAGCTTATGACTTCTCATTGGAACAAACTTGTAGAGCTCATTCCAATGATGGGTCATGAGCTATGTTTTGACGCCAAAAAATGAAATATTTTTTGCTTTCATGAGGATTTGAGAAATTTTCTTTGGCGTGATTCAAGTACTTCTGACCCAATATTACGACATTTCAAATTTGGTTAAAATTGGCTCATCAATTCAGAAAATATGAAATTTTGGGGTGGGGTTTAAATCTTGCCGCTCCCAGTGCAAAAACAAATATTGGTCTTTGAACATTGTTTGAATAAGCTTTATTCTACACCTCAAAAGGAAGCACAGTACCAAATATCAAGACATTGTACCTATTGGTTCATGAGATTTTTTTTAAAATTTGGGGCATTTTCCCCATCACCTCCCTATGCAATGAGGCACCTTCATTTGAACAAAATTGAAATGCGATGTCATAATGAACAACTACCTCAGAATTCACTAAAATTGGTTCAGTGGTTTTGGAGAAGTCATGAATACCATGTTCACAGATGACCGACCCTGGATGAAGAGCGATCACTACAGCTCACTCTGACTTTTATTCAGGTGAGCAGAAAAAATCCTTTTTAGATCCACCCGAGTCCAGTCAGAATCATTTTATTTTGGCATTCAGCATTCTTAAGGGCCTATATAAGTAATGGAATTTTGTTTATTTTGAAATTCTCACCTCTCATATTCCTTAAATTCAGATTAAATATACACAAATTATACATCAAAATGAAGGTTGGGATGTATAGAACACGAACCACATATGTAATCAACTCGTAGAGTCGACTGTAGGCACCACTGGTTCCTGGAAGTCTGCTACCGTATTCGCACCAGAACTGATAATAAAATAATATTTCATCAGAACAACTTGTGGCCAAATGTGCTTCATATATCCAATAACAAAACTAGGCATTCAAAACACTTTCGAATACAGCCATAGGTCTGCATTTTGGAAAAGGACAACACTGTCTGCATTTTTTATTGAAGATGGTTTCCATGCTCGACAGACATGCGCAAATCACTCGTTACCACGAATTTCCATCAAAAAAAAAAATTGTAATTCTAAGAAATTTCAACAGGTATCATTATACCTTGCATTGAATGTGGCAACTGTGCAATCTCTATCTAATAACAGTTAACTGTATGAAGGCGATCTTTTTCATTATTTGATTTTAGACGGCGTTGTTTTTACATGCTTTTTCTGTCCGATGACGTCGGCCGGAAATCGAAAGTATACTCATACGTAAACAAAAGCAAAGGCGTTGGAATTTTCCCCATTGCAGTTCTGTCGCCGTGTTTTGAAGAATTTTTATCCCCTAGCTTTGTTCTTGGATATGTAAAGCACATTTGGCCCCAAGTTGTTTTCGTGAAATATTATTAAATTATCAGTTCTGGTGCGAATACGGCAGCAGACTTCCAGGAATCAGTGGTGCCTACAGTCGACTCTATGAGTTGATTACACATGTGTTTCGTGTTCTATACATCCCAACCTTCATTTTTATGTACATTTTGTGTATATTTAATTTGTATTGAAGGAATATCGGAGGTGAGAATTTTCAAATAAACAAAATTTCATTACTTATATAGGCCCTTAAGGGGATCAGATTAAAGTTTGTCCAAAACCATGTCCATGGATTTATATTTTGGATTCCTATGGGAGCCCAAATTGTAACTTAGTGAAATATGAGGAAAATTCTCTAAAAATCGTCTAAGGATGAGGTGTGTGGGGGAGTTAGGGTCAGATTCAGGTTTGTCCATATCAAGTCCGTGTTTATATTTGGGCGCCCTATTGGAACCTTAATTTTAACTTGGAGATTCTACAGAATTGTAGGAAGAATAGAGGAATGTTAATTTCGATGTAGTCATGATGTGCTAAAGATTCTCCTCGTTCTGCTTTTGTGATCACCGCACTGCATGACCCTTCATTGGAATGAGCCTAACAAACTTCTTCAAATAAGTCATCATGAGCTGGGGCTATGTGATTGTTCAAATTTTCAGTTGATTCTCAATTTAACCTCCCCATCACACACACATGCACACACACACTCACTCACTCACTCTGTTTTTATCCCCCGCCGACGAAATTGGGAGGGGAATATTGAAATGGTGTTTGTCCGTCCGTCCATCCATCCATCACAAACTTTGTCTGCTTAACTCCTCCTACAGTTTTCAGTGGATTTCTATGAAACGTGGTCTGAAGTATCAGTGTCAAGTGTAGATGTGCATGTGGTCAGGAATTTTCGATGTGATGAATTTTGCGTGGTTACAGCCATTGGAAATGGCAACATTTCCATCACAAAGGCTTGTCCACTTAACTTCTACATTTTTTATTTTTTACAAAACTTGGTCTGAAGTATCAGAATCAAGTGTAGATGCGCATGTGGTCAGGAATATAGATATAAGATATAATAATCACAATTTGAAAATCAATTTTTTATTCGAAATATGCATATTTTTTACAAATTTTCTTGGATGAGAATATAAAATGCAGATAAACAGTCACCATTTCAAGTAAATTTACCGTTGCTATGAAATAGCCATGGAGGCTCAATTCTTCTGTGAAAACTAAAAACAAAAAAGGAAATTACCACCATTGATTAAACGGAAAATGATCAATTCAAACGCAAGCATTCTCACACAAGGAATTGAAAACTGACAAACTGTGGCATAATAGTCAGGCAGCTAAGGTCGTAACCTTGCAGTGTTGGAACGTAAAAGGTTTTTCAATCATTTCTAAGGTAACGTTTTGCACTTAATGATCTTAATCTGAATCTGAATGATCCCACTCTGTCAAACTTGGGAAACTCTAGATATTCAAGATGGGCACCAAAAACAGTATTTTCACCAATTTATTTATATATCACAATGAAACTTGTACTGCTGGCCAGATATTCCCATAATGTGAGGTAAAGGGCTAACCTTTTACTCTGTGCACATGATATCAAAATTTGTTTATTTATTTTTCTTTTTTTTTTCAAATTTTGCAATACATTTCAACAAAACCATATCATGTGACCCCTCAGGGATCACCTGACATGGTTTTGCTGAAAATATTTTAAAACGATTTTGTTTATCTGCTCAATTTGTAAATTACTCGAGCAGATGAGGTTGATTTGTTAGGTAAAGGGTGTGAATGTTGCACGCTGAATGTAATGCCAGTGATATACACAGTGCAATGACAAGCTAACAATATTCCTTCACAGTTTGGAATTTTCTGCATGTCATGCCTCTAATCTGATTCCTGCTGTAAGACAAAAATAAATGAAACGGAGTCCAATTTCCCATTTATTTTATTAGTGTTTAACCCCATGTTGACAAAATACCAAAATTTCAAGCAACCATTTTCCCCATAATGCAACTTGGAATCTAACCAATTTAATCTTGTTTGACAGAGCTCAAAGAGCTCTGTCAAACTAGATTGAGTTGGTTAAACTTCTATTTGTATTATGGGGAAAAACTTAAAACTGGAAATCAGATATTTTGACACCAGTGTACAGAGGTTAATGTCACTTTTCACATCCATAGCACCATCATGACGGCTACACAAGCATAAAGTCAAGCTTAGACAGTCGATTATACCTGTTCTGCCCATTTTAGAGGCCTTCCACCCTGATCATTGGTTACAGGGTCTTATTTTACCAGTAAAACAAAATTTATTTACTACTATAAACAAGCACCGCTTCACTTCTCATGAGAATAGCTCAAATGAGCAAAGAAAGAACACAATAAAAGAATATGTTTCTTTGCCTGGTGCAAGTAGATTTGCCTGCCCTGTACAAAAATGTTCAATGGAGGGTTATTCCTGAATCCTGTTCACAAACTATACTACAGTGGAGCCCACTTAATTGGATATCTTTTAATTGAATAACCCTGTTAACTGAATATAACTTCCAAATGAAATATCATTTGCCAAACCTGCAGTACAAAATTGACCTGTTAATTGCATATAGGTTTTAGAGCAAACTTTGGTTAATTGAATGAAAAATATCCTGTAATATGTCGAGCAATTAGTCTGACAAACTTCGGTTAATTGAATGAAAAAATCATGTAATATGTCGAGCAATTAGTCTGACAATCACCAAATTCACTGTGTCCACAGACCTATTTGTCCTCAGTACATTCAATACAGGAATTTAATCTGTTATATCATATAATTTTATATCTTGTTTGACAGAGCTCAGTCAAACAAGAAATAAGAGAATAAATGCTCAATTTATCACCAGAATACAGGAAATTGGCCGAATCCCTATTCATTGAATACTGTTAATTCAATAATTTTCATTGGCAAAGTGGCTATTCAAATAACAGGCTTCCACTGTACAACTAATACTACTACTTAAGACATCTTTCTCAATTTTTCTTGACTCTATTGAATTTTTCATCCAATTAATTTAAAAAAAATACTGAACATGTTAAGAGTTAATTGTTTAACAGGTTGAGTGCTGGAAGCCACTATCAGGGGTCAACTTAAAATTATATTAAATGAGGATGAATCCAGAGTAAGGCCCCTGCAAATCACACATTT
Source organism: Pictodentalium vernedei (assembly GCA_031216915.1). NCBI lineage: Eukaryota > Metazoa > Mollusca > Scaphopoda > Dentaliida > Dentaliidae > Pictodentalium > Pictodentalium vernedei. The sequence continues at coordinate 278,584,066 of CM062295.1, read as the reverse complement.
TCGATTCGAACTGAATCGCGAATCGAATCAAGTCTATTGTTCAAAATCAAATGGACCCTTGAATCGAATACAGGCATCTTGATGTCTCGACTGATTATTCATTACCTCGTTTGCTCAGCAGCTGAAACACAAAAAAGTTTAAACAAATTGCTTTATTACAATTTATTGAGTGCCAAGAGGCACTCTTCAATAAATTGTAACAAAACAATTGTTTATGGACAAAATCTTATTAAACTGCTTATAGCATGATAACCTTGAAAAAAAAATCCTTGTGTAACAAATCGACTTTGAAAAATAATGTAGCACTCTATCAGTTAACTTTCACAAGGTCATACACAATCAGATTGATTAACCCTTTACCTAATATGAAAAGCAGACAACACTTGCCAAAAGAATTCTTGAATAATTAATTTTTTTTCATTTTTTGTCTCAAAAACATAGGTTATGACCCCTCATTGGAACGTTCCAATGAGGGGTCATAACCTAGGTTTTTGAGACAAAAAATGAAAAAATAATGAAATTTAATAGGCGATTTTTGAGAATAGCGCTGGCCGGTTTTGAAGTTATGTTAGGTAAAGGGTTAAAAAACAAATTAAGATTGCTAAAAAAAAAGTTCTATCTTTTTTATTTCAAGCGATAACTTAGGAATACTCATTGGAATGATTCATTTATTAGTGTCTCAGGTCACTTTCAGCATCTATGGCTATACCATGACACATGTAGTAAAGTTAAGCTAATCTTTTAGACCAATGCTGCCCACTTTAAAGGACATCCACACCCAACATTGGTTACCAGGTCCTATTTTACCAGTAAAATGGAAATTGTTTACTACAGCACACTAGCACAGGTCCACTTCCTGTAGATTCCATTAGGAAACTGGAATAACTGAGTAGCCCAATCCCGTGAATAGCATAAGCTGTGAGTGGCAGAAATAAAAAATAATGGTAGTAATATGGTTGAGGGGGAATAAAATCACGAGCAAAACATTGATTAAACTAATGAAATGCTGACATGAAACAAAAAACCCAACAGGAAAATATAGTCACATTTAACATTCGAAATAGTTTCTGGGTTTTTTCCTCACTTTAGTATTAAAATATGCTACAATGTAAAAATATGTACATATTTCTTTGTATTATATATGTGTAAGAACAGATACAAGCATAAGTACCTGCCATACCAAATATTTAAAACTCTTCGGCCTAAAAATACTTATCTATTTATTGGATTACAGATCACATTCAATATCCTGAGCTGCACCTTGATTTAAATTAATATACAAAAGAGAGTTCCACTGACAATCCTTCTTTTGGGCTCTGTGCCCTGTTTTATCAAAAGAGCAGTACATTGCAGCCCACTTAATTGGATATCTCTAAAGTGAATAACCCAGTTAATTGAATATAACTGCCAAACACAAAACCAATTACCATACCTTCAGTACAAATTTGTCCTGTTAATTGCATGTTGGTTATAGAGAAAACTTCTGTTAATTGAACAAAAAATCTTGTAATATGTCATGAAATTATCCTGACAATCATCAAATTCCCCTTGTTTATAGAACTCTGTGAGCTCTGTCAAACAAGATATAATGGAATAAATGCGCAGTTTATCTCTGGAATACAATAAAATGATCAAATCCCTGTTAATTTAATACTCCTGTTAACTGAATAATTTGCTCAGGAAAAGTGGCTATTCAATTAACCAGGCTACACTTCTTATCAACTTCAGAGGACCAACACATCCCAGCTAACCATGAATCTATGCAAAGACAGACTCTGGATTCTTCTGAAATTTCATTTGAACCCCAAACCTAATATAAGGAAACAAGGCTACAATTTTTCCTAAATAACTAGACATTTTCAATTTCCAAAACCTAGCTGATGACCCATTATTAGATCTACATTGTTTTGACATTTTTGATAAAATTTAAGTTATTCAAGAAACTTTTTTCAAGTGTTGTCTTCTTATTGGGTTTTGTACTGTGTTAATTGAAGAAACTCCAGGATAATGGTGTACACAGCTTTTCCTGGTGGTGGAGGTAAGATTATAAAATTGCTAATAAAAATTAGTTGTGCACAGCCTTGCCACATGCCACTGGAGTTGCATTACATCACTATAATGTCTGTTGGATAGTTCCTGACTTTGACCCTTATATTAAGTGAGGGTGCAACCAGGGAAGGACCCTGGGAATCACATATTTTCGATTCAAATCAAATCTTGAATCGAATCAAGTCTATTGTTCGAAATGAAATCGAACCTTGAATCGAATACAGGTGTCTTGATGTTCTGACTGATAAAATATTCCAACAACATCATCAAGGCATGCCTTCATCGAAGGCATGCCTTGATGATGTAGTTGCAATATTACCTAGTAAGGATGTTTGTTCAAAAACAGAAACGGATGCGAGAATTCTGTACCGGGCACTACATGTGTCAAGCCGCTAGCAACCATTAGCTCATCGTTTGCATTGCTTGGGAACTTTAAATTTGCTTTCAGCAGTGGTATTGACTAGTGAAACTGGAATTAGCATGGATGGTGGCATGGGTACAGGTGCTTTTTATGTTTTGTGTTAATATAGTGGAAATTACACTCGGTTTTTATTTACAACAAGATTTATGTACAATTTCTATCTCAGCTATACATTTTGTGCGACAACAAAGATGACTGATACGAAGCAAAATTCCAGTGAAAAGATCTGAAGGAAAATGAAGTGGTTTTGAATCGAATCAACTTAAGATTCAAAATCAAAATGAATCTTGAAGCTCTACAGGGCAATAATTCACAGCCTCGAAAAATGCACATTTTTGCTCCATATATAACAAGTTTCACATGGCTTTAAACATGGGGAATATATTAAATATGGAGCTAAATGCTAGTCTGTGTACAATTTTCTCAACCTTAGAGGTGTTTTAGTCCCAACAGCAACTTTGTGTGTTTAAATCCTACCCTTCCATCAAGGCACCTGGCCACCATTGATATATATCTGTGTGGGTGCCCTTCTGAGAACCCTGCACCATCTTCTCTAACCCCAATTTGAAATGCTTTTTATACCCCCGGTAAAACATTCTGACTTAATTCTGAAAAAATGGATGTCAAAAAACATGCAGTCTCCTGGATTCTAACTGGCAATTTATCTCTTCCTTTTGTTTCAAATTTATACATATCTATCAAGACTACAGGCTCAAAAAAATTTCCATCAAGCCCTGACAAGCCATCAAATTTTCTGACAGAAGTTTCAGCAAAGGCTTTTTTACAAGTACTTGTACAGTGGATCCCACTTAACTCTTAACCCGATGAATATTTTCAAGATGTTTTTCATCAAATCTGGTCATGGTTGCTTCAGAGCAGCCATGACGAGATTTGATGAAAAATTCATCTAAGTTTAAATCAAGAAACCATTTGAGAAAAAATCCATCCAATTTAGAGTGGAAAAATTTGATTAAATGTGCAGAAATTATCCTTATTTTAGTGGCAAGAGAAATCCTGTTCCAGGCAGGAATATTTGCCAGCAGCATGCAAGGAGTTTAATTGAATATTTATATCTTAATCCTTTACCTAACACAGTATTTTGAAAAAATAAATTAATTTTCACATTTTTCGAAAAGCAATTTCACAATTTTCAATGAAACTATACAAATATGGATATCATTAGAACCAGCTCAACAAGCTGGTTCTAATGATATCCATATTTGTATGGTTTTATTGAGAAACTTCTGAGATATTTTAGGATGTAGTAGGCCTAATCTGGTTAATTTTCTCGCCGTTTTTTGCCGTTATGTTAGGTAAAGGGTTAATAGAATATACCCTGTTAATTGCATATGGTTTTTGAAATTCAATCCATTTGCCAACCCCTAGTACAAAAAAATGCCCCGTTAACTAGTAGGGTGTTAAATTACTTTTTCAAAGGGGATGTGTAGCATGAGTATTTTTTTCCAAAGATACTGTGCTACCAGCAGATGGAGCAGAAGTTCTTTAAGATTTTATTTGATAAATAATTGTTTTATTACAATTTTATACAACCTTTCTTTATATACTGCTAAGAAAACAACAAGCTAATGCATACTGCCTAAAGTCACTAAAGTTGCTTCTGGTCCTCAAACATTTAATTACATGTGGGTTACAGAGTTACCTCCTGTTAACCCTTTACCTAACATGAAAAGCAGACGACACTTGGAAAAAAAATTCTTGAATAACTAATTTTTTTCATTTTTTGTCTCAAAAACATAGGTTATGACCCCTCATTGGAACGAGCTCGTCGAGCTCGTTCCAATGAGGGGTCATAACCTATGTTTTTGAGACAAAAAATGAAAAAAATATTGAAAATTAATTCGCGATTTTTGAGAATAGCGCTGGCCGGTTTTGGCCGTTACGTTGGGTAAAGGGTTAACTGAATAAAAATCATGTCAGTTATTGTATGTTGGCCTGTGAATTATTGCAAATTACCTGAAAGATATTTTTTGATATCAATCGACTCAATGGATATCGAGGAATATCCCTCAGTAGCTTCCTAACTGACATCACGCTATGCTGCATCACATTGCCTTGAAGGAACAATCAGCTGCTCTTTGTTATTGTTTTGAAAGGTACGCATTTGGGGTCAAATTGGGCTGAATATTGTACAATAAAATGTCTCTTAGCATCTAATTATGAAAGTGTCAATGACACTGTAGCTCAACTTGACAAACTTGAACCTGGTAAGTTATAAGTGAAATGGCAAAATTGAAGATCATTGGTACCAATGTTATTTGGTGAAATTTCAACATAACAGCTTTGTGTGTGCACAACATTGGAGCAATCCAGGCATTTTTAAATGTAAACTGTAAGGCTGGCTAAAGAAAAAATGTTGATACACAAATGCAGTAAGTTCAGAGGTTATTGTAAATGGCAACATTTTTCACAGAAATGAATGCTAATCAATAGCTCTTATCTAAAGGTCTTGCCTAATGAGCACACAAAGTTCAAAAACAATCCTATGATAAATGTGGCCTGTAGGCCATATCAAAGAAGAATGTTGATGCACAAATGCAATAAATTCAAAGATTGTTGCTAACAGCAACAGTTTTTGATGGAAATGAAAAGAAAATCGATAGCTCCTATCTTTGTCACCCTGCATAAGCATACAAAGTATCAAAACAACTTGATAATGAATGCGCCCTCTGAAACATGCCAAAGGAAGACATTAATGCACAAATGCTCTAAGTTTGAAGGTCATTGCTTGTGGCAATATTTTTTTCTCTCTTTTTTTATGGAAATTCATAAATATACCCTGCAGAGAGTGCAAAAGGGATAAGTTGCTGCACAAATGCAGTAAGTTCAAAGGCTAGTGATAACAACAATTTTTTATGGAAATGAAAAACAATCAATAGCTCACATCTAGAGGTCACCTTGAACACACATACCAAGTTTCAAAGTGATCCAATCATAAATGTGCCCTGAAGGGTGTGCCAAAGGGAAATATTGAAGCCTGACTAAACTAAGTTCAAAGGTCGTTGCCAATGGCAACATTTTTTGACAGAAATGTAAGAAAATCGATAACTCCCATATCGATATCACCCCACACAAGCACACCAAGTTTCCAAGCGATCCAATCATAAATGTGCCCTGCAGGGTGTGTCAAAGGGAAATATCAGTGCATAACTGCACTAAGTTTTTACTAAGTTCATCAGAGGTCGTTGCCAATGGCAACTATTTTTGAGAGAAATGGAAGAAAATCAACAGCTCCCATCTAGAGGTCACCCCAAACAAGCACACCAAGTTTCAAAGCGATCTGGTCAAAAATGTGCACTGCAGGCTACGCCAAAGGGAAATATTGATGCATAACTGCACGAAGTTCATCGAAGGTTGTTGCCAGCGATAACATTTTTTGACAGAAATTGAAGAAAATTGATAGCTCCCATCTAGAGGTAACCCCAAACAAACATACCAAGTTTCAAACCATTCTGATCATAAATGTGCCCTGTAGGGTGTGCCAAAGGAATATATTGATGCTTGACTAAACTAAGTTCAAAGGTTGTTGCCAGTGGCAACATTTTTTAACAGAAATGGAAAAAAATCAATAGCTCCCATCTAGAGGTCACGCCCAACAAGCATGCCAGGTTTCTAAACAGTTTTATCATAAATGTGCCCTGAAGGGTGTGCCAAAGGGAAATATTGAGGTCTGACGGAAATGGAAGAAAATTGAAAGCTCCCATCTAGAGCTTACTCCAAACAAGCATACCAAGTTTCAAAGTGATCTGGTCAAAAATGTGCACTTCAGGGTGTGCCAAAAGGAAGTATTGATGCATAACTGCACCAAGTTCATCGAAGGTCATTGCCAGCGGCAATATTTTTTGACGGAAATCAAAGAAAATCGATAGTTCCCATCTAGAGGTAACACCAAACCAGCATACAAAGCTTCAAACTGATCTGATCATAAGTGTGCCCTGTAGGGCATGCCAAAGGAATATATTGATGCCTGACCCAACTGAGTTCAAAGGTCATTGCCAGCGGCAACATTTTTTGATGGAAATGGAAGAAAATCAATAGCCCCCATCTAGAGGTCATTCCAAACAAGCATGCCAGATTTCAAAGCAATCCGATCATAAATGTTTCCTGTAGGGTGTGCCAAAGGGAAATATTGAGGTCTGACTAAACTAAGTTCTAAGAACGTTGCCAGAACGTTGACGGAAATGGAAGAAAATCTATAGCTCCCATCTGGAGGTTACCCCAAACAAGCATACCAAGTTTCAAAGCGATCCGATAATTAATGTGCCCTGCAGGGTGTGCCAAAGGAAAATTTTGATGCATAACTACACTAAGTTCATCAAAGGTCGTTGCCAGCAGCAACATTTCTTGGCGAAAATCAAAGAAAATCAACAGCTCCCATCTAAAGGTAACCCCAAACAAGCATACCAAGTTTCAAACCAATCTGATCAAAAATGTGCCCTGTACGGTGTGCCAAAGGAATATTTTGATGCATGACTAAACTAAGTTCAAAGGTCGTTGCCAGCGGCAACATTTTTTGACGGAAATGGAAGAAAATTGATAGCTCCCATCTAGAGGTCACCCCAAATAAGCATGCCATGTTTCAAAGCAATCTGCTCATAAATGTGCCCTGTAGGGTGTGCGAAAGGGAAATATTGAGGTCTGACTAAACTGAGTTCTAAGAATGTTGTCAGCGGCAACATTTTTTGACAGAAATTGAAGAAAATCGATAGCGCACATCTAAAGGTCACCCCAAACAAGCATACCGAGTTTCAAAGCGATCTGATCATAAATGCGACCTGTGAGGTGTGCCAAAAGAAATTGTGGGCATATGTGCATATGCTGACTGATGAGAAGTGATGGCTATAGCTCAGCTTGACTTTGTCAAGTTGAGCTAAAAAAAAAAACTCTACTCTATTTTAGTCAGTATCTGGAATTATCTCATGAGTGTGGACCTGAAAGTTTTATTTTTCACGAGTGTTTGTGCGAGTGAAAAATAATACTTTCAGGTCCACACGATGAATTTTTTCAGTAGCTTCCTAAATAATGTTATGCTTTGGCGCATGACTTCACCTTGAACAGTCGTCACCTTGAAAGAATGATCAGCAGCTTTTTGTTTTTGTCTTGAAACTGTTTGCAGTCGAATAGGGCTGAATACTGCGCAGTAAAATGTCACAAAGCATACAATAAAAAGAAAATCTATGCTGTTTTAGTGAATATTGGGAATTATGTCATGAGTGTGGACCTGAAAGTTTTATTTTTCATGTGTGCTTGTGGTCCTGAAAGTTTTATTTTTCACGTGTGCTTGCACGAGTGAAAAATAATACTTTCAGGTCCACACTCATGACATAATTCAAAAATTAAACAAGACTTACCTGTAAGGTGAGTTTTGATTGGAATTCTACTGACCCATGTAGACTAAGGAGGCTATGCGAGATAAGCACATGTGCACGGACGTCCTATTCACTGAGTGAGGTCTTGTGGTCACTATCGATGGGTTGGGTAATGGTCACTATCGATGGGTTGGGTAAACGTTGTAGTCAAAGAATGTGGGTGGGCACTTAGCCTCCTTAGTCTACATGAGTCGGTAGAATTCCAATCAAAACTCACCTTACAGGTAAGTCTCGTTTAATTTTTGAATTCTACCTCCCATTCCGACCTAAGGAGGCTACGCGAGAACTTCAAAGCCCACAAGACCGAACTGAGAGTCTGATCAAACATGCAACTCTTACGTTTACGTATATATGGTCTAAAGCAAACTGAATTCACATACCTCTCTACTTTTCTGCCAACACATAGTCAGCAAATCCTTTTGATTTATGTATTGGTTTGCAGTAAAACTTTGCAAATGTTGATGAATTTGACCATCCTGCCGATGCCATGATGGTTTGATGTCACATATCCTGTGCAACGCCATACTGGTGGAAGCAGCACGCAAACTATGCGGTTTGAACACTGTAGTATCTATGCCTGCCTTAAGCATAAAAGTTCGGATCTTTATATCTAGCTAAAACAGGCCTTTTCACAAAAATGCCTCTGAGAAACCGCCGTATTAACGGATGTTCTCCCACAACAAACTCTGAGTCTGAAAATTTTATAAATTGCAATAAGGCAGAGCGTGCAGTGTTGATAGCACTGTAATGTAATCCACTTTGAAAAAGATGTGTTAAGAATTCAATGACGTTCACAGTCGGAGACATGGTATTTTTTTTTTGTTGTTTGGAAAATCTGATCCATTTATCCAGATACACTTTGTATTGTGAAATTAAACTTTTTCTCCATGATGAAAAGATGATATCTTGAGCTGCTGATGAAATTCCTGTCTGTCTGATGTTCTCCCTGATCAGAGACAGGCCAGCAAAATCATTTTTCCCTCGAGTGGATGTTTCGCTGCTTGGTCGAATGGCAGCTTCAAAATGTTTTTCTTGGGCAGCAAAACTGGCAGATCTATTAGCAGTGATATCAACACTGGAAACCAAACTTGTGTTTCCCAAAAGAGTACAATAAGAATTGCTTTGCTCTGGTCGTTCATGACTTTTGTGAGTGCTTGTGGGATAAGGCTAAATGGAGGAAAAAGATATAGAAATTTATTAGCCCAGTTTAAAGCAAAGGCATTTACAGCTAGAGCACCTGGATCTGGTTGCCACGAAACATATGGTTCAAATTGGAAATTCAATCGTGATGCAAACATATCAGTATTGGGTAAGCCCCATTTCTTAACAATCTCTGAAAATATTTTTGGCTCCTGAGTTGCCATTCCATTCTACTGTTTGTTAATCGGCTTAATCTGTCAGCTTCCACATTACTTTCACCAGCAATATGCATTGCCGACAATCAAATTTTCTTGGGAACACACCAGTTCCAGATTTCTCTAGCCATAAAATTACAGTTACATAAGTGGGTCCCTCCCATGTTATTGATATAAGCTACGGCTGTGACATTATCCATCTGCAGCTGTATATGTGAATCAGAAATTTCATGACAGAGGGCCTGCAAACCAAAGTATGCTGCTTTCAATTCTAAATAATTAATATGAAATTTGCTTCCTCTTAATTCCATCTGCCCCCTGCAGTCCTATCTTTCCAAACACCACCCCAGAATCTGTTTGGATAATTATTTGCGGAGTATCATGAGAAATATGTCGGGGGTTTTGGAAAGCATGTGTTAACCACTAGGTAATATCGCATTTGGCATCATCTGATAGTGTACATGTAGCATAAAAATTACCATTAGCCTGCAAAAGTGCTTCATTTTTCTCAATTTCCAAGTGTCGATAATGTAAAGCTCCATATTCGACTCCTGGACAATAAGAGACCAAGTGCCCAATGAGTTTGGCTATGTGGCGAATGGAAGGTGCAGAAAGAGCCAAAATGCTCCTCCCTAAATTTGTTAATTTCTCATTCTTTTCTGTACTGATAGAAACCGTCATGTTCGTAGAATCGAGTATAAACCCCAAATGTTCTATTGCCTGTGTGGGTATTGTAATAGATTTTTCATATGAAATATAGAACCTAAGCTTCTGAAGCAGGTCACAAGTGGCATCTACATTAAGCTTACAATCATTACATTCTTTCGCTGTTAAAAAGAAATCATCCAGATAACCACTCGATAGAAAACCTTGTGCCCTCAATTTTGCAAATACAGGTTTTAACAATTTTGTAAACACCCTAGGTGCACATGCCAGGCCATTCGGAAGGACAGTAAATTGATAGAAAGTTGAATGATACTTGAACCTTAAATATTTTCTATAGCTTTTGTGCACCGGTACTGAATAATATGCATCTGTTAGGTCAACTGCAGCCATAAAGCAATTTGGTCTCATCAATTCTATGCATGTCTGCAATGTATCCATTTTAAATTGCCGATATTCTAGAAATTTGTTGAAATTTTTCAAATTCGAGATTAGTCGAAAAGATCCAGATTTCTTAGGATGGAGAAAAAAATATTAGATATAAAATCTCCATCTTCCTTTATACATCTTTCAATGATTCCTTTATCAACAAAATCATGTATCTGAGCTTGAATAGCTGATTTCTCAAGAGCTTGAAACCAAATTTCTTTAGGTTCAACAGGCTGAATAGGCTGTTCATCCAGTTCGAATGTACAGCTTTTTATGAGGGAAAGAAGCCATGGATCACTACTTAAAGATTGCCACACATTATACTTAAACTGAATATTTCCAGCTATAAAGGTATTTACATTTGTGCTATATACAGGGTTACTACTGCCAGCTGTGCTATTTGTTACGGTTTCTTGCGGTCGTTTTGTAAGCATTTGTGCCCTTGTTCAGAAACCCAGCTGATGTGTTGTTCTTGGAGTTTGGTATCATTGGTGGTACCATGTTCGCTGGCCTAAAAAAGGAAATTTACACTATCCAGAGGTGCCCATACGGGGTTGGTAGGGCTGATGTCTGACTGTTGTTCTTGGTTTAGGAACCTTGGTGGTGAGTCGTTTCGTTTCAGACAGGTCTTTGACAGTTTGCACCAGGTCATCCCCAAACAGTTGTGTGCCAATGGGATCCCATTCATTGCAAAGGGACTTATATTCTTCACTTAGTTCTTGCTTGAACAGCATTTTTCTCCTCACAGCATCCGATAGGCTCCTCATAACTTCATGGGGGTCAGGTGTTTCACCCCTCCCTCCTTCACCTTCAACAAAAGCATTTAGCCAGTTGATAATAATGGTGGTGCCCTTCAAAAGTGACCTCTGAATTTTTTGCAGAAGAACGTCCTGTGTTGTGGTAGATTTTGACACAGAGTTGAAAATTTCCGAATTTACTTTGACAACATCCAGTCTAGGGCAATTTTCAGGTCTCAGAATGTTATCAAAGCAGATTTGTTTTGTGTCTTCATCCATCCCATGCTCAAGTAGTTGCGCTGTAAGCTTCGCCAGCTGGGGGTTAATGTTACCACCGGTCGTCTCATCCTTGTGCACAGACTTTTCCAGTATTGCGAAAATGTTGTTGTTGTTCAACATGTCTCCACCGGTGACAGTTACGTCCACTTCCGGTTCTAAGTCGTCCCCTTTATCAAGATTTGACGACTGTTCCTTCAGTTCTATGCTGGTGTTATAGTTGTCGTAGGCACCCTTAAGTTCTTGCACCACAGGTGCCAATTTTCCCACAGTCGCAAGAAGCTGTGAAAGTTAAACTTTAATTGACTCCAAGTTATTGTTTTTATTTTGATTCATTTCCTGGTCTATGTGCGCATACGAAATAGATGCGTGTGTGCCCTGCACAATGTCCATTACAGGTTCACTGTTCGCATTTCACGAGTTATCACCATTCGCCTTTTGCAAATTGGTGTTCTTTGGCTTGCTGCCTTTCCCAGTTTTCCGATTCGCAGTGCTTTCGGCCTTTTCATGACAAAGACTTTTCATGCCTTTAAATATAGTGTCCAGAATGGCATTCTGTGCACTCAAGTCAGAGGGGCCTTGCCCTGCTTCAGAGGTAGACGCAACACACGCTTCTTTTGAAGCACTAGCAGTGTTGGCTGGAAGTGATTCACACTTTGATAATGGCATTTCACCTGTGTGATTATTAAATCCAAAAATGACGATGAAAAGAGTATTAATTGATGCTGTTAATTTCTCAACGACGTTCTGGAATCCACTCCACAATGATTGAAACAAAATTTGAAACTTTTAGGAACAACATAACTATAGAAAATGTATTAAATATGCGAGTAAAAAACTTTTAGAACTAGCCGCTTGCAGGAACGCTTCAAGAGGATGTCCGTGCGCATGTGCTTATCTCGTGTAGCCTCCTTAGGTCGGAATGGGAGGTAGAATTTCCCGATATTCACTAAAACAGCATAGATATCCTCAAAATATCAAAGAATTACTCTGACAACCCTTATTTGTTGAGCTATTAGATCTCGGTACATAAAAAAAATTTAACTCCTAACATGCTGCTGGCAGATATTCCTGCCCAGGACAAGATTTCTCTTGCCATTGAAATAAGAATAATTTCGGCACAGTAATCAAATTTTCCCCCTGTAAATTAAATGGACTTTTTGACAAATGATTTCTTGAGTTAAATATGGATAAATTTTTCATTAAATCTAGTCAGGGCTGCTTCATAGCAGTCATGATTATATTTGATGAAAAATATATTGAAAATACTCAGTGGGTTAAGAGTTACTCTACGATATTCAAAAGAACAAATGCTCAGTTTGTTCTGTATCTATTCCTGTTAATAAAATATTTTAACTGGCAAAGTGGCTATTCAATTAACAGGGTTCCACTGTATTTGCTGTTAGATTTGGATGCTCTTTTTGGAAAGGGAGAAATTGAGACAAATTTCTCAATTTTTCATTGATCAATGATTAACCATGCTGCAAAACTTGAGAAACAAAAGCCCAATTTTTCTGTTGAATATGTTGTGTGGATAACCAGGTAAGAGAGGATTTGGTGAATATGAGAACTAACAATGAATCACATTTGTAAAAAAAATGAGAATGAATAAACACAATGAAAATAACAAGTAATAATATGATACTAATAGGCACAGCTAACTAGGAAAACAAAAGCGAAAGCAATTTTATAAAAATCCCTCATATTTCATTCGAGTAACAATTGGATTGATTTATGCTTGTGATTTCAAGTATATAAAAATATATATAAAAAACAAAATTGCATTGTTTTTGCTAGTTTAACAATTATATTCAAATTACATTAAATTTATAATCACAATTTCAAGCAAATTATTCTGTACAAAATTAATGAAACAAAATGTACATAAAAATCCCACAGCTGAGGTTGAGCTGCAAAACCAGGAAAGATTACAGACTGATAATATTCAAGTCTGAGAATAAGCAGACTGTCATCTGCAGAATGAGGTCTCTTGAGGGTGAATTTGGTAAAGCTACCCTGCACAGCAGAGTAGCATCACTACATTTACAATCTGTGACTTCAGGCTGAATCATGGTCTCAAACCTAAACAGAAAGAGGTACCCAGAGGATAAATTGGCCCACTGTATGGGATAGCATCAGCAAATCACCCTCTGAGGACCTCATTCTGCAAATGACAGATTGCTAATTTCCAGGCTTGATAATATTGTACACATGAGTGGACTTCCACCCATAAACATACTTGCTTGTCCAGTAACATAGTTCATGGACCACTAGGATGATTACCCAGTGGTCCATAAACTGTATATGTGTGTTTGTTGGATCCTGACATTTGCTGGGTGCAAGTAAGAGTTTGTGGATGTCCACACACTAGGTGGATATCCACACACTAGGTAGATGAGTGCTCAATCACAAAAGATTTCTGCCCACCAAAACATCTGTACATAATCATTATGCATCACAGCTGCCAAACCTGACCACATACCCAAAGCAGCCAAAATAGATATTTGCATAATTAAGTCAAGTTCTTACTGATCTCATAAAAGTTTCACAAAGATTACAAGTGGAGAGGAACTCTGTTAACCCTTTACCTAACTTGAAAGGTAGACGACACTTGCAAACAAAATTCTTGAATAAGTATTTTTTTCATTTTTTGAGTCAAAAACATAGGTTATGACCCCTCATTGGAATGAGCTCCTTCCAAAAAGGGGTCATAAGGTATGTTTTTGTGACAAAATGAAAAAAAATAATGAAAATTGAATGGTGATTTTTGAGAATAGCACTGGCCAGTTTTGCCATTATGTTGGGTAAAGGGTTAAATGAACAGCAATTTTTTCATGAAAATATTCTTTGATTTGAAGTATTCAATTAACAGGAGTTTGGCCATTTTCCTTTATCCTAGTTTGTTTTTTTTTTATTGGGGTTAAATGATACTTTCGACAAGCATGATCACCTCATTTCAGATAGTCTTATGGGTGGAGGAAGCAATGCAGAGTACCACCCAGCAACGTCATGCACCTGTTAGACTCCCCAGTGTACCAACTTGGTACAAGAAGGGTTAGCATTGCTTGAAGACAAGCGCACCATCAACGTGCCATATGCCTTAGTACAGCGCCACCATGACCTCATGCAGGCAATCAGATTTAAGTGCTTTTCCCAAGAACACAATGCAGTTACCCCTGGTGGGGATCGAACTGTGGGCTTTTCGGTTTGAAGTCCAATGGTGTAAACACTGAGCCACCGTACTTTGCTTTATCCAAGTGATAGACTGAGCATTTACTATATCATGTTTGTCAAAAATGAGATAAAGCTCTGGCAAACAAGATATAATAGATTAACTGTTAACCAGCTGAGTATTCTTAAAAATATTTTTCATCAAATCCAAAAATGTGGTCATAGGAGCCCAAACTTATACCTGTTTTAGTTGTACCTGTTTTAGTGTCAAGATATTTGTGGTCTTGGGCATAGATATCTGCCAGCAGCATGCACAACATTAAATGCTTATATTGGATATACTGTGGCCACACTGGACAAACCCATTAACCAACCCAAACAACAGATGACACTCGAAAAAAAAAATTCTTGAATGACTGAACATTTTCATTTTTTGTCTCAAATATAGCTTATGACCCCTCACTGGAATGCATATTACACAGGCGGATGTGAGGTCTGGATGATTCATTATGTAAAGGGTTAACATGAGGCCAAGGAAAAGTATTACCAGTAACATGGGTCCTAGAAACCACTTGCCAACTTTGTAAAACACTTGAACATTCATCTGTTTAAGTGCTTCATACCAACACAATGTTACTGGTTTTACTTCTGAAAACATATCCTAATGACAAAGGAATAAGCCTGTGAGAGTAAATAACTCCAGCCACCTACTTCTCAAATTTTAATTTCAGGGTGTCTTTCTCAGAAATAAGCCCACCCCAACTTTTACAAATCAAAAATGATGAAAAAATGTTATTTTATGTTACTACAGTGGAGCCCACTTAACTGGATATCTCTTAATTGTATATCCCTGTTAATTGAATATAATTTTCAAACACAAAACCATTTACCATACCTTCAGTACAAATTTGATCTGTTAATTGCATATGGGTTGTAGAGTAAACTCCTGTTAATTGTATAAAAAATTTTGTAATATATCAAAAAAATTACTGTGACACGCACCAAATTCCCCTTATTTATCAACCTTTTTGGCCACACTACATCCAATACAGACATCTATTCTATTATATCTTGTTTGACAGAGCTCCTGGAGCTCTGTCAAACAAGATATAATAGAATGAATGCTCAGTTTACCTCCAGAACACAGGAAACTGACCAAATCCCTGTTAATTGTATACTCCTGTTAACTGAATAATTTTCACTGGCAAAATGGATATTCAATTAAGAGGATTCTACTGTACTATTTTTATTTCCAATTTCCATATGTTTATAACAATTTGCATATGTTTATGAGAAATAAATGCTCTTTTTCTATTTTTTGGTGGAGAAATAATCATTTTCAAATTTGTAAATTACGATCCATTAGGTAAAGGGTTAAGATCATTTTGAACATCTATGACTACTACAATATTATGGGGGTAAGGAGCTCAAGATGTACTCAGGTTAGTGTGTCCATACATTTGTCCATGAACAAACATGTTTATTATTATTGATTTATGATCGAAGTCGTGACAATCGTAGCTTCATGAACACTGACAGTTGCACTTATTACCTTGTTTATAATGGTGCAGGGCTGGAGTTCCTGCTCAGACCAGATGCTGTAACACCTTTAAAACTGACATGCAGCTCAACCCTTTACCCAACATAATGGTAAAAACCGGCCAGCACTATTCACAAAAAACACTATTCAATTTTCATTTTTTTTGTCTTAAAAATATAGCTTACAACCCCTCATTGGAATGAGCTCATTGATCTTTATTCCAATGAGGGGGCATAAGTTATTTTTTTACACAAAAAATGAAAAAAATCAGTTATTAAACAATTTTGTTTGCAAGTGTTGTCTGCCTTTCGTGTTAGGTAAAGGATTAACAAAACAGCTCATTCAAAGAACATGCAAAGTGCATATCCTTCAAAACAAACTACCAAGTACTGCCTCCTTCACTTAGATACTTGGCCAAAGCTGTTATTGGCACAGAGATGGAGAGGACTTATAGCTTGATCACTTGTTCATCAAAACAACTGACCAGCATCTTATCCACCTCAAACAATTACACAAATAGGCTATTTCTTTGTTTTCATCACTATTCAGAACAGTACAAAATATTCAATCTGCCACACACGTTTTTACATGACCTAATATACCATATTTGACAACCATGCAGTCATTTTTAAGTCATACAAGCCTGCAAAAGAAGGAAAAACTGACTGAACATCAGAAATATGTATATGTATGGAATAGCAGCAGTTGTTTCTAGCCATGTGTTGTCTGCCTATTTAGACAGACAACACTTTACTTGAAACACCTGCTCAGTCTATACCACTTTTCCAGTTATTTTTAATCTAAATTGTCTGTGTCCGAGCACCTGCCATACAAGGCTTGCAGACTAAACTTCAGGATGCTAGGTATGTGAACAACTAAGAAGACTTGAACATAAAAATAATTTTTTATTATATTCTTAGTTTAGGGGCATTCTGGTATCCAGAATTTTTTTACTTACCTGCTTTTTGGCATAAATTATGAATTGGATTCATTTTTTCTTGTTTGACAAATCTGCAAGGTCTGTGAAGACATAATGAATTAACTAACAGACCTTATGTAATGCATCAGCCAAATCTGCACAGCATTATATATAAGAAATGCCATTCAATTTTCTATTTTCAATTTTTGCTCCCAAAACTTAGCTTATGGCCCATCATTGGAATGAGTCTATTGAGTTTATTCTAGTTACGGTGTCATAAGCTTTGTGCTGGATGCAAAAATTGAAATTAGTTATGTACGAAAGAGTACTATTAAGTGGCATATGTTAGTTATATTAAGTGCTGGACTAATTTTGTAATTCTTCAATCTGATGCAAAAGAACAATTTGATAGTTTTGTATACAATTTTAAAAGGAAAGAAATATTATTATATGGTGGAACACTGTTAAGTGCATAGCCACTTTGCCAGAGAAAAATATTCAATTAACTGGTAGAATGCTGGAAGCCCATATTTGGGCTTTATTCTGAAGTGCAGGTACCACAACTTAAAGGCTCATATTCAGTGGATGTGCTTTGTATTATCTTTAAAATGATATTATTTAGTCTGTAAGAGTTTGCGTCATTACAATTTATGCGAGAGTGCCCAAAAGCACTCTCCCATAAATTGTAACAAGGCAAAGACATGTGTACAAGATTTGATGGCCCAAAATAATTTAGCATTCCACCAATTAACAAGAGTACACAACTAACAGGAATTATGTACATTTTCATATCTTCTAATTATAAACAGAGCATTTATTCTAATATATCTTGTTTGACAGATCGCATTGAGCTCTGCCAAACAAGTCATAATAGATTAAATGTCTATATTGGACATATTGGGGCTAAAAATATCTATAACTGTGGGGAACTCAGTGGATGTGGGAGTGATTTTTCAATAGATTATAAGAGTTTTTATTCAATTAACCCTTTACCCAACGAATTGACCACATCTGCCCGCATAATATGCAAATTCAGCAGCTGAAAAAATACTATTTTTCAAAAAATTTCAACAAAACCATATCATGTGACCCCTCTTTGGAACGAGCTCGTTCCAGTGAGGGGTCACATATGGTTTTGTTGAAATTTTTTTTTAAATTTAAAAAAATGATATTTAAAATAATAAATTTTGATATCGTCTGCGTTGGGTAAAGGGTTAACAGGAGTTTACTCTCTAACCTAAGTGCAATTAACGGGTCAAATTTGTCTCTGTTATAGTAAATGATTTGGTGTTTGTACAATTAACAGGATTATTCAGTTAAAAGATATACAATAAAGTGTGCTGCAGTGCATGATCAGACCTCTTTACCAAATATGAATTGGGCTAGACACCACATATTTTTGTAAACAGCTAAAAGTTGTTTTTTTCTGCTTCAAAAACATAGCTCAAGACCCCTCATGGAATAACCTGACAAGCTTGTTATGATGAGGCATTAAAAGCTATGCTTTGGAAGTAACTAGAGGGGGTATCAGTACCCCGTGGCTCACCAGCAGGTGGCCAATGTAAAGGGGTGGCTGGAGTAAAAAAAAAAGTCCAAAACCTACACACAAAAGTCCAAAATTAAAGTAAATAAGCAGCTAAAGGGTTAAATAATATAATAACAGCCCTAAGAAGCATGCTAAAATAAAATAGGAACCATGGCAATATGCTACAAGGTAAGTCTCCACTTTGAAGAAAAGAAAGACAAACCTCAAAACCTGCACATAAAAGTAAAAAAAGTATCACATTTGTTTCAATGCGTTAAAACTGAGAAAAATACCCAGATAATGTCACAGTAACCACCATGGCAATATGCCAGTAAGGTGAAACTCTACCTGAAAAATATCCACTTGGAAGAAAAGAAAGAAAAACCTCAAAACCTGCACATAAAAGTCAAAAAAGTATCACATTTGTTTCAAAGGGTTAAAATTAAGAAAAATACCCTGAAAATGTTACCGTAACCATCATGGCAATATGCCAGTGAGGTAAAAGACCACTTGAAAAAAATACCAAAACCTGTACACAAAAGTCAAAAACCTGCACACAAAAGTCAAAAACCTGCACACAAAAGTCCAAAATTAAGGTAAATAAGCAGCTAAAGGGTTAAATAATATAATAATAGCCCCAAGAAGCATCCTAACATAAAATAGGAACCATGGCAATATGCTATAAGGTAAGTCACCACTTGGAAGAAAAGAAAGACAAACCTCAAAACCTGCACATAAAAGTAAAAAAAAGTATCACATTTGTTTCAATGGGTTAAAATTTAGAAAAATACCCTGAAAATGTTACAGTGACCATCATGGCAATATGCCAGTGAGGTGAAAGTCCACTTAAAAAAAATATCAATATGCCAGTGAGGTGAAAGTCCACTTAAAAAAAATATCAATATGCCAGTAAGGTGAAACTCTACCTGAAAAATATCCACTTGGAAGAAAAGAAAGAAAAACCTCAAAACCTGCACATGAAAGTCAAAAAAGTATCACATTTGTTTCATAGGGTTAAAATTTAGAAAAATACCCTGAAAATGTTACAGTGACCATCATGGCAATATGCCAGTGAGGTGAAAGTCCACTTAAAAAAAATATCAAAACATGTACACAAAAGTCAAAAACCTGCATATAAAAGTCCAAAATTAAGGTAAATAAGCAGCTAAAGGGTTAAATAATATAATACTAGCTCCAAGAAGCATCCTAACATAAAATAGGAACCATGGCAATATGCTACAAGGTAAGTCGCCACTTGGAAGAAAAGAAAGACAAACCTCAAAATCTACACATAAAAGTCAAAAAAAGTATCCCATTTGTTTCAAAGGGTTAAAATTGAGAAAAATACCCTGCAAACATCACAGTAACCACCATGGCAATATGCCAGTAAGGTGAAACTCTACTTGAAAAACATCCACTTGGAAGAAAAGAAAGACAAACCTCAAAACCTGCACATAAAAGTCAAAAGTATCACATTTGTTTCAAAGGGTTAAAATTGAGAAAAATACCCTGAAATGTTAAGGTAACCACCATGGCAATATGCCAGTAAGGTAAAACTCCACTTGAAGACAAAATTTCAAAATCTGTACACAAAAGTCAAAAACCTGCACAGAAAAGTCAAAACCCTGTACACAAAAGACCAAAATTCAAGTAACTAAGCATAGAAAGGGTTGAATAAAATATTACTATCCCTGAAAAGCATGCTGAAATAAAAAAAAAAATCAAAAAAAAATCAAAACCTGCACACAAAAGTTCAAAATGAATGAATCCGGACGCCGCCGCCGACGCAGACGCCGCCGACGCAGACGCCGCCGACATGAGGGCTATGCCATAGGCTCACACAACTATCGTTGGTGAGCCAAAAATTGAAAAGATAATAAAATTTGTATGGCAATTTGACTGAATAGAGCAGTGTAGCCCACAAAAATGGGTATCTTTTGAAAAAATAACCCTGTTAATTGAATAGCACCCCCAAACACCAAACCATTTACTATACGGTGGCTCAGTAGGTAGAGGTGCAGGCTGCAAGCCGAGAGGTCCTTGGTTTGAATACCACCTGCGGCAACCACGTTGTGTCCTTGGGCAAGACATTTCACCCCCATTGCCCATGTGGGGGCACAGTGACGTTGTGTACTAATGCGCACTGCACATCAATGGTGCACTTGCCTTCCACCAATGCTAACCCTGCTTATGTGGAGTTAGTATGTTGGGGAGCTGACAGTTGCTCAGTGGTTCTCTCTGGGTACTCCAGCTTCCTCCACTCATAAAACTGTCGCAGTCATGATCAGCCATTGTACAGAAATATGTGACCCAAAACACAAATAAATAAATAAATAATAAATAAATACCCTCAATACAAGTTTGACCAGCTATTTGCATATAGATCATAGAGTAAACTCTTGTTAATTGAATATAAAATCTTATGATCTATCAACTTATTCTGACAAATGACAAAACTTATTTTTGATCCATTTATTACTTTTGACTACCAGTAAATACTCCACATTTACATGCCCATTCAGCCTCACCACATCTGAGATAAGCATCTACTCTATCAAATCTTCATTGACAGAGCTCTATCAAAACAAAATGTAATAGAATAAATGCTCAGCTTATCATTTCAATGAAAGAAATTGACAAAATCCTGTTAACCCTTTACCCATCAGAGAATATCAAAATTTATTATTTTAATTACTATTTTTAACAATTTTTCAAAACCATTTCAACAAAACCATACCATGTGACCCCCCTCATGGTAACGAGCTCATCAAGCTTGTTCCAATGAGGGCAATGAGGGGGGGTCACATGATTTGGTTTTGTTGAAATATTTTTTTTTAAATTATTTTTTTCAACTGCTCAATTTGCAGATTACGTGGGCGGATGCAGGCGATTCGTTAGGTAAAGGGTTAATTGAATATTCCCACTAACAGAATATTTTTCACTGGCAAAGTGATCATTCAATTAACTGATGTCCACTGTACTGGTCTGATTTGAACAAAACCATAACTCTTTACCCAACACATGTGATATAAAAATTTATCATTTTAAATATTATTTTTTCAATGAATTTCAACAAAACCATATCAAGTGACCCCCTCATTGGAACGAGCTTGATGAGCTTGTTCCAATGAGGGGTCACATATGGTATTGTTGAATTTTAAATTTTCTTTTTTCAACTGCTTAATTTGATTGTATTGTATTAGTGGTAGATGTGACCAACGTATTAGGGAAAGATGTAAGAAATGTGTTAACAGGAGTTCCTTTTATAACCAGTATGCAAACAAGAGCTGGACTTTCGTCCAGTGCATACCCCCACATGGTGTACGGCCTAGTGTGGGCATACCTATGACCAACAAATATTATTTATGAATATTCTTGTATGGACTGACGGACGGATGCACAATGGACAGAAGCAATCCAGTATACCCCCACCCCCTCCCATTTTCTTCGAAAGTTTTCAACAATTTCCAACAATTTCTATGTCAAAAGGTACGGTAAATTGTTTGGTGTTTGGAAGTTTTATGCAATGAGGCAGAAGCCTTTGTCATAGGCAAACTGCATGCCATATTTCACTGAGAACCGATAACCCAAACCTGAGATACAGGCTGAACAGACAAATAATGTCTATTTCCTACAATTTCTAAGTCAAAAAAGGGGGATAACTTTAAAAAGGAGACTGTGAGAAATATCGTTGAATCCTTTTTTTAAAGCCTATACCATAAGCAGTGTTCATGGCAAATGTCATTGCAATAGAACATGTGATACCCGAGATACAGGATGAACCGACAAAATTTGGCTCGGACGGACACAAGTAATAAAAAAAAAAAATAACTAGTGTGGGCATACCTATGACCAACAAATATTATAAAAAATAATAATTTACTTAAGTTATGAATATTCTCGGATGGACTCACACACGGATGCACAGATGGACGGACGGATAGACAGATGGATGCATGTAATCCAGTATACCCCCATTTTCTTCGAAAGTGGGGGTATAATAAGAGGTCAAATTTCTGTATAATGTGTGGTAAATAGTTTGGTTTGAAGTAGCCTTAAAGGTATTGTGGGACAGAAAAATTTTCTATATCGAAAGATTGAAAAAGAGCCATAACTCTGGGCAAAAATATTGGATGAACCCGTTACTTTTGCATATCTGTTCTGCTATGCGGGTCTATCAGCATACCAAAGAAGATCCAAATCCTAACCTCTGGCTTTCAAATTACAATCCAAAATATTTGTACAGACAGATGGATGGAAGGATGGACCGACAGACAGATGGATGGAGAGGTCTCTGCCATACACTCTCAAATCCTCCTTTATTGGGATTGAAGTTTTGTGGGTGGAGAGAGCTGGAGGACCAGGAGGGAACCATTAAACAGAGGTGAATGACTGTCAGACTCTCCAACGTACTGCCCCAGCACAAGCATGGTTACCATCAGTTGAAGGAATATGTACAATTGTTGTGCAATATGCCTGAGCACACTGCATCATCATGCTCCCAATCAAGCAATTGGGATTAACTCTTTACCCAATGAACTGGCCACATCCACCTTGTAATTTACAAATTAATCAGTTGAAAACATTTTTCAAAAAATTTCAACAAAACCATATCATACAGCCTCTCAATGGAACGAGCTCGTTCCAATGAGGGGTCACATGACATGTTGAAATTTGTTGAAAAATTAAAAAAAAACAGTAATTAAAATAATAAATTTTGATATGCTTTGTGTGGGGTAAAGTGTTAAGTGACTTGCATCAGGATACAACACGGATGACTGGGACCAGGATCAAACCTACAAGCTTTTGATATGAAGTCCAATGTGATAATCAATGAGTCACCAAGCTCCCAGTATACTCAGTTAACTGTTTGCCTAACATGGCTTGTGGATGACACATGCAAACAAAATTCTTGATGAACGAAAAGTTAATTTTTTGCACAACCATATATCTTATGACCCCTGATAGCTTGATGGGCTTGTTCAAATGAGGGATTATAAGGTACGTTTTTGAGGCAAAAACTGAAAAAAATTAATAAAATTTGAATGGCGATTTTTGTGAATCTAGTGCTGGCCACATATAGCCATTACAATAGGTCAAGAGCTATCGGAGACATTTTAGCAATGAATTAGGTTTGTTAAATTTATTTATTGTTTGTTGGTGTTTAAGGTCACATATTTCTGCATAATGGCTAATCGAGACTGCAATGTGGATATAAAGTCAATGAGCTCATTCCAATGAGGGGCATAAGCTATGTTTTGATGCAAAAAATGAAAAAATAATGAAAATTGAACAGCAATTTTTGTGAATAAACCTGGCTGGTTTTGACCATTACATTAGGTAATGGGTTAACCAACGGTGAGTTGGGACTGGATACAAAAAATCAAACTGACCAGAGTTTTCATTTTCAGTTTTTTCTCAAACAGCACATGCTGTTTTCTTTGAGGAGTTTTCCAACCAATAACTCAATTATCAAATAGCTTACATTTTCAACTTTAATACCCCTCTCCCCTCACCCCCCCCCCCCCCCACCACTCCAAGTGATAAAAGTATTTCATTTTTTGGCCTTAACTCCTTGCATGCTGCTGGAGGATATTCCTGCCCAGGCTACAAAATCTCTTGTGACTTAAATAAGTATAATTTTGGTACATTTTGCCAAATTTCCTCCCAAAAGTTGAATAGACTATTTTACCAATAATTTCTTGAGTTAAATTTTGATGAATTTCTCATCAAATCTCGTCATGGCAGCCATAACTAGATCTGATGAAAAATATTTTAAAATTACTCAGCGGGTTAACAGTTGAACAGGGACTGAATGTAAAGTGTGCTTTGGCCAGATAATTTCGCAGGCTTTGCTCTCTTCTACAATCTGGTTGAATACTCTGGACCTTGTATATTGTCCTTCATATAATGTGGAATGTCTACTGAAGTAAACAAGCATTACTCCATTTCCCAGGATTACCACACAGACTATCAACTAATATCTAATTTAGTACATTTTCTAAAATGATTACCATATATTTGGGGGAAAATTGAAAAGTCAATCCAAAAATCAAAATGAAAATTTTTTATTTCCATAAAATCATACATGAAATTCCATTGATATTGTTCTTTGATAACTGAT
Organism: Pictodentalium vernedei; assembly: GCA_031216915.1. Taxonomy (NCBI): domain Eukaryota; kingdom Metazoa; phylum Mollusca; class Scaphopoda; order Dentaliida; family Dentaliidae; genus Pictodentalium; species Pictodentalium vernedei. Next base: position 278,559,470 of record CM062295.1, on the reverse strand, counting down.
AACATTATATACTAGCAATAACAAGTTTGACTTCACCTGCAAGTTTGTTCGGAGCATTTGACTGCTTGGCAGCCAAAATAAAATGCAATCCAGTCCATTTTGATTGATGAGCTTTCAAGAAAATTGTTTTTAACAAAAAATGAAAATGAAGCATGCAGTCCTCTTTGAAGTGAACTGACTGCTAAAGCAGGAAACCAAGGTTGCTGACAAGAACAAGAAACTACCATAAAGAAATTCATCCACCTTGGTTTTCAATCTATTAGGCTATCTTTAATGCACGAAAAAGTGAAGTAAAATGCAAATATACAAAAACACATCTGGTATATAATATATATCAGCTTAACAACAGTGCCAATTATAATAATACTGAAATATAAAATTATACAAATCATCATCTATTATTTTATTTTAATGAAATAAATTTGGAAATTTCCATTGTTTTTCACAAACATAAAGCACACTCTTAACATATTTTAACTGATGGAGCGCTAAAATTAATTTTGCTCATCAAAATTCCTTTCACATGTCTTTGCATTTTTACAAATTGTCGGAGATGCTTTGAGGCCTCTACCATCAAATTTCACTACCATTTTAAAATGGGTTACCAGATAGGTAATAAAACAGTTAACACTTTATCTGACACTATTTCCAGGTGAATGTTCCAATATTTTTTTCCTCCGAAGGCCGAAAAAATTCCATTTTTTCTTCCAAACCATACTTTGTTATACCTCTCTGGAACAAACTTTGTGAGCTCATTCCAGTGAGAGATCATGAGCATTAATTTTTTTTTAAATTATGTTTTCTGCTGGATAGATTTAGTTAATCATTAATAAACATTTTTACCTAACGTAATAGCCATATCTGACAAACACTATTCAAAAAAAAAAAAATGCCATTTAAATTTCATTATTTTAACAAAAACTTTGGCCCACAAAAAAGCTTATGATCCAGCATTGGAATGAGCTCATTCCAATGAGGGAAAAAAAAAAATATTTAGGCTTTTAACCCTTTACCTAACATGAAAAGCAAGCAGAAGACACTTGCAAACAAAATTCTTGAATAACTAATTTTTTTCATTTTTTGTCTCAAAAACATAGGTTATGACCCCTCTTTGGAACAAGCTCATCGAGCTCATTCCAAAGAGGGGTCATAACCTATATTTTTGAGACAAAAAAGGAAAAAATAATGAAAATTAATTGGCGACTTTTGTGAATAGCGCTAGCCAGTTTTGGCCATTATGTTGGGTAAAGGGTTAACATAATTTTTGTCCAGTACTGTCTTCTTAGTTTAAACAATATTTATTCATGAGAAAATATGATACATACATATCATTATCCACAAGATGGTTGTTACACAGAATACGTAATACAATGGTATGCATTAAAGTTATGTGTCAAGAACGAGATTTGTTGGAAGGATTCAGCATTAAGCTTTTAGCTTGTATAAGCTGTCTTCTTGTTATGTTAGGTAAATAGTCAAAAGTTGAAGAGGGCCAAATGGACAATATTACCAGTTTTCTTCTTTAACTCTTAACCTGCTGAGTATTTTCAAAGTATTTATCATTAAATCTAGTCATGGCTGCTTCCCAGCAGCCATGACTAGATTTGATGAAAAATTCATCTAAATTTAACTTGAGAAATCATTGGTCAAAGAGTAAATTCAAATCACAGGGGAAAATTTAGTTAAATGTGCTTAGATTATAATAATTTTTGTGGCCGGAAATATCCCGACCTGGGCATGAATATCTGCCGGCAGCATTCAAGGATTTAATGCTGGAAGTCCAGGTCATGGTTTCATTGTGAAGATGTTATATGTTGCAGTCATAAAATGGAAAGTTTTAGTCATTCAAAAAATATGTTTGTCATCTTCTTGGTAAATAAGATAAAGGTTAAATATTTTATTTATTTATTTATTTATTACCGCACTACAAGTATAAAGTCAAGTCCATTCAATCATTTATACCTATACTGCCCACTTTAGAGGACTTCCATCCCAGGTATTGGTTATTAGGTCATATTTTGACAGTAAGCAGAGATTGTTTACCACAGTAAGCAATCAGACAGTTAAGAACATAATCAGTAAAGAACGAAAAGAATAAGATTTTACAAATGCAATGGAATGTAACTGAAAATTAAGATTTAAAAGTATTTAGCTTTCACCTTTTTATGTTGCCTTGAAGCCATTCTGCACTTTCTACTTGTGGGTAACAGTTTCATTTGATATTTCAATGCCTGTCTTCAGATCAACCTCAGCTGATCAAAGATGATAGAAAGCTTTTTGCATGTCACCAGGCAGGCAAGGTCATATTACAGAGTTGGTAACACTTTGTAAACCTGATATCCTCTATATGTTCTGTCAATCGTGCGATCAGCCAAAGAGAGCAGGAGTACTGTCCTGTTGTTTTGAAAATCCAAGAACAGCAATTAACCCGTTACCAAACACGAAAGACATATGACACTTGTAAAGAAAATTCTTGAATAACTCATTTTTTCATTTTTTGTATAAAAAACATAGCTTATGGTCCTTCACTGGAATGAGCTCATTCCAGTTAGGGGTCATAAGCTATGTTTTTGTGACAAAAAATGAAAATATAATGAAAACTGAATGGTGATTTTTGTGAATAGTGCTGGCCGATTTTTGCCATTACATTGGGTAAAAGGTTAACAGAGCCATTGGTAAGGGAAGTTGTTGGGGTTGGGGGGAATTTCATCAGGATTGGAGTCTTAAGATATTGATTTACTTTTGCATAGTATTATTTATTTATTGGTATTTAAGGTCACATATCTCTGCACAATGGCTAACCATGACCACGACAGATTTACGGGTGGAGGAAGCCGGAGTATCCGGAGAGAACCACCAACCAACGGTGAGCAACTGCCAGCTCCCCAACATACTAACTCCACACAAACAGAGTTAGCACTGGTTAAAGACAAGTACACCATCAACATGCAGTATGCCTTAGTACACAATGCCACCATGCCCCCATGTGGGTAATGGGGGTGAAGAGTCCTGCCCAAGGACACAATGTGGTTGTCGCAGGTGGGATTCGAACCGAGGACCTCTCAGCTTGCAGCCTGCACCTCTACCTACTGAGCCACCACGCCCAGCATTGCATAGTAACCATGTACTAGATTCGATACTTTGACTCAGAAATATAGTACCTAATTTAGGCTGTTTGGGCCCAAAATGACCAAATCTGGCGTACCAGTATGGTATGTCTTAATTAAATAAGAATTTGCATCACAACTACTTAGTGTACATACACAGAATGACACATGCGTGTGAATGGGTTAATCGATATGGCACTCGTGCCATATCGATTAACCCATTCACACGCATGTGTTGTTCTGTGTTTATTACATGCCTTCACATCTATAAAAGCAATTATTAGAAAGACAATGAGTAATTCATTTGACAACTCGTCTCCTGAGTGATTTATTGGAGTTTAAGGTCACATACTTATGCACAATGGCTAATCATGACCATGACAGTTTTATGGGTGGAGGAAGCCGGAGTATCGAGAGAACCATTGAGCACCGACAAGCAACTGTCAGCTCCTCAACATACTAACTCTGTTCAAGCTCTGCTCAAGCAGGGTTACTGCGGCTGAAGACAACTGCGCCATTGATGTGCAGTACGACTTAGTACAGGGCATCATCGTGCCCCCATGTAGGCAACCGGGATAAAGTGTCCTGGACAGGGATTGAACTCGGGACTTCTAGTATAGAAGTCCAACATTCTACTACTGAGCCATCACGCTCCCCGTCCCCTGAGTGTTAATGTGTTCTATGTGCAAGTAGGCACATAGAACACATTGGAACTCAGTGGATGAACTATCAACAATAGGAACACATTTTAGCATCAACCAAATTTGCGAGGGGAACCTGTGTGCAGAATAGATTTCCATTTTCCGCATGGTTTAGTGTTGCTGTAAATAGAGATTTCATAGAACAGGCATGTAATAAACTTTATTTATGTATATAAATAAATTTCTAAGCAGTCCTGGAGTTTTTTAAATGTAATTCTGACTAATATTTCAACTACATCATCAAGGCATGCCTTCAATGAAGGCATGCCTTGATGATGCAGTTAGAATATTTTGTCAGTCAGGACTTGAACAAATAGTGTAAGGTTTACACCCCCAATCAGTCAATTCTGTGATATTCCCGGCAACTAACACCCTCCTAGAATATGTTCAGGATGGCAACTACCCCCATAGTTCAGCAGTCATTTCACTATGATGGAAATCTCTGGGCCACACTTCTTTAATCCCATCTGTTGGAAGCTGGTAATCTTTAAAGGTCTACAGGAGACTTTGACAAACTTTGTGGTATCAGGACTTGGACTTTAACCCTTTACCTAAAATAACAGCCAAAACCGGTCAGCATTATTCACAAAAATTACCATTCAGTCTTCATTATTTTTTCATTTTTTGTCTCAAAAACATAGCTTATGACCCCTCATTGGAATGAGCTCATTATGCTCATTCCAATGAGGTGTCATAAGCTATGTTTTTGATGTAAAAAATGAAAAAAAGAATTTTGTTTGCTATTGTCGTATGCTTTTCGTGTAAGTTAAAGGGTTAAGATATAATCAAGAAGAAATCATGCAGATAATAGTCACTATACCTTGACAATTGTTTCTCGTAAAGTCTTGACTGCCTCTACAGACACTGAAGACATGGCTTGAAATCATAGCTTAGACATCACTCAGAGGTTATGGTGCAGCAGAAACTGTGGAAAAGTGTCCAAAAGTGTTAAGTACTGGTGCAGTAATCAAACATAGTGGTGAGATATTAGAGATGCCTGCTGTTCAGTGATGATGGAGAGCTGAAGGAGCAATGATTCCAGCCTATAAGTTTCAGTGACCACCTAGCAGGGCCACCCAACCCAAATTTTGTTAGTTGGGGAATGCATCAGCTTTAATTACCAGATTCTTAATGATAACAGGATGGAAGAGAAAGGAATGAGTGAAACAGAGACAAATCCACATCACCTCCTAATCTTGGATAAGTCTCTTTTAGAAATATTATGCGTGCTTTGAGGTTTGTTAGTTTTTTAGTATTCACCTTGATTTTGTAATTTTGGCTTATCTGCACAAAAAATGTTCCCTCAAAAAATCAAGTTCAGCCAAAATCAAAGTCAGCAAGAAATGTCAAAAGTAGATGTTACATTTTCTTCCAACTAAAATATACCATAGCATTTTTGAAGGATTTAATTTGATGTTGAAAAGAATTTGTAAAGTTATTTCAATATGCGACTAACCTAATGTTAAAATAACAAAATTTCAAGCAGCAAATATTTCCCAAAATGCAACTAGGAATTTAAATAATTCAATCTTGCTTTAGAAAGCTCTACTTAACTGGTCGAGTGTTAGAAGCCACTATCAGGACTCTATTGAAAAGTTCTAAAAGCCACTTTAGTGGCTTTACTCTGTGTACATTAGCTTGATGTTTGCTCACCAGCAGAGGAAAAAATATTCATATAAAATTATTTGGTTACAATTGGCACTCTCCAATAATTGTCACTAAACTATTATTTATGAACAAAATCCTGCTGGACTAAGGCTATTCTTGCTGGTAGCATTGTATCTTTGAAAAAATACCCATGTTTCAAATCATGTTACAAAAATAATTTAGCACTCAACCAGTCAAAGAGGTCTGTCCTACGAGATTAAATTGATTAAATTCCTAGTTGCATTGGGGTAAAAATTTACAGGTTGAAATTTTAGTGTTTCAACATCAGTGTACATGGAATTAACCTTCTTCCTGTTTCAGACTTTGACAAAATTTGTGGTCCTGAGAACATGTGCCCTAACAACAGAAAGTCTTCCAGATAAGAATAACCTTACTCTGACAGTGGTTTTTGGATAACTCTTTAGCTGCATAAAGAAACACCCAGACTTGACTAGAAATAACAGCTATGTCTGAGACCTAACCAGCTGTCATGTGAAATTATAAAAAATAATCAAGGTCCTCGAGGGTTGAGCTGAACAAGGTGGTTTGGGTGAATTATGGAATATTTTGATTGTCAGCAATACTTCAATAAATGCATTCTATACATAAAATACGATAAAATAAATATTTAAATTGTTTTAATAGTAATAATATTCATAAAAAATAAGGTATTTTTGTTCAAAATACCATCTGTACAAAGTTTTCTCAAAATTACTGATTAAGTAACAGCATTTTAAGTAAAAAGTCAAATCTTCAAGCAATACAAAAGATTCTTATATCAACATAACAAACACAGATGCAATCAAAGCATTCCAAGTAGAGATCATCTTGTTATAACTTGATCACCATTCAACCATTTTCACAAACATTTTTCAGAGATAAAATTATTCCAAAAACAATTCAGACCTTGTTCATTATTTGAGTTAACATCATAAGTTATTGTGATGAACTGATGCTAACATGGTCTGAGGTTTGCGGCTCAGCGCTTATGTTCAACCGAGATGCAAAGCAATTACTTTTTTATACATGGTTTGTGAGTATACATTCATAGAATTATCACTGGCCTCAAAAAATACCTTTTTATAGGCAGTATGCATTTTAAATCTCCTCAGACTGTTATCATCTTTTCAAATATATCACTTGGCGACGTCAGACAGTAACATATGGCAATGGAGCCTTAAACATGAAAACAACCAAGTGAGCTCTCATCCAATCAGAGGGCAAGGATTTCAGTCTTATTGAAACATTGTCTTGTTTAGTTGACTTGGGAGGGTGCCTCAGAGTTAACCATTGTTATTGACAGCCTTTAAGTCTTTTCTGGACAGTTTTTGACCCTCTCCACACTGATGTCAAAATATTGAAATAACAGGCAGCAATTTTTTACCCATAATGCAACTGAAATTTCAACCAATTCAATCATGTTTGACAGAGCTCAATGAGCTCTGTCAAACAAGACTGAAATGGTTAAATTTCTAGTTGAATCTGGGGAAATGTTGCGGCTTGAAATTTTGTTAATTCCACATCAGTGTGCAGAGGATTCAGGTGCAATTTTGCACCTTTCCAAGTTCCTCAATGTTGGAGCTATGAGGAACATTCTTATCCTTTTTTGTAATCATCTGAATTATATATATCTGCTAATTTGTATCAGTATCAGCTGATAGGAAAAGAAGGCCAATAAGATGATTTTTGGATGGATTTATATAGACAAAAACTTCAGAAGTTTGGTCATGAATTGGCAGCAATCAGCTTGTGGACTAAACAACATCTTTACTGTAAAACGGTTAAATAGTCAAAGTATCTAGGAAAATTCAATTCAATTCATTTCTCAACTTATTTCCCATTACATGGAGTGAAGTTGCATATCAATAATACACACATGTAATATAAACAATGATAAAAGGACACGTCTGATAGATGTGAGTAATAATCATATTAATGTAATTTTGTGGAGTCTCTGTCACACACTCTCTCACTATCTTGGCTGTTATAATGACCAATGCAGATGGCATTTTTCGGGACTCCAATTTAATGGCACTTAGAGTACCGGAAGACCATATGTAGATGCTAAAGTAGGCACTATAAGGTAATAAAAGATTTCTGTGCCCTATTTTAAAGGGACAATTCCACCACAAATTTCAAATTTTTTGTAAAACCAATAAAACTTTCATGCAAAACAGCACTTATGTTTGAAATTAGAGCCCATCAATTATGGGAATTTTGAAACAATTCTTGAATCAGGCTCCTGATTTGATTAGTTACCAAAACGTGGACTTGTGATCGAATCAAATCAGCCACAATGAACAATGATTGTGTCGAGTGTTTCAAATTCAAGTTTCTATCTATATGACAGATCGGAAAAGTTGAGGAAAATAGTAGAATCATTTCAAAAACCAAATAAGGTAACTCATAATTTTTATTTACACCTATGAAGGTGATAATGGGGGAGAAGGGTGAGTGAGGGAAGATGGTATATCTTCGCCCCTCTTCATGCCTGAATGCAGACATGAGATGACAACAATCACACAATGGTGCATCTCCTTGTCTGAATTCTTCATTGTTTGCAGAATAACTACAGGAGTCATGACATCATTATCTTTGCAGTATGTTCTGCATTACATAAAGATAAAACAAGGAATGTCCCTGAAGAGTTTGAGTGCATGATGCAAGCTTGGCTGAGAAACAGGCTATGAATTTCCAGTCTGGCTGTGACTCACACAGCATCTTTTAATGGAATATAATGCCCATTGAGTGCAACAAGGTGCCACCTGCAATAAGCTAGTGCATTGCAGATGGCATCTTGTTGCACTAAATGGATGACATGTAATTTTCACACCAATGTTCACAGCAATAGAGAGAGAGGGAGTGAATCAGTCTTTGAAGAAACTGCTTAAATCGGGTCCATTTCTGAATGTTTAACATGTCATCACATCCACTGCATAACTTGGTGAAAACAGGAAGGCATGAATGTATTATTTAGCTGATTTGATTCGAAAAAAGGATCGATTTGCAAATCTGTTGCCCGATTAAATTCTGGAATCAATTAGAAGTCAAATTTCCAATTTGCAGTGCAATATTCCAAATACATTTAACTGAAATCTACTGCTCCAGTGTAACAAACTACACTACCATGACTACAAAAGCGAACAGAGAATTTGGACCAGATCATGACAGGGTTACAAGCTAGTTTAAATTTTCTGTTCAATTTCTGCCCCACCACACTTTTAAGATCTTGCCTATCAACCAAGAAATGCAAGAACATAAAACCATAGAGGCTGTTTTCATTTGTATTTCTTGATTTGGTTTTGAGTTTACAATATTTTAATTTCTTTACAAAATCTTGATTTACTGGCATAAGTGTGATATAACCAGATCACAAACTGATCAAGAAAGTCACCATTCTTGAGATCACAGAACTGTAATTTAAAACTGACCATATGCATAAATTTGATTTTCAAATCAGCCTGGCAAAAAAGTCAGGCACCTAGAAAATTGGAAGAGATATATTGCCTAAGTCCTGTTTTAACAAAGAAGCCGACCATCAAATAGAATAACATAGTAACCTAGCACTTGACCAGTTTTGCTTGTTCTAAGAATAATGAGAATGCAGAGTTTTACTGTTTCTTTGTTAGGCTCATCATCTTTATTTGTGAACATTTTGGAAGACCCTGAAGGTTACAAATATCAACAAGTATATTAATTCATTGCCTCATTAGATAAAAAATATACAATTTTACAAGCAACATATATTATGTTTCTTAACAAATAATGAAATAATCATATCTCAAAAACAACTTTAACAAACTTAATATTGTTTTAAAGCTTTTCATATCACAGATTCTCTCCAAAACCTTTGATCAGTATCTGTGGAATGTCTGATTCCATTCATGCAAAATTGCATCCACTATGCATCATTCTAGACAAACTGCCAGCTCATCTTTTCAGAAAAATTTAAAATTAACCCTCTGCACACTGATGTCAAAACACCCAAACTTCAAATTGCAAATTCATCCCATAAGGCAACTAGTAATGTAACCAACCAATTTAATCTTGTTTGACAAAGCTCATCAAGCTAGATCATTAGAATATCAGTAGATTAAACTTGGTGCCAATGATTTCCCATTGGTGGTCCAGACTTCTCAGCAAGAGGTTGCAAGTTCCAATGTTGGATACTGCCCTTCAGCAATACAGTGGCCTGTGCTAATTTTGGAGCATGATGACCCAGTGTGATTAGATTTATGTCACGTTGCTGGTACACCAAGGCAAGTTGAGCTTAACTCCTAACTGGTTGAGGGTTAGATTATTTTTGATGGTCTGAACATGTTGTTCAAAATTTGTTTTATTACAAATTATTGGAGAGTGCCCATTGGCACTCTCCAGTAATTTGTAATAGAACAAATTTATATAAACAAAGTATTACTTGCATTTGACTAAATATAAAACATGAGCAAGGAAAATGTTGGCCTTTGCTCTGGAACCCTCATTTTTCTGAAAGCCCTGATAGTAGCTTCTAGTGCTCAACCAGTTAATCGGCAGAGTATTTTCAAGATTTTTTTCATAAAATCTAATTGTGGCTGCTGTGAAGCAGCCATTATTAGATTCAATGAAAAATTCATCTACATTTAATTCAAGTAATCATTAGTAAAAAATCCATCAGTTTATAGTGTAGAAATTTGATCAGATGTGCCCAAATTATATTTATTTCAATGGCAACAAGGGCACCACCTATTGGGGCAACATACGCCCGTCAAAACTGGAACATGCACAAGTTTCTCTGGGGTAAAGTTTGAAATTTTTGTTGACTCGACTATGTCTGTCTCCCCCCACCCCTACACCCTCCAATCATTGCCCATTCCCCTGCCCTGTCTGGGGTGAAGGGTAATTCACCTGTTTTCACATTTTCATATTAAGCGATATGAGGTCTTCACAAGATAAAAAAATAAAGGGCCATAACTCTACTAAAAATGGGTCGCTAAAGACGGAAATCGAACCCAACCTGTATTTTGTTATACTAAATCCATAAGCCAAATTTAACTCTGCTCAAACCATTACAACTAAAGTTATCGTCCGGAAACGAAACGTGTCCATGAACGGACAGACAGACGGACGTTGAGACCATTTACATAATAATAATATGTCCCGTTTTTCAAACGGGCGTATAAAAAAGGGATACTAGTAAACCAAGGATATATGAGGCCAGTACAGAACAGATGTAATACTCAACAATTTTTCAATTATTCATCATATAATTGCATCACTTAATTCTACATACTGCACAACATGGAAATCAGAAATCCTCTTACTTAATTACATGTTTCCTGAAGTCGATTACAAGTAAAATTATCACTTGATACTTAGTTTTATATGTAGTAGTTCAAACAAAGAATTTTTCATTTTTGGGTTTTTTTTTTAGCCAATGTTGTGCCCTAAAGAGCCTGATTTGAACTTAAGTTCTTGACTTACGATTTTTTAAATACATGTATGGACAATTTGATCCCCCAAAGGAGTGGAAGGGGATTTTAAAAAACACCTTGGTATTAAATTATCAAATAAATGAATTTTAAAAAATATTTGGAATTATCAAATTCTCAAAAGATTTGGGAGAACTGTGTAATTTGGACTGCATAAGGACCATCCGGCAAAGTTTGAGAAATAATAATCAATAACACAATACGTCCCGTTTTTATAAACAGGCGTACTGAAAATTTGGTGTCAATCCATCAAGGAATTTGGCTTTAAATGAATGGCAACCAATTTTTTGGTGTCAATCCATCAAGGGATTCGGCTGTAAATGAATAGCAACCAATTTTTTCGAAAAATTGTGTTTTCAAAGGGCCATAACTCTGCAGCAGATGGACTGAGAAACACCAATATTGAACTTGACGTGTATTTCATTGCTAAAAACAACATTTGAAAAATTTGGTGTCAATCCGTCAAGGCGTTGGGTTTTAAATGAATGGAAACCAATTTTTTTTTAAAAATTGTACTTTCAAAGGTCCATAACTCTGCAGCAGATGGACTGAGAAACACCAGTATTGAACTTGACCTGTATTTTATTGCTAAAAACAACATCTGAAAGTTTGATGTTGATCTGTCATGGCATTCGACTTTAAATGAAGGGAAACCAATTTTTTTAGAAAAATTGTGTTTTCAAAGGGCTATAACTCTGCAGTGGATGGACTGAGAAACACCAATATCGAACTTGACCTGTATTTTATTGCTAAAAACAACTTCTGAAAGTTTGATGTCGATCCATCATGGCGTTCGACTTTAAATGAACGGAAACCAAATTGTTTACGGACAGACAGACAGACAGATGGATGGGCAGACAGACTGATAACATAATACATCCCGTTTTTATAAATGGGCTTATAAAAAGGAATTCCTTCCTTGGCAGGAATATCCATCAGCGGCAAAGAAGGAGTTAAACTTTTCTTTTAAACAGCTAATAAGTTCAAAAAGTCAAACAGTTACTTGCCACAGCTCAGTTTTTTTCCCGTTGGCAGGAATGTGCAATGCTCACAAACAGAAAAAGTGTCCCACCTGCTGCCATCCTGTGTGTGTGTTTTTTTTTTTTGGGGGGGGGGGGGGGTGGATAAGAATTTGTTGCTATCAATAGTCAAGTTACTAGTTACTTGTTTTCGTGTCAAGTACACACCATAACCGATGATGTGAAAACTGTTACACTGTGATTGAAGTCATAGTGTAATAGCTTTCTCATTTCCAAGGAGTTAAAGGAATTGATTGACTTGATGCTATTTTGAAGGGTTCAGACTGAGATGAGACGTTTTTTGCTGACTTTCCAGCAATCCAGTTGTACAGAGATCAGTAGCTTGTTCCACTGACATCCATTTTCTATGTTTTATGAAACTGTAGAGAGTTATAGATTTTGATAATTTATTGGGGAGAATGGTAAAGGAAAGGATGGAGGAGTATTTGCTGGCAAAACATTCAAATTGTTATTGCATGTTCAATCCTCCACTCAGCCATTCACTACCCATCATATTGTTACTACATGTGGGTGTTCACATGCTTCCCTTGAAAATATTTGATGTCTGGGGCTTTCTGACTGATCTGACCTTGTTAATATTTAAGAGTCTGGGCAATTTTTTTTAATATCCACTACACTACAAATTGTAGGTCTAGTGCCAGACAGTGATTTCTAGACAAGTCTTAGCTGTCGCTACAGGCAGCTAGGATATACCTATAAATGGCTGTCAGGCTAAGTCTATTCCAGTCTTACGACTTACTCATTATTGTATCATGGGGTATCATCAGGTTAATTTAATGACACACATCAACCCAGATCAATTTACTGTTATAATACATCAATGCTGTGGCATAAATCCTTCATTTGAGCTGGTTATAATCAACAATACACTCCAACAGTTAAATGACATCAAAACACTGAAGTACTCAGGTATTCGCTTCATTCCAGTAACTGATACTCCAAACTCCAATGTCATCATCATTGTTTGAAGCAATGAATGATTTTTTCAGTCAATTCACTTGACCTGCAATTGAATTATGGACAACACCTTTTGTCTCTTAATACAGACTCTCTGTACACATGTCTGCTGCATTTCATATAACTTCCTGCTTCAACCTTGACTCATGAACCGGTAGAATCTTATAGGGTTCAGATACTAGACTCAATGGAGAGGGTATTGGTGAGCTGTTAGGGCTATGACTTTGGTGCATGTGCGATAGACTAATGTCACTGCTATTTAATATAGAATGGATGGGAGAGGAGCCATCAGAAGACAGTGATGGAGGAGAGCTGGCATCAGGCATGTGTAAAAGACCAACTGTGTTTTGATCTACCATTGATGATGGGCTATGTCGCAATGGGCTGTTGTTGCTATTATCAAGAGATGTACAGATGTAAGTTGGTTCTCCTGACTGATTTATCAGTGGCTCGGTGACAGTTACTGTCATCTGATCTGAGAATGTGCTTGGTGACAGTAGTGGTGTCATTGCCTGTGATGCTGAGGTGGAATGTGACATATCATTTGCAGCACCTGTTGAAAAGAAAATTAAAATGTAAATTCTCCAGATTCTGTGAAGAATCGATCAAAAATGTTATCATATGTCTTTTATGATTTCTCTTCCCTGGAGCTCAGTCAAATAAGTATTATAAATTGAATGCTTATACATGTACTGAAAGTATAAAGGTGAAAGAGGTGTGAAAAGATTGGGGATTTGGGGTCTGTCAGCATACTTTATTGATAGAGCACAATATTTTCAATCAATTACAGTAAAACCTATTTTGAGAGACCACTGTCATGAGAGACCGCCTGTCTTGAGAGACCGCTGACCTTGGTTGTTTTACTCTGTAATGGGTCTGTTATGAGACACCACCTGTTTTGAGAAACTACTTCTGCCTGGCAAAAAGGGCGGTCACTCAAGACAGGTTCTACTGTAAAAGAATTTATCTCCAAAGCCCATATCTAATTAACCCTTTCAATGCACAGATGCACAGAATATCACAATTTAATATTTTAAATATTATTTTTTCAATTTTTCCAAAAAATTTCAACAAAACCAAATCATGTGACTTCTCATTGGAACAAGCTTTACGAGCTAATTCCAATGAGAGACACATGGTATGGTTTTGTTGCAATCTTTAAAAAAAAATCTTTCAGCTGCTCAATTTGAAAATTTTGAGGTTTGTGCTGCCAATTCATAAGGTTAAGGATTAACACATTAAATTTGTACTAAAGGTATTATAAATGTTTTAGTGTTTGAAAGTCATGCAATTAACAGGGTTATTTATGAAGTCCTTTGTGGAAGTGTGTTTCATTCTGTTTAGCATTTTAGAGCACATTATTGCAGAGGCGACCAGGGGGTTACAGGGGGCACATGCCCCTCCACTTTTTTCCATAGATTTGTTTCACAGTTACACAATACGTTAAAATGGGTGCATGCAAAAGTGTCAATATACAGACATTCCTGTAACATTATTTGCACATCTAAACAATATTTAACCAAAGAATCCCACTTTCGGTCACTTCGGTCCGTTTCTTCTACTTGAACCATCTTCCAACCCAAAGGCTTGGCTTCGGGTTGGAAGATGGTTGAAGTAGAAGAAATGGACAAGACAGTGACCACACAGTGGCATATTCATCTAAATGACAGATTATAGTGAGTCATGGTACATTTACCGACATATAAGATTTTAGCCTTTCTCAACTGGGTCGAACTATGGTAGCATTGTAAATTTGTGCCCCTCCACTTTTATCAAGTTTCCGCAGACCCTGCATTATTGTAGTTTATGATTCACAAAATCTATTAGTATTATTATTGTTAACTCATTTTCCTTAATATAAAACGTCTAGGCACTACTTTGATACTTTTATTAAGTAGTTATTAGTTATTCCCACCCCAAATGACTTTTCCATTTGGAGGGGGTGATGTGTTTTCTCCAAACCAAAATGAATGGAATTGATGGTAAAAATGTCTCAACATTTGAGGATCAAATAGCATGGCATTATCAAGAAAAAAAAATGCATGTAAAATACAAAGCACCGATTTTCAATATTCATCAAAAGGTAACACAAATAATATGATCAGTAACACCATATAGAACAGTGGCTGTACTGGTCATAATCCATGCATGGGCAGTGATGTCCACACAGGCGTTTACCAGGTAATAAAAAGCATCAGCAGCAAAAAATTAATGAAGTACCGGATTATACCCAGTGCTTCATTAATTAAATTTTTGATGATTATTCCTATAATTTGGAATATAATATTATTGCGTCCATGGAAATATTGCCCAACCGTGGAAAGTGACCAGTCCAGGACGGCCGTACTGTATAAACCGAAGCTTCGAAAATGCTCCATGTGAGGTAGGGAGAAGGTGGGTGGGTGGAGGGTATAGGACTTTGTTAATCCTGGCTGAAATGACATCACCATTTGGTGGGGTGATGTTTTTTGAAACAAACTTGGAAGGATATCCTCCAAAGATACTTCATGCCAAGTTTGGTTGCATTTGATCCAGTGGTTGGAAAGAAGACTGATATGCAATGTTAATGGATGCCTGACAATGGACGCCATGTAATGGCATAAGGTCACTTTGACTTTCAGTGAGGTGAGCTAAAAAAAAAAATTGCTGTTATTGTTGCTCAACCAAATATAAAAATTGTAGTTTTAACTCGTAGAGTGCTGGAAGCCCCTATTTGGGGTTTATTTTGTAGAGCAGGTGCCATAGCTTAACCCTTAGGGCCTGGAGATTTTTATACATTTTTGCTATACTTTGAAAGTCTACCTCCAGTGGCTTTGCAGTTGTTTCTAGTCAAGTCATGGCTGCCTACAGAGGCAGCCAAGACTTGTCTAGAAACAACTGACAAGGTACTTAAAAAATAAGTTTTGTGTTTAACCAAACAATGCGAGAGCACGGTGGCTCAGTAGGTAGAGATGCAGGCTGCAAGCTGAGACGTCCTTGGTTCGAATTCCATCTGCGGCAACCGCGTTGTATCCTTGGGCAAGACACTTAATCCCGATTGTCCAATTGAGGGGGGGGGGGGGGGGGGGGGGGGAGCATGGTGACATTGTGTACTAAGGCATACTGCACATCAACAGTGCACTTGTCTTCAACCAATGCTAACCCTGCTTGTGTGGAGGTAGTATGTTGGGAAGCCTGACAGTTGCTCGCCATTGCTCGGTGATTCTCTCCGGGGACTCCGACTTCCTCCACCCGTGAAACTGTGACCCTGGCTGTCGTATGTGTCATTAAACCCCAATAAATAAATAAATAAATAAATAAATAAATAAATAAATAAATAAATAAATAAATAAATAAATAATGCATGTTGAGGCACCTGTTCCTTTGCATTAAAAAGTTATCAAAGTTGGAATTAAGCCCTTAAGAGTTAAAGTCTTCATATTCTGTGGATATGCTTTATATGCTTTATATTTCACTTTAAAGTACAATTATTTTGTCTGCATGGAGATGCCTTGTTACAATGTAAGGGAGAGTACCTGTAGGCACCCCTCTCCCATAAATTATAACAAGGAAAAGACATGTGAACAAATTTAGCACTACCAATTAATGAATATTTTTCTTCAGGCTGAAGTAACAAACTTTTATTATTTCAAAAACTTTAATAGATTCTTACCTCCAAGAAGCATTTCTTGCAGAAGATTGTCTATTTTGGCCATTCCAAACAACTTTGCAAACTGTAGTTGTTCTATCATCTGCCAGGTAATACTTTGTAAAGATGGCAACAGCAGGAGGATTTCTCCAAAACGTCCTCTGGTGTCATACTGACGATCATTGATATAGTCTTCCAGGTTGACTTGGATTTGGTATCTGTATGCTTTTATTTTTGACTGATCGCTTAATCCTTTTGCATCTGTGAAATAAAATAAACTAAATGTTTAATCAACATCTGCAATGACAGACGAGTTGATTATTTGTTGCTGGACAAAAGAGAACTGCAGAAAATGACAAAAAAGCAGACATGAATCAAATTTTCATTTACACAGCTTCTAGCCAAGCCTTTTCTGACCTGAGAGGTATCCATGATTCAAACAGAATCTTCTGCTAAAACATGGAGCTTGGTAGGTGGGACAATCAAAGTTAAATCCCAAAGTCTTTAAAGGATACAAACAAGATAAGGTTTACATCTCGATTTGGTGGGGTGATCAGATATTTGAAGTCACTGAAATCTAATCATGTTAAACAATGAAATGTTTATTTCATTCAAATAAAAAAAGAATGGCAAGAGATCTCTTGGTACATGCCACCACATGATTTAATTAATATATTTGCCCAGAAGAATAAAAATTTGTTGTTTTTTTTTGTTTTTTTTAAAAACAAAACATAAAAAGCCCAACCCAGATATCACTTTTGTTAATATTTTCCTACCGATAAAACATTTCATTTTGCTTGACCTTTGTTCCAAAGATTTATGTAACCTTATTTTCTGATTTTCTTAAATCAAGTTATGAGAGTTAGTCCCTATTAATAACTTTGACATAATTGTGGTCTTGAAACAGGTATCCCAACTTGCAGTCATGAAGAAGTCTTCAAAACTAGTTTCGACTTACCAACTATACCACTGGTTTCTAGTCAGGACTTGGTACCCTATACAAGTTGACAAGAAATCACTGCCTTTCCAATTACTGGTTGTGGTGTAGTAAAATTTCTGTAAACTGTCCAGGCCTTAACCCTTAAAGGCCTATTTCCAACCTTGATCACTTTTTACTGCAATCATACAGGTGCCCCCACATGCATTCTCAGAGTAAACTTGTAAGTTTCAGTCTAAGTATCTTGGCAGTTGTTTCTTGGCAAGTCTTGGCTGCCTATGTAGGCAGCCAGGATTACACCTCATTTATTTATTAATTTATTTATCAGTGTTTAATGTCACATATTTCTACACAATGGCTAATCATGACTGCAACATGGAGATAAAGTCAAGTTTTGTAAATTGTTTACACTCATGACTTCCACCCCAAGCATAGGTGACTGGGTCCTATTTTACCAGTAAAACAGAGCTTGTTTTCCACAGTAAGCACAGCTTAATTTCCCGGGGTTCCCACAGGGGTATTGCTCCTCATGGAATAACTTCATTTGAGCTTATTCCAATAAGGAGTCATAAGCTATGTTTTGAAGAAAAAATGAAAATGTTTTCTTGTTCAATTTTTTTTTTTTGCAAGTGTTGTCAACTATTCATGTTACATACAAGGTTAAGTGCTCAGGACTTGAGAATTGTGGATATTATTATTATAAAAATTCTCTCACCAAAGAAAAAGTCACGAACAGAATGGAAAGTACATCTGTGTCTTTGCAATTTAACTGGTAAAGTGCTGAGTATTTTTCTGAGAACAAATCAAAGCTCATCATATACTGCTCTATTACATTTAATTGGATAGTGCCTTATAGGCACTATCCAATTAAATGTCAGAGAGCAAGGCATTGTATAAAAAATCTGATTCATATCAGGGACAATAAAGGCTTCCTCAGGCAGAATGTAGCTACATCTTGTCATTTTTTCATTGAGGATCACATTCATTCACACTTCTGATCTCAGAGCGTGAAGACCTTGTTTATAACAATGGAAAACCTGGAATTGCCGGATCGTCTTAGGAAAGCCATCTCAGCTCTGGGCGTCTCTTGTCCCATCTCTTGGACTATCCAGGAAATGGACAAGAGCATTCATCTGAACCTGGAATTTAGAGTTGAAGAAGAGAACACCACAACACCAACCTCTTCGGGGAGAGGTAGTACCCTTGGCGAGAGGATCCCCTTTCCCACTGGTCCTCACCCGAAGAGGCACGGAGGCCCTGAAAAGAGGAAGAAGAAGAAGAGCCCAACAACCAAGCGCAGGGATGCCCGGCGCTTGGAGGCATTCCGGAACAGGAAGAAAGAGTTGAGTGAGGGGGTGGAGGCTCTGGAGGCAGCCGCCAGTTCCCCTCCTAGTCCCACTGGTACACCCAATCAACTGCCGGCTCCTGAGCCAGAACAGTTGGATGAGGAATGTCCAGTGGAGACTGAGGAGGAACTGGAAGTTGCTTTCACCGCCTCCCACCCCTCACTCCTCCCTTCCTTCACTACCGGAAAGCCCGGGAGCGGAACAACCACTAAACCCTTATGAGGAATTAATGAGAGAATTAGAGCTGACTAGAACAGAACGGTTAAAATGCAGAGAGTACCGGGAAAAACTTAACGCGAGCACCTCTACACCACCACCACCACCACCACCAGCTTCACCATCACCAAGTCAACCTCCTCCCAAAAAGAAGAGCCGCAAGAAGGGCAGAAAGGGCTAAACCTCTTCCCTCCTTCCTTTTCCTCCTTTGGCACGCCTAGACATACGAAATCATTTACAGTCACTGAGGGTCAAAAGGGGCTTGTCCCCCATATCGTCCCTGCGTGCCTTTGGCGTGCCAAACCATTTCGTTCATGTAGCTACAGACAGTTATTGCCTGTAACTTTTAGTAAAGCCCAAAATATGGATTCCAGCACTCTACCAGTTAAACATTTTCAAATAAATTTAAAAACTTCTTAAGGAACATTGCCTTAATTAAATTACTTTTCAATTCTTTAAAAATTATTGTTTTTCAGGATACAGTGATATCCAATTAATTGAATAGCCACTTTGCCAATGAAAATTATTCAATTAATAGGAGTATTCAATAATTAACAAGACTTTGGTCACTTTTCTGCATTCTAGAGATAAACTGAGCATTTATTCTTATGAAGCTCATAGAGGTGTCTCAAACAAAATATAGCAGATTAAAGGCCTGTATTGGATGAACTGAAGCCAAACAGGTAATAAAACAATGTAAATTTGGTGATTGCTAGGGTAAATTCTCGACACATTGCAAGATTTTTATTCAGTTAACAGGTTTACCCTATAACCTACTTGGAATTAACAGATCAAATCTGAACTGAAGGTATTATGAGGCCTAAAGAGGTTGAAAATCTGTTTCTCAGGCCCTACCACAAGGTCCTTTGGGCTGCCACATACTTTTTATAACCAATGCAAACTTAAAAAAATAAATATTTGATGGTTTAAGTCTGACATTTTACCCAAGTTAATAAAATTGATAAATTTGTCCCTTGAGAGCAACAAGGCTTTGCAATGCTTTAGCATTGCAAAGCCTTCTTGCACTCAAGGGATGAAATACACCACCACCCATGCTATTCTGTAATTATGAGGCCTAAAACATATAACAAACCAAGAACATCAATCTTTGATGGCAAAGAAATAATTACAAAAATAAAATAAAAAAAGCCTGCCCATATGAATTTTACAACAAATGGCCTGAGAAACAGAACATTTTCTTTGTGGGGTTTAAATGGTTTTGTGTTTGAAAGTTATATTCAAAAGCAGGGTTATTCAATAAGAGATATCCAATTAAGTGGGCTCCATTGTATTCAAGAACCAGTCCCAGTCAGAAACTCGCTGACAAATATAAAGAACAAACTTTTTAGAATATGTTTTAAAATAGCCTGGATTATACATTTACTTATCTCTGTATTGTTATTTCGTTGATACTTTTAATAGGCATGGTCATATTGCTCTGGACCATTTTGTGGGCTGAAGTATCTGATGAAAACCATCATGCAATGAAAATTAACTTAATTAATATAACAATAATGTGATTTTCAAGGGAATTACGGTTCATTAGTGGCCCAACAGAAATGATTAACAGCCCAAGGTCTTAAAAGCGGCCCAAGACGAAGTCTCGGGCCGCTAATAAGACAGAGGGCTGTTAATCATTTCTGACAGGCCACTAATAGAATCTCAATGCCCGAGAAAGTTATGTTATTACTATTATTTCCACTAATAGGAAAGGACATTCGAGTAACCTCAAAATAACTGCAAGTCAATAGTTCAATCAAATCCGAGAATTATTCAACATACTTGTCCTTCAATCAAGAAATATACGGACATTTCAATGTGAACAGAAAATGAACAATTAAGTTAAGAGTTTGAACTTTGAATATACATGAGATGTCAGCATATACTATTTAAAGTTTTTAAAAAACCAAGTATGAAATAACTGAACCAAAAATCAAACATCAGAGTTTGGTTGCTTAAAAAACAGAACGATTCATATTTGTACTGACCGTATATCATTATTTCGCTTCTCATGTTCCAGTAAAGAGGTTTAAACTGTTTTAATTGGCGAAATCAGCAAGATAACTGCTATGAGGTTTGTTTTTCTTGCGCGGTATCCAAACTTACAAAGTGGAAACAAACGATTAGGAATGGGACGTAATTCGGTCACATGTCATTTTCATTATCCGCCTGTGCCCAATACATCACGTCACTTGCCGTGCATTATATAATTTGATTGCCTTACTAAACAATGTTAATGCCTCAGAAAATGCCCTGTTAAGAGGTAATAATAAAGCTTGATCTTGATTTACATCAGATGAAGGCGTGTGTACCATTTATGTTGTATACACCATCTAAAACACCATGCTCCCACTTTGGCATGTGGGTCCCAGATTGTGGAATTCCCTGCCAATTAGTGTCAGAATTTCAGAAACTCTCAATGTCTTCAAAAGAAATCTTAAAACTTTCCTATTTACTGAAGTATTCTCCTGAACCTTTCTAAGAGGCAACCAAAACAGATGTGACTCTTTATTTCAGAAAAGTGTATTTATTTCTGTCAAGCGTTTTAGAGCACTGTTTGCGGTTTTAAGCTCTAGAAAATCAATTATTATTATTCCAGTGAACAGATTCAAATGGAAATGAATCATGCAGAAGATTCGAATTGAACCAAATAGCAACTTGATTCAAAATTTAATCAAATCTCAAAGCCTCGCAGAGCCCTAGCTTTATCAAAAGTTTGCCATGCAAACAAATAGGCCGCAGCACCTTTAGATTCTACCTTTAATATTGGCTCAAGCATTACTGCATTGGTGGAAAGATCTGCCACTAGCATTACGTGTACACTCCATATGAAAAAGTTATCCAAAAATCGACTGAGTGTGTTATGTGTAATTACATAATGTCAGACGTCCACTCTCTTATCAGTGTTGATTGGACTGAATTGGGCAGACATGTTAACTCTCCTGGAATGCCCGGGAAAATCCCAGAATTTCAGTGTAGTTCTGGGCCTCCCGGACGGGAATCAGTTTTGGACCAAACATCCCGGAAAACAACAGTCAAATATTTTGTTCCCGTTGTAACTTATGAAAAACATTTGGAGTCAAATCACATGCATTTCAAACTCTGGTAAAAACTCACGAAGTAGTAAAATATGGATTTAAGTTAAATTTATTTAAGAAAAGGGTATTTCATGATATATATTTCAACTGTTTTCATGTTTATTGCTGGGTTTTTTCTTTCGGAGATTCGTGATCAATGTGTGAGTGTCGAAGTGAAAATAGGTGACTTACTTTCAAAAAATTGAAAACTCCACCTTCATTTAAATGCAGTTTTTGGAAATTAAAATATATGAAAAGGAATTAAATAATATATATTTATATATTCCCTCATAGAATAGCTTTAATTCTCATCCCTTTTCCAAAATTAAAACGTAAACAACAACTATTTAGCACAGTTTAAAAGTAGGTTAAAATCACTTAGGATGCCGAAAAATTATGACTGCATATTTAAACACAATGGACTTATTTTCTAACACTACATTTATTCTGTTGTGCTGACTACAGAACTGTTAACTGTTGGCCATCTGCACCCAGAATTAAAAAAAAATGCTTCAATAATGAAAAGAAAAGTTTTGTGTAGGGCACAAACGTCCCACATGCATGAAGTTTGATAAAGATACTTTCTAAGTACTAATGTTCTTGAAGTAACTGAACATTAGGACATCTTTTCCTGTTAACATTTCCAGACTTGGGAAATTATTAGCTAAGTAGACTTTGATAAGAGCAAACCACAGGTGGAGGTGCTCTGTGGGACAGTGTGGGTGGGTGGTAGTGGGGAGCTCATGAAGAAGAGGATCCTGGGGAGGGGGGGGGGGAAGTGTCAAATCAACAGTTATTTTATGATTTTTTAACACAGCATAAATGCATCAGCATGGTTGACAACTAGTTCTGGATATAACCTGGTGTTAATAGTGGTCCATGAGCTGAAAATTCACAAGTTTTTTCTTTTATTTTGTCCCCGCGCGAACTTTTCCCTGAAATCCATCCCATTTCCCTGAAAATCACTCTCAGGTTCCCTGAAAAATTATTTTTGAGGTTAACATGTCTGGAATTGGGAAATGATTCGCCAATTAACACATTAATTTCTGTTCACTAAATCTTTTTTTTGTACCTGGTACATTTTGTTTGGGAATTTTGTATATCAAATAAAATCTTTAAATGTGAAAATCGGTCAGGTAAATCCCGTTATTTTGTGTGATAAATTTGACCCCAAAAATGAGAATTTCGCCGATCACATGCAAGTGTGGCTCTTCCGTCAATTGGATCTACATTGCATGAAATATTCTGAAGTCATTAGAGACCGGCAAACAAACTCAGGGGGGAATCCAAATCATATATCAGCGAAAATTTTATTTTAATATGAAAACAAATCGAAAATCTCACGAATTAACGAACGGATTTTTTCAATTCCTACATTAAACCGCAGTACAGAGTTCTGGAAATGAAAGATATGTCATTTGTATCTGAATATTTTATTAAATGTAGGTTTTAGAAACTTTCTGACTGAACAATATAATTGCTAATCAGGGACAGTTTTTGAAAGATTTTTCTCGCGAAACATTAATTGGTTACGTAATCCTTCTCACGTGACCGCACTAAAACAGCTTTTCATACCTGGTCGTTTCTACACAAACAATGGGGTATTAACAAGTGCGGTTTTGTATGCAATGTACACGTAATGAGCATGTACAAGTTAATACACCTAAAATACATTTAATTCTTAACTTGTCATCAAATCTACTAATGGCTGCTGAAAAGAAATTTGACTTGCAGTGCTGAAAAACCTACAAATTGTAAGTACCAAGTATGCATACACAGACAAAAGCCGATTATGTGAAATTGCTATACAAACCTGGATCAAAGAATACAATAGCCTTAAGACAAGCAAACTCTGAGTCATCAATCTGCACTTCGCGTAATGGTTTGACCAGTTCATCCAGTATTCTCATTGCGACTCTGGATATATCCATATCATTTATGTGTCTTGGTACAATGGAATCATTTCCTAACAATAACAAATCTTTCAATGGAATGGATCTCTTACCAACACCCAATAATAAGTGCTCACCAGCATGTGCTCTCAACAAGGCCACCTACAGGACAAAAATTAAGTTATGTAAATGTTTTTATTTTCCAATCATCTCTATCAGCAACAGATATCTAGTGAGCTACTGTTACATTCTATTAAATAAATTACCCCAAAATATTAAAAAAACATGGATGTTCTATAAACCAGAATTGTTAACTGGTAGAGTGCTGGAAGTCCATATTTGGGCTTTATTCTGAAGTGCAGGCATCACAACTTAAAGACTTTGTATTCTATAGATGGGAGCGCAGTGGCTCAGTAGGTAGAGGTGCAGGCTGCAAGCTGAGAGGTCCTCGGTTCAAATCCCACCTGCGGTAACCGCGTTGTGTCCTTGGGCAAGACACTACATCTCCATTGCCCATGTGGGGGCACGATGACGCTGTGTACTAAGGCGTACTGCACGTCGATGGTACGCATGTCTTCAATCAATCTAACCCTGCCTGTGCTGCAGTGTGGAGTTACGATGTTGGGGAACTAGCAGCTGCTCGTCGTTGCTCGGTGGTTCTCTCCGGGTACTCCGGCTTCCTCCACCCGTAAAACTGTCACGGTCATGATTAGCCATTGTGCATAAATATGTGACGTTAAACATCATTAAAATTAAATTAAAATTCTATAGATGTGTTTCATATTATCTTTGAAGTGATATAATTTAGTCCACATGGATTTGCCTTGTTACAATTTACTCACCCATAAATTGTAATAAAGCAGAGACATACGAACAAATTCTGATAACCCAAAACAAGTTAGCACTCTACCAAATCATGTTAGTCCTTTATCAAATTCACGCGAAATCAAAATTTATTATTATTTGATTCCAATGAGGGGTCACATGAGCTCGTTTTTTTTTATTTTTTGAAAAATATGTTTTTTTCAACTCCTTTATAAATCACATGGACGGATCTGGCAGATTCGTTTAGGTAAAGGGTTAATCCATTATATATCCTTAGGGCCATATCTCACCAGTGCCATTCACAAAAATCAAATTCTATTGGGTTCTGCAAACTTTACCTAAAAAACATAGCCTATGACTCACCAATGGAAGAAGTTTAACAACCCTGTTTTTTTCATGCTCTTTAGAGGTCAAAAACTAAACTGAAAAGTACCTCCCTACCCCTACTGACTACATCCAGTTCTTGGTTATGATATCACTAGGTATTGTACATAGACCACGGTGTTAAAATGACTGACTTTGTGGGGAGGCTTACACTACAAATGAAGAGTGCATCCATCAACAGTCAAGAAAAAATCTCCCTAATTACAATTTTCAAAACTCATCATGTCAGGTTATAACCTTTAAGTTGGATTGGTTATAATCTATAAGTTGGAAAATATTATTTAAACCAGAGGCCTGTCATGCCTAGAGAGCTCCGCTGAGGGCCACTGATCGCATGGGCATGTTTTCTAATACTAATATTGTTACAAACTTTAGCCGAAAAATATTCAGCGGTTCAGAAATTATGGCTTGGACAAACAAATATCAAAAATATCTTAAGATTTTCTTGATCCTGTGACCTGTGACCTTGACCCTGTGGATTTACAGACCGCAGAATAATTGATGACACACCGTCTATTGATAATACATATTGTTATGAAGTTTGGTGGAAAAATATTCAGCGGTTTAGAAATTATGGCTCGGACAAATAAAATGTTGACGACGGACGGACGGACGGACGGACAGACAGACGACGGATGATGGACGAATCAGTATAAGAAAAGCTCTGCTGACTTTGTCAGCGGAGCTAAAAATAGCTTGTGCTCCCTAACTGGAATGCACTCATTCACCTTGTTATATTGAGGGGTCAGGTGCTGTAGTTTAAATAAAAAACAAATTTTAAGTTCTTCAGAAACAAATCCTGCTACCAGTGTCTGCATCTAAAGGGTTATTATATCGGTCCACAGATTCTTATTTAGTTGGATATTAGTCTAAAAGGTAGATTTTCAATTTTTAAAAATGCAACCGCGCAATAAAATGTGCACTTGGTTTCAAAACCAGGTGCGCTGTTTTTGTCTTTTTTGCGGGGTTCAAATTGAACTCATATCTGAGTGGAATTGAGTTTCGCATCGGCTAACACTTCTATCTTCTCGTGTAAATCTCAGCCCTCAACAATAAGTTTCTGACAAATTTTCCAACTGAACTCAGGAAACCAGCCAGCCACTAAGACTATGCTTCCTATCATGAACATGACTCAGTCGTGCTCATGATAGAAAGTTTAGCCCTGGTGGCTGGCTTTCAACTGAACTAGTCAAAATGCTGGGAGCCACTATCATGGCTCTATTGAAAAGTGCTAGAAGCCACTTTTAGTGGCTTTACACTGGATGTATTGGCTTGATGTTTGCTCAGATGTAAAACAAAAATGTTTATATCAAATTGTTTTGTTACAATTTATTGGAGAGTGCCTGTTGGCACTCTCCAATAAATTGCAACAAATCAATTATTTATGAATAAAGTTTGGCTGATCCAAGACTCCCCTTGCAGGTAACAATAAAATCTTTGAAAAAATAGTCATGTTACAAATCACCTTTGAAAAATAATTCAGAACTCTACCAGTTAATAATAATCACAAAAAAATTAAGAAGATTAGGCCCAAACGGATGCCGAATAGGCTCGGCCTTACTTTTTTGCTAAATCTTTCTGGAGCTGAATCCTCAAGGTACCCCTGAAAAAACTTTTTTCGCTGCAAGTTGCACATGTATGGTGAGTGATGATATTCGTTGCAATTAAATGACAAAGCAAGCATAGGTGACATAGGTTGTTCCATATTGTCTTCAACACCCTGCATGCTGACAAGTCAGAAATAAGTTGCTAGGCCACAGTCAATTTTGATGTAACACTGCTAGTGCCATGTTGCATTTCCATCTGCCACATTGAAATGAAATCTACATGCAAAAGGTCATGAGGCGTGCACTTTTTTGTTCACTGATTTTCGAATCCAGCTGCATGCCTTAAAAATTGAAAGTCTGAAAAGGTTATTTTGCAGAAGGGTATTTGATCTTACCTGGTCATCCAATGGAAGTTCACAGAAACATGGAATGTATTTAGCCCATTCTACTAACACTAACAACTGTTGCTTCATGGACTCACAAACATCATCTATGGAAGCAATCTTCTTATGTGACATATCCAGACCCATTGGGGAGGTAATCTATAAAAGAACGTTGGTTTCTGTAAAATTCTCTGAACAAAAAATGCTACAAATTGTTAACAACTTCATAAGGATTATCAAAATATGCCTGTGCCATTCATAAAACTCTCCATTTTAAATGGTTTGTGTACCAGAAGCCACAATTATGGCTCTATTAAAAGGGACTGAAAGCAATTTTCATTGCTATACACTGAATGCATTACATTTTTTACTTTACAGGAGAAAAAAAATGTTTATATAAAATTGTTTTATTACAATTTATTGGAGAGTGCCAATGGACACTCTCAAATAAATTGTCATTACGTGTACACTCCATACGAAAAAATTATTCAAAAATCGACTGAGTGTGTTATGTGTAATTACATAATGTCAGACGTCCACTCACTAATGAGTGTTGATTGGACTGTATTGGGAAAAGATTCGCAAATTAACATATTAATTTCTGTTCACTAAATCCTTTTTTTGTACCTGATACATTGTGTTTGGGAATTTTGTATATCAAATAAAATCTTTAAAGGTGAAAATCGGTTCGGTAAATCCCGTTATTTTGTGTGATAAATTTGAGCCAAAAAATGAGAATTTCGCCGATCACATGCAACAGTGTGGCTCTTCCGTCAACTGGATATACATTGCATGAAATATTCTGAAGTCATTGGAGACCGGCGAACAAACTCAGGGGGGAATCCAAATCATATATCAGCGAAAATTTTATTTTAATATGAAAACAAATCGAAAATCTCAGGAATTAATGAACGGATTTTTTCAATTCCTGTATTAAACCGCAGTACAGAGGTCTGGAAATGAAAGATATGGCATTTGTATCTGAATATTTTATTAAATGTAGGTTTTAGAAATTTTCTGACTGAACAATATAATTGCTAATCAGGGAAAGTCTCTGAAAGAATTTTCTCGTGAAACATTAAATGGTTATGTAATCCTTCTCACGTAACCGCACTAAAACAGCTTTTCATACCCGGTCATTTCTACACAAACAACGGGGTATTAACAAGTGTGGTTTTGTATGCAGTGTACACATAATGTATCAAAAAAGTTTTCTTAAGAACATAATCTTATTGAATTAAGGCTCCCTTCTTACTAGCATGGTGTCTTCGAAAAAAAACACACTCACATTACAAATTACCACTGAAAATTAATTCAGTACTCTACCAGTAATCTAAAGGCTTTTTGTACAGTGGAAACTAATATTGAATAACCACTTTGTCAGTAAAAAATATTCAGTTAACAGGAATTATTACCACTTTAGCAGGCATACTTTCGTATATTAACAGAGTTTAGCGGGGCCATAAAATCAGCAATTCTTGACGTCATACAACAGGAAGCCAGTTAATATACTAGAAAACGCCTGCTAAAGTGGTAATATAAAAAACTGTAATGCCCTCCAAACTGATGATATTGTTATATTGGTAATCTTCTTGTATTTTAATAGTGAAATAAGTATTTTATTATATGCTAAATAATAGATTATCGAAAAAATTGCGATAAGACTGAAATCGTATCCCCCCACTATGACGATACATAAATTTTCATTTCATGAATTCAATCAAAATGGTGGCTTTCAAAGCATTACTTCAAGGTGAATACAAGTCAAATTATCACAGGAAATGATCAATTTGTTCTAAAAATGTATAATGAAAAGAAAATCTAGTGTTTTGTGTTTTTAAGTGGATACCGATCATTTACAGCAATAATTCAACACATATTCACCTTGAATTAATGCATAAAGCCTGCCAGCGCTGAATCAGATCATAAGACGCTACCTGTTTCAAGTATTGATCAAATCACTTCCTCGTATATCAATGCATGATGGAGGCCAGACTATTTAAACTAGAATCGATCCATCGCCAGGGGGTGCGATACCTCCACAATCCATCGCCAGGTGGTGTGTTACCCCCGCACCAATACCTGAAGGTGAGCAAGGTCAACAATGTGACATCTTGGTGTTCAGAAAACAATAGGTGTCACCTAAAGGTGACACAAACAAATACCAACGCCTTTCAGCTGGTAATGTTTTAAAGTGCATGATGTAAGTGAGGCATACATGTATTCTCGATATTAAGAGAATATTAGACATTGAAATCAACCAAGGACATCACAAAAGTTTTCATATTAATTAAGAGCAGTAAATGTGTTGCTCAACTACTATGGTGGGGAATCACGTGGTTTCGAGTTGAATGGCCGAGGAGTTCAGAAACAGGAGAAGAATCGAGGAAGAAAGGTAATACACTGGATATGACATATTAAATAGTATTTTGGCAGCAACGAGCATACAGGATACTATTTTTCAAACAAACTGATACCTCTTATGTGTCCAAACTCACAGTAGTTTTCTATAACATTCTGACAAAAGTTGCCTGTCGATGTAAAGGATTTACCACGATGTGTTTACTGGTGTTTTCCATGAACATATTCTATTTTTATGCTTTCTCTCTACATGGACCAAATCCTCCGACTGGCAACTTTTGTCAGAATGTTATAGAAAACTACTGTGAGTTTGGACACAAATGGGGTATCAGTTTGTTTGAAAAATAGTATCTCATATGCTCGTCACTGCCAAAATACTATGTAATATGTCATATCTAGTATATTACCTTTTTCCTCAATTCTTCTCGTGTTTCCGAACTCCTCCGCCATACAATTCGAAACCACGTGATTCCCCACTGTGACTACACTATATAGATAAAATGACAGGTTTAGTTTATACCATCATTGAGCTGAAATCCCCTTACCCTATCTTTGAAAAAAAAATAAAAATAAAAATGTTGTAAGTCAAGAAAGGGAAATAACTGTGGAGAAACAAAATTTTCGCAAGACTTTATACATGTTGCACATCTTCATTGTGTGTATGATCATATTCTGAAGTTTCAACTATGTGAATTGAAAAATGGGGGAGGAGTTGATTACAGCATGACGGTACCCTCCATGAAACAATTTCACGATGGAAGGACTGACGGACAGACAGACTGAGGTATCCGGACAAAATACCCTCGGACAAAATACCCTTAGGACATAATACCCTAAAAAAAAATACCCTTAGGACATAATACCCTCAATGGGTAGGACAAAATACCCTCGGACAAAATACCCTCAGACCAAATGTATATAAAGTTGGATTTTTGGTGTTGGGGGGAGGGGGCGGGGTAATTGCATCTAAGGCACTAGCCGGTGTTTTGTTTGAAATAACAAGTACCAATATTTTTAATTTTTTTTATTAATCCTTTACCTAACGTAACGGCCAAAAACGGCCAGCGCTATTCTCAAAAATTGCCAATTCATTTTCACTGCTTTTTCATTTTTTGTCTCAAAAACATAGGTTATGACCCCTCGTTGGAACGAGCTCGTCGAGCTCGTTCCAACGAGGGGTCATAACCTTTGTTTTTGAGACAAAAAATTAGTTATTCAAGAATTATTTTTGCAAGTGTCGTCTGCTTTTCAGGTTAGGTAAAGGGTTAAACTAAATAGATATGAAGCACAATACCAATGGCAGATGGCAATTGAATATGAAGCACAATATAAATGGCTTCAAAAGTAGACAAAATTGCTACAATTGTAGATTAAATTAACCCTAAAAAATTGAAAGAGAAAAGATAGAATAAAGTTGTGGAAGAACCGAAACACTGATAGAAGAATGTAGAAAGTAATGGAAAAAATTACAAGAGCCAGCTTGAACCCCCCCCCCCCCCCCCCCCCCAAAAAAAAAAAACAAAACAAAACAAACAATTTTATATACATTTGGTCTGAGGGTATTTTGTCCGAGGGTATTTTGTCCTACCCATTGAGGGTATTAATCACACTTGGCTCGATCCGCAAGTATACAGAAGAAGTCTCCTTGGTTACGAATCGAAATTAAGTATTTTTATTGTTTACTAATCATATATATTTCATTTTCAGGTTATTTTATTCAACTTTGTGGGGAGTTAGTTTAGTATAGTAACTGGGACAAAGTTAGGAGGCCTTAAATAAAACTGTGAGCGCTAAGTTGTCGAACGGTTCGTCGTGTTGCCTTTTGTCGCGTGTTTACAATTTTCCCTGTCCGATCGCGTAATTTTGTCTTGATGATGGCGAGCAAGTCTGTTCAGACGGAGGTAAGTATGGAGGTAAATACGTGTAATATCGCGGTCCAGGTCAACGGTGCCAACGGAGTAAGTATTGGTGTGCAGACAGAGGTCACTGGGGGTGTCGGTCAGAGCCGGGTTGGTGGGGCCACCGATGGCGATATTGGGCTTGAAGTTTGTAAACAGTGTTCTATGATGTATGGGGACTGTCGCTCGATGGGATATGGAGAGGTATGTGCAAACTGTCAGGAAATCCTCCGCCTACTTGAGACAATTGTTAAGTTTGAGGGGGAGATTGCTGAGCTGAAGGGAAAACTTGGTAGGGCGGGGCTGTCTGGAGTTACGCCTGTGAAAGTGGCTTTCCGAGAAGGATGGAAGGTTGTCGGTGGTTCCAAGAGGAAACATGGGGGTAGAACCTTTGATGTGAATGAGGTAGGTGATGAGGTGGGGGCTGCTAGAAAAGTACGTAGGACAGATGAGGGGGGCCCAGGCCGGAGCAATGCTGTAAAGCGTTTGGCGTGGACTACCAAAAGTAGTAGGAAAGGGGGGCCAGAGAAGCAGGTAGATAGGGGTGTAAAGTCCAAAGGCAGTGGGGAGTGCAGCACCAGAAACAGATCTGATGTGCTCGATTCGGAAGAGACAGAGGAGGAGATGGAGGTAGTTGCAACAGATAGTAGCTTGGGGTCTAGGCCAGGAAAAAGGAGGAGGGATCCGGGGGAAGACCAGGGGAGTAGTCCAGGTAGCTCAGGGCCTGGAAAGAGACAGAGGGACAAGGATAGGAGTAATCCTAGGTCAAAGATACCGATACCGATATTGATTCCGATTGGGGCTGTTGGAGAGGAAGAGGACGCTGTAAACAATAGGAGACTAGAGGAGATAAATAGGGCGAGGTCCAAAAGTAAGTTGGTGGTTGCGGGAAGTAGCATAGTTCGGGGGATCGACAAGGTTGTCTGTGGTCCGGACAGTAAAAATAGAACAGTTCTGTGCTTTCCGGGGGCTAAAGTGGAGGACCTGAGGGATAGAGTGGACGGTATTGTAGCTGGGTCGGGGCCTGATCCGGTAGTGGTATTACATGTGGGGTCCAATAACATCAGGGTGAGGAAATCAGTTCGTTTGGTGGACACATACAAGGACCTAATTAGTAAGCTACTTAGCAGGAATGCTCGAATCATCGTTTCAGGGGTGCTCCCCGTTATGGGTGGTGGGAATGAGAGGAACTCGCGGATTATGGCACTAAACGAGGAGCTGGGAGAGCACTGCAAAGACTTGGGAGTACATTTCATTGACCACTGGGATTCATTCTGGGGACAAGGAGAGTTGTATGGGCGAGACGGATTGCATTTAAGTAGGATGGGTACAGACCTGTTGGGCCAAAAAATCTTACAGGTGGCTGGGCCTTTTTTGGAGAAAAGGGGGGTAGGGGACCACAGCCGGTAACCCAGAGTGGCACAGATGCTGGGAACATAGGAAGAACAACAAACATGCACAATACAGGGACATACCAGGGTTATAATAATGTGCCAGTGATGACAAAAAAACAAAGATTCATTAAGTTTGGGTACTGCAACATCCAGGGTCTGCACAAGAAAGTAAGCAAAATATCAACAATGATGGACGAAGGAGACTTCGATATAATGGGTCTAAGTGAGACGTGGATACGACGGGATGAGCGGGTTGATCAGATGAAGGGTTGCGTGTGGATAGGAGCTGGGCGAACTGAGGGTCAGAAACGGGGTGGGGGTGTTGGCATCTACGCTAAAGAGGAATTATAGCCCTCATTGATTACAGATCTCACAGAAGCAAGGACTCAGATTCCAGTATCCAACGAAATAGTCTGGGCAAAAATCAAGTTAGGAAGCAGGAGTGTTGCCGTTGGTGTTGTATACTTAGCAGTGGAGGGAAGTAAGCCCGAGTGGAATGATTCAATATATACAACTCTTAGATCGAATATCACAGAGCTTGGGAGCAGAGGGTTCAGTATTGTCCTAATGGGGGACTTCAATGGGCACATCGGGGATAAGGAGGAGGGCATACAGGGAGGTGATAGGAAAATTAACACGAATGGGAGGAAGATGTTGGACCTATCAAAAGAGCTTGGTTTAAAGATCCTGAACAGGGATGCGAAATGTAAGGGTAAATGGACCTGGGAGAGGAACGATAAGAAAACAATAATTGATTATATACTCACTGACATTAGCGTATGGAGGGAGGTTATAGATGTAGAAATAGATGACGAGGGAAAAAATGACTTGGGTAGTGATCACAACCTGATAACAGTTAAGATTATGGGCAAAAAGACGAATAGAGACATAAATACCTTCAAGGAAGTTTGGGGACTAAAACAAGGAGCCGACTGGAAGCAGTTTCGGGAAAAACTAAAACCAAATCTTGAATGTATACCTAGGGATGCAAATGTCCAGAGTATTTCAGATGGCATAGTAAATAGCCTAACAGAGGCAGGGAAGGAGTGTATAGGAAGGGTGAGGGTCCCAACGAGAGAGCTTGGATACAGGGTTAACGAGGGACTGAAAAAGGCTATAAAAGAAAGGAAGGTAAAATGCGCTGCTTACAGAAGAAGTAGGAAGCTTAAAGGGGTGGATAACAATGACACGAGACTAATGAAAGGAGAATATGAACTGGCACGGAAAAAGGTGAATGAGATAAAGGATAATAATAGGAAGGAGCGCAATTGCAGTCTTTCCAGAACAATAAAGAAAACTGGGGGTTCGAGCTCAAACGTATTTTGGAACTGGGTAAATAAACGGGGGAAAAGTAGTGTGCAGAGTATCAAAGTGGATGGGGAAAGTACAGAAGATAAAGGCCGTATCGCTTCAGAGTTAGTCAAGCACTGGGAAAAGATAAACGATAGGCGATGGGGCAGTGGGTCCCCACCAAAAAGAAATACACTGGTGGAGGAGAACCTATCCAATCGTGTATGTAGCGAAATAACGGCAGAAGAAGTGCGGAACGTGGTCTCGAAATTAAAAAATGGTAAAGCGGGAGGGACTGATGAAATTCCGAACGAATTCCTCAAAAATGGAGGGGAGGCATTTATTGAAGTCCTGACAAACCTTTTCAACCTGGCTCTGCGAAAGCAAGAGGTCCCCAGAGAGTGGAGGGAAAGTAAGGTGTCGTTCATACACAAAAAGGGGGATAAGGAAGTTCTAGATAACTATAGGGGGATATCAGTTAGTAGTAACATCGGAAAAGTATTCTGTAAGGTCATATACGGTAGACTAGAGGAAGTTATAGAAGAGAAAGGTTTTTTAGGAGAAATTCAAAATGGTTTCAGGAAAGGACGAAGAGTCACTGATCACCTATTTACACTCACCCAACTGATAGAATCAACAAAGGCTGAAAAGAAAAAGATGTTTCTGGCATTTCTAGATGTGAAAAAAGCGTACGACCGAGTGTGGAGGGAAGGTATGTGGCGAAAGCTCGAGGGCATCGGACTGGGGGGTGACTTTGTGGGAATCATGAAAGCACTGTATACAGATGTGCAAAGCCAACTCAGTCTAGGGAGTATCACTACAAAACGAGTCCCTATGGATATAGGCCTCATGCAGGGGTGTATCTTTTCACCGATTTTGTTTGCATTGTATGTTAAAGATTTAGGGGACTAACTAATTCAGAGTGCGGAGGGGGTAAATGTTGGAGACATAAAGATACCAGGCTTATTCTTTGCGGACGACATGGTGTTAATGTCTAGAACTGAACAGGGGCTAGAGAAACTGCTGGAAATTGTTGGTAGATATGGGAACACTTGGCGGCTCGAACTAAATGAAAATAAAAGCAAGGTAATACCCGTTGGACGCAAGGTAGATATGACGAAGAGATGGAGAGTGGGGGAGTTCTCAATCCCCGAAGGGGAAAGCAAACAAATCACTGTAGGAGAAACGGGAGAGTATGAGTATCTAGGGGTAAGCATAAATATAACGGGAAGAGGGGTGTACAGAAATTACTCAGCCAAACTGATTCTGAAGGGGAAAAGAATTCTGAACCAACTAAAACTTTTAGGGAAAAATAGTTTCAACAAGGTCTTTGTGGGGAAAACACTGTGGGAGAGGGTGGGTTTACCAAGTATAACGTATGGCACGGACGTGATTCCATTAAACCAAACCGTTATTAAGAAGTTGGAAAATACTCAAAATGATGCCGGCAGATGGATAACAGGGTCGAGTAATGCTGCAGCTTTGGAAGCAGTAAGGGGAGAGCTTGGGTGGATGAAAATCAAGGACAGGGTAGATTTGGGAAAACTGTGTTACTTTAACTACTTGAGAAACCTGCCTGACAACCGGTGGTGCAAATTGATGCTCGATACCATTTGGAATTCTAATATAGAAACGGGGTGGTCAAAACATGTGAGGGAACTAATGGACAATTACTCTATAGAGGTCACAAACATAGAAGTAGGAATGAAAGAAGGCAAAAGGTTTGTCAAAGAGAGAGTCATGGAAGATTGCAATCGAAACTGGCGAGCAGGGGTTAGCATGAAAAGATCACTGCAGGGGTTACAATATAAAGAAAAGCCAGCTTTTGAGAAGTACCTAGATGGCACCTTTGGAGGGTCACTGCTGTTCAAACTGAGATCAAGATCACTGGAGCTTCGGGGAAAAATTGGGAGAGATGGGGAAAAGGGATGCCAAATGTGCCACTCTGGAGTAGTGGAGACCCTGGGACATTTTCTCTTGGAATGCCCACAGTATATACCTCATAGAATAAAATTTACTGGAAGAATAATGCAGAAGTGGGGTGAAGAAACAAAGGATAGATGGCTGAAGGGGGACACGAGGGAGAGGGTAGGAATGCTTATTGAAGAAATTGAAAAAGAGGAAGTGAGGGACACTATTAAGCAGTTTATATCTGAATGCTGGGAGGAGAGGAGGGGAAGAGGGGGTGGGGTGCAGGGGGAATGATGGCCTTCTCTTATGAGGACCGCGACAAATCAGCGGCTGGCCAAAGAGTTATTATTATTATGTCCTAAGGGTATTTTTTTGAGGGTATTATGTCCTAAGGGTATTTTGTCCGAGGGTATTTTATCCTACAATCACAGACTGACGGACACGAGGAATCCTATATATCCCCGCCTACCGGGCGGGGGTATAAAAAAAAAAAGGTTGAATGAAATAAGTAGAATTATCGATAGGAATGATCAAATTTTTATAAACAGCGTATAATAAAAAGGAAATCTAGTGTTTTTGAGTGGATACTGAAAATTATCTCACTCGTGACAGAGACAAATGGTTAAAATAAACCTTTGTCTCTGACACTCATGAGATAATTTTCGGTATTCACTCAAAAGCACTAGATATCCTCTATATATCTTTATTCTATTATATCTTGCCTGGCAGTGCAAGATATAATAGAATAAAGATATACAGAGGATATCTGTTCAAAAAACAAGAGTTTCCTCTGTAACATATATGTAATTAATAAACAATCTATTTGAACTGAAGGCGTGGTAAATGGTTTGAAGTTGGAAATCATAAGCAATTAACATGATTGTCAATTAAGAGATATTCAATAAAGTGGACTTCACTATACTTACAAATCACAGCTTATTAACTCTCATTGAAATGAGACTTAGACAGTCATTTCAATGAATAGTCAAAGTCAGGATTTATAGTATCAATACCTTTGAAGTTTCCCTTTTTGTGCAATCATTTAAATATTCAAACTGAATCTGGATATCATTTTCCCATTAGGGTGTTAAAACAAACGATCCAGCAATTCAGTTCCTCGCAGGGCCATTTGTGTGGATATATTTGTTATTTATTTTGTGACATAAAAAAATATTATATTCTATTTTAAATATATGATTTTTTTTATTTGACAACCTATTTATTTATTTTTATTTATTGATTTATTGTGGGGTTTAACAACACTTTTGACAGCCAGGGTCACCTCGTGTCAGACAGTTTTATGAGTGGAGGAAGCTGGAGTACCCAGAGAGAACCAACAAGCAACTGCCAAACTCCCCAACATACTAACTCAACACAAGCAGGGTTAGCATTGGTTGAAGACAAGTGCACCATCGCCGTGCAATGCAGTATACAGTGCCACCGTTCTCCCACATAGGCAATCAGAATTAAGTGCCTTGCCCAAGGACACAATGCAGTTACCCCTGGTGGGGATCGACTGTGGACCTTTCAGTTTGAAGTTCAATTCTGTAACCACTGCACTCCCATTTGACCACTTGGGAGTTTTCTAATAAATTAATATGCAGAATATCAATATGTGATTCATACTGAGCCCTGGTATTACCCCAATTTTTAACTTCTGAGCATGCCAGGAAATAAGCAGACTTGTCATCTGCAGAATGATGTCCTCAGAGGATGAATTTGGAGATGCTACCCTGCACTGCAGGGTAGCATCACTAGATTTACCCTCTGTTTACCCTCTGTGAAGCTCAATCTGAATCAAGGTCTCGGGCTTAAACAGAAAGAGGAACCCAGAGGATAAATTGGGGGATTCTAGCCCACTGTATGGGATAGAAAGCAAATTCATCCTCTTGGGACCTCCATCTGCAAATGATAGATTGCTTATTTCCAGGCTTCCAGGCTTACTTCTAAGTAGTAATGTGTTGTTTTGATCCTGGGATGTTTTGGACTCAAGATGCATCTGCCTTGGATGTATCAACTCAATTAGAGGCTGTAGTTCATCTAATTTCTTGGTTCCCAACTTAGTGAACACAATAATAATCTTACTATTGTTTATTTCATTTTATACCTGTCTGGATAAAATTTCTGCATTTAATAGTGTGCTGACTGATAAGGAGTTGTTAGCACCTAGATCATCGTAGCTTGTTCTTCGGATACTGATTCTGTCTCTCTCATTCTGTACAGCTAAAAACAAAATATTAATAAAAATATATATCATTTCATTATATAGTCCCTTGTAGAATAAGTTAAAACAAATCTGGCACAACCCAGAGTAAAGAAATCATCAGAGAAAGAGTCATGGCAGATTGTAACCTGAATTGGCAAGAGGGGATCAAATCAAAGAGATCTTTGGGTGGCCTGCGTGATAAAGAGAAGCCAGGTTTTGAAGAGTAGCTTGATGGCACCTTTGAGGGTTATTGTTGTTCAAGATAAGGTCACGATCACTGGAGCTTAGGGGAAAAACTGGGAAAGACAATGAAAATGAGTGCCAAATAAGTAATTTAGGTGTAGTGGAGACCCTGGAACACTTTCTATTAGAATGTCCAAAATACCAGTCTAACAGAACAAGAGCTCACGTATCGCTAAAGCAATACAATGTCCCCTACCGGACTAATGAGCATTAATAATTATACAAATGTTATAACCTAGATGTTATCAGCATGAATTCTGCAGAAGCGTTTCCAAAAAAAGTCTGTAAAACTGATATTTTGGCGCTTTTCCATATTTCCAAGGGCCATAACTCACACAAGAATAATACAATCAGCATGAAACTCAAACTTGATCTGCAAGTCATCGTTCTATAGTAGGTTACCAAGAATGAAATCATTCGGTTGAAGCATTTCCAAAAAAAGTCCGGAAAACTAAAGTGTGACTTACTGACAGACTGACAGATGGACAGAGTGCAAATGAAACTTGATCTGTAAGTCAGCATTCTACAGTAGGTTACCAAAAATGAAATCATTCCGTTGAAGCGTTTCCAAAAAAAAGTCCAGAAAACTGATATTTTGGTGCTTTTCCATATTTCCAAGGGCCATAACTCACATAAGAATAATGCAATCAGCATGAAACTCAAACTTGATCTGTAAGTCATCGTTCTATAGTGGGTTACCATAAATGAAATCATTCGGTTGAAGCATTTTCAAAAAAAAGTCCGGAAAACTTAAGTGTGACTTACTGACAGACTGACGGATGGACAGAGTGCAAATGAAACTTGATCTGTAAGTCAGCATTCTATTGTAGGTTACCAAAAATGAAATCATTCCGTTGAAGCGTTTCCAAAAAAAAGTCCAGAAAACTGATATATGTGTGACTGACAGACTGACTGATGGACAGAGTGCAAACCTATAGTCCCCTCCGGCGTTGCCGGTAGGGGACTAATAAGATTCATCGGGATTATGATGGGGAAGTGGAATGGGAGAATGAGGGACATGTAGTTAGTGGGTGACACAAAGGAGAGGGTTAGTATGCTTAGTGGAGAGATTGCGAAGAATGGGGTATGGGATGTCATCAAACAGTTTGTCTCAGCGAGCTGAAAGGAGAGAAGAAGATTGGGGATAAAAAGGCATTCAGGAGCACAGGGCTAATTAAGGCCTTCTCACCTGAGAACCGCAACAAATCAGCGGAAAGCCAAAGTGTTATTATTATTTTTTACTGTTTGTAATTTAATAACATGTCCAGTTTTAGAAGGCTTCATCAAATTGTTGACTTAGTATGATTTAGTTTAAACAATATTTATTTCAAAGAAAAAAAGAATCATGTTTATATGTACACATCATGTTCAAAAACAAAGATGAAACAAAGCAAATTCTAAGATAATTGTACATTAAATAACAAAGAGAGTAAGCTTGGAGCTTTTGTGAGTCATCTCCCTGAAAGAGAGCATTCCAATAAATTAACCCTTTACACAACACGAAAGGAAGATGACACTTGCAAACAAAATTCTTGAATAAGTAATTTTTGTGTAAAAAACATAGCATATGAACCCTCACTGGAACAAGCTCATCAAGCTCGTTCCAGTGAGGGGTCATATGCTATGTTTTGGTGTAAAAAATGAACAAGAAGAATGTTACTAAGGTAACACATGCCCCCCCCCCCCACCCTTGTGACCTCCACCTTGCAGATGCGGCAGAAACTATTATACGCGACACATCTTCTGACTGTCCTTAACATTTGTAAAAAAGTTTAACATTTGTACTATGATTCGTTTCTGAGTTATGGCTGAGGCACGAATATTGACCAATTTTTAGTGTGACCTTGAAATGTGACCTTGACCTTGAGGTACGAACCCGGCTATGGTGTGTGACACATCCTTCCATGGTCCTTTATAATTGTGTGAAGTTTGATGACTGTGGCCCTAACCGTTTTCGAGTTATTGGCTCAGTCACACACACACGGACGTACGGATGGACACATGGACAGACACACGCACACTTCAATCACTATATGCCACCCGGCCTAAGTCGGGGGGCATAAAAAAATACTGAAAATTGAAAGGTGCTTTTGTGATTGGCGCTGGCCAGTTTTAGCCTTTATGTTGGGTAAAGGTTTAAAACAAGAAAGATTACAATCAGATTTACATATATTCAATTAACAGACATATTATTTACAATTAACTTTGAAATTTAAGAAAACATAATAAGGTGAATATGATTGACAGACAAAAACTATTATATGAATCTCAGGTCATATACTTATGCACATTGGCTAATCATGACCGTGACAGTTTTACGGGTGGAGGAAGCCGAAGTACCCAGAGAAAACCACCGAGCAACGACGCGCAGCTGCCAGCTCCCCAACATCGTAACTCCACACTGCAGCACAGGCAGGGTTAGATTGGTTGAAGACATGCATACCATTGACGTACATTATGCCTTAGTACACAGCATCATCATGCCCCCATGTGGACAATCAGGGTTAAGTGCCTTGCCCAAGGACACCACTCGGGAGTCTGAATTGATCGCTCACATGGTCACCCATCCAATGATTAACTGGGCTTGACGTTGCTTAACTTCGGTGATCTGACGAGAACCCGGTTACCGCAATGCCACCGCGCCCCCTGGTAGACTTAATAGTACACCATACAACTCGTTTGGTCTCAGATCTGGCCTTGGAAAATCAAACTAAACATTGAATATTGGTGGTCCACTGTAAAATTCATGATCAATGTTTCTTATGCAATAACAATATTGTATAGTATGGCATGGATTTTGATCACCACAAATAATTCTTCAAGTCAGTGTATTATAAGAAAAGGGTTGTAAGTGATATAAAAATTAACCTGAGGTCAAAAGCCGAGCAAACACAATGCACTAACAAAGTTGTCTAATCTCTTGAGAATTTTAAATCAAGAAATTAAAATAACATAATGTTTTAAACAAACAGGGAGGTGAGAAATACAATGAGTACTGTTATATCATTTATCTTTGACAGACACTCATCCAATTTTTGACCCTTTATCATCACACATAATATTATGAGAGAAAAAGGCACTACAGCAGAATTTGTTGAATATTAATTTTTACACTGAAAAACATACAAATATCATAACCATTTAATTGCCCAGAATTTGTGCAATAACCATACTATGATGATAAATTATTAAAGTCATTCTATTTTTATGACAGAGATATTTATGGTTCTTAGAATTAGTCATATATTAAAACTCAATTGACAGAAAAATGCAACTTGGCCAGTAAAAAAAAAAAAAATTATTCTTTTAACAGGAGTATTCAAATAACCAAAAAAGGTAATTTTTCCACATTCTGCTAATAAAATGAGTTCACTGGGGCCCACTTTACTGATTATCTCTTCACTGATTAACCCTATTAATTGAATAAAACTTTCAAACACAAAACCAGTCCATACTTTCAGTTCAAATTTGCCATGTTAATTGCATATAAGTTGTAGATTGGCCTGTTGACAATAAAAAAAAAATTATTATAAGGCAACACAAAGTAGATCTTCTGTTTCTCAGGCCATTATTTGAGAAATTGCATTCGGGTGAGGGTTTTTTTATTTTATTTTTTATTTCAGTAATTTCTTTTTGCCATCAAAAGTTCATGTTCTTGGTTCAAGTTTTAGGCCTCATAATCTACAGAATAGCATGGGTAGTGGTGTATTTCATCCCTTGAGTGCAAGAAGGCTTTGCAATGCTAAAGCATTGCAAAGCCTTCTTGCACTCAAGGGACAAATGCATCAATATTTTTAACTTGGGTAAAATATCAGACATAAACCATTTAATTTTTATTTTTTTAAAGTTTAAATTGGTTATAAAAAGAGAGCATGCGGCAGCCAAAAGGACCATGTGGGAGGGCCTGAGAACCAGATTTTTTATTTTTTTAGGCCTAATATTAAAGTCATTATATTTTATTTGAGAGAGATATTAATTTAGGTTTCTTAGGATTAGTAGCACAGAAGAACTCAGTTAACAGAAAAAAGTCACTTTGACAGTAAAAAAATATTTTGCAATGCACAGGGTTAGTCACTCTTTTTATCAGGTTATAAGCTCGTTCCAACGAGGGGTCATAACCTATGTTTTTGAGACAAAAAATGAAAAAAATAATGAAAATTAATTGGCGATTTTTGAGAATAGCGCTGGCCGGTTTTGGCCGTTACATTGGGTAAAGGGTTAAGTGGGCATACATTTTCATGTAGTGTGTGATATGGCAGTTACCAATTTTTTTATAACCCCAAAATCACACTTTGTGGTTTAAAAAAATGGCATTATCAACTGAGTAACTAACCCTGTGCACTG
This sequence comes from Pictodentalium vernedei, assembly GCA_031216915.1. NCBI lineage: Eukaryota > Metazoa > Mollusca > Scaphopoda > Dentaliida > Dentaliidae > Pictodentalium > Pictodentalium vernedei. The sequence goes on along the minus strand of CM062295.1, from coordinate 278,516,668 downwards.
TACACAGCCTTAGTATAAATCTCATCTATTCTCAAAAAGCATTCAACTTAGCTTATGATCCCTCATTGGAACAGGTTGTGGAAAGTTTTCTTTTTTAGTGAATTTCAAAAATGAAAACATATTCTACTTTCAATTCATAGCATGTTTTATGTGGGCTCCAATGTAAGCCATTCTCCCCAAACTGTACTTGCTTATATATGTTCAGATGAGAACAAGGGGTGGAAAAGTTACTAGGAAATGCTCCTGGGTGATGCAGACCAGGAGGAACTTTTGATTTTTCGAACTGAAATAGGCTGCTTCCCTGCAGCCAAATGATCAATTGCAGTCCACATAGAGGACATTTCAATGGCACATTTATCTTCGTCACTCATTCATTCATAATAATAATAACTCTTTGGCCAGCCGCTGATTTGTCGCGGTCCTCATAAGAGAAGGCCATCATTCCCCCTGCACCCCACCCCCTCTTCCCCTCCTCTCCTCCCAGCATTCAGATATAAACTGCTTAATAGTGTCCCCCACTTCCTCTTTTTCAATTTCTTCAATAAGCATTCCTACCCTCTCCCTCGTGTCCCCCTTCAGCCATCTATCCTTTGTTTCTTCACCCCACTTCTGCATTATTCTTCCAGTAAATTTTATTCTATGAGGTATATACTGTGGGCATTCCAAGAGAAAATGTTCCAGGGTCTCCACTACTCCAGAGTGGCACATTTGGCATCCCTTTTCCCCATCTCTCCCAATTTTTCCCCGAAGCTCCAGTGATCTTGATCTCAGTTTGAACAGCAGTGACCCTCCAAAGGTGCCATCTAGGTACTTCTCAAAAGCTGGCTTTTCTTTATATTGTAACCCCTGCAGTGATCTTTTCACGCTAACCCCTGCTCGCCAGTTTCGATTGCAATCTTCCATGACTCTCTCTTTGACAAACCTTTTGCCTTCTTTCATTCCTACTTCTATGTTAGTGACCTCTATAGAGTAATTGTCCATTAGTTCCCTCACATGTTTTGACCACCCCGTTTCTATATTAGAATTCCAAATGGTATCGAGCATCAATTTGCACCACCGGTTGTCAGGCAGGTTTCTCAAGTAGTTAAAGTAACACAGTTTTCCCAAATCTACCCTGTCCTTGATTTTCATCCACCCAAGCTCCCCCCTTACTGCTTCCAAAGATGCAGCATTACTCGACCCTGTTATCCATCTGCCGGCATCATTTTGAGTATTTTCCAACTTCTTAGTAACGGTTTGGTTTAATGGAATCACGTCCGTGCCATACGTTATACTTGGTAAACCCACCCTCTCCCACAGCGTTTTCCCCACAAAGACCTTGTTGAAACTATTTTTCCCTAAAAGTTTTAGTTGGTTCAGAATTCTTTTCCCCTTCAGAATCAGTTTGGCTGAGTAATTTCTGTACACCCCTCTTCCCGTTATATTTATGCTTACCCCTAGATACTCATACTCTCCCGTTTCTCCTACAGTGATTTGTTTGCTTTCCCCTTCGGGGATTGAGAACTCCCCCACTCTCCATCTCTTCGTCATATCTACCTTGCGTCCAACGGGTATTACCTTGCTTTTATTTTCATTTAGTTCGAGCCGCCAAGTGTTCCCATATCTACCAACAATTTCCAGCAGTTTCTCTAGCCCCTGTTCAGTTCTAGACATTAACACCATGTCGTCCGCAAAGAATAAGCCTGGTATCTTTATGTCTCCAACATTTACCCCCTCCGCACTCTGAATTAGTTCGTCCCCTAAATCTTTAACATACAATGCAAACAAAATCGGTGAAAAGATACACCCCTGCTTGAGGCCTATATCCATAGGGACTCGTTTTGTAGTGATACTCCCTAGACTGAGTTGGCTTTGCACATCTGTATACAGTGCTTTCATGATTCCCACAAAGTCACCCCCCAGTCCGATGCCCTCGAGCTTTCGCCACATACCTTCCCTCCACACTCGGTCGTACGCTTTTTTCACATCTAGAAATGCCAGAAACATCTTTTTCTTTTCAGCCTTTGTTGATTCTATCAGTTGGGTGAGTGTAAATAGGTGATCAGTGACTCTTCGTCCTTTCCTGAAACCATTTTGAATTTCTCCTAAAAAACCTTTCTCTTCTATAACTTCCTCTAGTCTACCGTATATGACCTTACAGAATACTTTTCCGATGTTACTACTAACTGATATCCCCCTATAGTTATCTAGAATTTCCTTATCCCCCTTTTTGTGTATGAACGACACCTTACTTTCCCTCCACTCTCTGGGGACCTCTTGCTTTCGCAGAGCCAGGTTGAAAAGGTTTGTCAGGACTTCAATAAGTGCCTCCCCTCCATTTTTGAGGAATTCGTTCGGAATTTCATCAGTCCCACCCGCTTTACCATTTTTTAATTTCGAGACCACGTTCCGCACTTCTTCTGCCGTTATTTCGCTACATACACGATTGGATAGGTTCTCCTCCACCAGTGTATTTCTTTTTGGTGGGGACCCACTGCCCCATCGCCTATCGTTTATCTTTTCCCAGTGCTTGACTAACTCTGAAGCGATACGGCCTTTATCTTCTGTACTTTCCCCATCCACTTTGATACTCTGCACACTACTTTTCCCCCGTTTATTTACCCAGTTCCAAAATACGTTTGAGCTCGGACCCCCCGTTTTCTTTATTGTTCTGGCAAGACTGCAATTGCGCTCCTTCCTATTATTATCCTTTATCTCATTCACCTTTTTCCGTGCCAGTTCATATTCTCCTTTCATTAGTCTCGTGTCATTGTTATCCACCCCTTTAAGCTTCCTACTTCTTCTGTAAGCAGCGCATTTTACCTTCCTTTCTTTTATAGCCTTTTTCAGTCCCTCGTTAACCCTGTATCCAAGCTCTCTCGTTGGGACCCTCACCCTTCCTATACACTCCTTCCCTGCCTCTGTTAGGCTATTTACTATGCCATCTGAAATACTCTGGACATTTGCATCCCTAGGTATACATTCAAGATTTGGTTTTAGTTTTTCCCGAAACTGCTTCCAGTCGGCTCCTTGTTTTAGTCCCCAAACTTCCTTGAAGGTATTTCTGTCTCTATTCGTCTTTTTGCCCATAATCTTAACTGTTATCAGGTTGTGATCACTACCCAAGTCATTTTTTCCCTCGTCATCTATTTCTACATCTATAACCTCCCTCCATACGCTAATGTCAGTGAGTATATAATCAATTATTGTTTTCTTATCGTTCCTCTCCCAGGTCCATTTACCCTTACATTTCGCATCCCTGTTCAGGATCTTTAAACCAAGCTCTTTTGATAGGTCCAACATCTTCCTCCCATTCGTGTTAATTTTCCTATCACCTCCCTGTATGCCCTCCTCCTTATCCCCGATGTGCCCATTGAAGTCCCCCATTAGGACAATACTGAACCCTCTGCTCCCAAGCTCTGTGATATTCGATCTAAGAGTTGTATATATTGAGTCATTCCACTCGGGCTTACTTCCCTCCACTGCTAAGTATACAACACCAACGGCAACACTCCTGCTTCCTAACTTGATTTTTGCCCAGACTATTTCGTTGGATACTGGAATCTGAGTCCTTGCTTCTGTGAGATCTGTAATCAATGAGGGCTGTAATTCCTCTTTAGCGTAGATGCCAACACCCCCACCCCGTTTCTGACCCTCAGTTCGCCCAGCTCCTATCCACACGCAACCCTTCATCTGATCAACCCGCTCATCCCGTCGTATCCACGTCTCACTTAGACCCATTATATCGAAGTCTCCTTCGTCCATCATTGTTGATATTTCGCTTACTTTCTTGTGCAGACCCTGGATGTTGCAGTACCCAAACTTAATGAATCTTTGTTTTTTTGTCATCACTGGCACATTATTATAACCCTGGTATGTCCCTGTATTGTGCATGTTTGTTGTTCTTCCTATGTTCCCAGCATTTGTGCCACTCTGGGTTACCGGCTGTGGTCCCCTACCCCCCTTTTCTCCAAAAAAGGCCCAGCCACCTGTAAGATTTTTTGGCCCAACAGGTCTGTACCCATCCTACTTAAATGCAATCCGTCTCGCCCATACAGCTCTCCTTGTCCCCAGAATGAATCCCAGTGGTCAATGAAATGTACTCCCAAGTCTTTGCAGTGCTCTCCCAGCTCCTCGTTTAGTGCCATAATCCGCGAGTTCCTCTCATTCCCACCACCCATAACGGGGAGCACCCCTGAAACGATGATCCGAGCATTCCTGCTAAGTAGCTTACTAATTAGGTCCTTGTATGTGTCCACCAAACGAACTGATTTTCTCTCCCTGATGTTATTGGACCCCACATGTAATACCACTACCGGATCAGGCCCCGACCCAGCTACAATACCGTCCACTCTATCCCTCAGGTCCTCCACTTTAGCCCCCGGAAAGCACAGAACTGTTCTATTTTTACTGTCCGGACCACAGACAACCTTGTCGATCCCCCGAACTATACTACTTCCCGCAACCACCAACTTACTTTTTGACCTCGCCCTATTTATCTCCTCTAGTCTCCTATTGTTTACAGCGTCCTCTTCCTCTCCAACAGCCCCACTCGGAATCAATATCGGTATCGGTATCTTTGACCTAGGATTACTCCTATCCTTGTCCCTCCGTCTCTTTCCAGGCCCTGAGCTACCTGGACTACTCCCCTGGTCTTCCCCCGGATCCCTCCTCCTTTTTCCTGGCCTAGACCCCAAGCTACTATCTGTTGCAACTACCTCCATCTCCTCCTCTGCCTCTTCCGAATCGAGCACATCAAATCTGTTTCTGGTGCTGCACTCCCCACTGCCTTTGGACTTTACACCCCTATCTACCTGCTTCTCTGGCCCCCCTTTCCTACCACTTTTGATAGTCCACGCCAAACGCTTTACAGCATTGCTCCGGCCTGGGCCCCCCTCATCTGTCCTACGTACTTTTCTAGCAGCCCCCACCTCATCACCTACCTCATTCACATCAAAGGTTCTACCCCCATGTTTCCTCTTGGAACCACCGACAACCTTCCATCCTTCTCGGAAAGCCACTTTCACAGGCGTAACTCCAGACAGCCCCGCCCTACCAAGTTTTCCCTTCAGCTCAGCAATCTCCCCCTCAAACTTAACAATTGTCTCAAGTAGGCGGAGGATTTCCTGACAGTTTGCACATACCTCTCCATATTCCATCGAGCGACAGTCCCCATACATCATAGAACACTGTTTACAAACTTCAAGCCCAATATCGCCATCGGTGGCCCCACCAACCCGGCTCTGACCAACATCCCCAGTGACCTCTGTCTGCACACCAATACCTACTCCGTTGGCACCGTTGACCTGGACCGCGATATTACATGTATTTACCTCCATACTTACCTCCGTCTGAACAGACTTGCTCGCCATCATCAAGACAAAATTACGCGATCGGACAGGGAAAATTGACACGCGACAAAAGGCAACACAACGAACCGTTCGACAACTTAGCGCTCACAGTTTTATTTAAGGCCTCCTAACTTTGTCCCAGTTACTATACTAAACTAACTCCCCACAAAGTTGAATAAAATAACCTGAAAATGAAATATATATGATTAGTAAACAATATAAATACTTAATTTCGATTCGTAACCAAGGAGACTTCTTCTGTATACTTAAAAGAATGGTTGCAAGGGGGAAGGGGGTTGGACCCATTGAGCCAACCATAGTTCAACCCAATGGGATAAATCTTTGATTTTTCAAACTGTCAGAATGCCAGTTCCTTGCATCTGAGTGATCAAATGCAGACTAGACTGCTGGTATATCAAAATGTCTCTATGTGGTCTGCCATTGGCAGTCCATGTAGAGAGCATTTTGATATACTGACGGTCTATGCAATCAAATCCATTTTGCCTGTTGATCATTTTCACAAAATTTCATGCACCAACACGTGCTGGGCTGCATCAGTTTTGAGGCCCCAGAGGGACTCCAATAGGGGGACCCCCAGGGAATTTTACTGGAAGACCATATGGTTAGTCCGTCTTTGATGAGAACAGATGTAAGATGTTGGATTCTTGAAACTGTAACCAGACAAATTTCCTCGAAAGATCAGTGTTTACCTGATAAATGATGATCATATTCACCAGCTAGATTGTGTGTTATACTTTTGACATATCTACTTGATACTTGAGTGACGATAATCTTTATAAATCAGCTTGAGAATTCTTTCTACAATTATTATCATTTTTAGAAACACCTATGGAGTGAACAACAAACACTCTCAAAGATGTTATCACCAATTCAGTTTTAAAGCATGGACAAGTACAGAAAAGAATCCGATTCTGCATCAAGTGTGTACTTGTGTTTAAACAAGACAATGAGGCGATAGATTACAGCAGAGAATATTCAAAATATATTGAGTAACAGTGTCTTGATTAAAGTTCAGAAGTGGAGTTAAATAGTAGTATTTGATATCTGTGAGAATTTTCTTTATTGAAATTACATTAAAATAAATATGCATAAATTTCCATGAAACAGACAATAAAAATTATTAAAAAATGATAATTAATAAATATCATCACCAGAAGCAATCAGGGGTGAGCTTGGGTGGATGAGGATTAAGGACAGGATAGACTTAATGAAACTCTGTTATCTCAATTATTTGGTAAATCTCCCCGATAGCCGATGGTGTAAACTAAAGTTCCAGAATATTTGGAACTCAAATACAAAGACAGGGTAGATAGTCCAAGTGAGGGAGTAAATAGAGAACTACTCACTGGAGATCTTAGACTTAGAAGTAGGAACAACTCAGGGTAAAAAAATTGTCAGAGAAGGAGTCATGGAGGATAGTAACCTTAATTGGTGAGAGGGGGTGAAATCAAAGAGGTCTTTGGGTGGTCAGCATGAAAAAGAGAAGCCAGGTTTTGAAGAGTACCTTGATGGCACCTTGGGGGGGGGGGGGAGGGGGGGGGGTCACTGTTGTCCAAGCTGAGGTCACAATCCCTGGAGCTTATGGAAAAAATTGGGAATGAACAATGAAAAGGGGGGCCAGACATGTAATTTAGAGACCCTGGAACACTTTTTTCACTAAAGTATAAAAAACACCAGTCTTACAGAATAAGATTCACTGGCAGTATAATTGGGAAGTGGGATAGAAGAATGAAGGACATGTGGTTAGTGGATGACACAAAGGAGTGAGTTAGTATGTTTATCAGAGAGATTGGGAAGAATGGGGCATGGGATGTCATCAAACAGTTTGTCTCTGAGTGTTGGGAGGAGAGAAGATGCGTGGGAATAGGGAGGCAGTTGGGAGCAAGAGGTAACCAAGGCCTTCTCACCTGAGAACTGTGACTAATCAGTGGCTGGCCAAAGTGTTATTACTATCACATTTTAAATATATGTTAATACTATTCAGAAGATGAATATACAAACAACATCTGTCTCAGTGGAAAAAGCAGACACCAATGAAACAACTACCTCCATGACCAGTGGAGAAAGTTAAAGAATAAACAAATTCAAATTTCTCTATTGGACTCCAATGAGGGGTTATAAGCAATCCAGAAAATAAACAGACTGTCATTTGCAAAATGAGGTCACCAGAGGGTGAATATGGTGATGCTACCCTGCACAGCAGGGTAGCATCACTACATTTACCCTCTGTGAACCTCAATCTGAATCATACAGAAACAGAAAGAGGTATCCAGATGATAAACTGGCCCACTGTATGGGATAGCATCAGCAAATTCACCCTCTGGGAACCTCATTCTGCAAATGACAGACTGCTTATTTTCAGGCTTGGTTATAGTAATGTCCAGAGTATTTCAGATGGCATAGTAAATAGCCTAACAGAGGCAGGGAAGGATTGTATAGGAAGGGTGAGGGTCCCAACGAGAGAGCTCAGATACAGGGTTAACGAGGGACTGAAAAAGGCTATAAAAGAAAGGAAGGTAAAATGCGCTGCTTACAGAAGAAGTAGGAAGCTTAAAGGGGTGGATAACAATGACACGAGACTAATGAAAGGAGAATATGAACTGGCACGGAAAAAGGTGAATGAGATAAAGAATAATAATAGGAAGGAGCGCAATTGCAGTCTTGCCAGAACAATAAAGAAAACGGGGGGTTCGAGCTCAAACGTATTTTGGAACTGGGTAAATAAACGGGGGAAAAGTAGTGTGCAGAGTATCAAAGTGGATGGGGAAAGTACAGAAGATAAAGGCCGTATCGCTTCAGAGTTAGTCAAGCACTGGGAAAAGATAAACGATAGGCGATGGGGCAGTGGGTCCCCACCAAAAAGAAATACACTGGTGGAGGAGAACCTATCCAATCGTGTATGTAGCGAAATAACGGCAGAAGAAGTGCGGAACGTGGTCTCGAAATTAAAAAATGGTAAAGCGGGTGGGACTGATGAAATTCCGAACGAATTCCTCAAAAATGGAGGGGAGGCACTTATTGAAGTCCTGACAAACCTTTTCAACCTGGCTCTGCGAAAGCAAAAGGTCCCCAGAGAGTGGAGGGAAAGTAAGGTGTCGTTCATACACAAAAAGGGGGATAAGGAAGTTCTAGATAACTATAGGGGGATATCAGTTAGTAGTAACATCGGAAAAGTATTCTGTAAGGTCATATACGGTAGACTTGAGGAAGTTATTGAAGAGAAAGGTTTTTTAGGAGAAATTCAAAATGGTTTCAGGAAAGGTCGAAGAGTCACTGATCACCTATTTACACTCACCCAACTGATAGAATCAACAAAGGCTGAAAAGAAAAAGATGTTTCTGGCATTTCTAGATGTGAAAAAAGCGTACGACCGAGTGTGGAGGGAAGGTATGTGGCGAAAGCTCGAGGGCATCGGACTGGGGGGTGACTTTGTGGGAATCATGAAAGCACTGTATACAGATGTGCAAAGCCAAGTAAGTCTAGGGAGTATCACTACAAAACGAGTCCCTATGGATATAGGCCTCAAGCAGGGGTGTACCTTTTCACCGATTTTGTTTGCATTGTATGTTAAAGATTTAGGGGACGAACTAATTCAGAGTGCGGAGGGGGTAAATGTTGGAGACATAAAGGTACCAGGCTTATTCTTTGCGGACGACATGGTGTTAATGTCTAGAACTGAACAGGGGCTAGAGAAATTGCTGGAAATTGTTGGTAGATATGGGAACACTTGGCGGCTCGAACTAAATGAAAATAAAAGCAAGGTAATACCCGTTGGACGCAAGGTAGATATGACGAAGAGATGGAGAGTGGGGGAGTTCTCAATCCCCGAAGGGGAAAGCAAACAAATCACTGTAGGAGAAACGGGAGAGTATGAGTATCTAGGGGTAAGCATAAATATAACAGGAAGAGGGGTGTACAGAAATTACTCAGCCAAACTGATTCTGAAGGGGAAAAGAATTCTGAACCAACTAAAACTTTTAGGGAAAAATAGTTTCAACAAGGTCTTTGTGGGGAAAACACTGTGGGAGAGGGTGGGTTTACCAAGTATAACGTATGGCACGGACGTGATTCCATTAAACCAAACCGTTATTAAGAAGTTGGAAAGTACTCAGAATGATGCCGGCAGATGGATAACAGGGTCGAGTAATGCTGCAGCTTTGGAAGCAGTAAGGGGGGAGCTTGGGTGGATGAAAATCAAAGACAGGGTAGATTTGGGAAAACTGTGTTACTTTAACTACTTGAGAAACCTGCCTGACAACCGGTGGTGCAAATTGATGCTCGATACCATTTGGAATTCTAATATAGAAACGGGGTGGTCAAAACATGTGAGGGAACTAATGGACAATTACTCTATAGAGGTCACAAACATAGAAGTAGGAATGAAAGAAGGCAAAAGGTTTGTCAAAGAGAGAGTCATGGAAGATTGCAATCGAAACTGGCGAGCAGGGGTTAGCGTGAAAAGATCACTGCAGGGGTTACAATATAAAGAAAAGCCAGCTTTTGAGAAGTACCTAGATGGCACCTTTGGAGGGTCACTGCTGTTCAAACTGAGATCAAGATCACTGGAGCTTCGGGGAAAAATTGGGAGAGATGGGGAAAAGGGATGCCAAATGTGCCACTCTGGAGTAGTGGAGACCCTGGAACATTTTCTCTTGGAATGCCCACAGTATATACCTCATAGAATAAAATTTACTGGAAGAATAATGCAGAAGTGGGGGTGAAGAAACAAAGGATAGATGGCTGAAGGGGGACACGAGGGAGAGGGTAGGAATGCTTATTGAAGAAATTGAAAAAGAGGAAGTGAGGGACACTATTAAGCAGTTTATATCTGAATGCTGGGAGGAGAGGAGGGGAAGAGGGGGTGGGGTGCAGGGGGAATGATGGCCTTCTCCTATGAGGACTGCGACAAATCAGCGGCTGGCCAAAGAGTTATTATTATGGATATAGGCCTCAAGCAGGGGTGTATCTTTTCACCGATTTTGTTTGCATTGTATGTTAAAGATTTAGGGGACGAACTAATTCAGAGTGCGGAGGGGGTAAATGTTGGAGACATAAAGATACCAGGCTTATTCTTTGCGGACGACATGGTGTTAATGTCTAGAACTGAACAGGGGCTAGAGAAACTGCTGGAAATTGTTGGTAGATATGGGAACACTTGGCGGCTCGAACTAAATGAAAATAAAAGCAAGGTAATACCCGTTGGACGCAAGGTAGATATTATGACGAAGAGATGGAGAGTGGGGGAGTTCTCAATCCCCGAAGGGGAAAGCAAACAAATCACTGTAGGAGAAACGGGAGAGTATGAGTATCTAGGGGTAAGCATAAATATAACGGGAAGAGGGGTGTACAGAAATTACTTAGCCAAACTGATTCTGAAGGGGAAAAGAATTCTGAACCAACTAAAACTTTTAGGGAAAAAAAATCTGACTCTTCCGAATCGAGCACATCAAATCTGTTTCTGGTGCTGCACTCCCCACTGCCTTTGGGCTTTACACCCCTATCTACCTGCTTCTCTGGCCTCCCTTTCCTACCACTTTTGATAGTCCACGCCAAACGCTTTACAGCATTGCTCCGGCCTGGGCCCCCCTCATCTGTCCTACGTACTTTTCTAGCAGCCCCCTCCTCATCACCCACCTCATTCACATCAAAGGTTCTACCCCCATGTTTCCTCTTGGAACCACCGACAACCATCCATCCTTCTCGGAAAGCTACTTTCACAGGCGTAACACCAGACAGCCCCGCCCTACCAAGTTTTCCCTTCAGCTCAGCAATCTCCCCCTCAAACTTAACAATTGTCTCAAGTAGGCGGAGGATTTCCTGACAGTTTGCACATACCTCTCCATATCCCATCGAACGACAGTCCCCATACATCATAGAACACTGTTTACAAACTTCAAGCCCAATATCGCCATCGGTGGCCCCACCAACCCGGCTCTGACCGACACCCCCCAGTGACCTCTGTCTGCACACCAATACTTACCCCGTTGGCACCGTTGACCTGGACCGCGATATTACCCGTATTTACCTCCATACTTACCTCTGTCTGAACAGACTTGCTCGCCATCATCAAAACGAAATTACGCGATCGGACAGGGAAAACTGTAAACACGCGACAAAAGGCAACACGACGAACCGTTCGACAACTTAGCGCTCACAGTTTTATTTAAGACCTCCTAACTTTGTCCCAGTTACTATACTAAACTACCTCCCCACAAAGTTGAATAAAATAACCTGAAAATGAAATATATATGATTAGTAAACAATAAAATACTTAATTTCGATTCGTAGCCAAGGAGACTTCTTCTGTATACTTGCGGATCGATCCACACGGCCTATACACTCCATACAATTTAACATGCTCATCCCACATTCATACTCTAATAAAGTGAGAGATAAGTCATTTTTATTCTTATAATTTAATTCAGAAGAGGTAGCTTGCACCCTGAGATGGCCAAAGTCTCATCATTTATATCATTGCAGTTGAATTAACTTTTGTGCAGACAACAGTTTTTAACATAGGCTAATACAGAAGGCCTTGAATAAAACTCGGGGAAAAAGGAGTGTGAACAACAAACGTGAATACTAATTTGTAAACAAATATATCTGCATTATAATGAATGTTGCCTTACTTACATTGGTTAAAAGAACAAATTATTATTTACTATGATATGCTCTCAAAGTTGGACTGCAAGTGAACTGTTATTCTTTACGGGGATGTCAGGTAGACAGCCACTCTGGCTATGTCATCCCCTACGGTGTGCATTTCTCTGTAACTTGTGATGAACTGTAATCAAAATCTTCATGCATACCATGAATAAAATTTCTGAATCTGAGCCTGAAGTTTCAGCTGTAACCACAATTTACCTACAGCAATTTCAGTTCATTTGGTGTCGTCTACTTTCGCCTACAGTGCACTTTTGCCTACAAAAATTATCAGGTAAAAGTGAAGGCGAAAGTGCACTAATTAAGGTATGGATATTACTAGATAATTACCTGCTCTACCTACATAAAATGGACTGACCGACCATTTTCTAATGTTATGTATTTTTTTCTTATGTTATGCGTTTGTTTGTTACAAATAGAACATGAGTGTAAGATAGTTGTTTTAGACAAATATTGATTTGTTTTTAAAAGCACAAATCAACTTACTGGAATGGCCTCAGTTAGAACAAGTACAGTGTTTGTTGTTTTTAAGACAAACTACTGATATGTTTTTAAAGCATAAATCAACTTATTAGCATGGCCTCAGTTAAAACAACATTTTTGTTTGTTGTTTTTAAGACACTCAACTTACAGACAACAAACACTGTTGTTGTTGAAGACATATCAACTGCTGATTAATTACCAAATCAAAGACTGTAGTTTGCAATAATAAAGTAATCAGCCCTCAGATTTGTGTAAACTGTGAACATCTAAATGTACATATATAGAGGCATGGCAATGTTTAGTCAGAGTTACCAAAATGGCACACCTCCAACGTGTGGAGTATGTACAGTCTCAAAGAGGTGGAATGCAGGTTCTGTTTAATGGTTACAGATATAGACTGAATAACCGTAGAAAGTTATGTGTGCACTGGAAATGTGTTGACTCTGGTTGTAATGGAAAATGCACAACTGTAGATGATTTTGTCAGAAATGTAACTTCGCATAACCACCCACAAGAGCAGGAAGACGTTAATAAATTTTTAGAAAATTTGCGTCAGCATTGTCAGAGTGAAACTGCGCAGATCCAAACTATTTACGACGAAGAAATCAGTACTATTCAACGAGACTTGGCTATTGACATTCCATCATATACAAGTTTAAAGAGTGGCTTGTATAAGAGACGAAAGAAAACTACACCAGCCCTTCCAACTTCACTTTCAGAAGTGTACCTACCTGATAGATGGCGTGTAACACTGGATGAGCAACGATTCCTGTGTATCAATGATGGTGATGATGAAAGGATTTTGTGCTTTGCTACAGATGAATGCCTTAAAATTATGCAGCAAGTGTCAGAGCTGTATATGGATGGTACATTCTATTCTTGTCCCCCATTGTGGGATCAACTGTATGTTATTCATGGACTTGTGGGTACTAAAATGTCCCAGCTTGCATTCTGCCTTCTTCCTAATAGACAGTGTGGTACATATGTGCGTTTGTTTACACAACTTAAAGCTGTGGTGCAAGAGGTGACTGGCCATGAGTTACTTCCCGAGGTCATTCAAACTGATTTCGAAATGGCAGCAATAAGAGCAGTACAACAGACATTTCTCAATTGTGACATAGAGGCTGCTTTTTTCACTATACACAGGCTATATGGAAAAAGGTTCAGAAGTTGGAAATGGTTAACCAGTACTGGGACAATGAGGAAGTGCATAAATGGGTGCGTCATGCAGCTGCACTGCCACTTTTACCAATTCGACAGGTTCAAGATGTGTGGATTGACGCGATGAGTGATTCACCAGATGTAGTGCAAGTAACGGCATTTAATGACTATATGGTTGAGAATTGGGTTGATGAGGAGGCTCGTTTTCCTCCACCAATTTGGAACCAACACAGTAACATTGGTCCTAGAACCAACAACTATCCAGAGGGATGGCACTGTCACCTCAATAAGACTGTCCAACGTGCTCATCCCAACATATTTGCTTTTGTAAATGTGCTTCAAAGACTTGAAATTGAAAAAACACAGAGAAACAAACTTAGCCAGTATATGCATGGTGCACGTCCTCCTCCGCAAAAACGACAATACCGTGAGCTTGATCAGAGACTTCTAAAACTCAAAGATCAGTTATCTTTAGGACAAAAGTCGCCAATGTAGTTTCTTGATGCAGCTGGGCACCTGGTAAAATTGGGATGTTAACTTGTAATAAGTAAAGTACTGTGTTTATAAATTTATATTTCATCGAGCTCTCCATGGAATAATAGCACACTGGTGCCATCAATGAAGTGCAACAAGTTACATATTTGAGTAAAAATTCTATATAAAGTGTCAGGTTCCGCTATTATTTCATGGAGAGTTCGCTCATGCGGCCTCTCCATGGAATAATAGCAGACTCTGGTGCCACCAATGAAGCGCAACAGATTACATATTGGAGCCAAAATTCTATATAAAGTGTCAGGTTCCGCTATTATTCCAAGGAGAGTTCGCTCATGTTACATTCTTTCTTTTCTTATTTATGTATATTTATTACATATTGATGTCTAATATTCTGTTAGAATTAAAATGTTGTAATAAAGTAACTTGACTGCAAGGTTTGTCATTATTTCTATTCCCAAAAGTTCAGTCTATTTTATTGTGGGTAGAGATGGTAATTAGCCACTAATATCTATACCTCAATTAGTGCACTTTCGCCTACACTTTTACCTGATAATTTTTGTAGGCGAAAGTGCACTGTAGGCGAAAGTAGACTGAACCGTTCATTTGCACTGTTGGACAAGCCCACAATTTTTTGGACAAATGTGCAGGGGGAAAAGTAAAAATATTCATATGACCGAAAATCATTCATCAAGTGTTAAAAACTAACCTGAACCAATCATATTAAAGTAAATTAGATAGCATTAAAGAAAATCAAATTATATATTATCACCTGGATATTCCACTAGGCAGTGTCCAGTTAAGTGAAACCCACTCCAGCAGAAGAGACAGCAATTACATCAGAACCTAATTTTTTCTTACTGAGAAACTTAGGGGGCGCGGTGGGGTTGGTTGTGGTAACTGGCTCTCATCAGATCACCGAAGTTAAGCAACGTCGAGCCGGTTAGTCCTCAGATGGATAACCGTCTGAGCGATCGATTCAGACTCCCATGTTGTGTCCTTGGGCAAGGCACTTAACCCCGACTGTCCACATGGGGGCACGATGAAGCCATGTACTAAGACGTACTACATGTCTATGGTACGCATGTCTTCAACCAATCTAACCCTGACTGTGCTGCAGTGTGGAGTTACAATGTTGGGGAGCTGGCACCTGCTCATCGTTGCTCGGTGGTTCTCTCCGGGTACTCCGGCTTCCTCCACCCGTAAAACTGTCAAGGTCATGATTAGCCATTGTGCATAAGTATGTGACCTTAAACACCAATAAATAAATACTGAGAAACTTAACGATAATACTGAGATTTCTTACATGTTAGAATGAGCTATGGTACGGAAAATATGGGTCATTTTAAATAGCAGAGATACAAGAAGTATAAAGACTTGCTGTATAGAACACAAGTCATCTCATGGTGACAATCACTCAAATCTATTTGTTACTTTTAAGAGTGACTGCTATTCCTCCTGCGGTCTGAAAATATTATCCACATGGCAAGGAACAGTAGGGAACCAATGCTGTCTCTGTAAATCCAAATCCAAAACAAGGACAGTAACTACTGGGGAATCAGTAATATGTATCAACTGGCAGAGTGCTAAATTATATTTTGTCGTCAAAATTTGTTCATGTCTTTGCCTTGTTATGATTTATGGGAGAGTGCTCTCCCATAAATGTTAAGTCAAATCCACACAGACGAAATAATTTCTCTTCAAAGATAATATGAAGCACATCCACAGAATGTGAAGCCTTTAAGTTTCCTTACCTGCACTTCAAAATAGAGCCCAAATATAGGCTTCTAGAACTCTACGAGTCAAGGAAGTACTGAAAACAACAAGCTTTTAGAATGTACGTCTGCAGTGGGAGAAATTTTGCAATTAATGCTATCATAGTAATGAAAGTGTCAATAACACTGTAGCTCAACTTGTCAAGACAAAGACATGTACATGTATAGTATGTGACACAGCAATGACAAACATCTAGGTAATGACCTGATAACAAAGGTACATATAAAGTATTGTAACAGTCTGTACATAAATACTGACCGTTGCCTGTAACAAATGTATAGGTAAAGTATTGTAAAGGTGGGTGACAGTCAGATGCTAAACTAGAAAAGAAATCTTTGAGTCCCAGAGTGGGTCTGACTGAACCCCAAAATATTTGTTCTAATAGCACAGTGATAACAAAGGCACCCCAAAACACACTCGTTCCTGTCCCAAGGTGAAAACAAAGGTACCCAAGACGTTTTGTGAAGATCAGTTCATAAATACGAGCTGTATAGAAGTTGTGACAAAAAACTGATTGGACCTAATTTCGGTACAAAATGGCCACTGGCAGCAATCTTGAATTTTGGACCGCACCCAGAAACACTCATTCTCATCCCAAGGTGATAATAAAGGTACCCAAGAAGTTTTGTGAAGATCGGTTCATAAATACAGCCTCTACCCTGAGCCGTATTGACATGTGTGCTTACATTGTGTAAGTAGCACTGAATAAATCAAAGTTCATCTAATTTGCATAATTTCTACACGAAAAAAAAACCCTTACAATATGTGATGTATTCCATGTTACTAAACATTCATACAAAAATTTATTCAAATCAGAACTTTCATACAGAAGTTCTGTACAAAAGACTGATTGCACTAATTTTGGTACAAAATGGCTGCTGGTGGCCATCTTGAATTTCGGACCACACCCAAAAATACTCTCTCTCATCCCACGGTGATAACAAAGGTACCCAAGAAGTTTCCTAAAGATTGGTTCATAAATATGGCCTCTAGTCTGAGCCGTATAGAAGTTGTGTACAAAAAAACGATTACCGGTAGACCTAATTTCGGTACAAAATGGCCACTGGCAGACATCTTGAATTTTAGACCGCACCCATAAACACTCGTTCTTGTCCCAAGGTGATAACAAAGGTACCCAAGACATTTTGTGAAGATCAGTTCATAAATACACACTCTAGCCCAAGCCGTATTGACATGTGTACTTACTGTGTGTAAGCCGCACTCAAAAAATCAAAGTTCATCTAATTTGCATAATTTCTGCACGAGAAAAAAACCCATATTATATGTGATGTATCCCATGGTACTAAACATTCACACAAAAAATTATTCAAATCAGAGCTTTCATATGGAAGTTCTGTGCAAAAATCTGATTGCATCTAATTTTGTACAAAATGGCTGCCATCGGCCATCTTGAATTTCGGACCGGACCCCAAAACACTCGTTCTCGTCCCACGGTGATACCAAAGGTACCCAAGAAGTTTTGTAACGATCGGTTCATAAATACGGCCTCCAGCCCAAGCCGCATTGGCATTTGCACTTTCAGTGCTGAAAGTAACACCAAAAAACATCAAAATTAGTCTAATTTGCACAATTTACGCACGAGAAGAAAACACGTATTATATGTGATGTATCCCATGGTACTAAACATTCATACAAAAAATTATTCAAATCAGAGCTTTCATATGGAAGTTTTGTACAAAAAACAGATTTCTGCATCGTCGGTACAAAATGGCGGCTAGCAGCCATCTTGAATTTCGAACCGCACCCAAAAACACTCGTTCTCGTCCCACGGTCATAGCAAAGGTACCCAAGAAGTTTCGTAATGATCGGTTCATAAATACGGCCTCTAGCCCGAGCCATATCCAATTGTTGACGTACGGACCGACGGACGGCGGGCCATGACAAAAGCTCAAATTTGGCTTCGCCAAAGTTGAGCTAAAAATCAAATCCAAAGAGAAGAATGTTGCAATCAACAGACACTGTAAATGTCTCAAGTGTTTCTTTCATGGTAGTTACATGGATTGGGCTGACCGGTTTGCTACAAGGTTAAAAAAAAAACCCACTTAATTCGAAGGAACTTCAGGTGAGCTTACTTTATTGATTATTTAATCGGAAAACCTTCTTAATCCTTTATGCACTGCATGTGATATCAAAATCTGTTATTTTAATTAATTAATTTAATTTTTGTACAAATTTTTTTAAAAAACTTCTAGAAAAAAATGATCATATTTCTCCCTCACTGGAATGAGCTCATTGCGCCCATTCCAATGAGGGGTCACAGGATATGGTTTTCTTGAAAATTTTGGTAAAATTACTTTTTTCAACTGCTCAATTTATAAATTTTGTGGGCGGATGCAGCCGATTTGTCAGGTAAATGGTTCATTGCATGAAACTTCTAAACACCAAAAACCCTGTTAATTGCACAAAAATTCCAAGCACCAAGCCATTCAGTACAAATATTTTCAGTACAGATTTGACCTGTTAATGACATATAGGTTACGGCGTGAACTCATGTTAAATGAATAATAAAAACGACGTCTGGTGAGCTATCGAAGAATTATTCTAACAAACAATGAATTACCATAAATTTAGAGACTTCTTTGGCCTCAATACATACAATATGAGCATTTAATCTATTATATCTTGTGTGATAAAGCTCTATGGGCTCAATCAAACAAGATGTAACAGAACAAGTCTCAGTTTATCATTAGAATACAGGAAAATAATTGAATACTTTCAATTTGATCTTTTTCTTGTATTCTAATGATAAACTGAGACTTGTTCTGTCATTAATCCTAATTGAGTTCTGCAACATGAGTATAAACAGTTGGCTGGACTTGACTTTATATCCATGTTGCAATCATAATTAGCCATTGTGCTGAAATATATGCACCAAAAAATAAATAAATTGAATATTCTAGTAAACTGAATAACTACCTCACAAAATGGTTATTCAGTTAACAAGTTGCCACTCACCTTCTTTTCTCATGCCAGCTCTGAAGCATTTCTTCAGTCGACAGTATCTACATTGGTTTCTCTTATCTTTGTCCACAATGCAATTTCTGTTGAATCGACATGTATACACATGGTTTTTTCTTACACTTCTTCGAAAGAAACCCTTACAACCATCACAACTGGATGCACCATAATGCTTCCCTGTAGCTCTATCTCCACAAATAGAGCAAAACTGACTGATACCTGCAACTTGTGCATTTACATTAGAGGAAGGTGAGGCCAAATTCTGCATCTGGCCTCCAAGGGTCTGTACTGTCATGTCTGATGCATCTGAAATTACAGTACAGAGAGGTCAAAATAACAGCAGTTGCAGAAAGGTACAAACAATTAACCTCTCAACGATTTTCCATGCATGAAAGGCAGATGACACTTTTAAAGTTCTTGAATAACTATTTTTTTCAATTTTTGTATCAAAAATATAACTTTTGAACTTGTTCCCTCATTGGAACAAGCTATACGAGCTTGTTCCAATGACAAGGCATAAGCTATACTTTTAAGACAAAAAATGAAAAATAATGAAAATTGAATGGTGATTTTTGTGAATAGTGCTGGTCAGTTTTGGGTATTACCGGGTACATTGGGTTAAGCATTAGCTAACACAAGAGTGGCCATATTCACAATATTTTCTTGTAACCCTTTACCCAATGCACAGGATATCAAAATTTGTGATTTTAATTATGGTTTTTTTCAAAATTTTCAAAACATTTCAACAAAACCACATCATCTGATACCTCTTTGAAAAAGGCTTCATAAGTTCATTCCAATGAAGGGTTACATGATATGGTTTTGTTGAAATTTTTTTTTCAGATAAGTTGTATATTACATGGGTGGATTCATAAGGTAAAAAGGTTAAAAATTAAATAATGTCTGTTTCGGTTCCAGAACATAGCTAAATGACCTCTCACTGAAATGACCATTAATGGACTTGTTTCAGTGCAAGGTTGAAGGCTATGTTCTGAAAACAAAACTTGAAATGATAAAAAAAAAAATGAAATGGCAATTTGGAGGTTATCCCAATCTAGAAACAATGTAAAAGCAACATTGCTGGTTAGTTATGGGAAGGCTGTGTCAAACCATAATGTTTTCATAACATGTCTAAAATGTTAAATAGGAAGTTGTAAATGTTGTAACATGGCTGTCTTGGCACGATGCTTTCCCAAGGAAAGCCACAATGTTAACTAAGAGGTTGAACTCATATTTATTGCCAACGTAATGAAAAAACACTGCCACAATGTAATCTAGAGTCGTAATTTTCATCCTCAGTCAATGTTAGATGCCAATATTTCACAACGCTGCAATTATTACAACTTGCCAGCTGAGATGGTGTTAATCCTTTACCCGACTCGAATAGAAAATGACATATAAAAATTCTTAAATAAGTAAAAAGTTTCTTTTTTTTATCTAAAACATGGCTTATGATCCCTTGATGGAATGAGCTCAAAGGAATGAGCTCAAAGGCCAAAGGGCTTGTTCCAATGATGAATCATAAGCTACACTTCTGAGCCCAAAACTGAAAAAAATAATTATTTTTAAGGGCAAAATTTGTGAATAGCACTGACCATTTTTGTGACATCACCTAAAGAGTTAACAGGTTAGACAGCCATATGTAAAATCTAAAGTCAATTGGCTCAGCGTTATAAGCTTAGATATACATATCTGTTCCTAAAAATTGCAGAAGGATCATATTTGCTGGAATTGAACCAACTTTTGTTTTCAAAAACTTGATCCTGATATTTAGCCAATCCATCAGAATTTAAAAAACATGGAAATGGCACAGAATAAATTAAGATTTAAACAAAAAAAAATCCTTTGCCATTTTAGAACGAGTTCCATGGAATAATAATGCACAGAATTTTAGATAAATGTGGGCATAACATGGAAAACCACAAACTTCTTTATTTATTTATTTATTGGAGTTCAAGGTCACTTTATCATCTTGGACTGTATATCACAACTGCAGCATAAGTATGAAGTCAAGTAGAGATGGGAGGTATTGGATTTTTTAGCTCAGTTTCAATAGTTTTAAGGAGGTATACCTTGGTATTGGTTCGGTATTTGGTATCGGACTTGACTGAGATTTGCTGATGGTACTAAAGGGGGAATTCACATCACGAAAATACATAATAAATTGTTCTGGTATCAATCTACCCCGGCAACATAAATGTCATTGCCAATGAGCTAAACAATGGCATTCTTTCCTGTTAACAAATCATATCTACAATAATTTTGTGATTTGTTCTAAACACACCTAAACTTTTAAAGCCCTATTTCAGGTGTAAGCAATCTAAAATCATGTGCCCTAACCATGCCATCTTCAAGAAGCCCTGCTGACAATAGATAAAGCACCTGGTAGTGATTTGTAGAAAATTCTTGGCTGCATGTTAACCCTTAAGCCCCCATATAGCCCCAAACCGCCACTTTTATATTGCATTGAAGCAGGTGCTCCCTTGTGTAATCTTTTTTATTACTCTTGTGTGTAGACTGAATTTTGCCTGGCAGTGGTTCTACATCACTGCTGGCTGCCTGTATAGGCAGCCAGCAGTGATGTAGAACCACTGCCAAGTCATCAATAACTACGTAAACAGAAAAAGGCCATAAATACTTTAAAATTAATCTGAGGACTTAAGGGTTAAGGCAGTGAGACTTGGCTAGAAACCACTGCGAAGCAGCCGGACATGTACACGTTGTAGTCTATAGTGAAAATTCAGGACAACTGCCCAGGCCCCCGAGGGTTAACAAAACTGAAAAGAAAATCAGTCACTTCTTTCATGAAAATGAACCCTTCAATTGCTATAAAGCCTCAAAAGGGCCTTAATTCAAGACAACTGCCCAGGCCCCCGAGGGTTAACAAAACTGAAAAGAAAATCAGTCAATTCTTTCATGAAAATGAACCCTTCAATTGCTATAAAGCCTCAACAGGGCCTTATAAATAATGAATGCAGGAGAATTTGAAAATTCCGACACTTTTGGTATTCAATGATTGGTTGGGTTCAGTTTTTCAGTATGCCCACGGCATCGGTATCAGTTTGGTTTTTTGGAATATTGGCCATCTCTAACGTCAAGTTTAGCCAATAAATTGAATGAAAAATATCAGGATTTATAGAAATGATAGGTTTCATGCAGACCATTATCAATTTCACAACTGAAAACAGACAAATGATTGTTTGTTTACTGGTGTTTAACAACACTTTCAACATCCGGGGTCACATACTCACATCGTGTCAGAAAACTGACAAATGCTGTTGACTTTTGTCATTTTAACAACAAGAAATTGTTTCAGTTTGATGAAACAGTGGCTTGCATGACATTTGGTGGAAGAGAGCTAATTCCAACTGAACAATTAGCCAAGAGCAAATATACATGATGTTTTTTAAATACAAGTGAAAAGAATATCTGGCAAATCAAGGGTGCTAACCACAACTAGACAGGTCAATGAGTCTGACTTTCCTGAGAATTAAAAACGAATGCATCCATTTAAAATAAATAACTCAATAGATTTCTTCATAACTGTCACTGGCATTAAATTTTGATGGCTTTTTACTTTTTTCTGGTGATGAGGCAAAACCATAAAGTTTCTGACAGAAGTCTGTCAGGTGTTCTGGAGCCATTTGAAGTTGACCAAGTGTTCGATTTCTGTTTGAGAAAAGTCACTGCTGACTCAAAGTGTCAAGAAAACTTATACTACACACAAAGGTATTTTTCATGAAATATTGCAATATTTTTTTTTTCTTAATACTACTCAGCCCTATACTGAATATACCTTTGTTTACAGCAAGGTAAAAATAGGCCGATGATATCGTCAGATGTGTACCCATACGTGCAACTAGTAGAAAGATATATGGCGGAGGGCCAACCCGGGTGCCGACATTATGTACACCATACATGGTATGGGTACATATAGAAATGGATTGGAGGAATGCCTAATTTGATGGATAAAGGGTTAATATCTCCAGATCAAATTATTAGATTTACATAAAAAACTATACAGCACAGCACAGCACATCAGTAACCTGAATACATATATAAAGTAACCTGATAAGCGGATTAATATTTTTGGAGTTATCGCATGCCAAAAAAATGGATTGTAAGAGTTGTCAATTTGAAGGATAAAGGGTAATATCACAGGATCAAATTATCAGATTTACACCAAAAACTATACAGCTCGGCACATCAGTAACCTGAACACATATATGATGTAACATGACAATCGGATTGATATTTTTTGAGTTATCTCATGCCAAAGGGATTGGAGGAATTTTCAATTTGAAGGATAAAGGGTTAATATCTCAGGATCAAATTATCAGATTTACACCAAAAACTATACAGCTCGGCATATCAGTAACCTGAACACAAATATAAAGTAACTTGACAATCCAAGCAATATTTTTCAAGTTATCAAATGCCAAAGGGATTGGAGGAATTTTCAATTTGAAGGATAAAGGGTTAATATCTCAGGATCAAATTATCAGATTTACACCCAAAACTATACAGCTCAGCACATCAGTAACCTGAACACAAATATAAAGTAACTTGACAATCCAAGCAATATTTTTCAAGTTATTGAATGCCAAAGGGATTGGAGAAATTTTCAATTTGAAGGATCAAGGGTTAATATCTCAGGATCAAATTATCAGATTTACACCAAAAACTATACAGCTCGGCACATCAGTAACCTGAACACAAAGATAAAGTAACTTGACAATCCAAGCAATATTTTTCAAGTTATCGAATGCCAAAGCGATTGGAGGAATTTTCAATTTGAAGGATAAAGGTTTAATATCTCAGGATCAAAATAACAGATTTACACCAAAAACTATACAGCTCGGCACATCAGTAACCTGAACACAAATATAAAGTAACTTGACAATCCAAGCAATATTTTTCAAGTTATCGAATGCCAAAGGGACTGGAGGAATTTTCAATCTGAAAGATAAAGGGTTAATATCTCTGGATCAAATTATCAGATTTACACCAAAAACTATACAGCTCGGCACATTAGTAACCTGAACACAAATATAAAGTAACTTAACAATCAAAGCAATATTTTTCAAGTTATCGAATGCCAAAGGGATTGGAGGAATTTTCAATTTGAAGGATCAAGGGTTAATATCTCAAGATCAAATTATCAGATTTACACCAAAAACTATACAGCTTGGCACATCAGTAACCTGAATACAAATATAAAGTAACTTGACAATCCAAGCAATATTTTTCAAGTTAACGAATGCCAAAGGGACTGGAGGAATTTTCAATTTGAAGGATAAAGGGTTAATATCACAGGATCAAAATAACAGATTTACACCAAAAACTATACAGCTCGGAACATCAGTAACCTGAAGATATATATAAAGTAACATGACAATTGGATTGATATTTTTTGAGTTATCTCATGCCAAAGGGATTGGAAGAATTCTCAATTTGAAGGACAAAGAGTTAATATCTCAGGATCGAAAACTATACAGCTCGGCACATCAGTAACCTGAACAAAAATATAAAGTAACTTGACAATCCAAGTAATATTTTTCAAGTTATCGAATGCCAAAGAAATGGATACGGATGCTGGATGGACAGACGGACGGATGGAAATTAACCCCACAATACAAAAAATAACCCCACAAGTGGCCACTGTACTAACCCAACCCCACAACTACCACTGACCCTAAATTGTAAACTCCACAATGTACCTCTGCTAAGCCTGGACAGAGAGACAGACGGACAGACAAAGGATGGATGAACGAAGGATGGCCACCCTGGATGCCGGCATTATGTGTACCATACATAGTATGGGTACACATAAAAATGGATGTTGACATCATATTATGTCCATGACAATTTGGAATAAAAAATCTGATTATATTTTTATTATGTTGTTTGCACCATTCCTGTTGCATGTAGTGTGCAAAGGTCACTGCACTAAATCATACTTACTGAGAGTGATCAACAAGTAACCACAAATCAAAATAAATCTTATATAACCAAGTACATAAGGTACACATAATGAATATAGGTTATTACCATCATTTGGGCTTCCGAGGTGGTGTGTTGAAGTCTCAACCTCGCGTCTGGGTCATATATTGACTTGTTGTGACAGACTCGTTGATATATGTAGATTATCATGATTATGTGCATGTCCTGTGATTTGTATCAGATTCGAGGTGGTGTCCAGAATATATTTATATTTATTTATTTATTGGTGTTTAAGGTCACATACTTATGCACAATGGCTAATCATGACCGTGACAGTTTTACGGGTGGAGGAAGCCGGAGTACCCGGAGAGAACCACCGAGCAACGACGAGCAGCTGTCAGCTCTTTAACATCGTAACTCTGAACTCTGCACCGCAGCACAGGCAGGGTTAGATTGGTTGAAGACATGCGCACCATCGACGTGCAGTACGCCTCAGTACACAGCGTCATCGTGCCCCTATGTAGGCAATCGGGGTGAAGTGTCTTGCCCAAGGACACAACGCGGTTGCCGCAGGTGGGATTCGAACCGGGTGTCCAGAATGGGATCTCAACGAGTCGGCTTTGCTGGTGAGTTGTGATCCCATTTTTGGACACTACCGAGAATCTGATGCAAATCACTAGACATGCACACAATCATGATAATTCATTTATCAAACAATTCTGTCACATAAAGAGATTAAATCTTAAATTATTAATACAGTTTTTGGGACATAATGTTGGGTGAGAAAAAGTTAAAAAAAAACCATATTTTATGGCACTATATTGTTGATCACTCCAACAAACAATGAGTAGCATAGTCACCGCAATTTTCAAAGTTGTTCTGTCAAATTATTCACTCTCAGTGTCACTTCCTATGATGATCTGCTTGAATTCATCAGTGTGCGACGTGGGCACATCCTCAGGAACTGGGTAGATGCAATATTAAATTGTGCATTTTCTATTTATTGTGTGTGTGTGGAGGGGGGGGGGGAGGAGTGGGGGGGGGGGGGTTTATTGGCTATTAATAGTTCTGTCGCTAACTGTAAGGGATTTTATTTTGTAAGTGGTCAGTTGAGTCGATCACTGAAATGCACATAGAATGTATTCATGCACCTGTTATGATAGCCCGTTGCGTTACCGGAAACGAAACGAGTCATCTATATGATATGGAATCAGAATGAGTTGTCTATATGATACAGAATAGGAACACATGATGTGATACGTACCGTTTCTCATGGTTTTCAGGCAAAAATCTATATGATTGTTAGATAATGCCCAGAGATGAGGTTTCGACTTCAATACACCATCTCAGAAACCCACTTGATGGTAATAACCAGTTTATCTTATAATATTCCTCCCTTTCTTGACTTGTTTGCATACATTTTGACAATCATTCAGCATCTATTAATTTGATTTTTTATGAATGAAGATCATGACGTCAAGGTATTATGTTCTTAATTTAATCTTATTTGTTTTACAAGGATTGGCGAACAAGTTATGCAACTTATATTAACACCTCTCCTTGGGCAAATGGCGTAGGTATGTGGGATGACCTTCATAGCGGCAACTTCGTGGCCTAGCTCTTCTCGAATACTACGAAGGGATCTTTAGCCTGCACGGAGTGTGTCTCTCTCCGCACAGAGGACAGCCATTTTACGTCCCCACCCGATAGGACGGTACGCTGTGATAGCATCAACCCCACAATTGATGCTGACAGAGAGTGTTCGGACACCTCGAGAACTTTCCCCGACCGGGGATCGATCCCGGGACCTCTGGCATGAGAGACCAGCACACTTATCCACTCGGCCACCACTCTTATTATGTTCTTGACCTGCAAGTGACATAATCCCCATTCATTGTTCCACTTATACTATAATCGACAAAGTTTATAGTAGTGTTTCAGTTGTGTGTTTCTGTGTTTTATTTTACAGGTTTAACACATGGTAGGCCAATGTAAAAAATATCATCATACTAAAAAATGTTCTTGTCTAATTTATTTCGTTGAGCTGGCAATTTACTTATTATTTGATTACTGGCATCAACATGTATAAATAGTTTTTGATGAGTGCAGATAAAAAACGTTCTGTTTCTGAATCAAATGATCGCACATGCAGTTGCTATCATCAATACAAATTCGTATTTGTTTTAGACGTTTTTACTTGTATTGGGGAAAATACATTCTTGTTGTAAGATGAATAATAATACAATGTAATAATGGTGATTGTTTGTTGGAGGATATGCTCATTTTGAGCATCTACAGTACCGCCACCGAGGAATGGTCAAAATCAAAGCATGGGCAGTGTTGCCAATGGGCACTTTTCTCAATCAATAATCAATAGTTTTCAGCAAATATTCAATGGAAGAAGCACCGGGTCATACCCGGT
This sequence comes from Pictodentalium vernedei, assembly GCA_031216915.1. NCBI lineage: Eukaryota > Metazoa > Mollusca > Scaphopoda > Dentaliida > Dentaliidae > Pictodentalium > Pictodentalium vernedei. The sequence goes on along the minus strand of CM062295.1, from coordinate 278,489,398 downwards.
GCTTCATTCATTGAAAATTTGATGGCGATTCTATTGTTTTATGTCAGTGATTCATTGCTAATGCATGAGCGGAAATATTGCCACAGGTGGGTTTTTACTTTTGAATGACAACCACACTGTATAGCTAGATTGCAACCACAACATAAAGCAATTTTGCTATCATTTAACGCTGAAATTTCAAGTTGTGATTTTCCCCCATAATGCAACAAGGAATTTAACTGATTCAATTTTGTTTGACAGAGTTTGTTGTGCTCTATCAAACAAGATTGTTTGAATTCCTAGTTGCATGATGGGAAAAATTTGCTGCTTGCTATTTCTGTATTTTGACATCAGTGTGAAGAGAGTTAAAAATGTGCCTCCTTTCCATGGTGTTGGTGACCTGCATTTATTATACCAGTAGATCAGAACTTATCTACCACAGTAAGCAAGCACTGCTGCAATTACTAGGAATTGCACAGGGAATTGGAACCATGTTAAGTTTGTTTGTTTTATTATGGTTCAAAAACATTTACAATAGGCAGAGTCAAATTATGTCAGATAGATTTATGGGTGGAGGAAGCCAGAGTATCTGGAGAGAACCATCAAGCACCAGTGGTTATATGTCAAGATTTCCCAAAAGTTCTAACTTAGTACAAGCAGACTAGCACAACTGATAGCAAGTACACCATCGACATGCAGTATGCCTTAGTACAGAGTGCCACCATGCCCCCATGTGGGCAATAAGGATTAAGTGTCTTGTCAAAGGACACAAAGCAGTTACCGTGGGTCAGGATCAAACCATCAACCTTTCGGTATGTGAGTTCAATGCTCTAACCACTGTACTCCCAACCATGTTAAATAGCCACAATGCTTGATGAAAATATGTTATTAAAAAGATTATTTAATTAACCAGAACTTGAGTAGTCCTCTCCATATAGGTGATGAAATGACCATTTAATCTACTTATTTGGTATTTAAAGTTACTTTCAACATATATGGCTCTTCATAACCACAATGTAGGTATGAAGTCATTTTAGTTTAGCCGTCATTTTAGTTTAGCCAGTCATTATGACTCTACTGTGAGTCCGCTTCAGAGGACTTTCACCCTAGGCATTGGATGTCAGGTCGTAAGTTACCAGTAGAGCAAAATTTGTTTACAACAGTAAGCAAGCACTATTCCACTTCCTGATGTTCCTATGGGGAAGTGTTCAATCTATTATATCTTATTTGAGAGAGATCATAGAGCTCTGTCAATCAAGATTATAATGGTTTGACTTTTTGTGGAAACTGTTATTGCCTAAAAAAGTCTGTGAGGCCGAAGTACTTAGTTGTTGCATGAATGAATTTTTGATGGAGATGAATAAATTTTTGAAGGGGCTGAATATTTTTTATTCAACTAACTAGAATTTACTCTGCAAACTTGAAAACAACAGATAAATTGTATGGAAAGTATGGTAATTGGTATAGTACTGTGATCACAAAAATGGTATCTTTAGTGATCAGATCACGATTCGTTCATGACACACTTTCAAATAGGTCAAAACATCCTGAACATTATTCTTCGAAATCAAGACAGTATCAACAAAAACAAATTAAATGAGCATCTCAGATTCAATGTTCTAACATTTCTTTTTCAACAGATGAGATTCTTGTGTTTCAGAAAGGAAAGTGGACAGAGAATTTCGACCCGATAACAACCCAGTCATGATCTCTCCACTTTTGTGACCACTGTACTGAATGGTATTCGACAATTGCATTCAATCAAAAGCTTTGTTTTCTTGATCTGTATGCCATTAACTCTTGCCCTGTTGAGTTTTTTCTTTCAAAAGTTTTCATCAAATCTGGCCATGGTAGCTGTGAAGTAACCATGACTAGATCTGATAAACAAGAGGCCTGTCACGCCTAGAGAGCTCCGCTGTGGGCCACTGATCGCATGGGCATGTTTTCTAATACTAATATTGTTACAAACTTTAGCCGAAAAAAATATAAAAAATATCTTAAGATTTTCTTGATCCTGTGACCTGTGACCTTGACCCTGTGGATTTACAGACTGCAGAATAATTGATGACACACCGTCTATTGATAATACATATTGTTATGAAGTTTGGTGGAAAAATATTCAGCGGTTTAGAAATTATGGCTCGGACAAATAAAATGTTGACGACGGATGGACGGACAGACAGATGGACGACGGACGACAGACGACGGACGACGGACGAATCAGTATAAGAAAAGCTCTGCTGACTTTGTCAGCGGAGCTAAAAATTCAACTAAAAACATGACCGATCAAAAAGTTGATTCACTTGAAAAAATTTGATTAACCCTTTACCTAATGAATCTGCCGGATCAACCTGCATAATATATAAATTGATCAGTCAAGAAAACAATTCTTCAAAAACTTTCAACACAACCATGTCATATGACTGGAATGACCACCTCATTTAGGTTGATACAATCAAGGGTTCTCATGATATGGTTTTGTGGAGAGTTTTAGAAAAAATTGAAAAAAAGAATTAAAATAATGATTCGGATATTGGGACATTGATGAAATGGTTAAAAGTATCCAAATTATACTTATTCTACAGCACAGTCGCCATGGACAGGTTATATTTATTTATTGGTGTTTAAGGTCACATACTTATGCGCAATAGCAAATCATGACCGTGACAATTTTACGGGTGGAGGAAGCCAGAGTACCCGGAGAGAACCACCAAGCATCGACGTGCAACTGTCAGCTCCCTAACATTCTAACTCTGTTCAAGCTCCGCTCAAGCAGGGTTACAGCGGTTGAAGACATGTGCACCATCGATGGGCTGTACGCCTTAGTACATTGCGTCATCGTGCCCCCATGTAGGAAACTGGGATAAAGTGCCTTGCCCAAGGACACAACGCGGGTCATCCCGGACAGGGATCGTACTCGGAACCTCTTGCATAGAAGTCCAATGGTCTACCACTGAGCCACTGCGCTCTCCATGGAAGGTTGTAATCCACTTGTGGGCAGTGATGTCCATGCATGCATTTATCAGGTAATAAAAAATCACTATCAGCCAAATTTTAATTAATGAAGCAGCGGGTTGTACCAGGTGCTTCAATAATTAAATTTTTGATGATTATTCCTATAATTAGGTGTTTAAAATTTAAATCTAATATTATTGCGTCTATGGAAATATTGTGGAAAGTGACCAGTCCATGGCAGCTGTACTGTAGTGGCAAGAGATTTACTGTTCTTGGTGGACATTCACCAGCAGCATGCCAGGAGGTAAGTTGGCCCTATTGTGTCTGGGAAAACTCTGAAAAAACATACCTGCTGCAAAATAATGGTACTTTTCATACGGATAGTTACTGCAGTGTTCGATTAACATCTTTTTTTCAGTCAGTGACCAACTGTCCTTAGAATTCACATCAAACTTTGCAATCAGTGTTCAATGTTGAAAATAAAAAAGTTATTGGTTCCAGCAGATTCTATCTTGATATTTATACAAAATCTGAGATAACAGCACTCATCTCAGTATCCTATGAATGCTTCAATTAATATCCAATAGAAAGGTAAATATGAACAGTAGTGCACAGTCATGTCCAGAACATGTCGGGAGATAATCCATACTACATACCAAGAAACCACTACTCAAGTAGTATGAATCAGTTTACCTCCATGAGCACACCTGTCTCTGTATTTAGCCACTTTTTGTTTATTCATTAAGGTTTTAAGTCACTTTCAGTAACTGTGGCTGTACTGTGACACCAGTGCAAGTTCTGCCAAATATTAATATTTGTGTGGAGGATTGTTTAACCCTCTATCTAACATAACTGCAAAAAAAGGCCAGTGTTATTCACAAAAATCAGCATTTAAGTTTCATTTTTGATCTAAAAAAACATAGCTGATGATCCTCATTCCAATGAGGCATCATAACCTATGTTTTCAAGCAAAAAATGAAAACAATTAATTATTTAAAAATTTGGTTTGAAAGTGTTGTCTGCCTTTCGTGTTAGGTAAAGGTTATGGAGGGAGGATTTTTACTAAAACACAGTGGGAAAGAATTTTTCAAATGAACTTTTTTACATATTCTAAGCAGCCTGCAAAAGATCAGCCTATCACTGTCTTCGACAGGTACAATACAACTTGCATGCTTGATAGTCACAAATTCAATTACGTAAGACACAATGATCAGCACAATTTCTAGGAAATGAATATGAGTCAGTAACTTATCTGATTGAGCGTTAGAAGCCACTATCATGCTTGTATTGAAAAGTGCTGAAAGCCAATTGGTTGGCTTTACATTGTCTGCATTTGCATGTTGTTTGCTTGGCAGTAGGAAAAAATTGTTTACAGAAAACTGTCTTGTTAAAATTTATTGTTGAGTGCCCACAGGCAATCTTAATTGAATTGTAATAATAATAAAACTTTGGCTGGCTACTGATTTGTCACGGTTCTCGGGTGAGAAGGCCTTTGTTAACCTTGTGCTCGCAGCTGCCTCCCTGTTCCCAAGCACCTTTCTCCTTTTTGGACAAAGTCTTGCTAAACTAAGGCCTCTCTTGCTAGTAGCATATTTTCTTTTTTTTTATTTAAATACTCCTGTTACAAATGACGTTTGAAAAATAAGTTAGCATTCTATAAGTTAACAGAAGATTCTTTTGGGTGTCTACATGGGCCTCATATGGGCCCTTTTCCCAATGGCATTTTGGATTGATTTTTCCCCTATTCAAACCAAATTTTTCCCAATCTAAGTCCTCATTCAAATAAAAAATTAATTCTTCCTTAACCCTTGTAGGCCTAATTTTGACTCTGATCACTTCTTACTGCAACAAAACAGATGCCCCAACTGGCAGTTTTTGGATACATTTGCAAGTTACATTCAAAGAACCTTGTCAGTTGTTTCTAGGCAAGTCTTGGCTGCCTATATAGGCAGCCAAGACTTGCCTAGACTCATGCAAAGCCACAAAATGTAGACTGTCAGACCAAAGTGGAAGTAATTATCCATACATAATTTACATACTCTGTACATGGGCATTTCATAAACTTGACTCACTCAAGACTTTGCCCTTGAAATTTATGGAAAGAAAGTGATTAGCTGAATTTGACAAACATAAACTCTTCTTGCTCATGATAAGTCAGACAAGACCTTAGAAAAATATTTCTTTGTTCAATTGAATGAACCAACATTCTGCAGGGTGCCCTGCCAAATTCTGCTTCGTACATGTACACTGTAATATGTAATGATTGTCATATTAATGTTACATTATACTAATGGGTCCTAATCCTTGTGACAGGTCCCAAGTTTGGAACGACAGGCTATAATAAATTAGGAAAATGGAAAAAAAACAAAAGGAGAAAAACCCTATAGGAAAAAACCCCATAGGAAAACCCCTTCGGGAAAAAAACCGTAATAAAAATCTCATGGGTTTCACTGCTCAGGATTCAAAGATGGGGGCTCGAGATGGGTGGGGGGTGGGGCTGAGGCACTCGCCTGAAAAAGTTGTTTAAAGAAGTATTTAAATGGCATCTGTGGCTAGTTAAAACTTCAGAGAAATGAAGTTGTGTAATTATTTATAACCGTATTGTCCATGTTGGATGATTTTTCTCTAGTATTCAGGTGCTACCACAAAATTAATGCCCAGATTTCCAGTAATGCAAGACTAGGATGTCCAAATATCAACCTAGAGACTCAACTTGAACAAACTTTACTATGACCCCTCTTTGGATGCTGTATACCCAATATAAAAAGATTCTGACTAGTGTATCTAAAGAAGCAGAAATATTAACCCAGGATTTGATTTGAACAAATTTTGCTGACCTACGGATGTCGTATACCAAATATAAAAGATTTTGACTGGTGATTCTGGAGAAAAAGTTTTTCAAGAATATTCCCCAAACCGCAATATGTTAAATTTATTTCAGGCTCCCACTGGGAGCCCCAAATATCAACTCAGGGACTTGATTTGAAAATGTGAACAAATTTGAATCTGACATAACCCCCACACACCTCCCCCCCCCCCCCCCCCCACCACACACCTCCCCCCATCATCAACAAAGGATGTTGGAAACAAATATGAAAAAAATCCTGACTGCTGGTTCTGAAGAAAATTTTTTTAAAAATATTCCCCATATTGCACTAAGTTGAAATTCAGGCTCCCATATGGAGCCCAAATATCAACCCAGTGACCTGGGTTGAACAGCCTTTGACCTGACCTCCCAAAGGATGCTGTACACCAAATATAAAAAGATTCCGACTAGTAGATCTGAAGAAAATTTTTCAAGATGTTCCCCCACATTGCACTAAGTTGAAATTTGGGCTCCCATAGGGAACCCAAACATTAACCAAGGGACTTGATTTGAACACAATGAATCCAACCCCTGTCAGGATGCCTTATGTCATATATCAAAAGATTCTAATTGGTGGTTCTGGAGAAGAAGATTTTTAAAGAATATACCCCATATCCCATAGGGAGCATAAATATCAACCTGGGGACTTGATTTGAACACACTTGGACCATAATGCCCCTAAGGATGCTTTATACCATATCTCAAAAGATTGCAACTGGTCGATCTGAAGAAGAAGATTTTTAAATATTATTCTGCATATTGCAATAAGTTAAAATTCAGGTTTCCACAAGGGTCCAAATATTAACTGAGGGACATGATTTGAACAATTTGAGTCTGACCCATGTAACAATGTTGTATACCAAATATCAAAAGATTCTGACAGGTGGTTCTGTAGAGGACAATTTTTTAAAGAATATTTATCATATTGCACCACATTGCACTCTTTGTTACATTATGAGGGTAACAGAGATCATAATAAAAACATCTTGTAATAATTAAATAACAAAAATTAACTTAGAAATTAGAATTTTAAGTCAATGAAAATGATGTAAATACATGTGTGGGTTAACAAGGTAAAAAAAGTTTTTTTCCCTACTCATGCAATTTTTGTTAGATGCTTTTTTCAGGGGTATTTTCTCCTCAAGTTGTTTTTCCCAGTTTGGTTTTTTCATGCACCCAATGGATTGAATTCTTGTATTGGATGTGCAGAGGCCAATTAGGTCAATGAAAACAAGAAGAATTTGGTAATTGTCAGGGTAATTTAATGACATACAATAGAACCCTGTAAATTGAACAGCCACATTGTCAGACAAAATATTCAATTACAAGGAGTCTACAAATAACAGGAATTGGGGCATTTTCTTATCCTCTAGTTCTAACAGGCATTTATTTGATTATATTTTGTCTGACTGAACTCATTGAGCTTGGTCAAACAAAATAAAATAGATTAAATGTCTATACTGAGGCCAAAATACCTTTAAATGTGTGGAATATAGAGCATGTCGGAGAAATTCTTTGACAAATTGCAAGATTTTTTAATCAATTAACAGAAGTTACACTATAACCTACAGCCAATTAACAGGTCAAATTTGTACTGAGGGTATAGTAAATGGTCTGGTGTTTGCAAGTTACATGCAATTAACAGATTTATTCAATTAAAAGATATACAATTAAGTGGACTCCACTGTATTACAGATTTTTTATTCAATTAACAGGGGGCGCAGTGGCTCAGTTGGTAGAGGTGCAGGCTGCAAGCCAAGAGGTCCTCGGTTCGAATCCAACCTGCGGCAACCGCGTTGTGTCCTTGGGCAAGACACTTCATCTCCATTGCCCGCATGGGGGCGCGATGACGCCGTGTACTAAGGCATACTGCATGTCGATGGTGCGCATGTCTTCAACCAATCTAACCCTGCCTGTGCTGCAGTGCGGAGTTACGATGTTGGGGGGAGCTGGCAGCTGCTCGTCGTTGCTCGGTGGTTCTCTCCGGGTACTCCGGCTTCCTCCACCCGTAAAACTGTCACGGTCATGATTAGCCATTGTGCATAAATATGTGACCTTAAACACCAATAAATAAATAAATAAATTCAATTAACAGGAACTTACTGAATAACATATATGCAATTAACAGATAAAATTGTACTGAAGGTATGGTTTTGTTCTTGAAAGTTATATTCAAGTAACAGGGATATTCAATTAAAAGTTATTACATTTAGTGGTCTCCACTGTAAATAACATATTGCTAACTCAAACAAACTCCACTGGTCAATACACAGGGCAAGCAACTTCTGCACCAACTGTAATTCCCTACTCAAAAGAGATTACAGAACAAGAGCTTCTGTTGATGATAATGTTGTTTTAAGTATTAAATTCCAACACATTAGGTGTTAACTGTAAACAAGGAGGGCAGGTGACTCTATGATAATGCTGGATTATATTAGGGAGGAGAATTGGGTTCACCAATGGAATCCCTATTGTTCCAGATGATCAAAAAGCTCTCATGCAAATACCTTTCCAACAGTAAATAATGTCACCGAGTACCTGTTGGAAGGAATTTTGAAAATTTTGACACCCACATTTTAATTGAACTGACACACCAATAACTACTTCTCATCCATAATGTACTGTTAGGTAATACTGATAACTATTTTGTTAATAATGAAGAAGTGAATGTTTGAAAATATTAGTTACCTGGCTGGACTTTTTAGATGAGTATTGGAAGGATTAACTCTTTTACCAGTCATGATTTGCAGACAAATCAGGGGTGCAAGTCTACAGGTGGGGGTATCTGGCCAGTCTCCCATCAGTAACCCCTCTGCACACTGATGATGAATTATCTAAATTTCAAGTTACAAATTTTTCCCACAATGCAAGAATTTAACCAATTCAATCTTGTTTGACAGAACTCATTGAGCTCCTGGCTGCATTATGAGAAAGATCTGCTGTTTGAAATGTCAGTATTTTGACATCAGTGTGCAGAGGTTTAGAAGGGGAGCCAAAAAGTGTCTTTTCAATTGTGGTTTGGGAAGGGGCCAGATGGTTAAGACTTTAGGTAAATTTGCAATTCAATTGTCTTAAAGAATCTGTTCAACAAAATCACTGACTGAAGTATAACGAAAATTCTATTCTTTTATTCAGAGTAGTTGCAAGTAATTTTACTGATTTATTTATCGTTCTTTAAGGTCACTTTCAGCACCTTTGGCTATCTCATGACCACCACATAGGTATGAAGTCAAGTTTACCAAAACATTCATACCCGTGCTGCTCAGTGTAGAGGACTTCCACACCAAGGGCCTATATTTACCATTACAGAAGAACTAGTTTACCACAGTAAACAAACACTGCTCCACTTCCCAGGGTTTCCACATAACAACTTAGAGACATACACATTTTTGTCAAACAGATTTCAGGAATTTGTTGAATGCAAATGTGGCAGATTTTGAGTTATGAGCTACCTCAATTGTTATGCTATGCTATTGTGTAACCCACTACTGGAAACCTTCCAGAGAGCACATTCTAGTGATGTGTTGTAAAACAGCACAGCTTCTGCTCTTTCCACTAGTGTATGGCAAGACAAGAGCAAAGATATGCCAGCTTCTCAACACCATTGCTTTTGAAACAGTTATGTTTATGAGGGTAATGCAGTCAGGTGGCAGAGTTCGTTTTTGCACTGCACAATTGACTAAGTAGAGTGTTCATAATGTTGGAAATGTACACGTCATGACCGACTGAAGGGATGTGTCTTGAGAAATGCTTTGTAATTTACTGTGTCTTATATGTACTGGAAATCAAGTTTTCCATTAATGAAGAAATATGATTTGGTACTTGATAATCGGTCACTTTTGCACAAATGTACAAGCACCAAACAATGTTATTTTACGATGCAAAGGTACACCAGTATGATAGGCTTAGCCTCTTTGCCAAACCCAGTTTCAAATGAATGAAATAAAAATATTGTTTAAAAAATCGGTTACTTTTTTGTGATGCCAATGCGTAGTATTAGTTTCAAATTTAATAAAAAGGAAACCACCTAACAAAACTGATAAGCCGCACAGCTCAAATGCTCAATACATTGAAAAATATACAAGTGCTAAATATTCAAATTTATTCAGCAGCTTAGTAAAATTATTTTCTGAATTTATAAATGAGGAAACAAAACTCGGTATCACAACAATCAGTAAAAGAATGAAATATAAAACGAAAACAAACTGTTTATTTATCTCAATCAATCCAAATTCAACAGATAACAACTTATTCCTATAAATTTTATTAAAAACACAGTAATGATTACACCAAAATTTCTCAGTTCATTTCTTTCATGTTGGATTACATTAATCCAAATATCTAAATCCATCACTTCAAAGAAACCTGAGAACACAAATATATTACATTCAGATGAATTCTAATTTTATGTTTGCACATTTCATTTTACATTTTACCATCTCATTCATATTCATGTTTTAATTTCTCATTTATCTCTTTCTCATTTAAACAACAAAAACTGAATAGATATTTTTGTACAGACTGCTTAAATTCTAAGTTAGCTAAAAGCTTACTCTTGTCATTTATTTGCGTTTAAAGTCACTTTCAGCATATATGGCTATGTCATGACCTCAACGCAAGTATAAAGGCAAATTCAGCCAATTTTTATACCCAAATGATAGGGTGGCTTGAATGTGTTGTCCTAAGTGCTATGTTTTTAAACCCAAAAATTGAAAAAAAATGTCTTAACCCTTTATCCTTTGAACCCCAGTTCCCTGGAATGGTATCGCTTTTGTGTACACTTACAGTGATATGGGTCAGTCCCATTTCAATATACAGGGAGGATAAAATAATAACTGCAGTCTGCAGCCATCTGGCTGCAGACTGCAGTTGTTATGTTATCATCAATGCTCCATGTATAGACCTCTTATAATGGGACAAAGATGGGACAAAATTATGCCTTGGACCGAAAAATCGGTCTTACATGTTCAAAGGGTTAAGGGCCTGGAGATTTTTATATATTTTTGGTATACTATGACAGTCTACATCCTGTGGCATTCTAGTTGTTTTAGGCAAGTTTTGGCTACCTATATAGGCTGCCAAGCCTTGTCTAAAAACAACTCCCAGGGTACTTAGAATGTAATTTGTGAGTTAACCCTGATACATCATACTGCATGTTGGGGCACCTGTTCTGTTGCAGTAAAAGTGATCAAAGTCAGAATTAGGCGCTTAAAGGTTAAAATTAATTAAATGACCATTTTTTGTTAATTAACCTAAACCAACTGAACTCAAAAAATCTTTTAGTACAATGTACAAAAAATGGAATTCACCATTTACTATTTTTGTCTTCAGAAACAGCTTATATGGCAAGCTCATTCCAGTGAGAGTCATAAGCTAAGGTAGCCTTCTGTATACTGATGTCAAAATACTTGAAATTTCAAGTATAGCAACAACTTTATACCACAATGCAAATAGGAATTTAACCCACTGCACAATCATCTTCAAATATAAATATTTCATACCTCAGTCTGTTCCATAATGCAACTAGGAGAGTAAAGAGATAACTCCTATTTTACAAGTCAACAAGAAACCAGATACTTCTTGAAAATAGAATATGATTTCATTTTTGGAATTCATTTAAAAAACTTTCCACAATCCTGTATAGATATTTTCATTAGTTCATTGAATCCTGCACCCAATTTAACACATAACCAACTATTCCTGTGCATTTTTACATCCTCAGTAAATGTATATTTTCATGTAGTGGGTGATAGGACAGTTACCAACTTTTTATAACCAGAAAGTGTGACTAACCCTGTGCATTGCACAGGGTTAGTAATACTTTATGGTTATTAAAGGGCACGCAGTGGCTCAGTGGTAGACTGTTGGACTTTTATGCTCGAGGTCCCAGGTTCGATCCCCGTCTGGGACGACCCATGTTGTGTTCTTGGGCAAGGCACTTTATCCTGGTTGCCTACATGGGGGCTCGATAACGCTGTGTACTAAGGCGTACTGCATGTCGATGGTGCACATGCCTTCAACCGCTGTAACCCAGCTTGAACGGAGCTTGAACAGAGTTAGAATGTTGAGGAGCTGACAGTTGCTCGTCGATGCTCTGTGCTTCTCTCTGAGTACTCCAGGTTCCTCCACTCGTAAAACTGTCACGGTCACGATCAGCCATTGTGCATAAGTATGTGACCTTAAACCCAAATAAATAAATAAATATAAATGGTTATAAATTATAAAAAATTTCCATTGTTAACTGAGTTACTAACTCTATGCAGTGTGCAGCCTCAGATTCAGACTCTGATTCTTTATTCATGGTATACATATATGTAAAGTGGTTAACAACAATGAACATATTATACAAGTGTGATAAATAGCATACTGTGGGAAGTGGCATAGGCAGATTGGCTGTCTACCTGCCACCCCCTGGAGGAAAGAGAAATTGTGAACAAACTGTGACCAAATGGATAAACTTGCAGCGATTCATCTGATCTATGATAGGGATGTTGTTTTTTTTTATTTCTTGGAACAAATATATAATCCAGTGTAAAAAGCCAGCGGGAGAGCGGTGTTTCAGTGTTGAGAGAGAGCAACCTGCTTGCTGAACTACATGTTCCTACATTACTCTGGGTAATGTTCGGGAACTACAACCAGTCCCATCCTGTGATTAGTATAGCTCCGACTTAGTGTAAATCTCTTCTGTATCAACTCTTTACCCAATGCAATGGTCAAAACCAGCCAGTACTATTCTCAAAAAGCATTCAAACTCAAATATGTTTCTTAATCTATTCAGATTTGTATCTATGCTGGAAAAACATTTAAGGCCTAAAAAAGTTAACAATGTGTTTCTCAGGCCCTCCTACATGGTCCTTTTGGCTGCAGCATGCACTCCTTTCATAACCAATGCAAACTTAAAAAAATAAAAATTAAATGGTTTATGTCCGATATATTTACCCAAATTGATAAACTTGTCCCTTGAGTGTAACAAGGCTTTGCAATGCATTATCATTGCAGAGCCTTCTTGCACTCAAGAGACAAAATACACCACCACCCAACTAATCTGTAGATTATGAGGCCTAAAACATAAACATACCAAGAACATAAACTTTTGATGGCAAAGAAATAATTACAAAAATAAAAAGTAAAATTAAAAACTGCCTGCCCACATGCAATTTTACCAAAAATAGTCTGAGAAACAGAAGATCCACTTTGTGGGGCCTAACCCATAAGATTTAATGTTCCAAATATTTGAATTATAGTTATCCTCATTGAAAAATTGCATGAAAAGTTGCCCTCGGAAATAATGCAATCTCCGAAACCAAGCAGCCTTCTTAAAAATCTATTGATTTAAAAAACTTTGAAGCATTGTACTGAAATCTTGCATCATTGCTGAATATTCCAGAGGGAAAAGAGGGTGATTTGATGAATTTTGGGGTCTAAAAATTGCAATTAACTATTGGTGTGTTTTTGTTGGGAATTTGCAGAAAAAATTGTGCATGCAATCAGTCATTTCCTTTTTATCAGCCCCTTCTCTCTTAGTTTAAACAATATTTATTCAGAATTGAACATGATATAATACATACAAAAGATTGATAATGTTACATTAACTGTACAGAATTTATAATAGAAGGTATGCAGTACAGCAAGACATGTAGAAATAGCTGACAATATCAAAGGAGAGGATTCGGCAGAAAGCACTTAGCTTATATAAGCCGTCTCCTGGAACATTTCTAAAATAGCATAGTATATAGGTGGTTGCTAAAACTGAGTGAAATATTGTTTGAACTCATTGTCGCTGTTGGATAAAAAAAGAAAAGTGAGAGAACTGGGGAAAACAGAGGAAAAAAAAAATGAAGAAACAACAAGAAAAGCACAAGAGAAGAAGAAAAAAAATTAAAAGAACAAAAAAGAAAATCAAGAAAGGAAAAACAAACAGACTAATGGAAACAAAGACGCAGAATAATCGGCAGATGAAACCAACTTGAGAGCAGTATTACATACCAGAAGCGATCACGTGAGTGTAGTCTATGACTCTATTAATGGACAGTACCATCGTCGCAAACAGACAAGAGAAGAGTCAAGAGTCCGGCCTGGACTGTTCTCACCACTCTTCCAGTTCAGAGGAGTTAAAAATTAATTTCAACAGGATACTGTTGGTATGGAGAGACAGTCCAGGGGTGGACTCCGGGCAGTCCGCGGTATACTTCCCCAGGAAGGTTAGTGTCCAAAATGTTATTCTTGTGTATTTACTGATGCATATACACCTGTCGATATACCATAATGAAGTAAGTCAACATGTATACTGCCACTCAGTGAAAGTGCCCACTTTGTATGATATATTCTTGCACGACTCTGAACACAAGATAGTTGTCAGTGATGCTCAAATGCTCAGACCCATACAGGAGCATAGAAAGATCAAAGGTAAACGGCAATGCATTAATTGTTAGATTACGTACATCCATATAGTTTGTACAGTACAGAAGAAAGTGTTCAGTTGTTTCTATGCCACCACACAGACACAGAGGTGAAGTCGCGAGGTGATTATCATACAGATGGGCGTTAACACCGCTACAGTGCAGTCGCAACCTACAATGATAAATTTGAGCTGCTCGAGATTTGGCCCCGGCATAGAATGTGGGTGGACGTTGATTCAGCTCCTTCTCTCTTATTTATTGCATGACCAGGTGTTTTGAGGGCTTGGAGTTGTCTGAGGGGCTATACTTGACAAAGATATTTGAATGCCCAAATTAAAATGATGTGATATTTTTTTCCACAGAAACATTATAACAGTCACCTATAGGTAATATTTAGTACTGTTTACCTAAAATCAATGGAAACTTGGATCATGCTTTTTTAAAGGACTTCCACCCCAGGCATTGGTGACAGAGTCCTTTTCTACCAGTAAAACAGAGCTTGTTTACCACAGTAAACAAGCACCACTTCACTTTCTGGGGTTCCCACAAGGATGCTGAAAGTGTTGTTAACCCTTTACCCAATGCAGACGATATCAAAATTAATTATTTTAAATATAATTTTTTTAAATTTTTAAAAAAATTTCAAGAAAACCATATCATGTGACCCCCTGATTGGAACGAGCTCATGCCAATGAGGGGTCACATGATATGGATTTCTTGAAATATTTTGAAAAATTTAATTTTTTCAATTGCTCACTTTGCATATTACGCAGACGGATGTGGGCGGTTTGTCAGGTAAAGGGTTAAATCCCAAATAAATAATAAACATATAGAGTGGATCTCTCACCCATACAATAGAAAACTTGAGAAGCACAATCAAAATTTCGGCCACTGGATTTCTGTGTTTAACCTTGAGGTTCACAAGCTGAAACTTTACCTTTGCATCATACACATTTTATTGAGTTTAAACTATATAAACTGGTTGGAAACTTCACTCAGTGGGTGTTTACTTGTAATCCACTATCCAAATATAGTAGTACAACCCCACAGTAAGATTTAATTATAGTGATTGCCAGGTATTTAACTGGTAGATTGCTAAATTATTTTTCAAAGGTACTTTGTAATTGGAGTATTTTTTTTCAAAGATACCATGGTTCTGGGTACAGTAAGGAGGGTGAGTTCAACAAGATTTTGTTCATAAATACTTGTTTTATCACAATTTATTGGAGAGTGCCTATTGGCACTCTCCAGTAAATTGTAATAAAACAACTTTATACCAAAAATATGTTTCTACTTCTGAGCAAACAACAAGCTAATGCAATAAGTGTAAAGCCACTAAAGTGGCCTTCAGCACTTTTCAATAAAGCCATGATAGTAGTTTCTAGCACTCAACCAGTTAATAGCAATAATTAGAATGACTGTTACAACAAATGCATTAATAGTTGTATTTGTTTAGTTTTCTTCACTTTTATAATACTTACCGTCTGATAATTTGACTTGAACATATTCCTTGTTCAAGGCACCTCTCCATGATTGTCAGTCCTTCCTTTACAACTGATTTGATTACCATTTTGAATACAAACATACTGACAGTAAAATATCTTGTCAACATTCCATTAATTACTATTTTAATTGCCCATACTTTTCAATGTTTTTCCACTCTTTCATAATGTTTTCAGCATCTACACTGATGACTTATGATTCACACCATACAGGCTCGTGAATTCAAAAAAATGCAAATAGATGTGATTCCTCAGAAATAAAATAAATCACAAGTTTTGGGTTGATTCACTTTCCATGGTTACTTTTGATATTAGTATGTTACGTAACATTTTTATTACATCATTTCTTGACAAGATTCATCAGTTGTTCAAAGTAAAAAATCCTTTAAACTGTTAGCCACTCAGCATCTAATTATTTCAAGAAATTGGAATTTTCTTTTTAAATTCAGACACTGAACCAAGTAATACCACTATAATTTCATATCAGTTGATTATACAGACCATTTCATCTATTGTTTGACTCAAAAGCAGTAAGACAGCTGTTTTTTTTATTCCCTATATTACGAGACTCTCGACAATTAACAAGAATTTATTCTTAAATTATTGCACTTGGTATTAATTTGTAACCTCTTCCAAAACAACTATACACTTCACAATGATGATAAAACTTAGAATTCTTTTACTTTGGCTCTCCGAGCCCTTTCCAACAGTTATTACATCTTAACATACCATCAGCTCAACAAAGGAATTTCATGAGATAATTAAGCTGCAGTATTTTTGGTTTCTCATCTCAGCATTTGCTCTAATATTGCATGACAAGCACATTAGTAACTAATGGGACCACTTGTCCCAGGACGGAAAGCCCTGCTTGTGTAAGGACGGAAAAGTAGGCCAGTGGATATCAAGGGAGATAATAAAGGCTGGAATTTCTAGCTGAATGGAATGATGGAATCACTGACTTCCTATTTATATAACAGATTAGGACTTTCTTTTCTCTAGCTCAAAAAATCAGAAAAAAGCGTTACCTAGAAGGAAGGCCGCTTTAAAACAAATATGGTAAACCCTTTTCAGGTTTCCTTAATTTTCAGTTTGTACAAGCCTGTTATACCACTGAATCATCTTAGAATCATAATAAAAACACCAACTATCTCACTCTTTAGAGCCACTGTTTGGGGTCGACTAAAAGGTGGGAGACACTACCAAAAAGGTTTTAAATACTCCAAATGTCTCCAAGAATTTTATGATTGATATTTAACAACTGTTGATAATCTTTTCTTCACAAAAATTATCCTTAGAAATTTTTTTGGAAAAGGCTCAAACAAAATATTATGAATATGAAACACTTCCAGATAATGAAAATCCTTTGAGAAATAAATTAAACTCCATTAAAATATTTCATTTTACAATGATCATTCACAATTAAATCCAAACCCAAGCAGAGAGATTATCATCTTCATAAATTACTGAAATCATCCAAACATCAATGTATCCGAACAAAAGCCTACTATAACATGAAATGTTAAGTTTTACAGTGGATGGTGATTTTATTATATTGGTAAATATATAATTGTAATTGAACTTGAATTAGGTAATCAAACTGGTCAGAGAGTAAAGTTTAGCAAAACAATAATGAAACCACCCCATGAACATTGGTCACAGAAAAACCTTTACTACCATAACCCAAAGTACAACCTTACATTGATATCTGTATGGTTTATCTTTCAATGCAGTCAGAGTTAAGGTATCTTGTAGACTGTACATAATTAACAAGAAAATTGAAGTACCATATATATGAGGTAGTGGCGGGGCCATGAGGATAGTTATGCTTTTATTTTCTGAGTACTAGGCCTTAGAAAAGTATTCAGGGTGCTCCAGTTGACATGAAAAACCTTCTTTCCTGGAAAGACTCCAAGCTTTCACACATGGGGAATACACCATTTTATTGTTCTAAAGCGTGTCATACATATAAGCAGGAAGTCCAATTTTCTCATTTTTTTGCTGTAAATCAGGGAAGTGCACTACTGTCTGAAAGCTTTGAATGGATACAAAAAAAATATCACCGACCCTCGTATATTTTAAATTTTTCATATATTTATTTTAATTATTTACATTAACTTTGCCTATATTAAATCCTTCATGGGAGACAGGCAAAGGTGCAGTTGCACCTGTAAGTGCTTGCAAATTGTAATGGGCAAAAGTGAAATAATCTAGTCACAAATAATTGGGTTTGTATACCTCTTAACTGTACACACACACTTACTACAGAAGAACAATACAAAACACTTGTTTGGCAGTCCCAGACGAGTGTGTTCTACTGTGGTAAATCTTTGTGACCAATTAACTGTAAGATTGCTAAATTATTTTTGTCACTAAAATTTGCTCATATTATATTGGTAAATATATAATAGGCACTCTCCCATAAATTATAACAAGGAAAATCCATACAGTTAAAATAATTTTACTTAAAAGATAACATGAAGCATATTCACTGAATATGTAGCCTTTAAGTTATAGTACCTACACTTCAGAGTAAAGCCTAAATATGGGCTTCTAGCACTCTAACATAACAGTTAAGAGGTACACTGCAGAGATATTTAATTATTTATTATTGGCATTTTAACATCACTTTCAGCATCTGTGGCTACATAATGATGCAACATAAGCATGAAGTTAAGCTTAGCCAATCGTTTACATATCCACTGAATATGCAGCCTTTAAGTTATAGTACACACACTTCAGAGTAAAGCCCAAATATCAGCTTACAGCACTCTACAAGTTAAGAGGTATACTGTAAAGATATATTTTTATATTTATTTATTTATGGTTGGCATGTTAATGTCACTTTCAGCTAGAGTCCTTCAAGATCGATCCTGAATCAGTCTCAAGCCTCGCTTTTTTTTCGAATCTCTTGTACTAACTTCAATTTGTTACATTTCCAACAAAAATTGGATAAAATTGGCATTAGACAATTCATTCATGTAGGCTCAATTCAATTTCATATTTAATTGAGTAATTGACAAAGGTTAATTGTTAGGTAAGTAGTGAATTTTGCCCAGAACATTATCCATAGTTTTAGTTAGCTTAATTTGTTACTATTCAGGCCTTACTGTTTCAGCGACGGTACTACAGAGAATATCTATTTATTGGTGTTTAAGGTGTCTGTAGGTCTTGTAAGGGTCATCACAGTGTACAGTAACTTCTGTTTGGTGCAATATGAAATAACTTGTCTATTAAGATTTGATTCAAGATTCAATTCGATTTGCTATCGATATCAAAGACACAATTCAATTTGATTTGAAAATGAAAGTGTCAATGACACTTTAGCTCAACTTGATAAGACATGTACATGTATAGTATGTGACACAGCAATGACAAACATCTAGGTAATTACCTGATAACAAAGGTACATATAAAGTATTGTAACAGTCTGTACATAAATACTGACCGTTGCCTGTAACAAATGTATAGGTAAAGTATTGTAAAGGTGGGTGACAGTCAGATGCTAAACTAGAAATGAAATCTTTGAGTCCCAGAGTGGGTCTGACTGAACCCCAAAATATTTGTTCTCATAGCACAGTGATAACAAAGGCACATCAAAACACACTCGTTCCTGTCCCAAGGTGAAAACAAAGGTTCCCAAGAAGTTTTGTGAAGATCAGTTCATAACTAGAAAAACTGTGAGCACTACTCACTAAATGATACCACCCACTCCCACCAAGAAACATTTTACAACAGTAAAAGTGTGTTTAATGTAGAGAGCACAAACACCGACACCAAAGTTTGAAGGTTTCATTGAAATCCATTCACCAGTTTAAAAGAGGTTGTGGATAGCAAATGCAAACACCCCACCACACAAGCTTGAATTGACAAAGCCCATTTTTAAATATGAGAAACCCTAAAAATGAAAATATCTGAAAACGAACAGGAGGTGCACATCTTCAATATATGTAAAAGAATGTCTGAAAGTTTCAATGTACAGAATGTCAATTGAATTTGACAAAGTTCATTTTTCAATATAGGAAATTGTAAAAAAAGAAAATATCTGAAAAGAAAATAGGAGGTGCACATCTTCAATGTATGTAAAAGAATGTCTGAGAGTTTCAATGAAATCCGTTCACTGGTTTAAGAGGAGTTGCGGATAGCAAATGTGTACCCCCAAAGCGTCACGGACGTACGGAAGTACGGAAGTACGGAAGTACGGACACCATGAATGCTATATACCGCCCACTTTTCAAGTGGGTGGTATAAATACGAGTTGTATAGAAGTTGTGACAAAAAACCGATTGGAGCTAATTTTGGTACAAAATGGCCACTGGCAGCCATCTTGAATTTTGGTCCGCACCCAGAAACACTCATTCTCGTTCCAAGGTGATAACAAAGGTACCCAACAAGTTTCATGAAGATCGGTTGATAAATACAGCCTCTAGCCCAAGCCGTATTGACATGTGCACTTACAGTGTATAAGTAGCACTGAATAAATCAAAGTTTATCTAATTTGCATAATTTCTGCACGAGACAAAACCAGTACTATATGTGATGTATTCCATGTTACTAAACATTCATACAAAAATTTATTCAAATCAGAACCTTCATACAAACGTTCTGTACAAAAGACTGATTGCACTAATTTTGGTACAAAATGGTTGCTGGTGGCCATCTTGAATTTCGGACCACACCCCAAAACACTTGTTCTCATCCCACGGTGATAATAAAGGTACCCAAGAAGTTTCATAAAGATCGGTTCATAAATACGGTCTCTAGCGTGAGCCGTACAGAAGTTGTGTACAAAAAACTGATTAGACCTAATTTCGGTACAAAATGGCCACTGGCAGCCATCTTGAATTTTGGACCGCACCCAGAAACACTCGTTCTCGTCCCAAGGTGATAACAAAGGTACCCAAGACGTTTCGTGAAGATCGGTTCATAAATACAGACTCTAGCCCGAGCCGTGTTGACATGCGTACTTACTGTGTGTAAGTAGCACTGAAAAAATCAAAGTTCATCTAATTTGCGTAATTTATGCACGAGAAAAAACCCCGTATTATATGTGATGTATCCCATGGTACTAAACATTCACACAAAAAATTATTCAAATCAGTGCTTTGATATGGAAGTTCTGTGTAAAAATCTGATGGCACCTAATTTTGTACAAAATGGCTGCCATCGGCCATCTTGAATTTCGGACCGGACCCCAAAACACTCGTTCTCGTCCCACGGTGATACCAAAGGTACCCAAGAAGTTTCGTAAAGATCGGTTCATAAATACGGCCTCTAGCCCGAGCCGTATTGGCATTTGCACTAACAGTGCTGAAAGTTACACTAAATACATCAAAGTTAGTCTAATTTGCATAATTTACGCACGAGAAAAAAACCCGTATTATATGTGATGTATCCCATGGTACTAAACATTCACACGAAAAATTATTCAAATCAGCGCTTTGATATGGAAGTTCTGTGTAAAAATCTGATGGCACCTAATTTTGTACAAAATGGTTGCCATCGGCCATCTTGAATTTCGGACCGGACCCCAAAACACGCATTCTCGTCCCACGGTGATACCAAAGGTACCCAAGAAGTTTCGTAAAGATCGGTTTATAAATACGGCCTTTAGCCCGAGCCGTATTGGCATTTGCACTTACAGTGCTGAAAGGTACACTAAATACATCAAAGTTAGTCTAATTTGCATAATTTACGCACAAGAAAAAAACCCTTATTATATGTATGTAGCCCATGGTACTAAACATTCATACAAAAAATTATTCAAATCAGCGCTTTCATATGGAAGTTCTGCGCAAAAATCTGATTGCACCTAATTTTGTACAAAATGGCTGCCAGCGGCCAACTTGAATTTCGGATCGGACCCCAAAACACTCGTTCTCGTCCCACGGTCATAACAAAGGTACCCAAGAAGTTTCGTAAAGATCGGTTCATAAATACGGCCTCCAGCCCGAGCCGTATTGAATTGTTGACGGACAGACGGCCGACTGGCCATGGCATAAGCTCAAATTTGGCTTCGCCAAAGTTGAGCTAAAAATGTGTGGTTTGCAGATTAGCTACATATGGTATGAAGTCAAGCTTAGCCAATCGTTTACACCTATGCTGCCCACCTTAGAGGACTTCCAAGTGTTGGTTACCTGGGCCTATTTTACCAATAAAGCAGAACTTGTTTACAGCAGTAATCAAGCACTGCCTGACTTCCTGGGTTTCCCAAGAAGTATATACTCCAGATTTTATCATTGGCAATCCATTATACATGTTATTCAACACGGATATGGAACAACATCTCTTATTGGTTGGCATGGTATGGATCAAAAGAGTGTACAAATGTTTCCAAGTGCAGTTTGCATTTGCAATCCGCATTTCAAGAGTGTAATTTTGCACTGAAAAAATTACACCTTCAAATGGCCACCGTACTTCACCCTTTACCCCCAAAAATTGGACAAATCTGTCCTGGATTCCCACCGAATCCACAGATTTTTTGCTGTTTCTCCCTTTTTATTCCATACTGTAGCTTATGACCTCTTACTGTAATGAGTTTGATAAACTTGTTCCAATTAACCCTTTACCTAATGAACAGGCCATATACACATGTGAAATTTACAAATTAAGCAGTTGAAAAAAATATATTTTAAAACCTTTCAACAAAACCATATCATGTGACCCCTCATTGGAACGAGCTTGATGAGCTTGTTCCAATGAGGGGGGTCTCATTATACAGTTTTGTTGAATTTAAAAAAAAAATTGAACAAGCAATAAATAAAATAATAAATTTTGAGATCGTGTGCGTTGGGTAAATGGTTAAGAGTTAGAAACTGCAGTGTGGAAGAGACAAAATCTGGAACAAAAAGGATTGTCAGAACCTGACATTAATTTTTGAATTTGCTCCTCAAATCAAGCTCTCATCAGATCACCGAAGGTAAGCAATGTCGAGCCCGGTTAGTCCTTGGATGGGTGACCAATTGACCATCTTAGCGATCAATTCGGACTCCTGTATTGTGTCCTTGGGCAAGACATTTAACACCAACCGCCCACATGGGGGAACGATGGCGCCATGTACTAAAGCATACTGCACGTCGATGGTGTGCATGTCTTCAATCAATCTAACCCTGTCTGTGCTGCAGTGCGGAATTTGATGCTGGGGAGCTGGCAGCTGCTCGTCATTGCTCGGTGGTTCTCTCTGGGTATTCCGGCTTCCTCCACCTATAAAACTGTCACCAACCCAATGTGACCTTGGCTGTTAAAGTGTCATTAAACCATAATAAATAAATATTAATAAATAAATCAAATCAAGGAAATAGTTTCAAAATCTGTCCTAATCAAAAGCCAATTTAACAGTCCTCGGGCAGTAGTGTCACAAAATTAAAGAACAACTTTCCACAACAGAAGGACATGAATGCTGGTCAGTGGTCATGATGTGTATAGCTATCATTATACCAATGAAAGTGTCAATGACACTGTAGCTTAACTTGTCTGTGTGTTGTGTTTGATGAAAAGGATAATGTTCAATGTTTATGAAAGGATTATGAAATAAGACAAGAATTGTGATAACTGGGAATATGTTAATTTCTGTTCCCTGTATGCCATGTTTTTAATAAAAATAATATGAGGTGTAGACTGTACTAAAGAACTGAGGGGTGGGTTAATGTGGCCTTCACAGTTAATGTATGTGGCCCTCACAGTTAACGTATGTCAACAAAAGTTACCAAGTTACAGTGAAATTATTCCAAATGAGTCATCCTATCAAGTTACAATGAAATCCCTTCATAAATATGGCCTGTAGACTGTGATAAAGTTTTCGGGCTTCAGGCCTGTGTAGCCATCATGGTTGACCGATTGCAACTAAAAGGGGACGTCATCATCTCAACATTGTACTGAGTCATTCTACCAAGTTACAATGAAATCCCTTCAAAAATACTACCTGTAGACTGTGCTAATGGTTTTTGGGTTTTGGATCGGGCAGCCATACTGGTTGACTTTGAAACGTAATGACAAGAAATGGTAATGCGATGACCCAAAAGGGCCAAAACTTTAAGTCCAACAAGGGCAATAACTTTGGAAGAAATACTTAGGCATGGGAAAAACATTTTGACTGGTTTTCTTTGAAAAGTGAGGACTGGAAATGATGTGATGACAAGCAATTCTAAGTTCAACAAGAGCAATAACTCTCAAAGATATACAACAGCACAGCTGGTTAGCAATCTTATAATAATATTTATATATCACTTAAATGTTCTGTATTAAATCTGGGAAAAATATTTTGAATGATTTTCTTTAAAATGTGATGACAAGAAATGGGGGAGGATGGACAGATGGAGGGATAGATGGAAAGATGGACTAACAGAAAAAGGATTAATAGAAGAATGAATGGTCAGAACCCATTATTACATGCCTTCCCACTATAAAATGAGGGAGGTTGTTTTGAATTCCACTTCAAAAGAATAATACTGCAAAATTTTCAACATTTATCTGAAAATAATACATGATTCTCACCAGGGAATCATGGCATATTACACAATTATTGACTTTCCTTGAGGATGATACAAGGAATTATCAACCTGAGAAAATTAATATATGGCTTTGGTGAATATTACTTTTCAAAGGTTAATAATTCCTTGTATCAACCTCAAGGAAAGTCAATAATTGTATAATATGCCATGATTCTCTGGGCGAGAATCATATATCATCCCAGTAATTTGAGAAAACCTTTTTTTCAACAGTTATCACAGACTGACTTTGATCACTCCTTACTGCAAAAGAACAGGTTCCCTAAAATCCGACCTCTGGGTAAACTTGCAAGCTTCATGTTAACCCTTCAACTAACATAGTGGCCAAAAACAATCAGAATATTAATAGGAATGAGCCTACCACAGCCTAAAATATCTTGGACGTTTCTCAATAAAACCATACAAATATGGATATCATTAGAACCAGCTCATCGAGCTGGTTCTAAGGATGTCCATATTTGTATGGTTTTATTGAAAAATTGTGAAATTTGTTTTCAAAAAATGTGAAATTTGATTTATTTTTTAAAAATACTGTGTTAGGTAAAGGGTTAAGTACCTTGGCAGTTATTTCTAAGCAACTCTTATCTACCTATATAGACTTACAAAGTGCCACAAAAATGTTTAAAATTCTCCATAGAGTTAAGGGTTAATTTAGAAATCAACTCTGAAATGCGTTTTCAAAAACTCACCCAGTGAACGTTTTGCAAAATCATGTAAAAAAGCAAAAATATGGTGAAAATTGTGTTTTGGAATTAGCAAACAACTTTTTTGACTGGTAATGTTGTTAAAACTCTCTGGGTGGAAAAGTGTTATTGCCATAGATATTGTAACAATGTGGCATATGATACAGATACTTGAAACAATGCCCGGGCAAACTCTAATCAGTTATTATATATACTAAGGGAATTAAGTAGGTGATATCTAAGTCAGAAAAGTGGGATGAAGATACCGTTACATCAGTATCTCTCTCACCTGACTTGTTTCAACATGATGGTTCCTTATCACACTATCAATATACAATATCTAATAAAAATATATCAATTATCGCACAATCCCATTTATCTATGTACTGTGAATAACCTCACCAAGTCTTTCAGTGCCTTTCAGTATCATGGTCTTCTCTACCTGTCAGGCCAGATAACCGATTTACAAACAAAACTTGCACAATTAAATGCTCACATCTATTTTGTATCTTCCTTTTGGGAAGAGAAAGTGTAGTCCATCTAACTAAATAGTGTCAAATAAAAAATCCTATTAAGCAAATAAATTCTTCCCTAACTCTTTAACCCTTCATCTGAAGAATTAACAGTATTCAACCTGCAGGGTTCTTGAAGACAAGGACTGATAAAATTCAAGGCTATTCAAGCCCATTTCTCGATGTAATCCAGCATTTTTCAGGGCCCAACAATAGCTAAATTCAAGGATTTTCAAGGCACTGTCTTCACTAGTCCTATAGCAAATATCAAGAGATTCTGACTGGTAGATCTGAAAAAGATTTTTAAATACATTTCCTCATATTGCACCAGGTTAAAATTTGGGTTCCCAAAGGGAGCTCAAAAATGAATCCAGGAACTTGTATCGAACAAACCTGAATCTGACCCCTCCGAGGATGCTGTATACCAAGTATCAAAAGATTCTGATTGGAAGTTCTGGAGAAGAAGATCTATAAATTTTCAAACAAAAATTTGTGCATGACAACTTTATTTGAACAAACTTGAACAAAGTTGTCCCCTTTGAGCATGACAACTTTATTTGAACAAACTTGAAGTGACATATGATAAGGAACATGCATATCAAATTTGGTTCAATCTGGCCCAGTGGTTTATGGGGAAAAGTCAATAATGTAAAGTTTATGCCAGAATTGTTGTGTCTTTAGATCTGTTTGTTTGTTTAGTGGTGTTTGTTTTACTGGAGTTTAATGACACTTTTGACAGGCAAGATCATATCATGGTGGACAATCTGATGGGTGGAGAAAGCCAGTGTACTCGGAGGGAACTATCAAGCAGTGGCAAGCAACTGATAAACATCCCAATATTCTAACTCAATACAAACAAGATTAGCATTGCTTGAGGACAAGTACACCTTCAACATGCAGTACACCTTAGTACATAGTGCTATGTCCCCAAGTGGACAATTGGGATAGAGTGCCTTGCCCAATGACACAAAGCAAATTACTGCTGGTCAAGATCAAACCATCAACCTTTTGGTTTAAAGTCCAATGTTCTAACCATTCAGGCCTATGGATTGAGGCGAATGGCCGTTTGGGTCCCGTGAAGGTTACCAAAAATGAACATGTGAACAAAAATTGGGTCATGCCAAATTGTCGCCGGGTCAAGCAAACTTTTCGCCAAGTTGAATGATCAAGTATGAATAAATGGTGGAGTGATGTTGGGCATCAACCAATCATCAGTTGCATAGTTGCATGCATATGCCTGAAGTATAGCTGCTCTGATCTGAGCAACTATACTTCAGGCAGATGCAAAAACCTATGCTGATGACTGATTGATGCTGAACATCATTTAAGATGTAACATAGGTACAGAACCAGGAAATGGCAAAAATTAATGTCTCTGCCACAAATAGTGGATGATATACTCTTCTGCAGCATGCACACTTGTGCCAGTCACTAATCTTATTATATTTTCAGTATCTGCCTTGAAAACAGTGCCCATGACCTCTCAATGAAACAAGCTCATCGGGCTCATTTCAATGAGAGTTCATAAGCTATGTTCTTTAGGCAAAAATAAAAATGTTTTGTTGTTCAAGCAATATTTTTGTATGTGTCGTCTTCTGGTGATGCTGGATAAATAAAATTTATTATTTATTTATTTTTTGCTATTTAAGGTCACCTTCAGCATCTTTGGTTATATCGTGACTGCAACATAGGGATGAAGTTAAGTTTATCCAACTGTTTATACCTATGCTGCCACCACAAATGTTGGTTCTGGGTCCTATTTTACCAAAATTTATTTACTACACTACAAGCATTTCTTATCAACCTACCTTACAATTGTTTACTACAGGCTTGCACTATAGTGGAAGACCCTAACTCGAAAAATATACTCTCTATTTGGTGCAAAAGAACCAAGAAAAAAAAAGCCAAAACTGGGTGGAGCACCACTGGCGCACACCCAGTAGGGGACGCTCTTCTCTTAGTACAAATCCACAACTTCCGGGAACCAGTGCTCATGCAGTAACTAATGAACCATTCTTTTTTCATCTGCCCATGTGGCAGGACGTCCATTTGTATTCAGAAACAGTGATAATTCAACTCATTGATAATGGTTTCCTGTGAATGGAATTATGGATCTGAGCATTGTATAATAACAGGACTGTGTTTTATATATTCTCGTTATTATTTTCAACCACATTTTCATTGTATTTTATATATTCTCCATGTTCACACGCGACTTTTGCATACATGCGGTTCGGACATAAAATGTTTGGTTGATAAATTTTATTATTATTGGAGTTAGGTGTCAATGGGGGGCTGTATGGACAGGATTTCTCCTCTCTGTTGAGGGCAGAATTTCTGTTTTTTGGTCCCTGTCGGCCATCTGGGTTCAGTTGTGTTCCCGCCGGTCCTTTTTTCTGCCACCATTCTCTCGTGGTTGGGGGTGTTCTTCTACTTTCTACACCTGTTGAGTTCACCTTATTTTTCTACTGCTCTCACCTCTGTTATGCCCAGGACTGTTCCTTGTAGGCAATGCCTTTTGCCCAAACATGTGGTGCGTTTTTGTGGCCGTTACTCCCGCACCCACAGGGATGGGGAATGCTGTCGTTCGGGGCCTCCCGACATGACCATGTCTGGTGAGAGTATACCCCCTCCGTGGGGGATGTGCAGTCTTTTTCTGTGGTGGATACTGCGGAAGCTGTTGAGTTGTCTGGTGAAGAGATGCCTGGTTCCGGGACTGTGGTCCCTCTCCAGTCGACATCTGAGGTTGTCACTAGGATTGTGACTCCTTCTTTGGAGCCGAGCTAGGTCGCTCTCTCCCCTTTTTCACCAGTTTCAACAGCTCCCGTCATATCTGCTGCTACTGCTGTTCCGTCTGCAACATCATCGGTCACCGTTTCAGCTAGCCTCGGCTTATCACTGCAGGGGTCTGCAGTGATGCATCTCTGGTAGTGTAGACATGGGGTATCGGCCTCAGCCTTCCCTGACTTCATGTATGTCATACCCCTATACACATCTGTCTTCAGATGTTTTGGCTGCCACCCGTTGCCCCACATCGGGTATATTAGAGGATCGTAACCCTTCGCTGGTTAAAAGAGTCAGGAGTGAAGCCACTTTGCTGGTTCGTTCCCACGTCGAACCAGCCAACGCGGGCCGTGAGCTTAGGGAGGCCTCACCTTGCTCACTCAGGTTCTTTCCAAGAGCCTTCCCGTTGCTTCCAGCGAGGCTACTAGTGGTCTCCAGATGCCCCCCCCCCCTGCGGCACCGCCTCCCGGGGTCAGAAGCCGGCTGCTTTCCCAAGGGAGGCATCGGCTGGTTTGCCCATGATGAGCTATGTGTCTTCCGATTTAGAGGTTGAGTCTGATATACCTGATGTCGAGAGCCAACAGTCTTCTGACTTGGGGGCAGCTCTTGACTTAGTGTTTGGGTTCCTTCCAGATCTCAAACCGTCAAACCAACCGACAGTGTCAGCCAGGCCACGTTCATCAGTTGCATGCCTACAGCCTGTGGAGCAACCTGCTTCTGGGCGCCTTCGACCGTGCCAGTTGGTACAGGTGGTTGAAGCATTTTCAGTTTTGGCCTCTAAGGTGAGTTCCACGGCTATGAATACTTCGTTCTTCACCAGGTTTGACACTTTTTTGCCTCCAGTGCGTTATCGTTCCTACGATTCTGTCAATCCGTCAGTCTGCCAGACTTTGACGGTCTTGGATCAGGACTTTCCAAGCCCAAGTCGGTCGTTATTCCTATGGCGACTCTGGAGTCCCTGTTGGGCTTATCAAGAGAGATACTGGGCATGCTTTCTCCTTCGGATCACATCATCTCTGCTTTAGCTGCTTATCTGCCTTCAGATAAGTTTGACAACGTACAGGCTCCTTTGCGTGTGCTTTCCAAGGCGCTCATGCACACACATGCCTGTAACATGGCTAACCTGGAATTAGTTCGCAGGGACACTGTGTTGGACACATGCCGTTCCTTCCTGAGGGGCAGCGCGCTGCTCTTCGATCTGCTTCTTCGGTGACTCTACAATTATTCCATGGTTCCGTGATGACGGTCCGGGATGACATTCTATGTCATTTCATAGATCAGCTGCTGCTTCGTCAGCTTGATCAGCCTTCTGTTGGAGGCAGGGGCTGTCCAAAGCCTAACAAGCGCACTTCTGCTTCCTCTGCGAAGCCAAGGGCTGATCCTCCTGCCGCCGCTTCTACTTACTCACAGGGTAAGGGTAGGCGTCGGCAGTAGTCACCTCGATTCGTCCCAGGTTGAGGCATCCAACTCTGTCGAGAGTGCCTCTTCCAACACAAGTTCCTTTAGATGTTACACGTTGGGAACTTTTGATCATGGAGATAGGCAATCTCCTGTCAAAGGGGGCGATCAATGTCGTCAAGAACATTCATTCAGTGGGATTTTATTCCCGCCTGTTCTTGTTGCCGAAGAAGGATGGCCGACTCCGACCGGTTATCGATCTGAGTATCCTGAATAAGTCTATCATTGCTCCAAAGTTCAGCATGGAGACTTTCCGGTTGGTTCGCCGCTCCATTCACCAGGGAGTTTTCGCTTCCAGCATCGACCTGCGAGTCGCTTACTTTCACATTCCAATTCATCGGACATCGCGAAAGTATCTCAGATTCGCTTTTCTGGGGCGAGTTTACCAGTTCAAGGCCATGCCCTTTGGCCTCAACCTGGTTCCTTGGGCCTTCACCTGACTGATGTCGCATGTGTTAGCCTTACATCGCACACAGTCCAGGGTGACTACTTCGGCATATCTAGACGATATCCTCCAGAGGCATTCCAATGCTGCCTTTATGGAGTCAGATATCGACACACTGTTGAGCCTGCTCACATCACTAGGGTTCAGAGTCAACGAGGAGAAGTCGGACCTGGTCCCTTCTCAGTCGTTTTGTCATCTGGGGATGGTCTTCCATACTCAGCTGAATACTGTGGCGGTTCCCCGGGCAAGAGCTGTGATTCTCTCACCTTTTGCCCTGACTCTGTCCCTGTCCACTCTGCGACAGCTCGGAGTCTTCTCTGGCTGCTCGGTCTCTGCGGTTCAGTGACGGATCTCATTCCTCTAGGTCAGCTGCATGTCAGACCTCTCCAACACTTTCTGCTCAGTCGTTGGAGGCCGAATGTCGATCCTCTGAATCTGGTGCTTCAATAACCGGAGTCTCTTCATCGTCACCTTCTCCCCTGGACGGATGTTCAATGGATTATGCAGGGAGTTCCGTTGGACTTACCCATGTCCGATCGTGTTCTGACGGCAGTCACCAGCGATCTCGGATGGAATGAGACGTTGGATCCTCCAGGTCTTTCCCTTCACAGGGCATGGGACCAGGATCAAGCAGCACTTCACATCAACCAGAAGGAGCTTCTTGTTCTTCTTCTGAGTTTCCAGCAGTGGATCCCCCACCTTTCGAATCGCCAGGTCCTTCTGTTGTCTGACAATTCGACAGTGGTTGCTGACATTTGGAACCAGGGCAGCACGTACTCTGTTCACATGTACGAACTGGCTCAGGATCTTCTACTGCTCGCTCAGGATGTCAACGCCGGAGTGGTGGTTCGTCATATTCTCGGTCGTCTGAGCATCCTAGCCAACTGCCTGTCCCGATGGGGCAGGGTCATTTTCACCGAGTGGATGCTCCACAGGGTGGTGTTTCAGTCGCTTTGCGATCTCTGGGGTCGTCCCCACATCGATCTCTTTGCAACTCGTTGGAACCATCAGGTGGACACTATTATGTCCCCATGTCCAGATCCTCTGGCTTTCACCGTGGACGCACTGTCACGCGACTGGAAGGGTCTTGTCGGCTATGCCATCCCGCCGGTTCCGATTCTGCCTCAGGTTCTAACCAAGTTACGAACCTGCAGTTGTCGATTCATTTTGGTCACTCTCCTGTCGCCTCAGTGGGTGTGGATCAATGAGCTTCGCTCTCCATTGGCGGCCTTTCCGGCACATCTCCTTCTATGTCATGACCTTCTTTGCCAAGGTCACCCGTGGAGGTTTCACGTCGACCCGACTTCATTTTGCCTTCACGCATATTTTATGTCAGGTCCTGTCTCCTCTGTACAGGTTTTTTTGAGACGAGCAGTGAAGTGCATTTCTTCTTCAAGGAGGCACTCCACTGGTTTAGCCTATGTGGGTAAGTGGAAGGTCTTCTGTCGATGGTGTGCCGATCACTCTGTTGATTCTGCCAATCCAATTTCACAGATTGTGGATTTTTTTCTGGTATATCTGTTTGATTCTCGAGGTCTCCAGCCTGTTACCATCAAAGGGTACAGGTCCATGCTTTCGGAGACCTTTTCATATGTGGGACAGCGTCATATCGGCACTAATCCATACCACTCCAAGTTTGTTCAGCACTTTTCCTTGAAAAGGCCTATGACTTTTCAGCTTATCCCAAGATGGAATCTTTCTTGGGTGCTGCTTTGCTTGGGGGGGGGGGGGGGGGGGGGAGGGGGGGCACATGTTCGAACCATTATCCCAGGTGGATATGCATTTTCTCACATACAAGATGGCTTTTCTGATAGACTTTGCCTCAGCCGTTGGGTTAATCCGGTCTTTTTAGGAGCTCTCCCAACAGTGTTACGTTTACCACTGATTGCTCCTTTCTGGCCAAGAATCAGATACCAGAAACTACTCCACCTCCTATCTGTATCAGGGCTCTTCCTTCTGCTGAGGGTAACTACCCTTTGCTCTGTCCATTTCGTGCAATTCACATTTATCTCAATCGGACGCAGTTCATTAGGAAAGGCAGGAAACAATTTTTTCTGTCTCTTATTCCTGGTCGACAGAAGATCTCTTCTCAATCCATTTCTCGGTGGATTTGACTTGCTATTCATATGGCTTCCGCTCGTCTGGCGACTGATGATTGTATTACCAATCGTATTTCTGCCCACGAGGTGCGTGCATTGTCTATCTCTTAGGCTTATACTAACTCCATCATGTTGTTGGATGTTATGCAGGCAGCCTACTGGAGAAATGCTACTTTCTCCACCTATTTGCGTCAGTCACAGGAGCAGTCAGAGGACCTTTTTAATATGGGCCCTCTTTCTTCTGCTCAGGCTGTTGTTTACCCTAGCCATTAGGCTTCTTACAAGGTTAGTTCCAGTTGTGTGCTGTTACTGACCTTTCTGTCTGTGCGTCGCACAGAACCATACGCCTCATCTCTCATTGTCTTTTACTAATGTTTGTGATGCTATGGTTTGATAGGCCTAGGGACCTCTGTCCACGGTTCCAGTGCAATTGGATTATGTAGGGACTGGTTATGTGATTCCCTCCATCCTATTGTCTATTCAGCCTGTAGTAAACAATTGTAAGGTAGGTTGATAAGAAATTTAAATTTTATAGTAAATTTCCTTTCTTACATGGAGGCCCTCCCATCTTCTTATTCGGGTAAGAATCCTTCCTCCCCACTGATCACATAACTCCAATGTTGGCGGATTCAAAAGAATGATTCATTAGTTACTGCATGTGCACTGGTTCCCGGAAGTTGTGGATTTGTACTAAGAGAAGAGCGTCCCCTACTGGGTGTGTGCTGATGGCGCTCGACCCAGTTTTGGCTTATTTTTTCTTGGTGTTTTTGCACACTTTTCTTTCCCAAATCGCTTGGGAAAGATCAAAATAGAGAGTATATTTTCCGAGTTAGGGTCTTCCACTATAGTGCAAGCCTGTAGTAAACAACTGTGGTTGGTACAATAAGAAAGAAAATTTACTATAAAATTTAAATTTCTCCACTTCCATGAGTTCCAACAGGGAGTTAGGGGATGTGTGGTGGCTCAGTGGTAGACTGCTGGACTTCTATGCTAGAGGTATCGAAGTTGATCCTCATCCGTGATGATCAACATTGTGTACTTGGGCAAGGCAATTTATCCGAGTTGCCTTTATGGGGGCATGTAGACACCGTGTGTTAAGGCGTACTGCACATCGATGGTGCACATGTCTTCAACCGCTGTAACCCTGCGTGAGTGGAGCTTGAACAGAGTTAGAATGTTGAGGAGCTGACAGTTGCTCATCGCTGCTCGGTACTCTTGAACTATGTTTTGAAGGTAAAAAAAACATAAATACACATATATCATTTTCACTGGCATTTCTCTGAAATATAAAAAAAATGCATGCAACTTCTACAATACAAAATGGTATAAATCTTGGCGATTAAATTCACTGTGTTTCAGCATTTAGATAGGAATTCACTCTTATGTAAAGATGAGTATTTATAGGAAAATGTGATGAATACTCTCTTGAGTGGCAACATTTGGTTAGGACTGTTATTCCATTGTGAGATGAGGGGGATCAAAAAATATTTTATTGCCTGCAACTCATGTTAGATAAAGGATTTACAAAACATCTCAGCAAATTCCATTCAATACAATACTGATACCCATTTTTCTTAAATTTCCACCTACTTCTACCAAAGAAAATTACAACCTCTTTAATGAGTAGTCAGACTGGATAAGGCACAGAAGAACCCTGATAACTCTTTACCTAATGAGTCGGCCAGTCGCCCACTTAATATACAAACTGACCACGCAGAAAAAAAATTATTTTTTAAGAAATTTCAACAAAACCATATCATGGTCATGGAAAAAAAAAAAAATTAACCCTTTACCCAATGTAATGGCCAAAACCGGACGACGCTATTCTCAAAAATCGCCAGTTAATTTTCATAATTGTTTTCATTTTTTGTCTCAAAAACATAGGTTATGACCCCTTGTTGGAACGAGCTCGCTCCAAGGAGGGGACATAACCTATGTTTTTGAGACAAAAAATTAGTTATTCAAGAATTTTTTTGTAAGTGTTGTCTGCTTTTCATGTTAGGTAAAGGGTTAAAATAATAAATTCAGTTTCACTCTGCATTTGGTAAAGGGTTAAGTGTGAATGCAGACTTTACCAAAACAATATCAACAAGAGGCCCCAAGGGGCCTGAGGGCGCTCACCTGACATGGTAGCCAAAATATCAACCCAGAGAATTGATTTCAACAAGTTGCATCTGCTCCTCCTAAGAAAAGCTTATACCAAATATCCAAAGATTCTGACCAGTGGATCTAAAAAAAAAAGAAGATTTTTAAAGAATATTCCTCATATTGAACTAAGTTATAATTCGGGCTCCCCCAGTGAGCCCATATATGAACCCAGGGACTTGGCTTTAACAAACTTGAATCTTACCCCCCTAAGGATGCTGCACACCAAATATCAAAACATTCCGACTGCTGGATCTGAAGAAGAAGATTTTTAAAGAATATTCCTCATTTTGAACTAAGTTACAATTCAAGCTCCCACAGTGAGTCCAAATATGGACCTAGGGACATGGCTCGAACCAACTTGAATCTCACCCCCTAAGGATGCTGCATATCAAATATCAAAACATTCCAACTGCTGGATCTGAAGAAGATTTTTAAAGAAAATTCCTCATTTTGAACTAAGTTATAATTCAGGCTACCACAGTGAGCCCAAATATGAACCCAGGGACTTGGCTTGGACAAACTTGAATCCCCCCCCCCTACTAAGCATGGTGCATACCCAATATTAAAGAAATTTGCCTGAAATGCACTAAGTTTGAATTCGAGCTTTTATAGTGAGCCCAAATATGAATCTAGGGAGCCGTTTTGAACAAACTTGAATCAGATCCACCCCACAATGTTGCATACCAAATATCAAAAGATTCTGCCTGCTGGATCTGGAGAAGAAGATTTTTAAGAAATTTGCCTGAAATGCACTAAGTTCGAATTCGAGCTTCTATACTGAGCCCAAATATAAACCCAGGGGGCCGATTTGAACAAACTTGAATCAGATCCACCCCATAATGTTGCATACCAAATATCAAAAAATTCTGCCTGCTGGATCTGGAGAAGAAGATTTTTGAAGAAATTTGCCTGAAATGCACTAAGTTTGAAATCGGGCTCCTATACTGAGCCCAAATATGAACCCAGGGGGCCGATTTGAACAAACGTGAATCAGATCCACCCTACAATGTTGCATACCAAATATCAATAGATTCTGCCTGCTGGATCTGGAGAAGAAGATTTTTTAATCTTTTTCCCATTGCTTACAGTGTTAAAAAGTGCTCACTTTTTCAAAGTCCTGAAAAAAGTTCCTTGTGATCAAACCGATAGAGATTTTTTTTAACCATTCTATTCTACTGGATAAAAGTAAGCTTTACACAAAATAAGAATTCTCTGTGCTGTGTAGTTTTGGAGATATGGCAGTTTTAAGGTTTTTCCTATTTTTAGCTCCCGATGTTCCCACGGGGCAATGAGAAAATTTTTTTTGCATCAATCAACTACTTATGACCCATTATCATCTCATATCAAATTTGGTTCAAATCGACCTCACGGTTCTAAAAATAGAAATTTTAGGCATGGCCAAAATTTTTGCCCCTCCCATAACGAAGGCA
This sequence comes from Pictodentalium vernedei, assembly GCA_031216915.1. Classification (NCBI taxonomy): domain Eukaryota; kingdom Metazoa; phylum Mollusca; class Scaphopoda; order Dentaliida; family Dentaliidae; genus Pictodentalium; species Pictodentalium vernedei. The sequence continues at coordinate 278,453,635 of CM062295.1, read as the reverse complement.
AATAATGCCTGACAAACTTCTCTTGAGCAAACTTGATTCTAAACCTCAAAAGGACTCTGTATACCACATATCAAGTCTCTGCTACTGGTGGTTCATTAGAAGAAGATTTTCAAAAAATTTGGCCATTTTTTCCCCACACCTCTGCTCAACATGAACCGAAACCTATTTTGGATAAAAATCAAAATGCCCCTATATAACCACTATTTACATGAAATTTAATTAAAATGTGGCCAGTGGTTTAGGAGAAAGAGGCTCAAACACCACCTTCACACAGGACGACGGACGACAGACGACGGTCGACAGACAACGGACGAAGAGTGATAAGAAAAGCTCAGCCTGACTTTCAGTCAGGTGAGCTAATAAACTGGAATATTCAGTTCACCAGAACCTGATTGTATCCCTACACTCTGTTGATAAATTTATATAACCCCTTACAAGCTGCGGATAGATATTACTTCTCAGGCGAGTAAATCCCTTGTCAAAAGAGTTAGTGTAATTTTGGCACTTTTAACCCATGTTTCCTCGATAAATTTAATCAACTTTCTGACCAGTGATTATATGAGCTTACTTTTCAGGAATTTTTCATTAAATCTATCTAGTCATGTCCTTTACACAGCAGCCATGACTAGATTTGATGAAAAATATTTTAACCCTTTGAACCTCTGCAACCGATTTTCCGGCCCAGAAGCATGATACGTCATAATTTCATTTAGGATGGCTGCTGAGTGAACATGTGGGGTAGACCAATTAACATTTTCAACATGCACCCCTACAGCTACTCCCAAATAATGAATGTGGACTCTTCCAATTGCTGTCAATGAACTGACATGGAAGATACCACCCATGTTCAAAGGGATAAAAATCACTCAGAAGGAAAGGGTTAACTCTTAACCTGCTGGAATCTTTTTTTCGTCTATCTTGATCTGATAAAACATTTATTACAGACTTCTTGTCATATATTTTGTTAGCCCTTCACCTGATGCACACAATATCAAAATTTGTTATTTTAATTATTATTTTTTCAAATTTTTGAACACATTTCAATAAAACCATGTCATGCGACCCATCATTAGAACAAGCTCAATGGCTTTTTAAAAACAATTTCTGAAAGTTTCTTTTTTAACTGCTCAATTTGTAAATTGCGCAGATGGGTGTAGCCTTTTCCTTAAGTGAAGAGTTAACAAAGAGACAGAATTGTACTTATCTTAGGTTTGGGCTGCATGGTACATCAATAAACCGATATATATCGGTGTTCAAACCATTATCGATCGAATACCAATGTAATTGCAAACATATCATTTTTCGTCATTATTTAATTAACCACAATTTAATTTTCAAGATGTCTCAAGGTTTTTTTCAGTCTAGTCCCAAATGAACAATGTTAAAGTAATTGTAAAATCTCAAGACATTTTATTCAATTAACAATTATTCTATAATCTATATGCAATTACCAGGTAAAATTTGTTCTGAAGATTATAGTAAATGGTTTGGAATTTTTTAGTTACATTTAATTAATACATTCAATTCAATTAAGATATTTCAAATTAAATGAGTTCCACTGTACCCCTACACTCAGGTGATAAATTGGGCATTTAACTCTTAACAGGAATTTCTTTGTTTCTTAATTCTCACAAAATCAGGTCATAGCAGAGTGCAGTGGCTCAAAGGTAGACTGTTGGCCTTCTATGCTAGAGGTCCCAAGTTCAGTCCCCATCCAGGACGGCCCGCGTTGTGTCCTTGGGCAAGGCACTTTATCCCGGTTACCTACATGGGGGCACGATGACACTGTGTACTAAGGCGTACTGCACGTCGATGGTGCACATGTCTTCAACCGCTATAACCTGGCTTGAGCCGAGTTAGAATGTTGGGGAGCTGACAGTTGCTCGTCGATGCTCGGTGGTTCTCTACAGGTACTCCGGCTTCCTCTGCCCGTAAAACAGTCATTGTCACGATTAGCCATTGTGCATAAGTATGTGACCTTAACCACCAATAAATAAATAATCAGGTCATAGCTGCTCTAAATGGCTGTTTGATGGAAGAGAGTTTACATACTATCAAGAAAATAATTGATAAAGGGACTGCTGTATATTACAATATATTTTGTTAACACTTTACCTAATGAATTGGATGCATCCACCTACGTAATTTACAATCTGTGCAGTTGAAAAAACATTATATTTAAATAATTTCACAATATCATATCATGTGGCCCTTCATTGGAATGAGCTTGCCATATGAATTACAATGATATCTCACATAACATGGTGTTGTTGGAATTGTTTTAATAATTTGAAAAAACACTACTGGTAATTAAAATAACAAATTTTTGATATCATGTGCACTGGGTAAGGGGTTAACAAGAGTCTGAATTGTACCTATGTTTGGTAGCAGAGTATTTTAGTTAAGATAGGAAAATTCACCTGAATAAACAAAGAGTTAATTCATTAAATTTTATTTGACAAAGCACCAAGAGCTCAGTCAAACATGTTATGATGGATTAAATACTTACAGTGTAAGTGTCATTAAATACCAACACTGAAAGTTTAATGGACAAAAATATCTATAAGGTAAAGAAAGTTTGTATTTATTTATTTATTTATTGGTGTTTAAGGTCAAATACTTATGCACAATGGCTAATCATGACCGTGACAGTTTTACAGGTGGAGGCAGCTGGAGTACCCGGAGAGAACCACCGAGCAACGACGAGCAGCTGCCAGCTCCCCAACATCGTAACTCCGCACTGCAGCACAGGCAGAGTTAGAGTGGTTGAAGACATGCGCACCAACGACATGCAGTACGCCTTAGTACACGGCGTCATTGTGCCCCCATGTGGACAATCGGGGTTAAGTGCCTTGCCCAAGGACACAACGTGGGAATCCGAATCGATCGCTCAGACGGTCACCCATCTGAGGACTAACCAGGCTCGACTTTGCTTAACTTCGTTGATCTGCCAAGAACTGGTTACCGCAACGCCGCCGCGCCTCCTAGAAAGTTTGTAGTCATGTATTTAAATTTCCAAAAGATTCAGTTAACTAAACTTTACTCTGTAACCCATGTGGAATTATTTATATATTTATTTATTGGGGTTTAATGACACTTTCAGCAGCCAGGGTCATATTGTCAAAAAGTTTTACGGGTGGAGGAAGTCAGAGTATCTGGAAAGAACCAGTGAACAATGGTGAGTAACTGCCAGCCCCCTCAACTTACAAATCCTGAGCATGCAGGGTTATTTATTTACTTATTAGGGTGTAATGAAACATTCAACAGACAAGTTAATATTCTTTTCTAAAGACAGTTTTATGGGTGGAGGTACCTGGAGTACCCATAGAATCACTGAGTAGCAGCAAGTAACTTTCCAACTTACTAACCTAAAACAAAGCAGGGATAACATCACCATCTAGGTATAGTCTGCCTTAGGAGAAGGTGTCATCATGCTCCTACTGGGGCAGTTGGGATTAAATGTCTTGCCCAAAGACACCATACGTAATTAGCTTGTGAAATGTGTTTTGGAAGTATGGCAAATGGTTTGGTGTTTGACAGTGATATCCTATTGACAGGGTTATTCTAATTAACATAATTAGATATGTATAGTATGATAACTAACTATATTTACTGTATAGATTTGAATGTCATTTCAAAGCACCTTTACAAATTTCCTGGCTTGGTTCAATTTTTAATGACATTTTTCAGAAACTCAGAATCATTCACATCTCTGAAGTTATCTTTCTTGGGAATAGGGAAAAAATCACCAACAAAGTAAAAAAAATATAGTTTGATTCAAGTTGAAATTATTCAAAGCATCCAAGAACTTGAAGAATATACGTACTAAAGAAAATGTTTATTACGCATTTGTGAAAGAACAGCTGACTCCTCTTACGGTTTAATTCCTTACAAGTTACAGATATTCCTACCCAATTCCCATGATATCTAATCTCGTGCAATAGTAATAAGTATAATCTGGATACTTTTCACCAAATTTTTCTTTGCAACTTGAAATGTTTTCACCAGTGATTTTTGAGTTGCATTTTTAGGAATTCTTCATCAAATTTACTTTTGCTTCACAGCACTCATGACTAGACTTGACTAAAAATATGTTTGCAAAATACTCAGCAGATTAATTTAAAGCCTACTTTTTACTTTAGTGTTACAAACTTGATTTTTTGAATCTGAAATTTATTTTGTATGAAGATTACTTCCCCTGATGCACACCAGTTCAAATGAAGTATTGCTGAAAAAATATAATTCTCTCTTCTTTTGTGTTCATGTTTGGTGCTAGATTAATTTATCTTCTCCATTAAAGTAATATGTTTTGTTGTTTACGTTTTTTTCAGCTTTCAAACAAGTGAATTCATACAAACATTTAACCCTTTACCTAACATGAAAAGCAGACGACACTTGTAAACAAAATTCTGGAATAATTAAATAGGTTACGATCCCTCATTGGAATGAGCTCGCTCCAAAGAGGGGTCATAACCTATGTTTTTGAGACAAAAAATGGAAATTGGTGATTTTTTAGAATAGCGCTGGCCGGTTTTGTCCGTTACGTTGGGTAACAGGTTAACTGGTAGAGTGCTGGAAGCCCATTTTTGGGCTTTATCCTGAAGTGCAGGTACCACGGCTTAAAGGCTTGATATTCTGTGGATGTGCTTCAATTAATTCTTGATGTGATATTATTTAGTCTGGATGGAATTGCCCTGCTACAATTTATGGGAGAGTGCCTGTAGGCACTCTCCCATAAATTGTAGCAAGGCAATAACATGTGAACAAAATTCTAACACCTCAAAAAACTTAGCAATCTACCAGTTAAGAACCAAAACAACAGCACTTCCTCATTCAAAAAGAAAAAAAATGAGTACGCTCAGACAAAATCAAAGGGGCATATCTAATAAGAACTGTCAATGAGAAGCAAATAAAGTCTAGATTTCAAATTATAGAAATTGGTTTACGACTCGAGAAAATCATGTAAAGGTATATACTCTGTTTCACTTCCCCCCAAACAGAGACAGTAAATGTTGTGCCCAAATAATCTAATTGTGCCCAAATTATGCAGTATTTAGAATGTTTTTTATAAAGTTTTGCAATGTTTCTGCCATAAAAAAAAAGTTTTGTCATGTTTTCCTGATACACACAATATAGTTTAGGGCCTACCTGTTGACTCAAACAATGCAACAGATAATAAGTATAAAACAAGAGGTGCGCATCGGAGATGCAAGCGTCGAGTTGTGGTGGCAACCGGGGAGTGTTGCATGTCCATAACACAGTTATCAATCATATCCCAGTTGTCAAATCTGGAACCTTTGTTCAAGTTATAATAAGTTACAATGCTAACAAGTTCATGTATGTGACCTTTGACCTTCTGGCTACGATGTCCAAAATCAATAGTGTTCTTCACTGTCCATATGCAAGTTTGCTGGAGCTGTGATAAATAGAACTAAAGTTATCATCTGCAAACCCAAACGTGCCATTTTTAGTAAGTGACCTTGACCTTTGGTTGGCATACCTGAAAATCGATGGGGTTCTTCCCCTCCCATGAGAGTACCAACCCTGTAATTTAGAGAACCAGCACTGAATAGAACTAAAGTTATCAATTGGAAACCAACTTTTTATGGCCGCACTGATGCCCAGATCCTAAGACACCTAGATGCCCACTTACCTTCCTTCAAACTATTAAGTGAGTTTGACTTTGTTACAACTCAACTAAAAAGTGAAACAGTGGAGCCCACTTAATTGGATATATTTTAACTAAATAGCCCTGTTAACTGAATGTAATTTCCCAACACAAACCATTTACCATACCTCCAGTACAAATGTTTTTATTTGTTTATTTGGCCTCAGTACATCCAAAAGTTTTTTAATGAATGGTTTTATTTTGCACATACTGGTAGAAGAGAAAAACCCTGTTAACCCTTTACCTAACACGAAAGGCAGATGGCAATTTTAAATAAAATTACTGAATAAACAACTTTTTTCATTTTTTGTGTCCAAAACATAGCTTATGGACCCCTCATTGGAACATGCTCAAGGAGCTTGTTCCAATGAGGTTTCAGAAGCTATGTTTTTGAGACAAAAAATGAAAAAAATATTGAAAATTTAACGGAGATTTTTGTTAATAGCAGTGGCCGGTTTCGATCATTACATTGGGTAAAAGATTAAATGAAAACCAAATTGGTCAGCAAAATATCCAAATTACAGAAATATTCAATCAACCAGAATTTTGTGGATTGCTATACTCTGGTGATAAATTGAGTATACAGAATTCACAATAGCTTGTTTGAGAGGCCTTGCAGAGCTCTACCGAACAAGATGTCATGAATTAAAAACTCCAGGCCTGTTTTTGTTAGGGGAGTGATCACTAATCACTTTAGTTATGATCCCTCTTTGGAACAAGCTTGTTAGTTATTCAAGAATTTTGTTTGCACGTGTTGTCTGCTTTTCATGTTAGGTAAAGGGTTAAGGTAATTTGAGTATTGTCCACAGGACCTCTTCTTGACTGATCTATTCTCACACAGTCAAGTTTTCAAAGCTGGATATAGACCTCTGACAGTTAGCAACTCCCAGTGCATGGGATTAACTCCTTAAATGCTGCTGATAGATATTCCTGCCCAGGACAGGAAATCTCTTGCCACTAAAATATATAAAAATTGAGCATATTTAACAAAAATTTCCCCTGCAAATTGTGACTTTTGGATCAGTCATTTCTTGAGGTAATTTTTCATAAATTTTTCATCAAATCTAGTCATGGCTGCTTTACAGCACCCATGACTAGATCTGAAGAAAAATCTAGTCATGGCTGCTGACTAGATTTGATGAAAAATATTTAAAAAATACTTGGTGGGTTAAGAGTTGAAGAAAATTCTATGTATCGAGTTTCTCATCATACAGAAATGACTTACACCATAAGACAGTCGTCCTCCTGAACTTGAACCTTTAACTTGGAGGGCACTGGTCAGTCTCCTGTGACTTTCAAAATAACAGGCCTGGTCAACCAATATAAGATGGATTAAATATGCACATTTGAAGTATTGAGGCTAAAAATATCTGTTATGAATAGGAATTTCATGGTTATAATTTATAAATATCCTGTAGAACATAAGAGATAAAAATATTTTTTAGTCAATTAAGATGGTTTTATTTACACTATAACTTATATGCATTAACAGGTCAAAGTTGAACTAAAGATATGGTAAATTGTGTTGTGTTTGTCAGGTTGACAATGATATCAAAGTATCTTGTCATCTTTGGGTGGGTGGTGGGGGGTGGATGTTGCTATAAATAAGCAATGCTCAATAAATAAAATCTCAAAGGTTTTCAATTTCCCCAGCACCTCACAAACCTTGATCACTTCTTAAAGAATATACTTTGATGTCTGTGTATGAAAGTGCCAATGACACTGCAGTGTAACCTGACTGTGTTTAGTGTTTGATGAAAAGGATAATGTTCAATGTTTATGAAAGGATTATAAAAAAGGACAAGAATTTTGATAATTGAGAATATGTTAATTTCTGCTCCCTACATGCTATGTTTTCAATAAGAATAATTTGAGGTGTAGACTGTACAAATGAACTGAGGCCTGGGTTGATGTCTGTCAGAAAGTTATCAGTTACAGTAAAATTATTCCAAAACGAGTTATCCTACCAAGACACAATGAAATCCCTTCAAAAAACAACCTATAGACACTGTTATAGGAATCTAGGTCACATGACCAGGCACCGGTACAGGCTGACCAATCGTGACCAAATTAGGACAGTTTCATCTAGATATCATAACAAGTTAGCCTTCCAGGTTATAATGAAATCGCTTCATAAATATGAACTACAGACTGTACTCAACAAATCTAGGTCATGTGTCTGTGTGACCGTCAAAGTTGACCAATCACGACCAAAATATGACGTTCTCATTTAGACATTATACCGAGTCATCCTACCAATTTACAATTTATTTATTTATTTATATATTCGGGTTTAATGATACTTTAACTGCCAAGGTCATAGTGACAATTTTGTGGGTGGAGGAAGCCGGAGTACCCGGAGAGAATCACCGAGCAACAATGAGCAGCTGCCAGCTCCCCAACATCGTAACACCGCTCTGCAGCACAGGCAGGGTTAGATTGCTTGAAGACATGCGCACTATCAACCTAAAGTTACGCTTTAGTACATGGCGTCATTGTGCCCTCATGTGGACAATCGGGGTTAAGTGCCTTGCCCAAGGATACAATGTGGGAGTTTGAATTGATCGCTCAGACGGTCACCCATCCAAGGACTAACCGGGCTCGACGTAGCTCAACTTCGGTGATCTGACAAGAACCAATTTACAATGAAATCCCTTCATAAATGCAAGATGTAGACTGCGCTAAAGGAATGTAACATGTCCCTGTGGTCGTCACGGAGACTGAACCTAACCAAAACAGAATGTTCACATCTAGACATTATACAGAGTCATCCTACCAAATTACAATGAAATCCCTTCACAAATACGACCTGTAGACTGTGCTAAAGGTTTTCAGGTTTCGGGTGCGCATCTCCGACACGGTTGACCGATCACGACCAAAAGGGGATGTTCTCATCTAGACATTATACAGAGTCATCCTACCAAGTTACAATGAAATCCCTTCATAAATACAACCTATAGACTGTGCTAAAGATTTTTGGGTTTCGAGCTCACGTAGCCATCATGGTTGACCGATCATGACCAAAAGGGGACGTTCTCATCTAGACTACTTTATAAATACGACCTGTAGACTGTGCTAAAGGTTTTGGGCTCAAGTAGACGTTACAGTTGATTGAGACCAAAAGGGGATGTTCTCATCTGGACATTATCCAGAGTCACCCTACCAAGTTACAATGAAATCCCTTCATAAATACAACCTATAGACTCTGCTGAAGATTTTTTGGGTTTCGAGCTCACGTAGCCATCATGGTTGACCGATCATGACCAAAAGGGGACGTTCTCATCTAGACATGACCTTGAATCTGCATATGTGATTTCGTGATGATCGGACAAGAACTATGGGGTGTAGCCTGTGCTAAAGAAAATGCAAACAGACTCACAGACGAACAGACTTCCGCACATGTGATGGCAATAGCTCATCTTGACTTTGTCAAGTTAAGCTAAAAATGCATATGTTGATGACATGCACAATTTTTTTGACAATACAATTTGAATACAAATACAAATTGAATATTTACAACACATTTTAGTTAGTATTGACAAAAAACTGGGGCCAAGATTGGATAGTCCACATCATGTTACTAGTCTTCAATCTAGGTAAATACCATGGTGTTTGATGAAGTGAACACTGTTACGCTGTGACTTCAGTCAAAGCGTAACAGCTTTCATGTCATCAATCATCAATGCTTGGCAGGAGTTATCACATTGATTGGCTTGATGCCATCTTGGGGGTGGGGGGGGGGGAAGATTCAGTTGCGATGTTCCAGCAATGCAGTTGTAGAGAGATCAGTACCCTGCAGCAACAATACATATATTATTTTCTTATAGGATGGCCTTGGAATACATTCTATCATTTTGTGGCATTGAATGGATGTTTCATAATACAGTAACAGGTGAAAGATATTTTTTATTTGATGAAGGGGTCAAATATCTGGTCTACCTAACATGTTTACCAGAGATTTTATTCAGTCAGAATCAGAATGATCAAATCAAAAGTTTATCTAAGTTATCATAGCAAACAATGTATGGGATTTTCAGAAAGCAATAATAAATATGATGTATGAGATATGCAACAAAACACAAATTTTTTATCAGGATCGACAAGGCTATATCAGATTGGACAAACAAGTCAAATCTAGTTACTACATGAATTCTGTTCAAAGAAAAAACTTTGTTTCCATCAGCCATATTACAGATAGGACCCTGGTAATCCTTTACTCAATGCAGATGATATCATAATTCATTATTTTAATTTTTTTTTTTTTTTTAAATTTAAAAAGAAAATGTCAACAAAACCATATCATGTGACCCCCAATTTCCAATGAGTGGGTCACATGATATGGTTTTGTTGAAATTTGTTGAAAAATGTATCTTTTTTCAACTGCTTAATTTGTAAATTATGTGGGTGGATGCGGCCGATTGGTTAAGTAAAGAGTTAACCCATTACCTTACGTAACCCCCATATCCATTCAGTGCTATTAAAAAAAAACTTTCATTCAAATTTAATTAACAGTTTTTCCATTGTTTCCTCAAACCATTGCTTCTGATTCTTCACTGCAATGAGCTTGTTTAGCCATAAATCATAAACTGAGCTGTGTTTTAGGTGTAAAAAATAATAATTATTAATTATTTGAGAAAATGTTTTGAACTTTTGAAAGTTTCATCTGCAGGTCATGTTTGCTAAAAGGTTATCCCTTAGCACACTGATGTTGAAATATCAAATATTTCAAGCTGTAATTAAATCTTACCCATAATGCAAGTAGGAATTTAACTAATTCAATCTTGTTTGACAGAGCTCATTGACAACACTGAACTGGATATTTATATATTTATTGGCATTGAGGTTTAATGATACTTTGACAGCCAGGGTCACCTTGTGTCAGATTTTTATGGGTGGTGGAAGTCGGAGTACACAGAGTACTATCAAGCAGCAGCAGCAGGCAACTGTCAGACTCCCCAACATACTACCTCTAGCATTGGTTGAAGGCAAGTGCACTATCGATGTGCAGTATACCTGAGTACAATGCATCGTGCACCCCATGTGGACAATCAGGACTAAGTGCCTTGCCCAATGACACGTAGTTATGTAGCGGTCGAGGTATAAAGGCCATTCACCAACCAGCCCAGTTGGTCCAGATCTCTTAGTTTTGTGGTAAATCAGTCGATTTGTGTGCTAGAGGTCGATGGTTCAAACCCCGGCTCTGGCACTTATCTCTCCTCCTGTTACATTTGGGGGCTCATCCGATCCTTAGGAGGCAGTGGCACTGTGGGTGTTTCGACCGCTCTGAGGGAGGAACCTGGGTGAGATTCACATTTGGTGAATCTCAAAAGAAGGGGAGCGTGTAGCGTCGAGGTATAAAAGCCATTACCAATCAGCCTGGTTGGTCTGGATCTCTTAGTCTTGTGGAAAATCAGTCGCTTTATGTGCCAGAGGTTGACGGATCGAACCCCGGCTCCCGCACTTATCTCGCCTCCTGTTACAGTTACCACTGGTCAGGATCAAACCATGAACCTTTTGGTTTGAAGTTCAATGCTCTAACCACTGAGACACCATGCTCCTACTGACCTGGTTAAATTTCTAGCGAAATTATGGGAATGATTAAATTTTGACATCAGCGTTAATTGAATAGCCACTTTGCCAGTTAAAAATATTCAGCTAACCTTTTTACCTGCATTATGGCCACATCTGGTTAGCACTATTTACACTGAATGTGTCAAGAACACTGTAGCTTAACTTGAAAGTGTGTTGTGTTTGATGAAAAGGATAATGTTCAATATTTATGAAAGGATTATGAAATAAGACAAGAATTGTGATAATTGGGAATATGTTAATTTCTGTTCGCTGTATGCTATATTTTCAGTAAAAATAATCTGAGGTGTAGACTGTACTAAAGAATTGAGGGGTGGGTTAATGTGGCTCTCACAGTTAATGTATGTGGCCCTCACAGTTAATGTATGTCAACGAAAGTTACCAAGTTACATTGAAATTATTCCAAAATGAGTCATCCTATGAAGTTACAATGAAATCCCTTCATAAATATGGCCTGTAGACTGTGCTAAAGGTTTTTGGGCTTCAAACCTGTGTAGCGATCACAGTGAATCAATCGCAACCAAAAGGGGACATTCTCATCTGGACATTATACTGAGTCATCCTACCGAGTTACAATGAAATCCCTTCATAAATGCGACCTGTAGTCTGTGCTAAAGGTTTTCGGGTTTTGGGCTCAGGCAGCCATCATGGCTGAATGATCGCAACCAAAAGGGGACGTTCTCATCTAGACATTATCTGGAGTCAACCTACAATGTTATGATGAAATCCCTTCATAAATATGACCTTTAGACTGTGCTAAATGTTTTCAGGCTTCGGTCCCCTGTAGCCATCACAGTTGACCAATCACGACCAAAAGGGGACGTTCTCATCTAGACATTATATGGAGTCAATCTACCAAGTTACAATGAAATCTCTCCATAAATACGACCTGTAGACTGTGCTAAAGGTTTTGGGGTTTTGGGCTCCGGCAGTTGTCTCGGTTGACAGATCGTGACCAAATGGGGAAGTTCTCATCTGGACATCATACAGAGTCATCCCACCAAGTTACAATGGAATCCCTCCATATTAAATATGATCTGTAGACTGTGCTAAAGGTTTTGGGGTTTCGGGCTTGGGCAGCCATCATGGTTGACAGATCATGACCAAAAGGGGACATTTTCATCTAGATATTATACAGAGTCATCCTACCAAGTTAACATGAAATCCCTTCACAAATATGACCTGTAGACTGTGCTAAAGGTTTTCAGGTTTTGGGGTCGGGCAGCCACCAAGGTTGACTGATCACGACCAAAAGAGGACGTTCTCATCTAGACATGACCTCAAACCTGCAGATGAAATTTTCTGACGATTAGACAAGAACTACGGGGTGTAACCTGTGCTAAAGGAAAATGTGAACAGACTCACAGACTAACAGACTTCCACATGTGTGATGGCAATAGCTTACCTTGACTTTGTCAAGTTAAGCTAAAAATCACCACTCAAAGTTTATCATCTTTTATTACCTCAAAAATCATAGCTTATGTCACCCGCAGATTGACCTCTAGCCATGTTAGATAACTGGTGAACAAAAACATTTAAATAACAAGAATTTGATCATTTTCCTATATATTAGTGTTAAACTGAGTCTTTATTTTTATATTATTTGTGAGAGCTCAAGGTGAAATTAAATATGAGAGAGTTTTACACAGTACAGTGGAACCCTGTTAATTGAATAGCCACTTGCCTGTGAAAAATATTCAATTAACAAGAGGATACAATTAACAGGGAATTTATAATTTTCCTGTATTCTGAGGATAAACAGTGTATTTAGTCTATTATATCTTGTTTGACAGAGCTGAAGGAGCTCTGTCAAACAAGATATAATAGATTAAATACCTTTTGAGGATGCCAAATAGGTCTATAAACATGAGAATTCAGTGGTTTAAGAGTGATTCTTTGACATTTTGTATGTTTTTTTTTTTAATTAACAGGGGTTTACTCTATAGTGTATATGCAATTAATAGGACTAATTTGTTCTCAGAGTATGGATAAATGGTGTAATTAACAGGGTTACTCAATTAAGCATGCTTTTCTATATATATGTCACCTTAATGAGTGCAAAACATGAATTACATCTTGTAGATAAATTTTTTTTCCAGATGAATTACAACACTACACAAGATATCATGAACATGACACTCCACCCAGTGATCTCCGAGGTTAGAAACTAGAACACAAATATTTGACTAAAAACTGGTGTATTTGAGTTTGTTCTAAATTTAATAATGGAAACCAAACAACTTCCTTCAACCACTTAATTCTAACCACTACATACACTATGAATAGTAGTTGGTACATAGAGAAACAATCCAAACAAATATTATTATATGTACCAAAATTAGAGTATTCATTAAAGTATGTGAGTAACCCAAATTAAAATTAAAATGGCTATCATTCAAACTCCACAAATAAAAAGTTCTGCGCATTTGATAATAATACTTTTATCAAACAAGAAATGGAATCTTTTCACACAGAAAAAAATAAAAAATGCTTTTAGCTTCTTTTTTCTCTGTGTGAAGACATCCCACTGTAGTGAAATCTGTGGGTAACTTTTCTCTGGCATGTTCTCTTCCTTTGTTTATGTTTGTTGGGGTTTCAAGTCACTTCAGTATCTCTGGATACATCATAACCACAACACTGTTTGTTTATTGGTGTTCAAGGTCACATATTTTTGTGCAATGGCTAATCGTGACTACAACATGGAGATAAAGTCAAGTTTATACGAATGTTGCTCATTTTAGAGAATTTCCATTCCAAGCATTGGTGACGGGGTCTTATTTTACCAGTAAAACAGAGCTTGTTTACCACAGTAAACAAGCACTGCTTCACTTCCCCAGGTCTTCCACATGGAAACTACAATGCTACTATAAACAGAAGTTTCGGGCCTTTGAATTCCACTAAATAGCAATGGTAAATGCTATGGACAAATAATGTAATTATGCAAAATTATGCAGTATTTAGAAAATATTTTGAAAAGTTTTTCAGTATTCTGGGTATATATACGTTTAGTTTTGTCAAGTTTCAGTGATGCGTGCAACATAGTTTTGGGACTACCTGTCAACTCAAATAATGCAACAGATATTATTATTATAACTATTTTTGGTCTTTAAGGCCACATATTTCTGTATAAGGGCTAATCGATTGCAACAGATAATTAAGCTTGAAAAATCACTGAGTTTGCCAGTGAAATGCAATCTGTGTTGACAGTGTCGTATACGACACTATCGACAGAGACATCTTTTCACTGGCAACTTCTGTATGAGCATGTACTTAAAGCATGAGATCTAATATGTTCATATTTGTGGCGTTTCCTATTAAACGGCATGCATAATTTAATTTAAATAGTATTTTTGGCTTGATAATGGAAAACTAAGAAACCTTTAGTTTTAGCTCAAGGAGGAGAACCAATAATAACAGTAAAGATCTGAAACACTATAACTGTGAGTGGGGTAAAAACCTGAAAGGTAGATGAAACAGACACAGAGGAGGTGAAAATACCAGTGATTTTCTCTCCCAACAGACCACAATATGGTGGATTTGTGTTTGTTGACATGCCCAAATTAGACTAATCTAACAGCCTGTGAAGTTTAGCCAATCATTTTTCCTTGGCTGCCCACGTAAGACAACTCACACCCAGGCATTGGTTGCATGGTCCTTTTTTACCAGAAAACAGACTTTGTTTACAACAGGAATTAAGCACTGCTGGTCATGATTAGCCATTGTGCATAAATATGTGACCTTAAACATCAATAAATAATAATAAATAAATAATAAGCACTGCTCAACTTTCTGGAGTTCCCATTGGGAATGCCATCTTTCCTTTGGTCTAATCATGGAATTTTTATTTATTTATTTATTTATTTATTTATTTATTTATTTATTTATTTATTTATTTATTTAATGCTAGTCTGTGAATTATCGCAAATTATCTAAAAGATACTTCT
Organism: Pictodentalium vernedei; assembly: GCA_031216915.1. Taxonomy (NCBI): domain Eukaryota; kingdom Metazoa; phylum Mollusca; class Scaphopoda; order Dentaliida; family Dentaliidae; genus Pictodentalium; species Pictodentalium vernedei. The sequence continues at coordinate 278,438,434 of CM062295.1, read as the reverse complement.
TGATATCCTTCGACATGATGGATATCGAGAAATATCCCTCAGTAGCTTCCAAAATGACGTCACGCTTCGGCACATGACGTCACCTTTAATGTCACCTTGAAGGAACGATAAGCAGATCTTTGTTATTGTCTTGAATCTGTTTGCAGTCGAATTGGGCTGAATATTGCACAGTAAAATATCACGTAGCATATAATAAAAAGAAAATCTATGCTATTTTAGGGAATATTGGGAATTATCTCATTCGTGTGGACCTGAATGTATTATTTTTCACTCGCACAAGCGCTCGTGAAAAATAAAACTTTCCAGTCCACACTCACAAGATTATTCCCGATATTCACTAAAACAGTATAGATATCTTCTATTTATTTATGCTGAAGGCCACACTATCAGTATGCATGGATATAACGACTGCAACATAGGTATGAAGTCAAGTTTAGCCAATCGTTTATACCTATGCTGCCAACTTAGAGGACTTTTATATATTGGTTACCGGGTCCTATTTTACCAGTAATGCAAAACTTGTTTACCACAGTAAACAAGTATTGATTCACTTCCTGGAGTTCCCATGGTGTGGCAGGGTCTCATGGGATATAAAATATTTTCAGAAACATTATTCTACAAGAATAAGGCATGCTATAAAAAGAAGTGAGGATATTTTCATTCTATGTCACATTGAGATTTTATAGTCACTTTCATCCTCATGCGAACCTAAGACAGTGGAGTAGTATTTCTTTAGTGAGGTAAAAAGTTGTTTTACTGGCAAAATGAGACCCGGTAATCAATTCCTTGGTGGACGACCTCTAAAGTTCACAGCATAGGTATAAATGATTGGCTAAACTTTACTTTTTTCTTGTGCTGTTATCATAACATAGACATATATGGTGAAGGTGACCATAAACACCAATAAATAATGATAATAATGAAGGAACGTTCAACAGCAAGGGTTGTATGTTATCAGATAGCTAATTTTACAGATGGAGAAACTGAAGTCCCTGGTGAGAACAAAAGTATGGCTACAAGTAACTGTCAGAGTTTGCAACTCACTGTTACTAACCAATCACACCATGAAGCTTGATCCTGATTTGCATTGAACAAGCTATTAATTGAAAATATATGTTTTCATTTTTGGAATTCGCTAAAAAAAATGTCCACAATCGAGCAAAAGTATTTATATTAGTTTCTTGAATGCTGTACCCAATGTAACATATAACCAACTAACTGTATGTTTACAGCCTTAAAATTTTCATTATTAACTGAGTAACTGACCCTGTGCACTGTACAGCCTTGATGTAAATCTCATCTATAGCAACTCTTTACCTAAAGTGAGCAATGGCGAGCAACTGTCAGACTCCCCAATGTACTAAACTCCACACAAGCAGGGTTAGCATTGGTTGAAGACAAGTGCACCATCAACATGCAGTGTGCCTTAGTACACAGTGCCACCATGCCCCACGTGGGCAATCAGGATGAAGTGCCTTTCCCAAGGACACAACACATTTACCCCTGGCGGGGATCAAACCGTGGACCTCTCAGTTTGAAGTTCAATGCTGTAACCACTCAGACACTGCACTCCCTAAGTTCTGTGATGTAAAATACTAATGGAAGGGGCTTGCAACAATGGAAGAATTTTCTGAAATAAGCTATTAAGCATTCTTGACTCTTTATCTCAGTCTTTGTTTTAACCCTGGTAAACATATCAGTATACATGTGTGTTCAATGTTTCGCGATATGATACAGACATTGAGAAATCGGATAAGTACACCATGTTTGGAATCCAGCCTACGCATAAAAACTTCATGTAAGAATGCATTTGATTGGTCATTACGCATCTGCCTGACGTTATGACGAGATTGAAATACCTGAACACAAAAAAACGTCAAACAAGAAAGTAAACAGCCTGCTGAAGGTGATATTTTTCTTTAAAAATATCCACTTCATTCACTTAATTTAATTTTAATGGTGGTATAAATACAGAATACAACTCAAATAGAGTATGTGGGGACAGGAATCAACAAACCTTGTTGAAGTTTTTCCTGTATTTCACGCACACCTTTGGTGCACGTGAAATACACAAAAAAACTCTAACTGAAGTCTCTTTGATTCCAGTAACCTGCACTCCACCCTCATTATGCCATATCTTACTATTAATTTGCTTTTCTCTTGTTCCAAAAATCAAAATAAAAACATGGTGTTATCTGAAAAAAGAGTTCCCTAAAAACAATACGGGAACCTTTTCAGGTTAGCTTCACTTCAGATTTGTACAGACCTGCTCTGGGTGGGTTTAAACTACTAACTTTTTTATCAGAAGCAACATGGAAAGCACTGTCCACTAGAATTTCATATACAATGGACACCACTTAATTGGATATTAGTTAATAGAGAGTATCAGTGTTAGCGGCATCGAATTTGTCAAGAACCAATCTATTTACAGTAGATTTTATATAATCTTTACTTGTTAAGTGGATGCTGGTATTAAACAGAAGATATTTTCCAACCTGAAATACTTTTTAGAAACCCCACATATCAAAAACACATTTAGGAATGAAAATTAAAGAAATCTAAATTTTATAGCAAATTTCCTTTCTTATTATACCTACCACAATTGTTTACTACAGGCTTGCACTACAGTGGAAGTCCCTAACTCGGATAAAATACTCTCTATTTTTGTCTTTCCCAAGCAAGTTGGGAAAGAAAAGTGGTGCAAAAGCACCAATAAAAATAAGCCAAAACTGGGTCGAGTGCAACCGGCGCAGACCCAGTACGGGACGCTCTCTCCCAAGTACAACTCCACGACTTCCGTTGCCAGTGCGCATATACCGTCTCTAAAGACTCATTCTTTTTGAATCCGTAAACGTTAGAGTTATGTGATCAGCGGGGAGGAAAGATTCTTTACCCGTAAAGAAGACGGGAGGGCCTCCATGTAAACAATTGTGGTAGGTATAATAAGAAAGGAAATTTACTGTAAAATTTAGATTTCTTATCAACCTACTCACAATTGTTTACTACAGGCTGAATAGACAAAAGGCTGGAGGGAATCGCATAACCAACCCCCACATAACCCTAGTGCACTGGAACCGTGAAGTAGAAGGAAGAGGTCCCGAGGCTTATCAACCATAATGTCACAATCATTGGTAAAGGACAATGAAAAGAGACATATGAGCCTGTGTGACACACAGACAGAAAAAGGGAAGTAACAGCACAAGGCTGAAACTGACCTTCAAGAAGCCTAATGGCTATGGCAGACAACAGCCTGAGCAGAAGAAAGAGGACCCAGGGCAAAAAGGTCCTCCGACTGCTCCTGCAACTGGCGCAAATAAAAGGTGGAGAAAGTAGAAACATTTCTCCAGTAGGCTGCCTGCATAACATCCGACAACTTGATGGAGTTAGAATAAGCCCAAGAGGTAGACAGTGCCCGCACCTCGTGGGCAGAAATACGATTGGTAATACAATCGCCAGCTGCTAAACGACTATAAGCCGTACGAATAGCAAGACAAATCCATCGAGAAATGGATTGAGGAGAGATCTTCTGTCGACCCGGAATGAGAGACAGAAAAAAACGTTTTCTGCCCTTCCGTATGAAGCGTGTCCGATCAAGATAAATGCGAATAGCACGGACCGGACAGAGCAAAGGGCAAGTACCCTCAACAGAAGGAAGAGCACTGATACAGATAGGAGGAGGAGTAGTATCTGGTAACTGATTCTTTGCCAAAAAGGAGCAATCAGTGGTAAAAGTAACACTGTTGGGAGAGCTCCTAAAAAAGGCCGGGTCAACCGAGAGGGCGTGAAGCTCACTAACCCGTCTGGCCGAAGCAAATGCCATCAGAAAAGCCGTCTTATATGTGAGAAAATGCATATCCACCTGGGATAAAGGTTCGAACGGCGCCCCCCCCCCCCCCCCCCCCCCCCCAAGCAAAGCAGCACCCACGAAAGATTCCAACGTGGAGTGAGCTGCAAAGTCCGAGGCCTTTTCAAAGAAAAGTGCCAAACAAGCTTGGAGAGGTAAGGATTAGTGCCGATACGACGCTTCCCCACATAAGAAAAAGTCTCTGAAAGCATAGACCTGTAACCCTTGATGGTAACAGGCTGGAGACCCCGAGAATCAAACAGATATACCAGAAACTCCGCAACCTGTGAAATCAAAGGATTGGCATAATCAACAGAGTGATCAGCACACCAACGACAGAAGACCTTCCATTTAGCTGCATAAGCTAAACCAGTGGAGTGCCTCCTTGAAGAAGAAATGCACTCCACTGCTCGTCTCGAAAAACCTCTACGGAGGAGACAGGACCTGACAAAAGATATGCGTGAAGGCACAATGAAGTCGGGTCGACGTGAAACCTCCTCGGGTGACCTTGACAAAGAAGGTCGCGACGTAGCGGGAGACGTGCCGGAACCGCCGCCATCAGCGAGCAGAGCTGATTGATCCACACCCGCTGAGGCGACAGGGGAGCGATCAGAATGATTCGACAACTGCAGGCTCGAATTTTGGCGAGAACCTGAGGAAGAATCGGAACCGGCGGGAAGGCGTAGCCGACTAGACCGTTCCAATCGAGTGACAGAGCATCCACGGCAAAAGCCAGAGGATCTGGACACGGGGACACGAAAGTGTCCACCTGATGGTTCCAACAAGTCGCAAAGAGGTCGATGTGGGGACGTCCCCAGAGATCGCAAAGCGACTGGAACACTGCCCTGTGAAGCATCCACTCGGTGGAAATAACCCTGCCCTGTCGGGACAGGGAGTCGGCTAGGACGTTCAGACGACCGGGAATGTGACGAACAACCACTCCGGCGTGAACATCCTGAGCGAGCAGTAGAAGATCCCGAGCTAATTCGTACATCGGAAGCGAGTGCGTGCCGCCCTGGTTCCGAATGTAAGCAACCACCGTCGAATTGTCGGATAGTAGAAGGACCTGGCGATTCGACAGGTGAGGGATCCACTGCCTGAAACTCAGAAGAAGAGCAAGAAGCTCCTTCTGGTTGATGTGTAGAGCTGCTTGATCCTGGTCCCACATCCCGTGTAGGGAAAGACCGAGAGGATCCAACGTCGCACCCCATCCGAGATCGCTGGCATCTGCCATCAGAACGCGATCGGATGTGGGTAAGTCCAGCGGAACACCCAGCGTAATCCACTGAACATCTGTCCAGGGAAGAAGGTGAGGATACAGAGAGTCCGGAAACGGAAGCACCTGATCCAGAGAATCTACATTCGGCCTCCAACGACTGAGCAGAAAGTGTTGGAGAGGTCTGACACGCAGCCGACCTAGAGGAATGAGATCCGTCACCGAACCGCAGAGACCGATCAGCCGGAGAAAACTCCGAGCGGTCGCGGACCTGGACTGGGACAGAGTCAGAGCAAAAGCTGAGAGAATCACAGCCTTGGCCTGGGGAACAGCCACCAAATTGAATTTGGTTTGGAAAGACATCCCCAGATGACAAAACGACTGAGAAGGGACCAGGTCCGACTTCTCCTCGTTGACTCTGAATCCTAGCGACGTGAGCAAGCTCAACAGAGTGGCGACATCCGATTCCAGTAAGGCAGCATTGGAATGCCTCTGGAGGATATCGTCCAGATATGCCGAAGTAGTCACCCTGGACTGTGTGCGATGGAATGCTATCACATGCGACATCAGTCTGGTGAACGCCCAAGGAGCCAGGTTGAGGCCGAAAGGCATGGCCTTGAACTGGTAAACTCGCCCCAGAAAAGCGAACCTGAGATACTTCCGTGACGCCCGATGCATTGGAACGTGGAAGTAAGCGTCTCGCAGGTCGATGCTGGCTGCGAAATCTCCCTGGTGAATTGATTGGCGGACCGACCTGAAAGTCTCCATGCTGAACTTGGGAGCAATGATAGACTGGTTCAGGATACTCAGATCGATAACCGGTCGGAGTCGGCCGTCCTTCTTCGGCACCAAGAACAGGCGGGAATAGAAACCCACTGACTGAACGTTCTTGACAACCTCGATCGCCCCCTTTGCCAGGAGATTGGCAATCTCCGTGGACAAAAGTTCCCGACGTAAAACGTCTGAAGGAACTGTGGTCGGAAGGATATGCGCAGCCCGGACCGAACAACATCTAACACCCATGGATCGGATGTGATGGTGGTCCAATGGTCTGCGAACTCTGCTATCCTTCCTCCAACCTGGGACGAGTCGAGGTGAGGACCTTCATTTCGAGCCCCGACGAGGCCCGCGAGAGGAGAAACCACCTCCTCTGCTAAATGAAGAATCCTGAGACTTCCCTCGATTCTGCCGACCCCTACCTTTACCCCGTGAGTAAGAAGTAGAGGCGGCGGCAGAAGGACCAGCCTTTTGCTTCACAGAGGAAGCAGAAGGGTACTTGTTAGGCTTGGAATGGCCCTTGCCTCCCCGAGAAGGCTGATCAAGCTGACGAAACAGCAGCTGATCTTTGGAATGACGTAGGACGTCATCCCGGACCGTCGACACGGAACCATGGAAAAGTTGCGAACCTGCCAAAGAAGCAGATCGAAGAGTAGCATGCTGCTCCTCAGGAAGGGATCGACTTGTGTCCAGCACAGCGTCCCTTCGAACTAATTCCAAATTCGCCGTGTTACAGGCATGCGTGTGAGTAAGGTGCATAAGCGCCTTGGACAGCACACGCAAAGGAGCCTGTACCTCGTCAAACTTATCTGGAGGCAGATAAGCAGCCAAAGCGGAGACGACGTGATCTGAGAGAGAAAGCATGCCAAGCATCTCTCTAGATAAGCCCAACGTGGACTCCAGAGTCGTCATTGGAATGACGGCAGACTTGGGCTTGGAAAGCCCGAGGGAAGTGGAGTCCTGATCCAGAACCGTCAAAGCCTGGCAGACTGATGGATTGGCAGAATCGTAGGAACGATAACGCACAGGAGGCAAAAAGGTGTCAACCCTGGTGAAGAACGAAGTCTTAAAAGCCTTGGAATTCAGCTTGGCATCCAATGCTGAAAAAGCTTCAACCACCTGTACCGACTGGCATGGTCGAAGGCACCCAGAAGCAGGTTGCTCCATAGGCTGTTGGTGCGCGACCGATGATCGCGGCCAGGTTGACACTGTCGGCTGGTTAGCAGGTTTGAGTGCAGGCAGAAACCCAAACACAAAGTCAAGAGCCGCCTCCAAGTCCGAAGACTGCTGGCCCTCGACCTCAAGCATGTCGGACTCCTCCCCAGAGTCGGAAGACACATAGCCCATCGTGGGCAAACCAGCCGACGCCTCCCATGGTGTCGGGACACCAGAGGAATCAGAAACCGGCCTGTTTCCAATCCCGGGAGGCGGCGCCATAAGAGGTGCCTGGAAACCACCCATAGCCTCGCTGGAAGCAACAGGAAGGCTCTTAGAAAGAACCTGAGTGAGTAAGGAGAGGGCCTCCCTAAGCTCACTGCCTGTACCGACCGGTTCGACAGGGGAGCGAACCGGCAAAGTGGCTTCACCTCTGACCCTCTTAACCAGCGAAGGGTCACGATCCTCCAAAACACCCGACGCGGGACGACGGGCGGCAGCCGAAACATCTGAAGGAAGACGTGTATAGGGGTACGAAGCACCCCGAGGATCAATATTGCGAGAACTCATGAGAGTCACCGCGGACCTCTGCGGGGCAGAAGGTCCAGGCTGCACAAAAGGCGTTGGTCCCCCAAAACCGGTCGTGTGACCAGAGTGAGTAGACGGAAACGCCACGGAGTTCATAGTGTTTCCACTACGAACATCCGAATCCAAAGACACAACTGTGGTGCTCGACGGCGAAGAGACCACAGCGATGGGTTCGGCCGGCAGCCCCTTCCGACTTCGCCGAGTTGAAGTCAGGGAAGGCTGAGGCCGATATCCCACGTCTACAGTATCGGACAGTCCTGCAGTCCCCTGCAGCGAAAAGCCGAGGCCGGCTGAAACAGACAACGAAGCAGACGAGCCAGCAGCAGTAGTAGATACGTCGAGAGTCGTTGAGGCTGGTGAAAAAGTGGAGAGAGCACACCGGCTCGGCTCCGAAGGAGGAGTCACAACCCTAGTGACAGCCTCAAATGTCGACTGGAGGGGGACCGTAGTCCCGGAACCAGGCATCTCTACACCAGAACACTCAACGGCTCCCGCAGTATCCACCACAGGAAAAGACTGCACATCCCCCACGGAGGAGGAATAACTCTCACCAGACAAAGTCGGCTCGGGAGGCCCCAAACGACCATGTTCTCCTTTCCCACGGGAGCGGGAGGCACGGCCACGAGAACGAACGACACGGTTTACTGACGCCCAGAAGGTGGAAGACCATGTTCCACAGACACCACATGGCCGCTCGGCCGAACACCCATTACAGGAGGAACAAGACGAATGTACATCGTCCACATGCTTTGGCAGCAGACATTGCCCACAAGGAATTGTCCTGGGCATGATAGAGGTGAGAGGAGCAGAGAAGGTGAGATGAGAAAACAGAACAACCCCAAAGAAGAGAGAAAGGTGACAGAAACAAAGACCCCAGACGGTCGACCGGGAACCACCCAATAGGAAGACTACTCTCAAAAGAAAGAAGAAACACTGTAGGAGTGGTACCCCGCTGACACCTAACTCTATCACAATTAGAAAATTTTGCAAAAAAAGCATTAACAATAATTGTGAAAAAATCTAAGTCCGAACCGCGTGGCACGCGAAATACGCGCGCGACTCGAGAGAGAGCAAATAAATATACATTATGGACATATAATAGAAAAGAGAATATATAAAACACTGTTCCTGAGAATACAAAGGATACACTGTGGTATAATGAATCAGGAATCATCAAACATCGAGCTGGTGGAACACTGATAAGCGTGCAAAAAACATCCTGACACGAAGCGGATTTTAAAAAGAATGAGTCTTTAGAGACGGTATATGCGCACTGGCAACGGAAGTCGTGGAGTTGTACTTGGGAGAGAGCGTCCCGTACTGGGTCTGCGCCGGTTGCACTCGACCCAGTTTTGGCTTATTTTTATTGGTGCTTTTGCACCACTTTTCTTTCCCAACTTGCTTGGGAAAGACAAAAATAGAGAGTATTTTATCCGAGTTAGGGACTTCCACTGTAGTGCAAGCCTGTAGTAAACAATTGTGAGTAGGTTGATAAGAAATAAAAATTTAACCCTTTGAACTCGTAAGACCGATTTTTCAGTCCAAGGCATAATTTCGTCCCATTTTTGTCTTATAATGAGAGGTCTATACACAGGCACTGATGATAAAATAATAACTGCAGTCTGCAGCTGGATGGCTGCAGACTGCAGTTATTATTTTATCCTCCCTGTATATTGATATTGGACTGACCCATCTCACTGTAAGTGTACACAAAGGCTAACCCATCTCACTGTAAGTGTACACAAAGGCAATACCACTCCAGGAAACGAGGTCACATGATATGGTTTTGTTGAATTTTTTTGAAAAATTAAAAAAAAATGCTATTTGGAATAATAAATTTTGATATTGTCTGCATTGAGTAAAGGGTTAAGCAGAGATTCCTGGACTCACATCAAGTGAATTATAAAGAAATAAAATTTTGATTTATCATCAAAATAAAGGTACTGAACAGACATTTGGATAATGTAATATTCCTGCTATTTAAATATATTGGGCTGATGATGGCTACTCAATTAACAGGATTCTAATATATTCAGCTGCTGTAACTCTAAACTTTTAACCTTACACAGTATTCAGACAACAGAAGCCACACCTATTCCTAAATAATCCTAACAACTACACTCCTTTTTTCCAAAATATATCCTAGGAACCACTGAAGGAATGAGGTCATTAAGCCCATTCTTATAAGTTAGTTTGGTGAAAAAAATTGGAATAAGCTTGTCAAGCAGATACCTGGACTCAGACAACCCAAGTACCTGGAACATGTCGGGGGAGTCACACTGAAACTACTCCCAGCCCACAATGAAAAAAAACTTCAGATGCCTTTTCACCCTTTCTTGTGATTTGAACACCAGTATTCCAATTGAACAGCTTATCATATACTTGAAATTGATACTCTGATTTCAAACTATCAAATTTATGATGTCACACATTAAACGCAGCATACAAAATGTCTTTGGTGTTAATTTCATGTCATCTTTTTGTGCTCTTTAAACAGCATAATTATACTGTTTTTTTTTTAAAGTAATTGCTTCTGATGTTTTCAATTGTTTCATTTGTCATTACAATTAAAAATAAATCCCGACATGGTGTGAACCTGGCTGTTGAAAGTGTCATTAAACCTCAATAAACAAACAAATAATTAAAAGTTTTGGTTTCAAAATTTATTTGCCTATTGTGTTTTGTTCTAGAGTCATATGGTGTATATTTTATATGCTTACAATGCTTCTCTTTCTCTTCTTACTAGTTCATGGCCTAAAATATGCCAAACATTGTCTCCAGATTTCATATAAGTCATATGTCCCCTAATAGTCCAGGCACATTAGACATAAAAATGAGAAAGTAAGGAAAAAAATCGGAGAAAGCTGATTTTTTTATATGTTTCCGGGACACACATTGCGGATAAAGTGTGAAAAGTCCCCGCGAATCCGAGTTGAGCTTTTTTAGTTATAGCGTTTTTTTTATGAAAAAAAAAATAAAAAAAAAAATTCGACCCAGCTCCATATTTCTCATTCTTATTCGCCTTAGTAGGGTGAGAATCATAAATATCGTGCTGAATTATATTGAGAATACATATCCCCAACAGAAAATGCCAACTTTGTACCAATCCTCACACTCAATGGTGAAATATTCACGAAAATGTACAAAATTACGAAAAAATTTTTATTGTTTTCATACACACAACGGTACACAACGTCCATTAAATCAAATCTACGACTACTTTGGGAGTTAAATTATATATCAAAAATTGCAGAAAAGCAGTGGCTTTATAATGATATATAACAATAGTCATTTATTCCATAATGAACTGGTGAAACGTGTGAAATATTAACCATACCCCCTAAACTCAAATTCAAACGGTATCGACTTTTCTCATTCAAATACCGTATTATAGCATCATTGTTTCAATTTCCATGTTCGATTAAATCACATAATGTGGTGTTCGCCTGCACTCAAGATGCATTGGCATGTAATGTAGGACGCACAGGAAAGCTTTGGGTACAATACTACGAGCAAATAGGGCTTCTCCAGTTGTTCTTGAGAGCAGAGCGCACAGGCGACTGGGAACTCCACACATATTGTGTTCGCAATATGATTCCAGTATTTCACGCAGGTGGTCATTTTGCATACGCAAAAAGTTCTCATCTCTATTTGCAGCAGATGAATGAGCTAACAGAAATAATGCAACAGGATGATTTGAAGTTGTTCACTGAGAAAGGTTACTTTACCATAAGGCGCTCAGATAAATTCTGGGACGGGATATATTCTGATCAGACCATAGAGCAGTGTTTAATGAGAATGTTCAAGCTCCCTGGTGGTCTCACACATGGCAGGGGAATAACCGATAGCACTGTTGCGAAATGGGTACATGGACTACCTCTTTGCCTTCCGATATGTAATGCTCTCAAAAATTTTGTTCATGTTCACACTGGTCATGGCGAACAACATCGGGATCTCCGTCAAAGTTCACAATTGACTGATGCCAATGATATCACCAAATTATTGAACTGGCTCAGAGTGCATTCCCCCTTTCAGAATAGAGATCCACTACAATTAGTCTCTATAGCGACCGGGCTTGTGGCCGACGAAACTGTGAACTGTGACCAAGTTCGCAAAATTGGTGAATGTTGCGTATCGAATGTTGTAAGCAAAACGTTCAACAGCATCAAACTACGACGTGTTGACACTGTGAAATCTTTCGCATCGATGGCAAATAGCATCAAAGTCCGTGGAAGTAAGGTAGTGATTGACCCCACAATTCTGTTCAACCGCATCACATGTGTTATTCAGTCACAAGCAGAGATGGAAGAGTATCTCAAATATGAACTCGCCCCGAAACCACCAGCATTGTTTGATTCTGCTGGAATGAGGAAGACACAGAAAAGCACGCTCGGTAAGATCCTCAAAACATACGGTTCCGAGCAAACTAAAATCCCAGAACATTCTCTGTTTGTTGTAGATGGTGGATTTTTATTGAGGGCAGTTGTATGGCCTAAACAGTCGTCATATAAGGACATATGTACATCATATTCCAATTATCTAGTGAGACATTTTGGGGCGAACGTCATGGTTGTTTTTGATGGTTATGCTTGTACAATGTTGACAGAGGGCATGGAACAAGCCCGTAGATCTAAAGACAGGTATTCCATTGATATCAATATCTCACCCGAGTTACCAGCCACCACACCCCAATCCGATTTCCTTGCAAATGCCAAGAACAAAACCCAACTGATCGATCTTCTAATGCAGGAGCTATCTGCTATCAATATTCAGTCCAAGCAGGCCGAGGCTGATGCTGATGTACTGATAGCCGAAACTGCACTTGACATCGCTCAAGATGACAACAATGTTGTCGTTGTGGGAACAGACACAGACTTGTTAGTCATTCTTACCTCTCGAGTTCAACCGGGATGTAATATTCACATGATGTATTCCATTACCCCAAACTTACTAGTTTCAGTTAGTGAAATAGCAACCAAAATGGGTGACCATAGAAGCAACCTCCTTGTAGCACATTCTATAAGTGGTTGTGACACTACTTCTGCACTCTTTCGAGTTGGTAAGAAGAAAGTATTCAGTACAATTGTCTCCGATGTTACTAGCGACTCACAACAGTATGTCAACACAATTTTGGCGGATGACAGTACACCAAGTGCAGTAGCCGCTGCCGGGGAACAACTTCTCCTGATCTTATACGGGAGTAAAACTGTTTCCTCTCTCGACCAATATAGATATGTCACTTACAAGCGTTATGTAGCAAAATCTAAACTGAATAAACCCATCGACATAGCCTCACTCCCACCAAGCAGCGATGCTGCACAACAACATGTCTACAGATGTTATCTCCAGGTCCAACAATGGTTGGGCACTTCGCTTCCTCTGATGGATTGGGGGTGGTCGCTAGACAATGGACTTCTTGTACCGACTGCAGCCACAAAGCCATGTGCCCCCGATAACCTACTGAATCTGATCAGTTGTGGTTGCAAGAGTGCTTGTACAAAAAGGTGTGGGTGTAAGAAGGCAGGACTCTCTTGCTCAGGTTTGTGTAATTGCAGTTCGGATTCTTGTAACAACCACAGAAACACTGTCCTGTCGGAAATTTCTGAGTTCGATGAATAATATGTATATAGGTCATGTCATTTCTGTATATAGCGTTGATAATAGTCAATGTAACTTAATCCATGTTGATTGATTTGTACATTCTGTAAATATTATTTATTGATTTTTGTACATTCTGCAAATATTATTTATTGATCTAATGCTGCCAGACACAGACGTGTCTGTTCAGTCCCAAGCCCGAAAATAGTTGAGTTCTCATGCTGACGAATTTTATGCCAAAAGGGGAACTCGGCCAGAAGCAGAGGGGGTCTTCCATAATGTCTATTTTGTAAGCAATGATAAAAGTCTTCAAATGGTGGTGGATTTTTTATCGTCTGTCCAACTAACATCCCGTTCTGTACTACGACCCTTTGGGCAAATCCGTTAGGAAAATCGTCATTTTTTGCGTAAATCCGATACTTTTTTGTGAATTTTCAATAATTTTTCGCAGAAATTGTCACAGAATGCACATTTTCCTCTAGGTAAATGTATATTAGACATTATGTAGCTCGAAATACGCGTAAACAAAAAATACAGTTGGATCAATTTGAGGTTACAAAGTTCGTGCGATTTTTTTTTATTTTTTTCAAACGCGTTTTCGAAAAAAGGCTGTAGAAAAAAAAGCTCAACTGGGATTTTAGGGGACTTTTGTCTAATCGTTCAGTGACATGTACTCGACATTCCCTGAAAAAATCAGCTTTCTCCGATTTTTTTCCCTAGTGAAACCTAATGTTCTTGGGCTATAATAGTGCGATATTTTAGGCACACATTTGAAATGCGACATTTGATCTGCAACCCCTTGAGATGATCTGCAACTGCTGCAATCGGACAACTCAAGCTTGTACACCATCGAGTCATCTGTAGGCAGGCTATTCTCATAATATTGTTTGGGTTTTTCAAGAAGGTAATAAACTCCAAATACAAACTAAATGTTTGTTGCAAAATGTTTTGACTGAAATAGTAGCGCAGAGATTTCTAAAGTGATCCAGAACCTCTGTAACAACTGTATCTTCCTTGACAGAGCTCATACAGCTGTACTGAGGTAAAGAAAGGTCTAGAAACGGGGAATTCAGTGGCTGTCAACAGATTATAAGATTTATCCAAGTCAGAAAATAAGCAGACTGTCATCTGCAAAATGAGGTCCCCAGAGGGTGAATTTAGTGATGGTACTCTGCACAGCAGGGTAGCATCACTAAATTTACCCTCTGTGAATCTCAATCTGAATCAGGGTCTCAAAACTAAACAGAAAGAGGTATCCAGAGGATAAACTGGCCCACTGTATGGAATAGAATCATCAAATTCATCCTCTAGGGACCTCATTCTGCAAATGTCAGACTGCTTATTTTTAGGCCTGGATTTATCCTTCAATAGATTATAAGATTTATTATTCAATTAAGAGAAGTTTTCTCTATAACCTAAATGCAATTAACAGGTCAAATTTCTATGAAAGGTATGGTAAGTGGCTTGGTGTTTGGAAGTTGAATGCAATTAAGAGGGTTATTAAATTAAGAGATATCTAATTAAGGGGGGCTCCATTGTAATTCTAAAATATGTATTTACCATTCTTCCATCCCTTGCAAAAGTGACTATGGAACAGCAAAATCTGCATTACATACATACAACTGTTCACTCAAATAAACCATGGGTTATTTTCAAAACTTTATTTCCAGAGAATATCAGTGGTTCTTTTGTACTTGAAGCTTTGAATGCAAATAAATTAAAGCATGTCTATATATCTGTCGATATTTTCAACAGTAGAGTACACTTACTGTTGACAAATTCCATCATAGCCATGTCAGACTGAATTAGGGGGGTTTATATACATAGAAACATGTAAATCCAGAGATAGGCACACACAGACTACATAAACTGAACAGCTCAATATTATTTCTATTAAATCTACATGTAATACAGAGCCTGGTGTACACTTTTCTTGCCAAGTTTATACTATCATTGGGAGAATGGATTGCTACAAGTCCTTCACCAGAATAGTTTTTGCAAGTGCAAAAATTTGCTCTTGCAATATGGGTTATGAGTGCATAATGCACTTGCAAAAATTTATATGAAAATTGGATCAGGATAATGGCACCAATTAACTGGTAGAGTGCTTACATTTCAATGGTAATTTGTAACTTGAGTATTTTTTTCAAAGACATCCTGCTGCCAGTAAAAGGGGCCGTCATATAAAAAGATATCACTCATAAATAATTGTTTTGTTTCAATTGATTGGAGAGTGCCAGTTGGCACTCTCCAATATTTTGTAATGAAACGATTTTATATTAATATTTTCTTTCTACTGTTGATCCTACAACAAATTAGTGCCAACAGTGTAAAGCCACTATAGTGGTTTTCAGCACTTTTCAGTAGAGCCCTGATAGTGGCTTCTAGCACTGAACCAGTTAGTGTACCTTTTTTTTTCCATGTTGAATGATGGGTATAAAACATCAGCACTGCAAAAATCTGCAGAGTTTGTTTATTGGGATTAAACAACAATTTCAACAGCCAGGATCACATCGCGTCTGACAGTTTTATGGGTGGAAGAAGCCAGAGTACTCGGGGAGAACCACTGAGGAGGATAGAGCAACTGTCAGATGTACTAACTCTGCACAAGCAGAGTTAGCAGCTGTTGAAGGCAAGTGCACCATCGACATGCAGTACTCCTTAATACACAGTGCAACCATTCCCCCACATGCGCAGCTGGGGTTAAGTGCCTTGCACAAGAACAAGCTGCAGAATATACCTTTTAACTGTTCACATAGTCATACCACTGAAGAACAATAGAACACACTGGTTCCTCGGCAGTGTGTTCTATTGTTCATCTGTGTTAGGGTTACATATACAGTTTGGAGATATACACTCCAGTTTTTTGTGAGCATATTTCACACTAAAATATTTATTTATTGGGGTCAAACCTACAATGATCTGAATTAGAAAAGTAAAAGAACTTGGATCCTTTTATTTTTCATAAGTCAGGCAACAAATTTAACCAATCATATCTTCTTTGACACAACTAAAGAACTCTCTCAAAGAAATTATGTTTGGTAGAATTTCCAATTGCATTATCAGAAAACTCTGCCATTGAAAACTTTGAAATATAATTTTGACATGAAAATGCAGAGGGTTAGATGCTGCTTGCAAACTTTGCTGGGTACAACTGCACCCATGCCCACCTCCAATACTGGAAACACCAGTTTGTTTTGCACAAACAACTTGAATGTAAACCAGTGGTTCATGAGATGGGAACTTTACATGCAGACACGTAGCCAGGATATCAAAGTTAGTGGGGCAAGAGTAATGTCTAGGGAGGCATACAGAATATGATTCGCTGCATCATCCAAGCCTCGCAGCAGCAAGATGGGGTGAGCACAAGAGTGAATGTCCCCATTTCAATAGAGAGGTTCCAGGGGCACTGCCCAGGAAATATTTTGAAATTCGAGACAAAAAAACATAATTTCCATGACTCTGAGTCCGTTTGTGACCGTAATTTATAAGTTGTAAAAGGCATCAATAATTAGGTCACAATGTGGCCTAATAAGTTGTGAAAGGCATCAATAATAATTATTGATGGCTTTCACACCTTGTAAATTATGGACACAAACGGACTTAGAATGAAGGAAATTGCTAGATATTAAAATTTCTTGCCTAATGCTCCCTATATGGGTTAACATGGGGGTGGGGGGAGGGTGGGGGGGGGGGAGACATGACTGAAATTGGGGGGTGGGGGATGTGATTTTAATGATTTTTGTGCCAGACCCCATGAGCTTTCTTTAATCTATTATATCTTTGACACTGTCAAACCAGATATGTTAGTTTAACACTGGAATACAGAAAAATTTCCAAATTCCTGTTAACAACCTTTACACTCAGATTATCGAAATTTCAAGCAGTACATTTTTCCATAATGCAGCTAGGAATTTAACTGGTAGAGTGCTAAGTTCCTTATGGTCATCAAAATTTGTTCAAGTGTCTTCGTCTTGTTACAATTTATGGAAGAGTGCCAAAATGCACTCTCCTATGAATTGTAACAAGGCAAACCCATATAGACTAAGCAATTTCAGTTCTAAGATAACATGAAGCCCATCCACAGAATATGACACCTTTGGGCAGGGATACCTGCTCTTCATATTAAAGCCCCAATGCAAACTTGTTTGACAGAGCTCAATGAGCTCTGTCAAACATGACTGAATTGGTAAAATTCCTAGTTGCATTATGGGGAGAATTTGCAGGTTACAATTTTGATATTTTAACATCAGTGGGAAGGGGGGTAATTTATTTATTGGGGTTTATTGACACTTTTGACAGCCAGGGTCACCTTGTGTCGGACACTTTAACAGATGGAGGAAGCTGGAGTACTCGGTGAGAACCACCGAGCAATGGTGATCAACAGCCAGACTCACCAACGTACTAACTCTGCACAGTCAGGGTTAGAACAGAATGCCACCGTGCCCCCACATGGGCAATCGGGATGAAGTGCCTTGGCAAAGGACACAATGCAGTAACCCCTGGCAGGGATCAAACTATGGACCTTTTGGTTTGAGGGAGGGGGGGGGGGGGAGGTAATTGAATACTCCTGTTAAGTGAATATTTTTACTTAGAGTTTTGTACCAGTAGAATGGATGAGACATTTTTCAGTATGAAATCCATATTTTTTAACATATCATGAGAGGTGAGATCTATAGAAACCAGTCCTAGGTGTTTAGTTGTGAAACAAATGGTATGGCAGATGGGTATACTGAAAAATATATAAAACTAAGTATAGATTCAGATGGTACACAAACAAAAATCAGAAGTACTTTAATGGATGATTATAAGATTCAAGTGTTATACTTGAAAGGTTACTGTAGTCATTGCCATTATTGGGCAGCTCACCAGGTAACGAAACATTCACAATAGATGGCAATAAAACTGATTATCTGGATATACATTCTCCACAAATACATGACCAGATAAGAAAAGTGTGTAATTACACCTTTTGACAAGGGTGATCTTGAATGAATCTATTCTGGTAATTACTTCACAACCATGAAACCTGTTACCTGATCACATTGTCTTCTTTGTGAAAAGAAAATTGAAAAAATAGCAGTGCTTCTGTTCGTATAATGAGCTGGCAAAGTCAGACTTATTCCTGTAGTCTATGATCTTGTCTTTCAAAGAATTGCAAGACAACAGTGGCTAACTGGTTATGTGTAGGGATATCACGATTCTTTTTCCGAATGAATAATCAAGCTAATCAATTATAATCGACTAACTGAACCCAGATGATCTCTTAACCCTTAATGGTCTGGACAGTTGTCCTGAATTCACACCTGACCATGGCCTGTACATGTCCAATGCCTTAACAGTGATTTCTAGTCAAGTCTTGAATGCCTTAACAGGCAGCCAAGACTTGATTAGAAACCATTGCCTATGTAAGTTGTCTAATGCCAGCAGGACCTGCTCATGATGGCATGTTAAGGGCACCTGTTCGGAGGTTGTAAAAGTTGGAAATAGGCCTTTAAGGGTTAAGAGTATTAAGAAAACAAACATACTCCAAACAAAAACAAACTTCACAAATGGTCCATATTGCATTTCTGAAAGTTTGACTGTTAAAAGATTCCTTGTTCCATTCATACCATGTTTCAGGCTGTTTATCTGTTACTTTGTTCCCTCACAATAGATCAAACAAAGACTAAAGTGTTTCAAAGAGTGATGCATGCAAGTGGCAGAACTTGTAAAATCTCAACTTTATGTATAGGTGGGTCGGAAATTCAGGAAATACTCTGCCATCTACAGCAGCAGCCTTCTCATCCGTTTCAAAAACAAACAAGTTAAAACACCACAGGCATCCCCTGCCAAGAAGTGGTTACTAACCAGAAACCATAAAAAATCAAAAAAGTGAAAAAAAAGTGAAAAGAGGCCCATAACTCTAGAAATGAAAGTGTCAATGACACTGTAGCTTAACTTGTGTGTTGTGTTTGATGAAAAGGATAATGTTCAATGTTTATGAAAGGATTGTGAAATAAGACAAGAATTGTGATAATTGGGAATATGTTCATTTCTGTTCCCTGTATGCTATGTTTATGATAAAAATAATATGAGGTGTACACTGTACTAAAGAGCTGAGGGGTGGGTTAATATGACCTCACAGTTAATGTATGTGGCCCTCACAGTTAACATATATCAACAAAAGTTACCAAGTTACAGTGAAATTATTCCAAAATGAGTCACCCTATCAAGTTACATTACAATCCCTTCATAAATATGGCCTGTAGACTGTGCTAAAGGTTTTCGGGCTTCGGGCCCCTGTAGCCGTCAGTTTCCCAATTGCGTCCAAAGGGGACGTTCTCATTTAGACATTATATGACGTCAACCTACCAAGTTACAATGAAATCCCTTAATAAATATGACCTGTAGACTGTGCTCACGGTTTTCGGGCTTCGGGCACTTGTAGCCATCACAGCTGACCAATCACGACCAAAAGGGGATGTCATCATCTAGGCATTATATGGAGTCAAACTTACAGGTTACAATGAAGTCCTTCCATAAATAAGACCAATAGACTATGCTAAAGGTTTTGGGGTTTTGGGTTCGGGCAGCCATCAAGGCTGAATGATCGCGACCATAGAGGACGTTCTCATCTAGAAATTATTTAGAGTCATCCTACCAAGGTACAATAAAATCCCTTCATAAATATCACCTGTAGACTGTGCTAAAGATTTTCGGGCTTTAGGCCCCTGTAGCCAACACAGTTGCCTAATGGTGTCCAAAAGGGGCTGTTCTCATCTAGACATTACATGAAGTTAACCTACCAAGTTACAATGAAATCCCTTCATAAATATGATCTGAAGACTGTGCTAACGGTTTTTGGGCTTTAGGCTTGGGCAGCCATCATGGCTGAATGATCACAACCAAAAGGGGACATTCTCATCTGGACATCATCTGGAGTGATCCTATGAAGTTACAATGAAATCTCTTCATAAATATGACCTGTAGACTGTGCTCAAGATTTTCGGGCTTCAGGCACCTGTAGCCATCACAGTTGACCAACCACGACCAAAAGGGGATGTCATCATCTAGGCATTATATGGAGTCAACCTAACAAGTTACAATGAAACCCTTCCATAAATACGACCAACAGACATGCTAAAGGTTTTTGGGATCGGGCAGCCATCGAGACTGAATGATCGTGACCAAAAGGGGACGTTCTCATCTGGACACTATTTGGAGTCATCCTACCAAGCTACAATGAAATCCCTTCATAATTATGACCTGTAGACTGTTCTAAAGGTTTTCGGGCTTTGGGCCCCTGAAGCCGTCAAAGTTGCCCAATCGTGTCCAAAAGGGGACGTTCTCATCTAGACATTATATGAATTCAACCTACCAAGTTACAATGAAATCCCTTCATAAATATGACCTGTAGACTGTGCTAAAGGTTTTTGGGCTTCGGGCTCGGGCAGCCATCATGGTTGAATGATCACAACCATAGGGGACAATCTCATCTGGGCATCATCTGGAGTGATCCTACGAAGTTACAATGAAATCCCTTCATAAATATGACCTGTAGACTGTGCTCACGGTTTTCGGGCTTCGGGCACTTGTAGCCATCACAGCTGACCAATCACGACCAAAAGGGGATGTCATTATCTAGGCATTATATGGAGTCAACCTAATAGGTTACAATGAAATCCTTCCATAAATATGACCTTTTACCTATGCTAAAGGTTTTAGGGCTCGGGCACCCATCAAGGCTGAATGATCGCGATCAAAATGGGACGTTCTAATCTAGACATTATTTGGAGTCATCCTACCAAGTTACAATGAAATCCCCTCATAAATATGACCTGTAGACTGTGCTAAAGGTTTTCGGGCTTCGGGCACCTTTAGCCGTCACTGTTGCCCAATCATGTCCAAAAGGGGACGTTCTCATCTAGACATTATATGAAGTTAACCTACCAACTTACAATGAAATCCCTTCATAAATATGACCTGTAGATTGGGCTAAAGGTTTTTCGAGCTTCGGGCTCGGGCAGCCATCATGGCTGAATGATCGCAACCATAGGGGACAATCTCATCTGGGCATCATCTGGAGTAATCCTAAGAAGTTACATTGAAATCCCTTCATAAATATGACTTGTAGACTGTGCTCAAGGTTTTCGGGCTTCGGGCACTTGTAGCCATCACAACTGACCAATCACGACCAAAAGGGTATGTCATCATCTAGGCATTAGATGGAGTCAACCTAACAGGTTACAATAAAATCCTTCCGTAAATATGACCTTTTGCCTATGCTAAAGGTTTTTAGGCTCGGGCACCCATCAAGGCTGCATGATCGCGATCAAAATGGGACGTTCTCATCTAGACATTATTTGGAGTCATCCTACCAAGTTACAATGAAATTCCTCAATAAATATGACCTGTAGACTGTGCTAAAGGTTTTCGGGTTTTGGGCTCGGGCAGTCGTCACGGTTGGCAGATCATGCCCAAATGGGGAAATTCTCATCTAGACATCATATGGAGTCATCCTACCAAGTTACAATGAAATCCCTCCACATTAAACATGTCCTGCAGACTGTGCTAAAAATTTTTGGGTTTCAGGCTTGGGCAGCCATCACGGTTGATAGATCATGCCCAAAAGGGGACGTTCTCATCTAGGCATTATACAGAGGCATCCTACCAAGTTACAATGAAATCCCTTCATAAATACGACCTGTAGACTGTGCTAATGGTTTTCGGGTTTTGGGCTCGGGCAGCCATACCAGTTGCCCGATCGCAACCAAAAGGAAACGTTCTCATCTAGACATGATCCCAAACCTGCATATGAAATTTCGTGACGATCAGACAAGAACTGCGTGGTGTAGCCCGTGCTAAAGGAAAATGTGAACAGACATCACAGACATCACAGACTCACAGACTAACAGACTCACAGACTAACAGACTTCTGTACGCGTGATGGCAATAGCTTATCTTGACTATGTCAAGTTAAGCTAAAAATGATTGGACAAAACCTGTTACCTGTGAATATCCTTTCCCCCATGGTGGGATCATTTAAATCCAACAACTATTGACTGAGATATGAAGGTCCAAAGTTGTTATGGATGGCGGATGGATGGACAGACGGACATACAGAACCTATTTCTATCCCCGTAAACTTCGTTTTGGCAGGGGAAAATGATACAATTCCTGATCAAAAACCTGTCTCAGCAATTTCTGTTGAACTGTATTAGAATACGTGCACTTATCAACTAATAAGTTTCCAAGAACTATGAGGGAATGGAGGGTGGTTGGTGATCCTCTTCCTTGTGACACCCTTGCCCATGCAATGTGTTACATGTCCAATGAAGGAATGGGTGTTGAAACGAACTATAGTGGATTCTTTTTCAGATTATGGTTTTGGTTTCTAGAAAGCATGAAGTGTTTTTGACACAACAACAGTGCTTCTCTACTTTCATTTTATTAAATGACTGTCATGATATGTATATATTTTAGAAGATACATCAGCATATCTGCTGTGAAACAAAAGACAGTAGGATGATTTGTTACTGGAATAAATGCCAAACTTAAAGAAAATCTTCGCAATGAGTTTGGCAATATCTTGACGTGGTTTTTGTATAGCTTTTTTAAGGCTGGTGATTTAATAATACATGGTCATTTTTGAAAATACTTGTCTCGAAGAATATAGATTAAGAAATCGGTTATCTGAAAAACTTAAATTTTCATGTGTGTTGCACACCTAATAAATTAACAAGAGGCCCCATGGGGCCTGAGATGCTCATCTGACAACAGTTGTTTAAAGAAGGATTTAATTAGCATCTATAGCTAGTTAACACTACAGAGGAATGAAGTTATTTAATTATTTATAACTCTGTTGTCCATGCCAGATGATTTTTTTCGCGTACTGCATGCTACCACAGAAATAATGTCCAGATTTCCAGTAATGCAAAAGTAGGGAGTCCAAATATCAACCTAGGAACTTAACTTGGAACAAACTTGAGTCTGAGTCCTTCCCTTCCACCACCAGGATGCTGTATACCAAATGTGAAAGTATTCTGACTGGTGGATCTGAGGGAGAAGGTTTTTAACTGGTTGAGTGCTAGGAGCCACTATCAGGGCTCTACTGAAAAGTGCTGAAAGCCACTATAGTGGCTTTACACTGTTTGCACTAATTTGTTGTTGCTTCCGCCCTGGAAGAAAAATATTAATAAAAAATTGTTTTGTTACAATTTATTGGAGAGTGCCAACTGGCACTCTCCAATAAATTGTAACAAAACAATTATCTATGAGCAACATCTTGCTAAAATAAGGGTCCTTTTGTAGTAGTGTGATATCTTTGAAAAAAAATGCTCGCATTACAAATGACCACTGAAAAATAATTTAGCACTCTACCAGTTAAAGAAATTTCCTCATACTGCACTAAGTTGAAATTCGAGCTACTACAGGGAGCCCAAATATTAACCCATGCTATCTCATACAGTGGGCCAATTTATCCTCAGGGTACCTCTTTTTGTTTAAGCCTGAGACCTTGATTCAGATTGAGGTTCGCAGCAGGTAAATTTAGTGATACTACCTCCTCTGGGGACCTCATTCTACAGATGACAGTTGTCTTATTTCCAGGCTTGTAGGTAATTGCATTGTCTTTGGGTAAGATTTAATCCAGATTGTTCAAGTGTGGGCATGGTAATGGGGGTGGGGTGGTGCTGTGTACTAAGGCATACTGCATGTCAATGGTGTACTAGCCATTATTCGCTGCTAACCTTTCTTGTGTCTGTTCATGACAATGGGCCGTCTGACAGTTGTGCTACTCAGTTGTTCTCGTTGGGTGCTGCAGCTTCCTCCATCCGTAAAACTGTCTGACATGATGTTACCCTGCCTGTTGAAAATGTTGTTAAACCCGAATGAAACAAAAACATAGGAAACTCCAATCATTAAACCTCTGTACACTGATGTCACAATAATAAAATTTAAGTTAAAAATTTTTCCCAGAATGCAACTGGAAATTTAACCAATTCAGTGTTGTTTGATAGAGCTCATTCAATGAAATATTGCTTGCTTCTAATAAAATATGAAGTTTATCAAAAAAATATGAAGCCATCAGAGAGATACAGTGGTCCATACTTGTTTGGATTAATTGGATATTGTCTAATGGAATAACCCTCTCAACTGCATATAATTTTCAAGAACCAAATCATTTACCTTTTTTATCAAACAAATTTATTCTATTAATTGCAGTTATGAGTAAATTCTGGTTAATTGAAAAAGACAAATGTTGTGATTTTCAAAAAATTCCACTACCAGTTCTCAATTTCCAAGCATTACAGACCTATCTGGCTTTAGTAATTCCAATTGTTTGTTTTGTTTTGTTTGATTGGAGCTTAATGACACTTTCAACTGCCATGGTCACATTGTGTCAGACAGTTTTATGGGTGGAGGAATCTAGAGTACCCAAAGAGAACCACCAAGCAGTGGCTAGCAACTGTAAGCCCCCCCCCCCCCCCCAACTTAATAACTCTGCACATGCAAGATTAGCAGCAGCTGAATGCAGGTGCATCATCGGGATGCAGCATGCCTTAACTGGTAGAGTGCTAGAAGCCACTACCATGGCAGTGCGCAAAATTTGACGGGAATGCTCATTTCATTCACGTGGTGGTTATGAAAATTTAAATCTACATGAACAGATGACCAGTTAGCCGAATATTGCATCTTGAATTGTTAAGTCTGAGTAACTTAGTTAGTAGAGTACTACATTTTTTCTCAGCTTCAAGATTTCTCACATAAATTGTGACAATTCAAATCAATGGAGATGAAGTAGTTTTACTTCCAAGATAATATAAAGGACATCCACAGAATATAAAGCCTTTAACTTTAGGTACCTGCAGTTTTGAATAAAGCCAATATATGGGCTTCCAGCACACTGTCAGTTAACCAGCCTTTCTTGAGTCTTGATAGATTTTTAGACTTTTGCCTTGAGAGCCTCGAGATATTTCAATTCTACGCAATATATAAATACTTGTTAATGATAAAGAAGCAGTTTCCCAATGAATTTGTATGTAGCACAATGTTCGGTTAGCCAATCCCAAACCACATGAAGAGTCATTTTTGAAATTTTGCACACTGCATGGCTCTACTGAAAAGTGCAGAAAGCCACTAAAATGGCTTTATACTTTTTGCATCGGCTTGTTGTTTTCTTAGCAGAATAAATGTTTATAGCTAATTATTTCGTTACAATTTATTGGAGAGTGCCAACAGGCATTTTCTAATATATTGTGACAAAACTGTTCATGAACAAAATCTTGCTAACCTAAGGTTTCCCTTGCAGGTTGCATGGCACGTGTGAAAAAAATATGCAGGTTTCAAATCACCTTTGAAAAATAATTTAGCATTCAACCAGTTAATACACAGTGCCACCATACCCCACATGGGCAATTCTCAATTAAGTTTCTTACCCAAGCACACAACACAGTTACCGTTGGTCAGGACTGAACCACTGACCTTTCAGTTTGAAGTTACCTGCTCTAATCACTGAGCAACTTCCCACCTTAGAAATTCTAATATAAGCGTTTACTTTGATACATCTTGTTTGACAGAGCTCAATGGGCAGGCCTTTAAATTCATTTATTTTGGGCACACCAGTTTGGTCTAATTTGGGAACATTAAAACCAGAAATAACAGTCTTATCCTTTTAGGTTTTATTGCCGTGGCTTTCTTTGTGTTTCTAAGGCCATATTATCCTGGAAGTTATTCTGAAATGTAAAAGAGACACAGTGAATTTATATATTTTTCATGATGTCTTCACATGTACTTCTTAACTTGGGCACACCTGTAAACGGTGTGAAATTGGGGTGATCTAAAGGCCTGCAATGGGCTCTGTTAAACAAGATATAATAGACAAAATACTCAATGAAAGTGTCAAGGACACTGTAGCTTAACTTGTCTGTGTGTTATGTTTGATGAAAATGATAATGTTCAATGTTTATGAAAAGATTATGAACTAAGACAAGAATTGTGATAATTGGGAATATGTTAATTTCTGTTCCCTGTATGCTATGTTTTCAATAAAAATAATATGAGGTGCAGACTGTACTAAAGAATTGAGGGGTGGGTTAATGTGGCCCTCACAGTTTATGTATGTGGCCCTCACAGTTAATGTACATCAATGAAAGTTACCAATTTACAGTGAAATTATTCCAAAAATGAGTCATCCTATCAAGTTACAACAAAATCCTTTCATAAATACGGCCTGTAGACTGAGCTACAGGTTTTTGGGCTTCGGGCCTGCGTAGCCATCATGGCTGACCGATCGCAACCAAAAGGGGATGTTCTCATCTAGACATTATACTGAGTCATCCTACCAAATTACAATGAAATCCCTTCATAAATATGACCTGTAGTCTGTGCTAAGGTTTTTCAGGTTTTGGCCTCGGGCAGCCATCATGGTTGAATGATCATGACTAAAAGGGAACATTCTCATCTAGGCATTATCTGGAGTCATCCCACCAAGTTACAATGAAATCCCTTCATAAATACAGCCTGTAGACTGTGCTAAAGGTTTTTGGGCTTCGGGCCTGTGTAGCCATCGCGGTTGACCGATCACAACCAAAAGGGGATGTTCTCATCTAGACATTTTCTGAGTCATCCTACCAAGTTACAATGAAATCCCTTCATATATATGACCTGTAGTCTGTGCTATAGTTTTGGGGGTTTTGGACTTGGCCAGTGCATTATCTGGAGTCATCCTAACAAGTTACAATGAAATCCCTTAATAAATATGACCTGTAGACTGTGCTAAAGGTTTTCGGGCTTCTGTCCCCTGTAGCCATCACAGCTGACCAATCGCGACCAAAAGGGGACGTTATAATCTAGACATTATATGGAATCAACCTACTAAGTTACAATGAAATCCCTCCATAAAAAAGACCTGTAGACTGTACTAAAGGTTTTGGGGTTTTGGGCTCGGGCAGCTGTCACGGCTGAATGATTGTGACCAAAAGAGGACGTTCTCATCTAGACATTATCTGGAGTTATCCTACCAAGTTACAATGAAATCCCTTCATAAATATGACCTATAGACTCTGCTAACGGTTTTTGAGCTTCGGGCCCCTGTAGCCGTCACAGCTGACCAATCATGACCAAAAGGGGACATTCTCATCTAGACATTATATGGAGTCAACCTACCAAGTTACAATGAAATCCCTCCATAAATGTGACTTGTAGACTGAGCTAAAGGTTTTGAGGTTTTGGGCTTGTACAGTCATCACGATTGACAGATCGCGACCAAATGGGGAAGTTCTCATCTAGACATCATACAGAGTCATCCTACCAAGTTACAATGAAATCCCTCCATATCAAATATGACCTGTAGACTGTACTAAAAGTTTTTGGGTTTTGGACTTGGGCAGCCATCACGGTTGACAGATCATGACCAAAAGGGGACGTTCTCATCTAGATATGATACAGAGGCATCCTACCAAGTTACAATGAAATCCTTCCATAAATACAACCTGTAGACTGTGCTAATGGTTTTCAGGTTTTGGAATAGCGACCAAAAGGGGACGTTCTCATCTAGACATGACCTCAAACCTGCATATGAAATTTTGTGACGATCGGACAAAAGCTATGGGGTGTAGCCTGTGCTAAAGGAAAATGTGAACAGACTCATAGACTTCCGCATGCGTGATGGCAATAGCTTATCTTGACTTTGTCAAGTTAAGCTAAAAATGAAGCAAAATTACCAAATTCTGGTTAATGGAATGTTTCTGTTTATGGAATATCGTTTACCATCAAAGTGGCTATTCAATAAACAGTGATCCACTGTACCCTCTCTTTTTTTTTCAACTGAGTCCTAAAAGTGGCTTCAGCACTAAGATAGTGGAGCTTGCTTGACAAACAGAAGGCACCAACAATTTCGCAAAGACCAAATATGAGATCCTAGCACTGAATTAGGTAAAAAAGAAACACTGAAGTGTGCAAGGCTGTGAATAAAACAGGAAGAATGCTACTAAGGTAACACATGCCCCCACCCCCCCTCCCCACCCCTTGTGACCTTCACCTTGCAGATGTGGCAGAAACTATTATACGCGACACACCTTCTGAATGTCCTTAACATTTGTAAAAGGTTTAACAATTGTACTATGATTCGTTTCTGAGTTATGGCAGAGGCACGACTATTGACCAATTTTTAGTGTGACCTTGAAATGTGACCTTCACCTTGAAGGTACGAATGGTGTGTGACACATCCTCCCATGGTCCTTTACAATTGTGTGAAGTTTGATGACTGTGGCCCTAACAGTTTTCGAGTTATTGGCTCAGACACACACACACACACACACAGATGCATGGACACACACATGGATGGACACGTGCACACTTCAATCACTATATGCCACCCTTAAGTCGAGGGGCATAAAAAAGTGTCATTAAAATTTTCGTTAAAGTGACAGTAAGCCCTGTTCAATAAAGTAATTAACTGGTTGATTGCTAGCAGCCACTACTACTAAAAAGTGCTGAAAGCCACTTTAGTGGCTTTGTACTGTTTGCACTGTAGCTTGCTCTCAGCAGTAGGAAAGAATCTTTACATGCAATTGTTTTATTACAATTTATTGGAGTGCATGTTGGCACTCTCCAATAAATTGTAACAAAACAATTATTTATGAACAAAATCTTGCACAAATGGGGTTACTTATGGTAGCATGATATCTTGTGAAAAAAATACTCATATTAGAAGTCACATTCTGCCAGTGAGCAAAATTTTAAAAATGACTCTAACCAACTGACCCTTCACGTGGTTTGGAGATGGCTAATCGAACACTTAGCTGTATAAAAATTCTTGGGAAATTGCTTTTTCATCATTAACAAGTTTTCACATATTGCGTGGAATTAAAATATATACAGCCTCTCAAGACAAGTCTAAAAATCGGTCACGACACAAGAAAGGCAGGTTAACTGGTAGAGTGTTAGAAGCCCATGTCTGGGCTTTATACTGAAGTGAAGTAAAAAAGCTTTATATTCTGTTCATGTCTTTCATATTATCTTGGAAGTAAAATTACCTCATCTCCATCGATTTGCATTGTTACAATTTATGGGAGAGTCCCTATAGGCACTTTCCCATAAATTGTAACAAGACAAAAATGTGTGAACAGGGCTCGATGTAACTGGATTCACATAGTGATTTGGGAATCAATTTTCAATTATAGCGAATCAGTTTCACATGATAAAAACATATAAATAATGGGAAATGCTAATCAAAACTTATCCAAGTTAGTAAACTGCCATTCAATTTTAAAAAATTAAATCGACCCCTGGTGAACAGAAAATCTTGAGGCTGAGAAAAAATTTAGCACTCTACCAGTTAAGTTACTCAGACTTTACCATTCAAGGTGCAACTTTTGGCTAACCGGTCATCTGTTCGCATAGATTTAAATTTGCATAACCACCACACGAATGAAACGACCGTTCTCGGCAAATTTTGCACACTGTTCTACCAGTTAACATATTCCACATTCTGACCTCTAGAATGAAATATAAAAATGGTTTTAAAAATTCACAGCCTAATCACTTAATGCATGTGAAACATATCATGTTGCATGAATCAAGTATGCAAACAATCTCACTTACCTTCACTGGAGTCAGACTTCTCATCATTCAAATCAAAGTCAATGTCAGTTGAAGTAAAGTTCTCAAAAATAGCTGGCATTAGAACATCCAGTTCAGCCATTTTTGGTCTTTTTTTAAAAAAAGGTTGTCTTTCACGTAAAAATCTAAGTCTCTTTTAAAATTGATATGTGAACTGGAGACAAAATGGGTCACAGCTGATTGCAGTAGTTGATGTGTGTAGTAGGACAGTATATTGTGGTGCTCCAGTTACTGACTCATACAATCATATGACCAAATATAAGTTTCTTTGTGACAAATATACCGGTCAGCCTGGAAACTGTCAGATATCAGTCTGCTCCACCATGCATGTATACAAAGACATTTTCACACAAACTCCTGAATGTGTATAGGAAAGTTTTTGACAGTGGGTGATATCAAATTAGTTCTCATTAATGACATTTCTATAACAGTTTCAACTGGTGAACTCTCCTATATATTGCCCAATCATTGTATGCAATAAAAGCCACAGTTATCTTATATAGTTAACTTACATAACCCTTTCAGCTTACTTTCCAGGAGCTTTTACTCCTCAAATCTAGTCTTTACAGCTCAAGTGAAGCTTCAGTAGCTTTTCAAAAACTAAGAAACTGCAACTCAATTAACCTTTTATTAAATACAGTGGAGCCCACTTAATCATATATCTCTTAACTGAATAACCCTGTTAACTGAATATAATTTCCCAACACAAAACCATTTACCATACCTCCAGTACAAATTTGACCTGTTAATTGAATATAGGTTATAGAGTAAACTCCTGTTAATTGAATAAAAATTCTTGTAACCTGTCGAGAAATTACCCTGACTCTCCCCAGTTTTCCTTTGTTCATAGACCTATTTGACCCTCGGTACATTCAATATAGGCATTTAATCTATTATATCTTGTTTGACAGAGCTCATGGAGCTCTATCAAACAAGATTTAAAAGAATAAATGCTAAGTTTATCTCTGGAATACAGGAAAGTGACATAATCCCTGTTAATTGAAAACTCCTGTTAATTGAATAATTTTTATTGGCAATGTGGTTATTCAATTAACAGGGTTCCACTGTATAGATGAACACTGTTAACCGTTTTTACCTAATGAATCAGCCTGATTGGACTGAGTAATTAACAAATTGAGCAGTTTATTTATTTTTAAAATTCTTTCGCCCAACCAATTTCATGTGACAGAGCTGTAGGAACTGTCAAACAAGACATAATGGAATAAATGCTCTGTTTATCAACAGAATACAAGAAAATGACCAAACTCCTGTTGACCAAATATTCCTTTTAACTGAATATTTTTCACTTACAAAATGGATATTCAATTAACATGATTCTACTGTATTCAATTAATTCAACTGAACATAATTTGGGCATTTTCCTAACTTTTGTGAAAGATTACACATTTTCTCTTAATATCTTCTGTCAAGCAATACATAATAAACAGTATGCTTTTATTCAAAGTACTGAGCCAATGAGGTCTGTCTGAAAAGGTTAGATGTTTGGGGGTTGTCAATAACAATTTTCAATTGATCATTTTGGTCATATTTTTATCAATTAACAGCAACTTACTCTACAACTCATTTGCAATTGACAGATCAAAATATGTACATGTATGAATAGTCATTAAAAGTAACTGGACATAAGTGGAGTGTTGATGTGACACGCTGAAAGCAGTATTCCCCCAAACTTTATTGTGGGCTACAAAAAACCCGTACAGTATGGCAATTTTGTTCATATTGCCGAGTAGATGTGACCAATTTGTTTGGTGAAAAATGAACTCTCTTAACCCTTTACCTAACGTAACAGCTCAAACCAACCAGTGCTTTTTGTCTCAAAAACATAGGTTATGACCCCTCTTTGGAACGAGCTCATCGAGCTCGTTCCAATGAGGGATCACACCTTTGTTTTTGAGACGAAAAATGAAAAAAAAATATCTATTCAAGAATTTTGTTTGCAAATGTCATCTGCTTTTCGTGTTAGGTAAAGGGTTAATGGTTAAAGCCTAAAGTCAAATCTAAAACACTTTGAAGCCAAAGGTCAGGTGATCCATTCTTTGATCATGAGGAAGTTTCCAAGACATTCATCAAATTCAACTGACAGTGGTTTCTGATTAAAGTCGTTTAATGCCTGTTTTCAGACAGCTAAGACTTGCCTAGAAGATAACATTAAGCCATTTATTTGTCTTTCAGGTTGTGATCTGCTGGAAATTTTGGAAAACTATTGGGTCCTTTATTTTAGAATGCTGAATTATTTATTGTTGTTGTGATTATGGTCACTACTGATTTTTTTGTTACATTCTATTGGAGTGCCTACTGGCACTCTCCAATAAACTGTAACAAAACTAATCAATAATAAATAATTACACACGATTGCAAGCCCGGTACAATGTGACAATATGATATAAATTGGGGATAATGGGAAGACAGTCAATCTGGCTACGTTATACCCCCACAGTATGCATATATGTTATCGCTGTACTATAACAGTTTAACTATCTCTGTATATAATCTGTATATATGTATACTGTGAAATAAATAATCAATCAATCAATATTGATTAAACTGATTTTATTTATTTATTTATTTATTTATTTATTTATTTATTTATTTATTTATTTATTTATTTATTAAGGTTTAATGACACTTTAACAGCCAAGGTCATATTGTGACGGTGATAGTTTTACGGGTGGAGGAAGCCAGAGTACCCAGAGAGAACCACAGAGCAGCTGCCAGCACCCCCAACATCGTAACTCTGCACGGCAGCACAGTCCGAATCGATCGCTCAGACGGTAACCAATCCAAGGAATAACTGGGCTTGACATTGCTTAACTTTGGTGAACTGATGAGCACCAGTTACCGCAACATTACTGCATGCCCTGTTTTTTTGCTGCAACTGAAGCGCATGTTTAGAATACAGGACCTTATGGAGACACCTACACTTTTTCCTAAAGTGGAATTATGGGCTTCTAGCAATGAAACATTATGAGTATCAAAAAGCTTCCAAATCAGAAACCTTGACAACTCAACCAACTTTTTAGCACCTCATAACATTTAAACAGTGAAGTTCACAGAGAATTTTGGGATGTGTTGAAAGGCAGACAAAACTTGTCTGCAAACCACTGTGTGGTTGTCATTGTCTTTCAGATGTGGGTTCAACTTACATTCTTTTCTTTAAAGACAAATTTTTTCAGCAATCAAAAACTCCTCAAACCCAAGAACACATTATCATCATTGGCAAGCTCTTAAGCAAACCAAATTTGATGGATTATTTTCAGTATTTGTATAACACTTTACCTTATGTAATGTCCATATCAGTCAGCACTGCAAACACAAGTTGGTCAAGTTTAGCTACAGTTGTTATAGCTCAGAGTGTATCAAATTGCTCATTCTCAAAAAACAGAAAGGGAACTTGCCATAGAGTTTTGGCAAACAAGAAAGAATGGATAAATGTCTACATTGGTAGTTTTTAGGAAAATTAACTGTAATATTCATAGCCTGTCTTCATAAATTTCCAACATATTACAACCTTTTTGTTATTAAAATTCATATTTGTACTAAAGGGATTGAAAATGGTATCAGGAGGCCGATTTGATGTCAATCCCGAATCAGGCCACTGATGTCAACTCTGAATCAAATCTATGAAGCTTCATAGGGCTCGAAAGTTAATGGAGTTGCTCTCAAAATTCTTCCCTTCCTTCCCTCGCACTTTCTTTCCCAAAGTGCACACTCATGCAGTAAACACTTTGGAAAGGATATATCTGAGTCAATATGTTTAGCAAGAGCAGGTTTTGATCAACAACACACACTTTGTTATGGCTGCCAAAGTGTTATTATCATTTGCTGACATGAGCTGAAAATGCAGCTTGCTGTGCACAGAAACAGAGAATCATACATTATGCATCATGACAAGACTAATTTTTATTTCGGCCATGCGATTTGTGTTGATGACAAAAATAATCTTGATTTAAAAGTACATGGAAGAGAGTTTATCTTTTACCAACAAAATTTACACTCAACTGAAATCCAGGTACGTTGAGTCTCGCTATTTCAATTGGCTTGTGATTGCAGATTGAAAACAAGTAAGCAACCTGTCTATCAATGAAGGATGAGTCCTTCAATTTTATGTTGCTTAATCAATAAAATACAAATACAGTGAAGCCCTGTTAATTGAATAACCACTTTGCCAGTGAAAAATATTCAATTAACAGAAGTATTCAATTAACAGGGATGTGGTAACTTTGCTTTATTCTAAAGATAAATTGAGCATTTATTCTATTACATCTTGTTTGACAGAGCTCATTGAGCTCTGTCAAACAAGATATAATAGATTAAATATGTGCATTGGCTATACTATGGACAAACCAATCAATAACAAAGGGAATTTGATGATTGTCAGTGTATTTTCTCTGCATATTACAGGATTTTTTATTCAACTAACAGGAATTTACTCTATAACCTATATGCAATTAACAGGTCAAATTTGTATTTTAGATATAGTAAATGGTTTGGTATTTGAAAATTATATTAAATCAACAGGGTTATTCAATTAAGAGATGGGACCCAGCTAATGCAACGATCACTTTGGCAGTGAAAAATATTTAGTTAATAGGAATATTCATTTAACAAATTTAGTCATCTTACCAAAATGTTAAGGGTAATTTTGTCCCATCGTCATTTTTCCCCCATTAAGAGGGCAAAACACCTGGTAAAATTAAAAAATTACATTATTATACACTGACAATTACATCCATTCATTCTCAACATACATAGAATAGAACATGCTTGTTTTATTTATTTATTTATTTAAATGACACTTTCAACAGCCAGGGTTACCTCGTGTCCAACTGTTTTATGGGTACAGGAAGCCGGAGCACCCAGAGAGAACCACAGAGCAACTGCGAGCAATTGTCAGATTCCCCAATGTACTAACTCCACACAAGCAGGGTTATCAACGTGCTGTACGCCTCAGTATAAAGCACCATCATGCCTCCACATAGGCAATCGGGATTAAGAGCCTTGCCCAAGGATATGAGGCAGTGGCCACTGTGGAAATAGAACCATGGACCTTTTGGTTTGAAGTCCAATGCCATAACCACTGAGCCACCGTGCTCCCAAATCCAGCAATGTCTGTAAAACAGGGAAATTTAGTAGATTACAGCAAAAACTCTCCACAAATCACTATAATTTTTTATTCAATAAGTAGGATTTAATTTAATAACTATATGTACCAGTATATAAAATCAAAAGGTGAATTATATATGAAATGTATGATAAATGGTTTGGTATTTGAAACATATTCAATGAATAGGCTTGTGTTTTTAATTAATAAATATTTAAGTGGGACCTTCTCTATCTCTCAGTAATAATTTATTTATTTATTGGTGGTTAAGGTCACATATTTATGCACAATAGCTGCTAATTGTGACCACGACAGTTTTATGGGTGGAGGAAGCTGGAGTATCCAGAGAGAACCACTAAGCATTGATGAGTAACTGTCAGCTCCTCAATATTCTACCTCTGTTCAAGCTCCGCTCAAGCAGGGTTACAGCGGTTGAAGACATGTGCACCATCGACGTGCAGTATGCCTTAGTACACGGCATCATCATGCCCCCATGTAGGCAACCGGGTAGTAAAATAATACTAAAAATTTGATGGTATATATTTGTTGGGTGTTAGCTTAATCAGTCAATCAGTTAGCCCCTGAGCCTCACTTTTCCGAACATGATACGTCACAATTTCATTGAATAGAAGACTGCTTAGTGAATGTGTGGGTAGACCAATCAATATTTTCAACATGCAGCCCAAAGGCTGCACATTGAAAATATGAATTGGTCTACCCCAAATAATAAATATGGACTCTTCCAACTGCTGCTACTGAACTGACATGGAAGATACCACCAGGGTTCAAGGGTTAAGTATGTACATCCAATGGTTGTAATTTCTCAGTGCAAGCAGTTCACACCACGTTTGTTATCTGACAAAACACAGAATGTCATTAAAACAATCTGCCCTTTCAACAGTCAAGTCATCCAAGCAAATCGGTTTTTAGCATGTAAACTGGCCAATCAAAAATGCAGCAAGCATTTACAAGGAGAGTGATTTTAAAGTTTCAATCTGAACTAAAAGTCCAATCTGACGCAATTATATCAAGGATTGCTGACGAATCTTATCAAAAAGTATATTGACACATATTAAACCCTTCACCCTTTGCATTTAGAAAACATCAGCTGTGTATTTCTAAATAAACTAAAATTCTCGCTTTTTTGTTTTTTTTAAATACTTCTTAGTACAATTCCAAGGAAGAATAAGGAATTTGAGAAAAAAAATCTGTGTAGATCCCTGGGAAATACAAAAAGATTGGAGTGATTTGTCATGTGGAGAGTTACACCAAAAACTGCCACTCTGCAATAAGCATCCTCCACTTATCTCATATGCCCAACCCATCCATTTTAGGTCAATCTGACTTCCAAATTAATTCAACATAACCCTTCACTTAATATGTTTTTTTTTTAAAAATTGTTTTCTATTTTAAAACAACTTAATCAGGGGCTTCACTAAGGCCCCACAAAGTAGATCTTCTGTTTCTCAGGCCATTTCTTTGTAAAATTGCATGTGGTCGGGCATTTTTTTTTATTTTATTTTTTATATTTGTAATTATTTCTATTCCATCAAAAGTTCATGTTCTTGGTTTGTTTTATGTTGTAGGCCTCATAATCTACAGAATAGCATGGGTAGTGGTGTATTTCGTTCCTTTAGTGTAAGAAGGCTTTGCAATGCCAGAGCATTGCAAAGCCTTGTTGCACTCAAGGGACAAATTTATCTGTTTTCTTTACTTGGGTAAAATATCAGACATAAACCATTTATTTTTTATTTTTTTAAGTTTGCATTGGTTGTAAAAAGAGAGTATGCAGCAGCCAAAAAGACCATGTGGGAGGGCCTGAGAAACAGGTTTTTAACTTTTTTAGGCCTAAGGGGTTTTTTTTGGATGGGGGCGTATGACACCCCCAATAAGTTTTCGAGTAGCAATATTTTCATCTGGATTGAAGTCTTTGATATTGATTTGCTCTTGCTAGTAATCATCATGTACTTTCTTACAAGAATAGATTTGATACATGGACTCATGTCACACACACAGTCGGTCATCCAAATGGAAGTCAGTAGTACCTGAGTTGGGCTGTTGAGGGTTAGCATGGTAAATTTAGAGTACCAGTATGGTAGGTTCTTGCGAAAATTTGATTTGAAATTTGATTCAAAAGTCAATATTCGATTGATTCAATATCGAAAATTTGAATATTTTCGAATATACTTCGGCCATAAGTTTGTGACAGTTCTGAGTATTAACATAACTGACTTGTAGCGGTAACAGTGTTTGTAGCGATGTACATCGCTACAAACATGGTTACTGCTACAATGTTCATTTCAACCTATTCTGCATTATGACCAATGACCATTTATGAAAATTTTATTTCGGACTTTGAAAAGTTATTCAGCTGTTCAATTTCAATAAATTATCACATTATTTTATATTGAGTATTGTTCTGTTCGATCACAGTTACTATATACATCATCAAACGCAATGGTTTTCTAAAAGAATATCCCTGATTATTATGTAAACAGAAGTAGAGCAGGCTGTAATTTACAAGCGGATCGACTCCATTCGGTATTGAATTATCATTTGGAGTCGATCCGATTTAAAACAAGTTTTTTTTCCAAGAAAACATGTGATAAAAGTGAGGTATCTGCCAAGTTCATATAAAAATGTTTATGGCTGCAGTTAGAAGCTACAAAGTCAACAATTCAAATAGTTTCAGTCAATAGCGAGTATATTGGTTTATACTCAGTTTATAGAAGTGGTGAGGCAAACAATGCACTCTATATAACTGTGTGTCTTTTAATAATGGGGGGTATTATTTCAGAAAAATTTTTTTCTTTTGACGATGTATCCATTAACTGTGATTCGATTTGAAGTTCGATTTGAAATCTGATTTGAAATTTGATTCGTTTTCACCAATTCAATATTCAATCGATCAAAATTGGCAATTCACAGGTCTCTACAGTATGGTGCATGTTAATTAAATAGAAGTTGCATTATGACTACTACTTGTATATTTTATTTATCCACAAGAAAATTTCTAAGAGGTGTTGAGGTTTCTTATTATAATCCTGAATGACTTATATTCCAACTACATCATCAAGGAATGTATGCGATGAAGGCATGTCTTGATGAAGTTGTTGGAATATTTTATCTGTTGGGACTTGAGCCATCAGTTAGGCCAACTCAGGTTTACACCCCCAATCATTCATCTTCATGATGCCTCTGAACTTAATATGATAATTACATTGTCCCATTTAATAACAGTAGAACAGAACTCTTTTTATACAGTTAACAATGTTCTACTTACCAGAGTTCACACTAGGAATTTTGTGTGGTAAAGATTAAATGCAGCTGTTAATCGTTCATCCAAAGTAACAGCAAAAATTAGCCAACGATATTCACAAAAATAGCCATTTAAATTTTATTATTTTTCATCTCGAAAACACAGCTTATGTCCTCTCACGGGTCTTGCATTTTGAATTATTGTTGAGGACACCAAAAGGCCTTACAGAAAGAATTAAGGACACCTACTTTATTACTGTCAGGCCTATCTGATTGGAATATTTTTAAACAAAACCTTCTGACAAACTGTGACTAAATTACAAACTGCAAATGCTTTAAAATCCCCGAAGAACTCTCAGAAGTAGAACACTG
This sequence comes from Pictodentalium vernedei, assembly GCA_031216915.1. NCBI lineage: Eukaryota > Metazoa > Mollusca > Scaphopoda > Dentaliida > Dentaliidae > Pictodentalium > Pictodentalium vernedei. The sequence continues at coordinate 278,399,899 of CM062295.1, read as the reverse complement.
ATTGATTACTGTGAAAAACAAGTTTATCCTACTTGTATAATATTGGTCATGTTAAAAGACATTTCTTAAAAATCAAATTCCAAGTTGAGAATGGGCAATAACTCTTTACAAAAAATGATCTGAATCACACCTGCATGGAAGACTTGCACTGAATCACACTTGCACCAAATATGCCATTCCCCCAAATATTTTAATAGTTTTTGAGTCTCAAAACTCATTCACAGACAAAAAACTCATTGGTCACAGGCCAAGAGTCAGTGCCACATCTGGAGACGATTGCTAAAAATCTTCATAAACCTTACCTCTTCCCATCTACACAATTATACCAATCAGCATGTGGAATTTTGTTATAACTGAACAAGACTGGGCAATGCAAAGTGTGTGTCAATGCCCCTGAGGCACAAAATGTTTTCCAAGTCAAAAGAGTGAAAAAGGGCCATAACTCTGGAAAATATGTGTGGAATAAACTTATGCTATTCAGGAATCATTCCCCCATGATGCTCGATCTCAACACCAAACATCATTGAAATCCGAGTAACAGTGGCTGAGATACAAGGGAAAATGTTGGTATGGACGAACGGATGGACAGACAGATGGATGGATGGACAGACAGATGGATGGATGAACAGATGGACGGAGGTCTCCACCAGATGCATCTTCGACTTTTCATGTCAGGGGCATAATAAGGGATAGTGACTATAGGATCTAGTACAGGATTTCAATGTCAAGTAATGGTAGCCATATCTTTGAAGCTATAGCAGGGCAATTCAATACTTCACATCTAGATATTTTTATTGCAATCGGGCACACAGGATTTCTTTATCATCGATAGAGGAAAATGGACCCTTTGAGTGTGCCAAAAATTTTACTGTGAAATCCAATGATGACATGCAATGTTTTTCAAATCATGGCATCAAAATTCAATAGTTTTTGTAATAATGTCAGCGCAAAACTTCATCTGGGCCAAAGTAATTAAGAATGCAAAACTTTTTTTCAGTTTTGCACCTTGCAGAACTGCAATAGGTTGAGCAACTTGAAATGAACAAACCAGTGTTTGTTCTTGAAAAGGAACATACAAGTAGGGAAAAAATGTGCCAAGCATATTTTTAGAAAAAATCATTTGAATTTACAAAGGACAATGGCTGATGACAAAGCATATTTAATTAACCCTTTACGCAATGAACACGATATTAAAATTTATTAATTTAATTACTGTTTTTAAAATTAAAAAAAATATATCAACAAAACCACACCATGTGACCCCTCATTGGAAAGAGCTCATTCCAACGAGGGGTCACATGACATGGTTTTGTTGCCATTTTTTGTCAAATATATTGTTTTTGTTTAATTTGTAAATTACGAAGACGGATGTGGCCGATTCGTTAGGTAAAGGGTTAAGATTCCCACTGTAAATTACGTGGACGGATGTGGCTGATTCGTCAGGTAAAAGAGTTAAGATTCCCAATCTGGAAATAGAAAATACAGGAATGATTCGGCAAACTGGGGGTTTAGTAAAATATATGGATGAAGAGAAATGATTTTTGAACTTTTAAAAGTAATAAAAAACTCACATCAAAGACTACAGTTTATAAATAATATCCCATAAATTGTCTTTCACTCAGACAAAGATTTAACACCTTGCACAGTAAAATTTCTATAAACCAATCATTATTTATTTTTTTAATTATCTAAAAATGTCTCTCACTGAAACATACAATGTGTCACAGATTTACCAATATTTACCCAGTAAAATTTCTATAAATTGATAATTGTTTTTTTTTGAAATTATTGAGAAGTTTTTCTGTCTAATACATACGATGTGCTAAAGCACTTGCACAAGAAGAATATAAACAAACATAATATAGCAATTGAGGTAATCAAGACCATTTTATCATCAGCCTGGTTAATCCAGATCTCTCAGTCTCATTGTATCCTGGTCACTTTGTGTGCAAGTCTCCACTGCTGCACTTACTTATCTTTCAATGTGTTAATTGGTACTGTGTTGACCAATCTTCAACAGCTGCGGCACTGCAGCAACTGTGGTGGAGCACAGCAAAAATTTCAACTACTCTCTGCTACTCTGAGGAAAAATCTGGGGTGCAATTCAATTAAAGTAGTGCAGCTGTCTAGGTATAAAGGCCATTTACCAACCAGCCAAGATGGTCCGGATATTTTAGTCCTCTGGTATGTTGATCGCTTTATATGTCTGAGGTCATGGGTTTGAGCCTTGGCTCCTGCACTTCTTTCTAGATCTGTCACACATCTTATCACGGTTAACATGCATATTCCAAGATAGATGAGTGTATCGAAATATCATGTACCAGTTTGGGCAATTTACAAGGCAAAATGTAGAAATGCGTTTAATTTGTTACATTGTTTGCAATCTCCAATTCAGGGAATCCAGCACTCACAACACAGATGATTTAAATGGCTTTTATTACAAGCCATCAAATAGATTCAACAATCGGTGATGACTATATCAAAAAATAAAATTGAAACTTGAAAGGACATATTGTATTGGAAAAAATATTGCTGTGTCAAATGCTGTAAAGCTTGAGAGGAAAAATCTTGTAATATGTTTATAAATTACCCTAGCATTCACCAAATTCCCCTTGTTTATATACCAAGTTGGCTTCAGTGCATTTAATACATGCTTTGAATCTATTATATCTTGTTTGACAGAGCTCCATGAGCTCTGCTAAACAAGCTAAATATAGAATAAATGCTCAGTTCTGTGTTTGTCTCTAGAATACAGGGAAGTGACCAAATCCCTGTTAATTGAATACTCCTGTTAACTTAATTATTTTCACTGGCAAAGTGGCTGTTCAATTAACAGGGTTCCACAGTATCATAGAATACACTACAGCATTGAAACTGTTAAACGTGGGCTTCCTCCAGTCAGCTGTACTAAAAGACTTTAATGATGACTGAGTTTCCTATGAGGTAAACATCATGATGCATTATCATGTGATATATTCTACTGAGGCAGAAAAAACAAATGGACACTTATCTGTCAGTAAATTCATATAACTGACATATTAAACAATAACAAGGTCAATAGCTTCCAGTTACAGTGACAATCAGCTGATGCTGCTGCAAGATATACAAATATATGACAAATGATAAGCTAACCCTTTTCAGTTCTTGATTTAAGCCAAAAAATGAAGAACAAATTTTGATTCTTAAATCAAGGAGGGAGGGAGGAGTTTATTTTTATTTTTTATTACCATCGGAACTATGAATTATAAGGAACATAGCCATGGTGATCCAGCTCTGAATGTCATATGCTATATATGGTTCAGTGATCTGAATGTAGTGGCTACACCATGTATTGGGAAGCCATTATGTTCAGCTTGCTGAACTAATGTTATATGGAGATGTATTTTTTTATTTATTTTTTATATACTCTCCCAAAAAAGAAAGTGTGCATGCTAAAAAATAACACTAAAAAAAGATATATATCATTTTCATTCATGGAAATTTTATTCAATCACAGATGAATCAATTTGTGATCAACACGAGAAATTTCATTGTGCTACGACGAATACTCTTGGTGCCATGGAGAGTCAAAGACACTAAGGGTCAAACACAAAAGTCACACACTCAATATCTGGTATGACCTCCATCTTCATCGACTACTGCTGTGCATCTACGCCTCATGGAAGCGAACAAGTTAGCATGGAAGTGTTGTGGGATGTTGTTCCATATTCTGATAAGCTGTCTTTGGAGTTCCACAGGCGTTGGCGGAGCATGGGGAAGCCGGCGTAGCTAACGTTTCATTTCGTCCCATACGTGCTCAGTGGGTGAGATATCGGGCGAATTTGCGGGCCAGGGAAGAACATCCACTTGTTGTTGCTGCAGATACTGTTGAACAACACGAGCTGCGTGGGGTCGGGCGTTGTCCTGCTGTAGAATGACGCCGGGGCCGTGACGTTGCAGAAATGGGACAACAACAGGTGTAAGCACTTCATCACAATATCTGGCTGCATTGAGATTGCCATCAATAATGACCAGCTCAGTTCTGTTATGGGCAGTGATGCCACCCCACACCACGAGAGACCCTCCCCCATAACGGTTTCGCTCCACGCCACATGGATCTGCGTAGCGTTCGTTTCGACGTCTGTACACTCTCTGGAGGCCATCTGATGATGAAAGATGGAAATGACATTCATCTGTGAATAAAACACGTCGCCACCAGTGTAAGGGATGCCTGAGATGTTGTCTACACCACTGCAGTCGAGCACGATGATGACGTAACGTAAAAATCGGACGAATTGCAGGTCTTCGAGGACGTAAGCTGTATTCTCTCAGCCGGTTGATTACTGTTTGAGGATGTATCCGTCTCAGGTTAGGGATGTTCCTGGCTGTCGTCGTTGCCGTTTGTTGCCGGTTCTGGAGATGGACGACACGGATATACCAATCTTGTGCAGGGGTAGTAACTCGGGGTCTCCCGGAGCAGGGTCGGTCTCGAACGTCATCATGTTGTGCATGTCGATGGACTAGCCTGTCTACAGTGTTATGGTGGCAGTTCAAATGCTGGGCAACCTCTCTGTGTGTTCTGCCAGCTCTAATCATACCCAGGGCAAGGAGACGTTGATTCATTGTCAATCTTGGCATGCTAATGTGGAGTCGTTTCAACAGCAGCGCAAGTCTGAATGTGAACGATAGGAAGGCCTTACTTTAGTGTTTAAATACCCAAGGATTCACACTGCTGCATGAAATTTTAGACTCTCCACGTGCGAAACATGCCTTTTCACAAACGTGCAGCACGTCAATTAACGTTAATGCAATTTTAACGGGGAAAGCTGTTTTTGTGTTCAATATAACTTATTCATGAACAGGTTAACACACTTTACACCTACAAAATTATTTTTTTTGGAGTTTGATCAATTTCTGCAATGCACACTTTCTTTTTTGGGCGAGTATATATTAAAATGTGATGCAGGAGACATATGATACCGTACAAACATTGAACAAACTGACAACATCTCTCGAATGTGGACGTCATTCAATGTGTGTATTCTCATAGTCAGAAATATATCCCAAACAGTGACATTTTCACACGGAGAACTGTATACACAAACTCATTCATTTTGTTCAATTCAACGCCTTTGTATTTCCAGAAACTGTGTAATTTTTCACTCCTACTTTTCAACAAAAGTCAATTCCACTGTATTTGATGTTTGTTCATGGTTATTTTACAAGATAAACCATTATTGAAACCAACTCCCCAGTATATAGATTCATACTTCTTAGCTCTAGATCCCATTGAAATTGATCCACGAATATGCTACTTTACGTGTTTATGTTTCCTATTTTCGCAGCACAACCAATGGTAACACTGGAATGAAAGTGTCAATGACACTGCCGCTGGACTTGACTGTGTGTAGTGTTTGATGAGAAGGATAATGTTTAATGTTTATGAAAGGATTATGAAATAAGAATTGTGATATGTGATAACTGAAAATATGTTAAGTTCTGTAACCCTACATGCTATATTTTCAACAAGAATAATTTGAGGTGTAGAATGTACTCCAGAAGTGAAGCCTGGGTTGATGTGGCCCTCACAGTTAACGTATGTCAATCAAAGTTACCAAGTTATTGCAACATCATTCCAAAATGAGTCGTTCTACCAAGTTATAATGATATCCCTTCATAAATATGACTCGTTGACTTTGCTAAAGGGATCTAGGTCATGTGCCGATCTGGCGGTCACGGTTGACCGACCACAACCAAAATATGACAATCTCATTTAGATATCATTTCGAGTTATCCTAGCAAGTTACAATGAAATCCCTTCATAAAAACAACCTGTAGGCCAGTGGTAGGCAGGGCAAAAGAAATCTAGGTCAAGTGCCCAAGTGGTGGTAACAGCTGACCGATTGTGACCAAAATAGGATAGTCAAGACATTATACCAAGTTATCCTACCAAGTTACAATGAAATCGCTTCATAAAGATGAACTGTAAACAGTGCTAAACAAATTTAGGTCGCATGCCTACGCGGCCATCATGGTTGCCCAATCATGGCCAAAATAGGACATTGTCATCTAGACATTATACCAAGTCATCCTACTAATTTACAATGAAATCCCTTCATAAATACAACCTGTAGACTGTGCTAAAGGAATCTAGGTAATATACCCCTGCATCTGTTACGGTTGACTGAACCTAACCAAAATAGGATGTTCTCATCTGGACATTATTCTGAGTTAGCCTTATAATGAAATCCCTTCATAAGTTACAATGAAATCCTTTCATAAATATGACCTGAAGACTGTGCTAAAGATTTTGGGTTTCGGGCCTGCACAGCCATCACGGTTGACTGTTGTTTTGATCGCGACCAAAATGGAACGTTCTCATCTAGACATGACCTCGAACCTGCATACGAAGTTTCGTGATAATCGGGCAAGAACTATGGAGTGCAGCCTGTGCTAAAGAAAATGTGAACAGACTAACTAACAAACTCGCAGACTTCTTATGCGTCATGGCAATACCTTATCTTGACTTTGTCAGGTTAAGCTAAACTTGCATCTGACTGACATCCACCCTCCTCCCCTTCCACCCACCCCCACCTCCCGCCACCACCACCTTAAGGATGCGATTCTGAAAGGAGAATTTTTAAAGAATACTCCTAAGTTAAAATGTGGGCTCTCATAGAGAGCCCAAATATCAAATCAAATCAACCCAGGGACTTCATTTGAATAAACTTTGAACTAAACACCAAATATGAAAAGATTCTGGCAGGTGGATCTGAAGAAGAAGACATTTAAAAGAATATTCCTCATATTGCATTAAACCAAAATTTGGGACCCCCATAGGAAGTCCAAATATGAACCGAGGGTCTTGATTTGAACACACTTAAATCTGACGTCCCTGAGGATGCTGAATAACAAATATCAAAAGATTCTGATTGGTGATTCTAGACAAGATTTTTTTAAATTTTTTAGGGATACTAACAGAGTTACCCCCTTTGTGGAGCTCCCCATGTGTATGGCAACTTTGTTTGAACAAACTTGAATTGACGTATAATGAGGAACATGCACATCAAATGTGGTTCAATTTGGCCCAGTCATTTATAAGGAGAAGTTGATAATGTAAAGTTCACAACAGACGATGGATGATAGCTGGAAAGTGATCATTAAGGCTCCCCTTTCAGGTGAGTTAAAATGGAATATTTGAGAAATGAAATCAAAGTAGTTTTGGAAGTGAAATCACCTTTTATTACATGCCTGTTCTGTGAAATCTCCATTTACAGCAACACTAAACCATGTGGAAAATGAAAATCATTGATGGACGTTTTTTAAATAGAAGCAACTTCTCATTCTGTCCTTCCGCACTGGCACTCGTGCCATATTGATTAACCCATTCACACATGCATGTTGTTCTATGTATGAACCTCCTTGAACAAGAGACCGGATGATAGAAAGAGTACAAGAGGTGACACTTGGAAGGATTTTGGCAGTGCCTCCATGATTAACTAGAGGTACTGTGAGCAAGCTCACAAAGTGATACTCCCCGCGCTTCAGTTGTAGCCTTTTTGGTACATTAAAATGTATAAGTTAGATTATCTCCCCTTGGAAATGCCAGAACGGAATTATATTGCTTCATGCACATTTTCATATGGAGTTCTTCCATTGTGTAAAGTTTCATGAAAATTCTTCAAACGGTTTAGGAGGAGTTGTGCTTATAAGGATGGACAGATGGACAGATGGACGGCTGGACAGACAGATGGACAGACAGATGGACAGTGTGATTCCTATATACCCCCCCCCCTCCCCCCACCCCCCCACCCCCCCCCCCCCCCCCCCCCACAAAATTTGTTTGCGGGGGGTATAAAAATCAATTCATTTTGTTTTGCCTAATCTGTGGCTCATTATGGATGCAAGACAAGTATAAATTCAGGCTAGTCAATTGTAGTGTATAGTTTATACATAAATGCCACACACTTCAAAAGATGTCCATCCCAGGCACTGGTTTCCAATTTTACAATTCAAACAGATCATGTAAACATCACTTCTTCATTTCTCTAAGTACTGCAGTGAACAGCAATGTTTACAATTTTATTTCTGTAGACAACTTACAACTTCAATGCATGTTAACATAATCAAACTGTGACTGACAACCATCAACCAGAAATATTTCTTAACCCTTTACCCAACATGTGTTGTTGTGAATAATTCTGGTCAGATATAGCTGTTGCAGGAGGTAAAGGGTAAACATAATGTAAAACAAGACTAGTGGTGACTGCCAATAACACTGGAATGAAAAGAGAATTAAGTTTTCACATTTCTGTGACCTTGACCTTTGTTTCAAGTTTCATGGAAATCCATCAAAGCATTACAGAGTTATGGCTCAGGATGAACAAATAAAGTCGGTCAGACTGACAGATGGTCAGACAGGCAATTTGGATAAAAGATGCCTCCCTATCGGGGGCATAATAACGGTGACTGCCCTGTCACGGGTGCCCCTGAACTATGGCCAAATGGCAAATAATACTGGAATGAAAAGTTGTGTGTTGAATATGTTCAGGATGAAAAACCTGATTCTGTGAGAGAATGAAGTTTTCCCATTCCTGTGACCCTGACCTGTGTCACTCGAGCATGGTGTTGCTGTGCAACAGGGGTTCCATTGATCTTTACCTTTGTGTGAAGTTTTGTGGAAATCCGCCAAAGCATTATAGGGTAATGGCTCCAGACGGACAAATACAGTCTGTGAGAAAATTAAGTTTTCACATTTCTGTGACCTTGACCATTGTCATTCAAGTATGGTGTTGCTGTGCAACAGACCTTCCATTGGTCTTTACCTTTGTGTGAAGTTTGGTTGAAATCCACCCAAGCATTATAGAGTTATGGCTTGGGACTTACAAATCAAGTCAGTCAGATGGATGGAGACTGATGGATGGACATATGGATAGACGAATGAACAGACAATTTGGATTTAAGATGCCACCCTATCAGGGGCATAAAAAGATAAACACTGCATGAGTATACCTCCACCCAAAAATATTTAGTTGTATCAGGGTCACTTAATTGTCCTATTAGGTAGGTGAATAACTGCCATACCATTGATGAGTTACAGATTTAATTCTTTACCAAACGTAACGGACAAAACCGGCCAATGCTATAAACAAAAATCCCCATTCAAATTTTATTATGTTTTCAATTTTTGTCTCAAGTTGAGCTTGTTCCATTGAGGGGTCATAAGCTATGTTTTTCAGAGACAAATTGAAAAGTTTTAGTAATTCAAGAATTTATTTTGCAAGTATCATCTGCTTCCCAAATTGGGTAAAGGGTTAAGAATGCCCATTTCCAGCTACTGATACAGTATAATGGCCATGCAAGTGAACAAGTATGTCAGCACGTAACTTGCATGCTTTACTCTTTCTCATATTATTGATGTGAGTCAGTGTGACAATGTTTGCCTGTTTCGGAACAAGTTTGTTCCTTTGTTAACCCATATAATACAGTAGTTCAAAAATAATGGTTAATAGAACAATCACTTTTTCGATGGATCAAGATGTTGATCACTGGGTAATCAATTAACCAGTTAACCATTTCAGTTCTAGTATAGAAGACTTTCAAGGAACATGCCAGCAACTAGTAGCACTGCACTGTAGTCTGAACTAGGACCCCATGATCATTACACTAACCACTCACATTCTATGGGTGAGGGCTGTAAGGCTTCAGTTAGGCCTAAATGTGGCTAATAATGAAAAGTGAGGCTAGAAGTTTTATGGAAGACTACTAGTACACAGACCCTCAGCTAACTGAACACCAGTTCTTCTTAAACAAATACTGCACAGGGCTGCAAGCCATATGGCATTTTATGGTCTGATCAGTTAACCTGTAATGTGCACAATACAGTTCAACTGACCAGTTCCATGAACTGCAACATGCCTCACAACCCCATGTAATATTTGTTACAATATACTGAAATTGCAGGGAATGGGTATTGCAGGCATTTTTCTGCTCACTTTTTTTTATTTTTCAATCTTTATGCAAGGAAATAATACTCTCTTGGAACATAAATATTATAAATTCCTTCCAAGAATCTAGAAAAAACCTGGACAAGATTAAATTTGTCATTAAAAGATAAAATAGCTGATTAGGCCACATAAAATGAATGTGTCAATGACACTGTAGCTCAACTGGTGTAAGACATGTACATGTATAGTATGTGACACAGCAAAGACAAACATCTAGGTAATGACCTGATAACAAAGGTACATATAAAGTATTGTAACAGTCTGTACATAAATGCTGACCGTAGCCTGTAACAAATGTATAGGTAAAGTATTGTAAAGGTGGGCAACAGTTAGATGCTAAACTAGAAAAGAAATCTTTGAGTCCCAGAGTGGGTCTGACAGAACCCCAAAATATTTGTTCTCATAGCACAGTGATAACAAAGGCACCCCAAAACACTCGTTCCTGTCCCAAGGTGATAACAAAGGTACCCAAGAAGTTTTGTGAAGATCGGTTCATAAATACTTCCTCTAGCCCAAGCCGTATTGACATGTGTACTTACTGTGTATAAGTAGCACTGAAAAAATCAAAGTTCATCTAATTTGCATAATTTCTGCACGAGAAAAAAAACTGTATTATATGTGATGTATTCCATGTTACTAAACATTCATTCAAAAATTTATTCAAATCAGAACCTTCATATAGAAGTTCTGTACCAAAAACTGATTGTACCTAATTTTGGTACAAAATGGCCGCCAGCAGCCATCCTGAATTTCGGACCACACCCAAAAACACTCATTCTCGTCCCAAGGTGATAACAAAGGTACCCAAGAAGTTTCTTGAAGATCGGTTCATAAATACAGCCTCTAGTCCTAGCTGTATTGACATGTGCACTTACAGTGTATAAGTAGCACTGAATAAATCCAAGTTCATCAAATTTGCATAATTTCTGTACCAGAAAAAAAACCTGTATTATATGTGATGTATTCCATGTTACTAAACAATCAAACAAAAATTTATTCAAATCAGAACTTTCATACAGAAAGTTTGGTACAAAATGGCTGCTGGCGACCATCCTGAATTTCTGACCGCACCCAGAAACACTCGTTCTCGTCCCACGGTGATAACAAAGGTACCCAAGAAGTTTCGTAAAGATCGGTTCATAAATACAGCCTCTAGCCTGAGCCGTATAGAAGTTGTGTACAAAAAACTGATTGGACCTAATTTCGGTACAAAATGGCCACTGGCAGCCATCTTGAATTTTGGATCACACCCAGAAACACTCGTTCTCATCCCAAGGTGATAACAAAGGTACCCAAGAAGTTTTGTGAAGATCGGTTCATAAATACAGCCCCAAGCCCGAGCCGTATTGACATATGTACTTACTGTGTGTAAGTTGCACTGAAAAAAGTTTATCTAATTTGCAGAATTTCCACACGAGAAAAAACCCTGTATTATATGTGATGTATTCCATGTTACTAAACATTCAGTAAAAATTTATTTGAATCAGAACTTTCATACAGAAGTTCTGTACAAAAAACTGACTGCACTAACTAAAGTACAAAATGGCTGCTGGTGGCCATTTTGAATTTCAGACCGCACCCAAAAACACTCGTTCTCATCCCACGGTAACAAAGGAACTCAAGAAGTTTTGTAAAGATCGGTTCATAAATACGGCCTCTAGCCCGAGCTGTATTGGAATTGTTGACAGACAGACGGATAGATGGCCAGATGGACAGACAGACAGATGGATGACAGGCCATGGCATAACCTCAAATTTGACTTACGTCAAAGTTGAGCTAAAAATTTGACTTACGTCAAAGTTGAGCTAAAAATGTTTCCTCTATTTGTCCTTGCTGGGTATCACAAACATTTTTGCAACAACAGACTTAACTTTTTGCCATCATGAATGCTTATGACGTTCTCGTGTATGTTAGAACCTTTGGCTCAGCGTCACTTGACTATGGGTCATATCATCAAATATGAACTGGAACAATTATAATATATGAAGAGGGAAATGAAACAACTGAGGTGTAATATAACTATGATTTTGTATTTTACGACCCAATGAGGAATGATGCTTAGAGGTGTTTAGATGGGGAGACCCCCTCTCCCCAATAATTTTTCCAATAATTTTTCCAGTTGGGATTTTTTGTCAGGACTGGAGATCAATTCTCTATTGCTAGTAATCATGTACTTTCTTGAAAGATTAGATTTGATACTTGTATCGCACACACAGTCGGTAATACAAATGGACGTCTGCATGGCCAGTTTGGAGTACTAATACAATTCACTTTAACTCCTTACATGCTGCTGGCGGATATTCCTACCAAGGACAGGATTTCTCTTGCCATTGAAATAAGTATCATTTGGGCATATTTAACCGGATTTTCCCCTTGTAAATAGAATGGACTTTTTCACCAAAGTTTTCTAAAGTTAAATTTAGATGAATTTTTCATCAAATCTAGTCATGGCTGCCTTACAGCAGCCATGACTAGAGTTGATAAAAAATATCGTGAAAATACTCAGCAGGTTAAAAGTTAATTGAATAAGAAGCTGTGTTGCAAATATTAGATGAAAATTTTATTTTCCATAAATAAATTTTAACTAGAATCCCGACTGACTAATATGCCAGCAACACCATTAAGGCATGCCTTCGATAATTTACTATAATACTATGTAACAAAAAAATCTGACACGTGAATGTGAAGAAAGTTTTTCAAGGAACAGTCCTTATATTGCACCAAGTTAAAAGTTGGAATCCCACAGGGAGCCCAAATATGAATAGGCACTCACTCGATTTGAACAAATTAAAATCTGAACCTCCTAAGGTTGTTGCATATCAAATATCAAAAGATTCGGACTGGTGGATCTGAAGAATGAGATTTTTAAAGGAATTTCCCCGTACTGCACTAAGTTAAAATTTAGGTTGCCATTGGGAGCCCTAATATAAACCCAGGGACTTGATTTGAACAAACTGGAATCTGATCCTACTAAGGATACTCCAGTCAAAATATTAAAAGATTCTGACTGGTAGATCTGAAGAAGAAGGTTTTTGAAGAATATACCTCGCATTGCACTAAGTTAAATTTGGCTTCCACATGAAAACTCAAATATGACCCCAGGGACTTGATTTGATTAAAATTAAATCTGAACCTTATAAGGATACTGAATATCAAATACCAAAAGGTTATGACTGTTAGATCTGAAGAAGAAGACTTTTAAAGAATATTCCCCATATTGCACTAAGTTACAGTTTGGAGTTCCAAAAGGGAGCCCAAATATGACACCAGGGACTTGATTTTAACAAACTTGAATCTTACCACACTTAGGGTGCTACATACCCAATATAAAAAATTCCGACAAATGAATCTGAAGAAGATTTTTAAAGAATATTCCTCATATTACACAAAGATAAAATTTGGGTTCCAGCAGGGAACCCAAATATGAATTCTGGGACTTGTTTTGTACAACCTTCAAGCTGACCCCACTAAAGATGCAGTATACCAAATATCAAGAGATGCTGACTGGTAGATCTGAAGAGGAAGATTTCTAAATAAATTTCCTCATATTGCACCAAGTTAAAATTTGGGTTCCCATAGGGAGCCCAACTATGAACCGAGGGACTTGATTTGGACAAACTTAAATCTGAACCTCCTAAGGATGCTGCATATCATATATCAAAAGATACTGATGAGTAGATCTGAAGAAGAAGATTTTTAAATAATATTCCTCTATGTTAAAGTTTGAGTTCCCATAGGGAGCCCAAATATGATCCCCAGGGGTTTGCTTTGAAATTTGAATCTGACTCCTCTAAGGATGCTCTATACCAACCATCAAAAGATGCTGACTCATGAGGGATCCCCAATGAGCCCAAATATAAGCCCAGGGCCTTCAAACAAACCTGAATCTGACCTTCTAAGGATGTTGTATACCAAGTATTAAAACATTCTAATTGGAAGTTCTGGAGAAGATTTTTTAATTTAAAAAAAATAAATTGAGGGGTACTAACAGAATTATGCCCCTTATGGTACCCTGTGGCATGGCAACTTTATTTGAACAAACTTGAATTGACATATAATAAGAAAGATACTTATCAAATTTGGTTCAACTTGGCCCAGTGGTTTATGAGAAGTCAATAATGTAAAGTCCATGCTGGACAGACAGACGATTGGTGGATGGATGGACGATGGACAGAAAGTGATCACTTCAGCACATCAATTTTACATCAGTAGACAAAAAAGGAAATACACTCACGACACTGTGCAGCTAATTTCTTTTTGTTTGGTAAGAGACGATACATTTGGGGACACATGGTTAAACCACTGATCTCTATACAACTGGATTGCTGAAGTACTCAATGGTCACATATAGAAAAGTGTCTCCTCTGTCACCATTTTTTTTGAGGGGTTGGGGGTGAATTTCTATAACAAACAATGCTCAACAACAAATATTTCTCGAAGGTTTTCAATTTTCTGATGTCTTGCAATTGAACTGGCGATCACTTTTTAACCCTTTACCCAACGAATCGGCCACATCTGCCTGCGTAATATGCAAATTCAGCTGCCAAAAAAAATATTATTTTTCAAAAAAATTTCAACCAAACCATATCATGTGACACCTCTTTGGAACAAGCTCGTCGGTTTGGTTGAAATTTTTTGAAATTTTTTTAAAAATTATATTTAAAATAATACATTTTGATATTGTCTGCACTGGGTAAAAGGTTAAAGAATATACTCTCTTTGATGTCTGTGAATAATGAATATGTTGAAGATGTATATATTTTTCGTGGCAATGCAAACTGAATATTTACAACATATTTTCGTTATTATTGGCAAAAAAACAAAGGCAGAGATAGGAAAGTTGATATGGTGTTATTAGTTTTCGTGTTAGGTAAACATCATGACAGCGATAAAGTGAAAGCTGTTTTTATGTGACTCCAGTCACAGCATAAAAGCTTTCACATCATCAATCATCACAGATTGGGAGCGTCCAGTTACCACATTGACTTGATGCCATCTGGGAGGTGGAGGGGGGGGGGAGTTAGAGGGGCAACATTTTTTTTTTCTGACGTTCCAACAAATCAGTTGTATTGAGATTAGCAGGTTAAACTGGTCTGCCACTACATTTATCATGGCACTGTTGTTAATCTAGGCTAATGTTAAGACCTGGGAGACTTGACAGAAACAGTATTACAGTGGAACCCTGTTAATTGAATAGTCACTTTATCAATGAAAATTATTCAATTAACAAGAGTATTCAATTAATAGGGATTTGGTCACTTTCATGTATTCCAGAGATAAATTGAGCATTTATTATTATATTATATATTGTTTGACAGAGCTCATAGTGCTCTGTCTAACAAAATATAATAGATTAATTAAGGCCAAATAGGTCTATAAACAAGGTAATTTGGTTATCAGGGTAATATCTCAACATTTTATAAGATTTTTATTCGATTGACAGGCGTTTTCTGTATAACCTATATTCATGCAATTAACAGGTAAAATTTGTACTTCAGGTATGGTAAATGGTTTGGCTTTTGGAAGTTATATTCAATTAACAAGGTTATTCAATTAAAAGATATTCAATTATGTGGGCTCTGCTGTAGTGGTGGTAAGATCTAACAACAGTTGAAAATGCTATAATATTTTCATCAGTTATTTTCATCTATATATTTCAACCAATCTTATTATAATTGTACTAAAACTAGTTACCTCCAATTAACTGTCATTATTTTCATTACTTCCAATTCAGTATGTTACACGTTTCAAGATATGTGACAAGTATTTCACAGGTTTCGGCCAATTATACATGTTCAACAATAAAAGCACCCCAGTTTTCGAGTATCCCAAAATACAGCCTACCTCATTCACTTCAAATTGTCAGATCATATTTCATAATTATTCTTCCACCTTCTCCATGTACCCATTTATCCATGGTTAACCCATCACTCAACTTGAATATGATGAATAGCAGACAAGGCTAGCAAAAATTTTCTTGAAAAACTAAAAGTTTTCATTTTTTGTCTCAAAAACAAAGCTTATGAATGAGCTCTTTGAGACTAAACTAACTCTCATTGTCAACCAGGCCTGAAAATAAGCAGTCTGACATTTGCAGAATGAGGTCCCCAGAGGGTGAATTTGATGATGCTATCCCATACAGTGGGCCCATTTATCCTCTGGGTACCTCTTTCTGAGACCCTGATTCAGACTGAAGTTCACACAGGGTAAATTTAGTGATTATGACGATCGGACAAGAACTATGGGGTGTAGCCTGTGCTAAAGGAAAATGTGAACAGACACACAGACTTACAGACTTCCACATGCATGATGGCAATAGCTTATCTTGACTTTGTCAAGTTAAAATAAAAATTATTAAAACGAAAATGTGAACACCTGCCATGCATTGACAAGACAAAAAAGATGAAGATGATCGAAGGCATGTGATGGAACTTGTTTACTTTGACTTTCAGTCAGCAGAGCTAACGTTGGTACTGTTATTGAAATTTTAGACAAATGACAAGATGGAAAGAAGACCCTATTTTGGAATAATGGGAATAGTGCCTCTGAAAATAATAATTAATTTTGAATCCTTCTAATTAAATCACACAAGGTACAGGTGGGCCTACTGTTACTAATTATACCCATATTATTCTCAAGGTATAGTGTTTGCCTGACTGTTTTCATACTTACTTGTACTCATCAGAGTCTTTGTGCTGTACTGGATATTGCGGCACCTTATATACCTTTTGGCAAGGGAATAAGGGGGTTACATTAGCAGGCCAGAAAGAGGCTGTATGGGGTAAGGGGAGGTAACAAATTGGATATGTGAGTTACAGTAGCAAGGGGGATAACCAATTTTGGGTGGACAGAAAAATGTCAAATTGACAGTAGCACGGGACATAGTTGACTGATTGTGGCTAAGATGAGTGTGATTAATGAAGTTGCTATAATATAGAGTTGGCATCAGGTATTAATTTTCCTGTTACAAAACATGACAACGGAAAAATTGTGGGGGCCTATTTGCTGGTGCAAAGTTTAAAATCAATTTGATGTGTGCGCTATTTATTTCAGGTATGGTGTAGTCCAGCTGGGTAGTTCACAGTACAGTTTATGAGAACAAATTTTGAACCCTGGCTATTATGTAAGATTATGTAATTCATTCATATATTTTTCATTTCCAAGAACTGGAAAAAGCATGAATAATTTTGATAATTTACGTGGTTGAGTTTTGAAACTCCACTATACAATTCAATTAGTAGGGAATCAAGATTTTTAAAAAAAAGTGGGAGCAAAAGGACAGCATGAAAGCATCTGAAGAATCAATAGGCTTGTCTGTTTGGAAATTGAGGAGGGCGATTTTTTGCCCTTCTGAAAATGAGTTCAGGAGGGTTGTGCCATTAATTTAGTTTCATCTTCAGAGGAGTACATACCCCTCCTTTTGAATAAGATCAAAGCCTGCCAGACTTACTCTGATGTTTTCAGCTTGAATTTTAATTATTTTGAACTTTTAAACAACACCGCTGTTTTTACTTGACTCATTTTATCCAACAGCTTATCATAGCCTGACACTGAATGAGGCAGGAGAGAAAATGCCCACCTTATACAAAAATAAGGAGGAACATAAGGTTTGATTGCAATTGCCTTAATCAAATGGACAAACCTGAATAAGAAGGCTGAAAATCAGCAATGAATTTGAAAACAAATTAACTTCTCTACCAATGATTTAACTACAATTCATATTTTGTCATTACAGTGGAGCCCACTTAATTGGATATCTCTGAATTGTATATCCCTGTTAATTGAATATAATTTTCCAACACAAAACCATTTACCATACCTCCAGGACAAATTTGACCTGTTAATTGAATACATGTCATAGAGTAAACTCCTGTTAATTGAATAAAAAATCTTGTAACGTGTCGAGAAATTACCCTGACTCTCCCCAGTTTTCCTTTGGTTATAGACCTAGTTGGCCTCAGTCCATCCAATACAGGCATTTAATCTATTATATCTTGTTTGACAGAGCTCATGGAGCTCTGTCAAACAAGATATAATAGAATAAATGCTATGTTTATCTCTAGAATACAGGAAAGTGACACAATCCCTGTTAATTGAATACTCCTGTTAACTGAATAATTTTCATTGGCAAAGTAGCTATTCAATTAACAAGATTCCACTGTACCGTAAGTCAAGTCATATTTGATGTAAAGCAATGTACGCAATCATGAAATCCCCCCAAAATATTACTTTTTGGAGATTCAGATATAATTTGCATCTACTAATCATTTTCAATTTGCCATATCTGTGAAAAGAGATGCATTGGTGAAAGGGATAATCCTAGAAACATTAAAAGCATTTCCACAAACAGACATAACTCTGTTCAGGCTATCTTTGGGAAAACGAAAATCGATCAACATCATAGAATTAAAGGAAATAATTGTAAGTGTTTTTCACACTTCTGTATGACTCAAACATCATATGACAAACCTATTCTGCACCAAATATATAATGGCAGGAAGAACATATTCTTGTCTTTTCATTTCATCTGCCTGTCCTCAGGATGTACTAAACACATTCAAATACAATTCATGAGCAATTGTTTGCTAATCATCACTTGGTGCATGGGAACATATCCACTTTCACTCCCCCTCAACACACCCTGCATGTCTCAAATGTTTACCTCCAAGAATTAACTCTTTACCCAATGTAACAGCCAAAACCATCCAGCATTATTCACAAAAATTGCCATAAAATTTTCATTTTTTGTCTCAAAAATATAGCTTGTGACCCCCTCATTGAAACAAGCTCACTGAGCTCATTCCAATGAGAGGTCATAAGCTATTTTGTGACGCCAAAAATGAAAAAAAATTTGTTATTCAAGAATTTTGTTTGCAAATTAGTGTTGTCTGCCTTTCGTGTTAGGTAAAGGGTTAATATTAACCCTCTGCACATTGACATCAAAATATAAAAATTTCAGGGAAGTGTGGTGTGTGTCAGGGCGATAGAGAGTTTTGTCCATTGTTTATACCAGAATGTAAATAATAATCTAATAAGAATAAAAATAATAACAATTTTGGTAGTTGGTCTAGTATTAAAAATAATACTTATTATCACTTGTGTAAATAATCCTCTTTCAATTAACGCGAGTATCATTTCACTCAGACTATTACGCTGGGTCACATCAAAGGTATCGGGTTGCATCATCAATACCTTGTTAAAGAACACATGTGTTCGGACAGAGAAGCCTATTAATTTTCAATTCTAACAGGTTATCAGAAGCGCTTATATACTATCAACCAAAGCGAAAGGGACTTGTCAAATGAAACGCAAATTGTCTAAACTCAAAGAGTCAATTTTTCATTTTGCACTGTTTGTCGGAAGGATCTAACAAAGTCGTTAGAAAGCGATTAGCCAGTTAAAATTATGTATAGATATGCAAGCAAGTGAGGTCTGAGGGCAGACTCAAAAAGATTCAGAGAGACTCGTTAGACCCAGTTAGACTGGTTAGTTCACGTTTTTTGTGGAAGCCAGATCAGGGATCTGCGCTAGATGTTGCCCGCTGGGGACAACATAGACAGCTGAAGCGAGATATTGCCTCCGTTGGATGGAGTAGTAGATCTCTTTTGTCATTAGCCCTGCCATAAGTCTGGGCTAATAAAAAGTTAAGGCTATAGGATTAGCATAGGGGCGCCATGACGCCAAGATAAGGCCAGTAAATGTTTGAAAAATAAAGTAGGGAGCAAGGCGCTCAAAAGTTGGTGTCCAGGTAGCAGAGCTAAGGTAAGTGGACGGCTAGCGAGAGGGAGCTGCCGTATGAACATTTTGGTGATTTCAGTTGGCCAGGTAGTGGAACTACCCTGGGAAATAAGTGGACGGCTAGCGAAAGAGAGAGCTGCCATAGGAACATTTTGTTAATTTAAGTGGTTATTTGGAATCAATAGTAATGAGACAGTGAGTGGTGCAGAGTGGAAACGTGATAACTTAGTGGACCAGTATACTTTGAACCCGGAGAAGTGTTGGTGAATCTCTGGACGATAAAACATCTAAAAGTGACACTACAATATCTAAAAGTGCACAAGAAGAACGGCAACCAAACCAGTGCTAGCATTGGAAGAGAAGAAGGCGGTAAAGTGACATTTTCTCTTTTCTTTGTGAAAAACAAAAGATTCTTTGTGGGAAGTCTCAGTATGTATTATGTCTTATTTTATGTATTAAACTTGTCATTTTCTTAAATCGCGTTAATTATCGTTCCGAGGAAAAGTCATTGACACCTACATGACTAGAATCCCAAAATAGTTGATATCACCATGGGGTTCTGTAGCGGCGAGGCATAGGTTCACACGCAGAGACAGCTGCACTCCCAGAGTGGGGCTGGGTGCGATTGAACCTATTTCTCCCAACCGGTCCACATGGTGGGCCCCATATCGGCGACAATGTGTCATTGGTCAGATCAAAAGGTTGTAGGTTTGATCCTGACCCACAGCATCTGCATTGTGATATTTGGCAAGACAATTGGTCCCTGATTGCCCAAGTGGGAGCAAAATGGTACAGTATGCTAATGTGTATTTGACCTTGATGATACATATGCCTTTAACTGCTGTTAACCCTGCTGTCGTGTTAGTAATTTGGAGTGTCTGACAGTTACTTGCCACTGATCAGTGGTTCTCTTTGGGTATTATGGCTTCCTCAGCCCCATAAAACTGTTTGACATGATATAACACAACATGATCCAGATGTTGCGAGTGTCATTAAATAATAAAGAGATAGAACTCCACAAACTGTACTGCCTGGCTGGGCTTTGATGCACTGAACCACATGGCCTTGTGAGTAGCTTATTCTTATCTTTCCCAGTTTTTAGAACAGAACGAGTTGTGAATTTATTTATTTATTTATTTATTTATTTATTTATTTATTTATTTATTTATTTATTTATTTATTTATTTACTGGTGTTTAAGGTCACATACTTGTGCACAATGGCTAATCATGACTGTGACAGTTTTATGGGTGGAGAAAGCCAGAGTACCCGGAGAGAACCACTCAGCATCAACAAGCAAATTTCAGCTCCTCAACATTCTAACTCTGGTCAAGCTCTGCTCAAGCAGGGTTACAGCGGTTGAAGACTTGCACCATTGACATGCAGTACGCCTTAGTACACGGCGTCATCGTGCCCCCATGTAGGTAACCGGGATAAAGTGCCTTGACCAAGGACACAATGTGGGTCATCCCAGACAGGGATCGAACTCGGGACCTCTAGCATAGAAGTTCAACAGGAGTTGTGAATAGGTTACATAATCATACAGAATTGTTGGGGTTTTAAAGTGAATTATAGGGCTTAAAATTCATGCAAGAATCAGAATTGATTCTCGCAAATGATTCTCACAATGAAAACAATGAGAATTAACTCTGATTCTCACCAAATATTCATTTGATTCTTGTTGTAGTTCTGAAAGTATCCTAAAAGGCCTGGAAAATTCTTCTTATTTTTGCTCCCCAAAATAAAGTAACAATTTGACTTAGCAGTATTGTCTAGTGAAGTCTTTGCTTCCTGTACAGGCAACCATGACTTCACTAGAAACCATTGCCAAGGTAATGTAACTTCCATCAGTAAAACCACCAAAAACCTGTATATTGGAGTATGTGTTCTATATGTATATGTACACCAATTAGAACTAGGCCCTTGAGGGTTGTACACTAAATATATTAATAAGAGGTTTGCTTTATTTTTACTATGGAATATAGAGTGGTTGCACTCACAAGAATATATATGTAACAGTACTCAAAAATTCTAAAGTATTTTAGAACAGTAAATTGATACCTGCAGCAGGAATTTACAAGTACCAAATGAATTCTCAAAAAAAGGTAACAATTTTAAGGACAGAAGTATTTCTTTTTATCACATGATCTGACCCTTTTCCTGACCAATACATTACTACTTTGAATCTACTCTTATATCTCTCCCTCACAGCATGGCAAAGATAATGAAAGTGTCAATGACACTGTAGCTTAACTTGTCTGTGTGTTGTGTTTGATGAAAAGGATAATGTTCAATGTTTATGAAAGGATTATGAAATAAGACAAGAATTGTGATAATTGGGAATATGTTAATTTCTGTTCTCTGTATGCTATGTTTTCAATAAAAATAATATGAGGTGTAGACTGTACTAAAGAACTGAGGGGTGGGTTAATGTGGTCCTCACAGTTAATGAATGTGGCCCTCACAGTTAACGTTTGTCAACTAAAGTTACCATGTTACAGTGAAATTACTCCAAAACGAGTCATGAAATCCCTTCATAAATATGGCCTGTAGACTGAGCTAAAGGTTTTTGGGTTTCTGGCCTGTATAGCCATCACAGATGACTGATCACAATCAAAAGGGGACTTCCTCATCTAGACATCATCTAGACATTATACTGAGACATCCTACCAAGTTACAATGAAATCCCTTCAGAGATAAAACCTGTAGTCTGTGCTAAAGGGTTTCAGGTTTTGGGCTCGGACAGCCGTCACAGCTGAATGATCGCGACCAAAAGAGGATGTTCTCATCTAGACATTATCTGGAGTCATCCTACCAAGTTACAATGAAATCCCTTTATATTTATTTATTTATTTATTGGTGTTTAAGGTCACATATTTTTGCACAATGGCTAATCATGACCTCGACAGTTTTACAGGTGGAGAAATCCGAAGTACCTGGAGAGAACCACTGAGCAATGGCAAGCAACTGTCAGCTCCCCAACATACTAACTCCACACAAGCATGGTTAGCATTGGTTGAAGACAGGTGCACCATCGACGTTCAGTACGCCTTAGTACACAGCATCACCGTGGCCCCACGTGGGAAATGTGGGTGAAGTGTCTTGCCCAAGGACACAATGCGATTGCCATGGGTGGGATTCGAACTGAGGACCTCTCGGCTTGCAGCCTGCAATGCTGCCATTAGTCCTCTGTGCTGTCCTCACATGTTGAACAAATAACTCAATATACATTCTGCTGGTATTCAAATATATCACTCCTGGTTTACATGCTACTTAGACTTGTCAACACCATCTATCACACAATGTACCCAAGCCTGGAAAAAAGCACACTGCAGAATGAGGTCCCCTGAAGGTAGCATCACTAAATTTACCATCTGTGAACTGCAATCTGAATCAAGATCTCAGGCTTAAACAGATAGAGATACACAGGGGATAAATTGGGGGATTCCACCCCACTGAATGGGATGAAATCAGCAAATTCACCCTCCAGGGACCTCATTCTGCAAATAACAGATTGCTTATTTTCATAGAGAAACGAAGATCAATACTTTTTCCACTGAAGAACAACATTGAGAAGTGAAGGGTCAAGTGAACAATTTTTCAGATAAAACTTCCTCAAACTAGAGAATTCATCTTCTTTGATTACAATATTTATTCTTTTCAAGACAAGAAATAATTTCTGTAACAATCATTAAGGTTTTTCAGTTCAGTTTCTATTCTCTCCACAAACTGAAACAAGGGGCCCCAGGGGGCCTGAGGGCACTCACCTGACATGGTAGTCTAAATATCAAAACAGGGCCTTGACTTGAATAAGCTGCATATGCCCCTCCTAGGAAAATTGGGGCATAACAACAAGATGAAGCAGTTGTGCCCACACAATACACAGGATTTTCCTTCTATTTTCAGTTCCTGCACTTTTATGTCCCAAAATTGAGATAAATGCATAAAAAAACAGATTTTTTTTTTTATTTTTGTTCGGAAATTTTGTAAGTCCGACCCAGCACCCAAATTTTCAGCTTAAAAAAAAAAAAAAAATTTTGTCTTAAAATTGACCAAAACAAATAAAAAAAAAAAAATTCCAGATTTTGGTCCAAAAAAAGTCCGGAACGGGACCCCAAATTTTCAGCCTAAATATGAACCCAGGGACTTGGTTTGAACAAACTTGAATCTCACCCTCCTAAGGATGCTGCATACCAAATATCAAAAGATTCTTATTGATAGTTCTGAAGAAGATTTTTAAAGAATATTCCTCATACTGCACTAATTTAAACATTTGGGCTCCCATAGAGAGCCCAAATATGGACCCAGGGAACTGATTTCAATAAACATGTGAAACAATCTTCCAAAGATGTTATATGTGAAATTTGAAAGCTTTTGAAGTAGTGGTTTGGGAGAAAAGTTGTCTTAAATGTTTTTCTCATTACCCACAGTGTTAAAAAATGCTGACTCAGCACTTTTTAGTCCCAGAAAAGTACCCATGATAAAACCGATAGCAATTTATTTGGACCATTCCATTCTGTTGGTCCTAAGGAAGCTTCACACCAAATAAGAATTCTCAATGCCGCATAGTTTTGGAGATATGGGCGTTTTGATTTTTTTCTATTTTTAGCTCCTGCAGTTCCCATGGGGCGACAGGAAAAAAAATTGGGGCATAAATTAAGTACCTATGACACAATAAGCCCTCATATCAAATTTGGTCCAAATCTGCCTCTTGGTTTGGAAAATAGAAATTTTGGGAGGGGCAAAAATTCTTGCCCCTCCCAAACGACGGCAAATATAGCCCCACAAACTTCTCTTGAACAAAACTGAGTCTACACCTCAAAAGGAAGCTGCACACCAAATATCAAGTCTCTGCTACTGTTGGTTCATGAGAAGATTTTTTAAGATTTCAGCAGACTTTTTGGGCATGGCCCTACCAAGGGGCCAGGCAACCTGATTTGAACAAAATCAAATTGTGATGTCATAACAAACTATTATTTCAAATATCAATTAAATTGGTTCAGCGGTTTGGGTGGAGAAGACGCAAACACCATGTTCACAGACGACGGGCGATGGACGACGGACAGTGAATGATCACTATAGCTCTCCTGACTGAAAGTCAGGTGAGCTAAAAAGGAGCTGACAGGCATGGAAAAAACATTGAAGCAGTGTTCATGTATACTTAAGCAGTAAAATCTGGATTTTCTGCTCAACCAGTCACGATCTCAAAATTGAGTTGAGTGAAAAGTATTTAGTACATGCATGTTGAAACTGTAGACAAGAGACAGTGTGAATGCAAGCTTCTTTTTAAAAGAGTATGTGCTGACCACAATCCACAGGGACAAATTATACACTATTCAGTTCACAATTCAAGAAACTGATGGGAACATGAAACACAAACTGGTAGTTTAAGCTCCATAAATATTATATTAAATGTAACAAAACATTTTTCGATATCACATGTTTTTGTCTTTTTTCTTTAATTTATCCTTTATTTATTTAATTTATCTTCTTTTATTTAATTTATCTTCATGGATGTGGGATACTTTTTGCAGTTTAGCCATGATGTTATACGCCTTCAGGCTATTGATTCTCCTAAATTCTATCATTATTCCCAAAGCCAGGAATACAAGACAGTTCAGTGAATACCCTCAGATCAATCTATAGTCCACCTGGAAGAACGCAAATTTGGACGGGGTAATATGGGTTACATTTGATGTCTTTGCATATCGGCAGAAGAGATGGATGTCTAGTGCTGCTGCTAGTGCTGGCCAGGTGGTGGGGCCTTAATGATGTAATGCATTATGGTTAGAGATGGATAGTATTGGAATTCTGAGTATGGTATGGTTTTGGTATTTTTAACATGCTACACATCGGTATTGATTCGGTATCTGACTTGACTGAGATTTAATAGTGTATCAAAGGGGAATTCACATCAGGAATATACAGAATAAGTTGTTCTTATATCATTCTACCACAGCACAACAAATGCCACTGCCAATGCGCTCAACATTGGCATTCTTTTGCCAACACATCACATCCACGGGAAATTTGTGACTTGTTCTAAACACACCTTAACCTTTAAAGGCCTTATGCAATCTGACCATGCCATCTTCAAGAGGTTCTGCTGACAAAAGACAAAGCACCTGGGCAGCAATTTTTTGATTAGAGATGGGTGGTATTGGAATCACTGACAAGCAGCTGGACATGTACAGGTTGCAGTCTAGTAGTGAGAATTGAATACAATTGCTCAGGTCACTGAGGGTTAACAAAACTGAAAAGAAAATCAGCCACTTCTTTCTTTGGTATGCCCATGATATTGGTATCAGTTCGTTTTTTTGGTATATTGCCCATCTCTAATTATGGTTAAGAAATTAAACCTTTACCTAACTTGATAACACTTGCAAAACTATTTCTTTTCTTGTTTCAGTTTTTGTGACATAAAACATAACTTATGATGCCTCACTAATTGGAACAAGCTCAATGTCATCTCCTTGCATGTGTCCTAAATAAAAATTAAAAGTAAACCAACACCAAGGGTTTAAAAAAAAAAAACGAAACCGAAACCAAAACTGAACCTGCACAATCACAAATAGCCAACTCTAATCACAATCCACATGCAACAGTCCTGCCTTAATATTCCATAAGTTTAACCATTCATAAGGTCAAAGACCATTCTCTATGATGCATACATTTTGGAGTTAAGCAACTTCTGAAGTTTTTTAAAACAATGTTGTTAAGAGGACAAGGATAAGGTTCTCATATGGAAATATTTACAAATGAGAAAGGAAATCAATGAAAAGGAAATCAATTTCCAAACTTCAAGATGGTTGGGATGTGCGTGCAAATTGTTTATTATTGACACATGTCCAGTTCTTTTGACTAGTGAGGGATTCTGACTTCTCCACTTGGCTTCCCTTGTGAAGCTGTTCACCTATTCTTTCAGCTGTGATAAAATGTGACAGAATACATCACAAATATGTACAACCTGTGAATCAAAAGTCCTGATGTGTGAGAACAGTTAAAAAATCAGAGCAACATATGTAGAGAACAAAAAATAAAAGTGTAATGAACAACTAAAAATTATTGAAATCGGTTATATAGCACAAATGGATGACACGTAATTTACTAAATAACCAAAAATTTTCATTTTTGCCACAAAAATATAGTTTATGGCCCCTTACTGAAATGAGATCAATGAGTGGTCATAAGCTATGTTTTGGAGGGAATCACCCATGTACACCTCATGATTACCGACAGACACCCAAGTCTTGGTGTGTCAGTAGCTGTGATGGATACTTAATTAGTGCAGTGGGTGCAAATGGTGCAAAACAAAACTCCTGCTGCAGAGGATGAAACCCCAGCTAATCCAATGATTTCAAGATACTTAACAGCATTGCATGATTCTGTATTTATTTATTTATTGGTGTTTTTTTAAGTTTACATATTTCTGCACAATGGCTCATCATGACCACAACAGTTTTATGGGTGGAGGAAGCCGGAATACCCAGAGAGAACCACCAAGCAAAGGTTAGCAGGGTTAGCATTGGTTGAAGACAGGTGCACCATCGATGTGCAGTATGCCTTAGGACTCAATGCCACAATGCCCCCACATGGGCAATGGGGGTGAAGTGTCTTGCCAAAGAACACAATGCAGTTGCTGCAGGTGGGATTCGAACCGAGAACCTCCCAGCTTCCAGCCTGCACCTCTACCTACTGAGCCACTGCACCTCCGCTGATTCTGTAATGTTTTTTATTCAAAAATTCAGAAAAAGAGACAATTCTTGCTATTTCCAGTAGAAGTGAAGAGTACTTCAGAAAAAAAGAATTTATTTTTAGACAAACTTCAATTTCAAGCAACTGTGGCTTAAACTTGAAGATTATGAGATAGGATTAGGAGAGGTCAAACTGTAACAGATATGTCAAAACAGGAAATGGCAGCTTACCTCTAGTCAGTGTTAGTAGTCCTTCCAGCTGGCGACTGAATCCACACTCCTGTTTCAGCATGCGGAATCGATGTGGCTGCGGAGGTTGGGCAGACATATGCCCTGGAGCATCTGCATATGATGTACCTGCATAACGGCAGCTCTGATAGTCTTTCCAGTCACCAGTAAATCGCGTCATTCTTTGCCTTACTGATGGAGATGGATATATTTTGGGAACACTAGTTATAACATTTGAGCAAAAAGTTGGCTTACATGCAGAGGAATATGAAAATGGAGGAAGTCTCTTGTTATGCATACTAAATCAGTCAAGTGTCAATTTCCTGACACATTCTTTTCTGTCTATTATAATCAGTTATCAAATATGATCTTCACAGCTACTTTTTAGTCACTTGCTGAAATAAGTTTGAAGAATTGCAACTCAATTACAGTGGAGTCTTGTTAATTGAATAAACAATTATTCAATTAACAGGAATATTCACTTAATAGGGATTGTGTCACTTTCCTGTATTCTAGAGATAAACTTAGCATTTATTCTATTATATCTTGTTTGACAAGAACAAAAAACAAGATATAATACATTATTTATTTATTTATTGGTGTTTAAGGTCACATATTTCTGCACCATGGCTGATCATGACCACGACAGTTTTACAGGTGGAGGAAGCTGGAGAACCTGAAGAGAACCACTGAGCAACTGTCAGCTCCCCAACATACCAACTCCACACAAACAGGGTTAGCATTGGTTGAAGACAAGTGCACCATCGATGTGAAGAATGCCTTAGTACACAATGCTACTGTGCCCCCATATGGGCAATGAGGGTGAAGTGTCTTGCCCAAGGACACAACATGGTTGCGCAGGTGGAATTTGAACCAAGAATTTCTCGGCTTGCAGCCTGCACCTCTATCTACTGAGCCCCCCCCCCCCCACTCCACCAGATATAATACATTAAATGCCTGTATTGCTTGTACTGAAGCCAAATAGGTCTAAAAAACAAAGGAAAACTGGGACGAGTCAGGGTAATTTCTTGACAGGTTACAAGATTTTTTATTTAATTAACAGGAGTTTAGTCAAATTTGTATTGGAGGTATGGTAAATGGTTTGGTGTTTAGAAGTTATATTCAATTAACAGGGTTATTCAGTTAAGAAATATACAATTAAGTGGGCTCCACTATACTAACTGTATTGGGTTTGATTGACCGTTACTAAATTTTAATCCACATTTTCTGTCAAATAAATCATGATGGCCTACTGGAAAAATAGGGAAGAATATTCCATTTACTCATAGCAGAAAAACCCAGACTGCTTGGGACAACACATACAAAAATATTTTGACAAAGTTTGTATCTACTATTTTTTATATCAAACTTTCTTAAGTTTATTATTAAAATCAAAACATGGTTGCTGCAAAACAGCAATAACAAGTCTCTCCAATTTGGAAAAATGTTAATTTGTTTGGCCAAAGAAATTTAAAATATAAGGTTCCTTTTTGGTCATATTTTCAGACCTTAGAAACTTTGAAATGCAATGTTAACAGATTACCGGTATTTGTCATTAAAGTTCAATGGGATGAACTGGAAGAGTCCATAATCACTATCTGAGGTGGACAAATTAATATTTTTTAATATGCAGCCTTGGGGTTGCACATTAAAAATATTGATTTTATACCCACAAATTAATAGAGTAACCATTTTCTTGTAGGAAATTAGCATGTATCATGATCCTGTACCATAAAAGCAGCCTTTCAGGGTATTTTTTTGTTTTTAAAAATTTGATTAGCAATTTCCATCTTGGTTTCAAAAAGTGATAATAAATAGTGAATATGAGGCCAATATGAAAGAAAAATGGATAGCATTTGGACATTTTTGTGTAGTATTTTGCGATGCGAATCCAATCATCAAATACCATGCCTTTGGAGTCCAAACAGTTAATTTTCTCATAACTACAGTAAATTTTATCATGATAACAAACTTGTTCTCCCTTGACTTTCCTAATAAAATGGCTGACAAGTGGAAAATTGCTGTAAATCTTGTACAGCTCTTTCCAACAATAGTCCAGTCGATCTGGGGTTCAACCCAGGAAAAAATTGCAACTAGCCATATTTGGTATCATTCGACATGGAATGTTATCAGGAACAACATATCCAAAATCCTCCTAAATCCTTCGTGGGGAAAAACTTTTATACCACTTTTTTGTTTTCATGATTTTTCAGCGGCAAAATTTACGAATTTGTTAATAAAAATGCTAATACACCACTATAATGAGGAAATTTTGCGAGAATATACCATATTCTTCTCACCAACATAGAAAGTGGACATTTCATCAATAATTTTGTTGTCCAGTTGAATGTTTGTCTTTAATTTATGACGAAAATACCCCAAAAAAGTCCCATGTAAGTTGAGAGCAAAAAATTGTTTAACACTCAATCTCGTCATGCATTTTGGCAGCTCTCGCCACGACAATTTCCACAAGCAATAACTCACTTTACACCATTTTTCCAGCATGAGCACAAGCTGTTTTTGCACGGACTCTTTGATGTCATTGTGCAGTTGCGCCTTACAAACTTCAGCAGACTGTCCGGTGCTGCCTCAATGTCAGTCATAATAGGAGTTAGCTCTGAACCGCGTAGCTTCCAAACCCCACTTCCTAGGCTCAAGATCGACCTCCCCAAGATACAACCATGTCACTACCTGTAAATGGACACGAAGGCTGTGGAAATATGCCACTCTCTCTGTCAGTGTCTCTGTCAGTGGGAGTTTCTGGGGTTCAATGGTGGTTTTGCAAGATGAAAGCATTTCCATGAACTTAACATATCTCAGGTTGTTTTAGCTATCTGCTTTACCTGAATACATTACAACAAAGAGCTTGATGCCCGCTGCACCAACTTCATCAGATGAAACAACATTACTAATAACCGAAGCTGCCTGTTGAATGTCTGAGGATTTGGCGATCTTCTTCATGAGAGAGGACTTACAGTGACCATATACTGCCGACGTTGTGTCACTGTCACCCCAGGCATGAAGGTACAGAATATTGGTCTTGATTAATATGTCGGCTTTTTTCACAATGTCAGTAATTTTCCACGAATTCCCACCTTTGTGGGCATCTCGAGCACCAGACTTAAATAAATCTGCCCCATTTTTTCATTCCAATGATATATCTTATACCTGTTGCTAAATCGTTTGCTAGATTTGCTTTTATGGGCTTTTGGAGTGAATTGTCCTTGAATTAGGATGTTGGTATAAATGTCAGCTCGTAACTGAAATAACTAGCGATATCTTCTTCCCTCTGAGCGATGGCAAGTAGTCGAGAGAAAAGAATGTTCGGATCTATCTGAACCCGGTGGTTGTCTATCTTGACACCTGGTTGCAATTTGTCTAACATTTTAACCTGATCGTTTCTCTTGATTGATGCATCGGGGATACAAAGATTATCAAGTTTCTTCTGTAAAGCAGCACCAACAAGTTCTGCCTGCTCACAGTTGATATTATCGACTGTTCCCGCTGTTAAACCTGAGGATAAGGAACGCAAAGATGGCTCATTTGGATCGAATGGTTCATGTATGTTAAACCAATTCGCAATGCTCTCTAAATCCACAGAATCACGGTTGCACCTTGCACAGCTTAATTCGGCATGTTGTTTGCTATCTTGGTGGGTATCCGTGAAGCCCTGCACACTTCTGCATGCTATATACCCACTGGATGTGAATAGATTCTGTGATACCCCAACCCCTGGTCATTCCACCACGACTTTTGAGTGATCGCATGAGGACCTGTTTGATAACTTGTCTAGCTCTTTGGATGTGTAAACATCTGAAAGAGATATGCAGTTTTTAAAGATACCTTCACATAAGTTCCTGACTGCCTCCATGTCTGCATTTGTCATTGTCTTGTCGAATAAAAATTCACCCCCATCACCTTTAGTAGATTCAGCACTGTCTGATAAAGCTTGCGATTCTATTGGCACACAACTGAGCTTCAAATCGTCATTTGTGAACCCTGTGTTTCGGACACTGGATGGACCTGATGCGTTGGCATTTTCTGCCTGGGTGCACATTTTGTCAACCTCAATGAGGGACCTGGTCTGAACTACCTTCACTACTGAGCAGATTAATATCTGTTCCTTTCGAACTGACAGCACTTATGAGTTTGTTGTGTAATGCCGACTCTACAAGGAAATGCCTGCGGAGTGCCCTAGACACTGCTTTACCTGACATCATCGCTGCTACAGCATTCGGACCATATACAATTTGTAATGTCTCCTCCAATCCAGAGCCTTTCATCATGGACCCAATACTACCCATGAAGCTCATTAATGTGTGAAAGCCACAATTATATTATATTATGTTATGGATGCCTTGACATGCCACGGACCACATTTGATGAGTATATTATTGGCACAATAAGACTAAAGAAAACTGATGCAACATATCGATTTCCCAATCCTATAGAAATTCGTACAAAGTATTAGCCCTTTTTGAAACCTCCATAAAAATTTTTCCCCAAAGTGGATATTGGAGGATTTTGGATATGTTGTTGGGTGAATTCTCCTCTTTCCAACGATACCAAATTTAGCTTGTTGCAATTTTTTTCCGGGTAGGTGCCCTTTTTCGCCTAGATCGACTGGACTACAAAGTATCATTTATGATACGCTAAATGATAGATTATCGAAAAAAAATTGCGGAAAGATAGGAATCGTATCCCCCACAGTGAAGATATAGAAATTTTCACTTTCACTGTATCAATCAAAATGGTGGCTTTCAAAGCATCACTTCAAGGTGAATATGAGTAAAATTATTACTGGAAATGATCAATTTGTTCTAAAAACATATAATGAAAAGAAAATCGAGTTTTGAGTGGATACCGATCATTTCCAGCTATAATTCAACACATATTAACCTTGAATTGATGCATGAAACCCGCCAGCTAAATCAGATCGCAAGATGCTACCTGTTCTGGGTATCGATCAAATCACTTCTGCATATCAATGCGCATCAGCTGTTTACTTTCATGCATCAATTCAAGGCTGAAATGAGTGGAATCAGACCTGAAAATAAGTAGTCTGATATTTGCAGAATGAGGTCCCCAGAGGATGAATTTGATGATACTATCCCATATAATGGGTCAATTTATCCTCTGGGTACCTCTTTCTGTTTAGTTTTGAGAACCTGATTCCAATTGAGGTTCACAGAGGGTAAATTTAGTGATGCTACCCTGCTGTACAGGGTAGCGTCACTGAATTCACCCTCTGGGGACCTCATTTTTCAGATGACAGTCTTCTTATTTTCTGGCTTGAGTGGAATTATTGACAGAAATGATCAGATTCTTACACAAAGTGTATAGTAAAAAGAAAATCTAGTGTTTTTGAATGGATACCAAAAATTATCTCACAGACACTCGTGACCGAGACAATTGGTTGTTTGTATAAACATTTGTCTTGGTCACTCATTAGATAATTCATGAGATAATTTTCGGTATCCACTCAAAAACACTAGATATCCTCTATTCATTGTTGTTTGAGGTGTTTAAGGTCACTTTCAGCATACATAGCTAAAACATGACTGCAATACAAGTATAAGGTCTAGTTTAGCCAATTGTTTAAACCTCCCCTATCTACTTTAGACAACTTCCACCTCAGTTCATAACAGGTCCTATGTTACTGTTATAACACAGTCCTTCAGTGTTTTTAGATCAGATGTGTAGGATATAGTTTGTTCTGGCTTAATTGTGTCATGTACCTAGTCAATAACATTTTCATTTTTGTTGTTGTTTTGATCCATGAAAATAATATACTACTCAAAGTTTGCTAAACACCAAGTACATCCAACTACCTGTTTTACGTTTTAGTTGAAATATTGTAATGAAAAATGTAAATATTTTTTTATTTAATTATATCTTTAATGATTTAAGTACAGAAATTAAGATTTTATTTGTGTTTGACATTATTTTTTTAGCTTTTGAATACGATAACAATAGAAAATGGATATTATTGGTAAAAGAGGAAACTTTTCAAATTTGCCAAAAAGTTGACCGAGCGAACTGGTATGGGTTCAATATCGAGTATGAGACCCATTACTGTTAATTACAGCTTGACAACGCCTTCTCATGTTCGCAATCAGGTTCCTGGTGGTCCTTTGTGGGATGTTGTTCCATTCTTGGACCAGCTTGGCACCAAGCTCCTGGACACTTCTTGGCTGGACTGGACAGGCTGAAATTGCAAGCTGCAACTCATTCCAGACATGTTCGATTGGATTGAGGGCAGGGGATCTTGCTGGCCAGTCCATACACTCAATCCCTTCCCTCTATCGGTACTCCCTGACAGCATAGGCAACATGAGGACGGGCATTATCGTCCATCAGAATGAATCTATCACCTACTGCACCTGCATACAATCTGAACTGGACATCCAGGATCTCATCAATATACCGCTGTGCAGTCAATGTACCATGTTCAAGGACACAGAGCTCTGTATGTCCATCCCTGCTGATGCCGCCACAGACCATGATTGACCATCCACAATAGCGGTCATGCTCAGCAGTGTTGGCTGCATGGAATCGCTCTCCTGGTCTTCTCCATACCCTAGAATGCCTATCTGTGTGGTCTAGGCAGTACCTTGACTCATCTGTAAAAAGGACAGGTTGCCAATCTTCTGTGGTCCATCCAACATGGTCCATGGCCCATTCATATCGTCGGAATGCGAATACATGGTCTTCTCGATCGGAGACCACATTCGAAGGTGGAGAGTGGGTGAGTTCTGCATTCCAGAAGGTAGCAGCAAACTTCTCAGTGTAGGGGAGACAGGTGATTACGAGTATTTGGGGGTAAATATAAACATTACAGGAAGAGGCAGCTACCGAAACCAAGGGGAAGCGAATCCTTAACCAAATGAAACTTATAGGGAGAAACAGTTTCAATAAGGTTTTCGTGGGGGAAAACCATTTGGGAAATGGTAGGTCTGCCAAGTATAACATACGGTACGGAAGTGGTACCCCTAAACCAGATGGCTGTAAAGAGCTTGGAAATCCTGCAGAACGATGCAGGCTGATGGATAACGGGGTCGAGTAATGCCGCAGCACTAGAAGCAATCAGGGGTGAGCTTGGGTTGATGAGGATCAAGGACAGGATAGACCTGTTGAAACTCGTTATCTTAATTATTTGGTAAATCTCCCCGACAGACGATGGTGTAAAGTAATGTTCCTGAGAATTTTCATCTCAAATATCAAGACGGGATGGATGGTCCAAGTGAGAGAGCTAGTAGAGAACTACTCATTGGAGATCTCGGACCTGGACGTTGGGGCAAACCAGGGTAAAAAAATCATCAGAGAAAGGGTCATGGAGGACTGTAACCGTAATTGGCGAGAGGGAGTCAAATCAAAGAGGTCTCTGGGTGGACTGCGTGAAAAAGAGAAGCCAGGTTTTGAAGAGTACCCTGATGGCATCCTTGGGGGGGGGGGGGGGGGGGGGGGGGGTCACTGTTGTTCAAGATGAGGTCGCGATCCTTGGAGCTGAGGGGGAAAATTGGGAAAGACAGTGAAAGGGAGTGCCAGGTGAGTAATTTGGGCATGGTGGAGACCCTGGAACACTTCCTTCTAGAATGCCTAAAGTACCAGTCTAAAAAAATAAGATTCACCGGAGTATAATGGGGAAGTGGGATGGGAAAATGAAGGACATGTGGCTAGGGGGAGACTCAAAGGAGAGGGTCAATATGCTAATCGGAGAGATTGGGAACAATGGGGCAAGGGATGTCATCAAGCAGTTCGTCTCCGAGTGTTGGGAGAAGAGAAGCATGGGAATAGGGAGGCAGTTGGGAGTACTGGGGTAACCAAGGTCTTCTCATCCGAGAACCGCGACAAATCAGTGGCTGGCCAAAGTGTTATTATATTATTATTCATGCAACCTTGCCTGGATAGTCTGCGTCGAAACATTTACCCCGGATACATTCTGAAGGTCTCTGTGAAGCTGGGTTGCTGTTGCAAAGGAATTTTCAAAAACTGGTCTTATTTGTGAGTGATACTATTCTGTCAGGAAAAGACATTCAATTTTATAAGCTCTTTACATGTTGCTGGCTGCTGTTCCTTTCTGAGAAGGAAGCTCTCTTGCTAATAAATTAAATATAATTCTGGAACTGTTAAACAAACATTCCATATAAATTTAATCAACGCCTTGAGCAGTGGTTTCTAAAAGATACAAATTTTTCATCAAATCTTCATAACAAACCATGATTTGACTTTATGGAAAATATTTTTAAACTACTCAGACGGCCAAGAGTTAAAAGTGTATTTCTCTTATAAAATTTTGTTAAAAGGTAGGCTGACAAAAGGTTAAGCCTTTACCTAACATGGCTTGGGAAAGTCACATGCAACATTTTTTGAATAACTCAAAATTTTCATTTTTGCATTCAAAACCATAGCTAATGACCCCTTTCTGGAATAAGTTTGACAAGCTTATTCAAATGAAAGGGTCAAAAGTAATGTTTTAGAATAAAAACTTGAAAAAATAATAGAATCTGATTGGCGATTTCTGTGAAAAGTACTGACCATATCACATGTGGCCATTACATTGGGTAAGAGGTAAGAAGTTTACCCAATGTAATGGCTAAAACTGGCCAGCACTATTCAGAATGAAAGTGTCAATGACACTGTCGCCTAACTTGACTGTGTGTTGTGTTTGATGAAAAGGATAATGTTCAATATTTATGACAGGATATGAAATAAGACAAGAATTGTGACAACTGAGAATATGTTAAGTTCTGTACCCTACATGCTATGTTTTCAACAAGAATAATTTGAGGTGTTAACTGTACTAAGAATTGAGGCCTGGGATGATGTGACCCTCATAGTTAACGTATGTCAACCAAAGTTACCAAGTTACAGTAAAATAATTCCAAAATGAGTCATCCAACCAGTTAAATGAAATTCCTTCATAAATATGACTAGAAGTCTTTGATAAAGGAATCTAGGTCACGTGCCGGTCTGGCAGTCATGGTTGACCGATTGTGACCAAAATAGGACAGTCCCATTTAGATATCATACTGAGTTAATTAAGTTACAAAGAAATCCCTTCATAAAAACAACCTGTAGACAGTGCTAAAGGAATCTAGGTCATATGCGCAAGCGGTGGTAATGGCAGAATGATTGTAACAAAAATAGGACAGTCTCATCTAGACATCATATTGAGTTATCCTACCATGTTGTAATGAAATCATTTCATAAATATGAACTGTAGACTGTGCTAACAAATCTAAGTCATGTGTCTGTGCAACCGTAATGGTTGATTGATTATGGCCAAAATATGATGTTCTCATCTAGACATTAATCCAAAGGCATCCTACCAATTTACAATGAAATCCCTTCATAAATGAAACCTATAGACTGTGCTAAAGGAATCTAGGTAACATGCCCCTGTAGACGTCACGGTTGACTGAAACTGACCAAAATAGGACATTCTCATCTAGACATTATACAGAGTCATTCTACCAAGTTACAATGAAATCCCTTCATAAATACAACCTGTAGATTGTGATAAAGGTTTTTGGGTGTCAGGCAACCGGGATAAAGTGCCTTGCCCAAGGTCACAACGCGTGTCGCCCCAGACGGGGATCGAACTCAGAACCTCTACCATAGAAGTCCAGCAGTTTACCACTGAGCCACTGTGCTCCCATTCATCACTCATATTGCAATAAGTTAAAAATTCAATCTCCTACAGGGAGCCTGAGTATGAACTTTGGGACTGGATTTGAATAAATGTGGATCTGATCACCATAAAGATGCTGTATGTCCAATATCAAATAATTCTGACAGGTG
This sequence comes from Pictodentalium vernedei, assembly GCA_031216915.1. Lineage (NCBI taxonomy): Eukaryota > Metazoa > Mollusca > Scaphopoda > Dentaliida > Dentaliidae > Pictodentalium > Pictodentalium vernedei. The sequence goes on along the minus strand of CM062295.1, from coordinate 278,362,451 downwards.
GATCGGAAGATGGAGATTTTTAAAGAATTAAACTTCAGGCTTGATCCTATGGGAAGCCCAAGGGCAAATATTTCATGATGTGCATAATGGTTTCAGATTTACTACTCACAAATCTCTTGAAATTTTGGGTGAATCCAAGTAGATTCTCATGAAATGGATCTCACACAAACCCTGGGAATCACACTGCAAAGCAACCCAAGAGTGAGAGAACTAATATGAAAACTAATTTTCAAAATGATTGTAAAAATTGAGACAGTTTGGAAATTGCTTTTCAGAAATTAGCTTTTCTTCAATAAATTGAGCATGCTTTTAATGAGGTAAGTATTATTTCTTTATTGAAAAACAAGAGGCCCCATGGGGGCTGAAGTGCTCATCTTGAACAGAACACTATATAAACAGAGTCCAAGAATGAGACTACATTAAGCAATCCATCTCCATAGGATAGACACACTGTCAATCCTTGAGTCCCTCAGGAGTGACAAAAATAATCCAGGCATCATGCCTTTTCTTCGGTTGATCATAATGTAAAATGTAGAGCTCCCCTTTGAAGCCCCTTGATACAACCTGTGTGGATTAATCTTAGTTACACACCTCTAGAGGGTACTGAATACAAAATTTTCAATTCTTCAGCAACATGGCCAATTCCGACTCCCATAGGGAGCCCGAATATTAACCCAGACTCTCGATTTGAACACAGTTGAATCTGACTTCCCTAGAGATGTTGTGTACCAAATATGAAAGCATTCTGACTGTTGGATCTGAAGAAGAGAAATTTCTTCTTATTGCATTAAGTAAAAATTTGGGCTACCATAGCGAGCCCAAATATTAACCTATGGATCCGATTTGAACAAACTTGAATCTGACTGCCCTAGATATGTTGTATACCAAATATGATAGTATTCTGACTAGTGGATCTGAAGAAGAAGATTTTTGAAGAAATTCCCTCATATTGTATTATTAAATTTCAGGTTTCCATATGGAGCCCAAATATTAACCCAGGCACTCGAATTGAACAAACTTGAATCTGACCCCCCAGAGATGTTTTATACCAAATATGAAAGCATTCTGACTGGTGTATCTGAAGAAGAATATTTTTAAAGAAATTTCCTCATATCACACTAAGTAAAAAATTGGGCTACCATAGCAAGCCCAAATATATACCTAGGGATCTGATTTGAACAAACTTGAATCTGACCCCACCCCCCCCCCCCCCACCCCCAGAGATGCTGCATACCAAATATGATAGCATTCTGACTGGTGGATCTGAAGAAGAAGATTTTTTAAAGTTATCCCCCATATTGAACAAAGTAAAAATTAGGCCTTCCATAGGAAGCCCAAATATTAACCTAGGGACTTAGTTTGAACAATCTTGAATCTGCCCCTCATAACAATGTTGTATACCAAACATTAAAAGATTCTGACTGGTGGTTCTGAAGAAGAAGATTTTTAAAGCATATTCCCCATATTACCCTATATTAAACATTTGAGCCCAAATATGAACCAAAGGACTTTATTTTAACAAACTTGTATCTGACCCCCCCCCCCCCCCCCCCCCCCCCCCCCCCCCCCCCCCTAAGAATGCTGTATACTGAAAATCAAAAGATTCTGATGATTGGTTCTGGAGAAAAGATTTTTTTTAATTTTTGCAAATATGCTGACTCATCATTTTTTCGATGCCCATTACAGAACACCCTAACATAACCGATGCCAATTTTTTTTTACCATACAATTCTACTGGTCCTAAAGATACTTCATACCAAATAACAGCTCTCTGTTCCGTGTGGTTTGGGAAATATGGGTGTTTGAAAATATTTCTATTTTTAGCTCCCAGGGTTCCCATGGGGATGCAGGAAATTTTTTTTTTTTTTGCACGAGTCAAGTACTTATGACCCAATAATACCACATACCAAATTTGGTTCAAACCCGACAATCGGTTCAGAAAATAGAAATTCTGGGTGGGGCCAAAAATCTTACCCCTTCCATAACAAAGCCAAATATTGCTTTACGAACTTCGTTTGAACAAACTTGATTCTATACCTCAACAGGAAGCTACATAGCACATATCAAGTCATTGTACACACTGGTTCATGAGAAGATTTTTAAAATATTTTTCCCTACTCCCTCCCTTCGGGGCCATCACACATACAAACTCTCACTTGAATTGGCCCAGTGGCTTTGGAGAAGAAGGCCAAAACATGGTGTTGATGGATGACAGACAGATGGATGACAGACGGAGAGCGATGAGATTAGCTCAGCTTGACTTTGTCAAGATGAGCTTATAAAATGTCTCACAGAATGTTAACATCTTTTTAAATGACCTATTTCTGATACCGGTACTGTCAATACAGGTAAGTGGACCTACTTTGATCACATGCAGGCTCCTGTCAAAAACTGTCTAAATTATATCCACAATGAAAGTAATCGCAATGGTTAAAATAGGGTCACATTATTTTTTTAACTCTTTTTCTGGTAACTGTTCAGTTGAGCTTGTGTGGTGGTTCTTGCTGAAAAAATACTATTTCTCAAATTTAAAAAAAAAACATATCATGTGACCCCTCTTTGGAACGAGCTCGTTTTGTTGAAATTTTTTAAAACATTTTAAATGAAAGTGTCAATGACACTGTAGCTCAACTTGTTAAGACATGTTCATGTATAGTATGCGACACAGCAATGACAAACATCTAGGTAAAGACCTGATAACAAAGGTACATATAAAGTATTGTAACGGTTTGTACATAAATACTGACCGTAGCCTGTAACAAATGTATAAGTAAAGTATTGTAAAGGTGGGTGACAGTCAGATGCTAAACTAGAAAAGAAATCTTTGAGTCCCAGAATGGGTCTGACTGAACCCCAAAATATTTGTTCTCATAGCACAGTGATAACAAAGGCACCCCAAAACACACTCGTTCCTGTCCCAAGGTAAAAACAAAGGTACCCAAGAGGTTTCGTGAAGATCAGTTCACAAATACGAGTTGTACAGAAGTTGTGACAAAAAACTGATTGGACCTAATTTCGGTACAAAATGACCACTGGCAGCCATCTTGAATTTTGGACCGCACCCAGAAACACTCGTTCTTGTCCCAAGGTGATAACAAAGGTACCCTAGAAGTTTCGTGAAGATCGGTTGATAAATACAGCCTCTAGCCCGAGCCGTATTGACATGTGCTCTTACAGTGTATAAGTAGCACTGAATAAATCAAAGTTCATCTAATTTGCATAATTTCTGCATGAGAAAAAAACCTGTACTATATGTGATGTATTCCATGTTACTAAACATTCATACAAAAATTTATTCAAATTAGAACTTTCATATGGAAGTTCTGTGCAAAAATCTGATTGCGCCTAGTTTTGTACAAAATGGCTGCCATCGGCCATCTTGAATTTTGGACCGGACCCAAAAACACTCTTTCTCGTCCCACGGTGATACCAAAGGTACCCAAGAAGTTTCGTAAAGATCGGTTCATAAATACGGCCTCTAGCCCGAACCGTATTAGCATTTGTACTTACAGAGCTGAAAGTAACACTAAATACATCGAAGTTAATCTAATTTGTATAATTTACGCACAAGAAAAAAAAACGTATTATATGTGATGTATCCCATGGTATTAAACATTCATACAAAAAATTATTCAAATCAGTGCTTTCATATGGAAGTTTTGCGCAAAAATCTGATTGCACCTAATTTTGTACAAAATTGCTGCTAGCGGCCAACTTGAATTTCGGATTGGACCCCAAAACACTTGTTCTCGTCCCATGGTCATAACAAAGGTACCCAATAAGTTTCGCAAAGATCGGTTCATAAATACAGCCTCTAGCCCGAGCCGTATTGAATTGTTGACGGACAGATGGACGACTGGCCATGGCATAAGCTCAAATTTGGCTTCGCCAAAGTTGAGCTAAAAATGATAATTTAAAATAAGAAATTTTGATGTCGTCTGCGTTGGGTAAAGGGTTAAATAAAATGATATAGGAAATCATCTTCAATTGTATTCTTCTTTCAAACTCCCCTACAGAAACAATCCAGACATTTCTAACAAACTATGTAAATAAATTTGTAAACATAACCACATGGTGAATTTTCTTGATGTTTGACAAACTCCCATTTCCAATCCAGACTGAATGCCTTGTGCGTGAATCCTGTCAAGTGGGCAGCAATAGTATGCCGGACTGGATAACTTGATCTTTTACATGTATTGCAGTCATGATTTAGCCATAATGAAAAAAAAATAAATTATATTTTTATGCCTTTTTTGCATGAATCTACAAAGATTTGGGTACTTGGAGATTTGGGTGGATATTTATGTGAATCGAATGCCCCTGGTGCCCAAATAAAAACTCAGAAAAGTATTAATGGTCTACCACTCACAAATCTCTTGAAATCAAGACGGTCAATATATAAGCAAAAACAAGAGGCCCCAGGGGGCCTGAGGGCACTCACCTGACATGGTAGCCTAAATATCAACCCAGAGAATTGATTTCCACAAGTTGCATCTGCTCCTCCTAAGAAAAGCTGAAACCAAATATCCAAATATTCTGACCAGTGGATCTAAAAAAAGATTTTTAAAGAATATTCCTCATACTGAACTAAGTCATAATTCGGGCTCCCACAGGGAGCCCATATATGAACCCAGGGTCTTGGCTTTAACAAACCTGAATCTCACACCCCTAAGGATTCTGCACACCAAATATCAAAACATTCCGACTGCTGGATCTGAAGAAGAAGATTTTTAAAAAAAATTCCTCATTTTGAACCAAGTTACAATTCGAGCTCCCACAATCAGCCCAAATATGGACCTAGGGACATGGCTTGAACAAACTTGAATCTTACCCCCCTAAGGATGCTGCATAAAAAATATCAAAAGCATTCATCTGCTGGATCTGAAGATTTTTAAAGAAAATTCCTCATTTTGAACTAAGTTGTCATTCAGGCTCCCAAAGTGAGCCCAAATATGGACCCAAGGACTTGGCTTTAACACACTTGAATCCCCCCTCCCCCCCCCCCCCCACCCTCCCCAAGGATGCTACTCACCACATATCAAACCATTCCGACTGCTGGATCTGAAGAAGAAGATTTTTTAAGAAAATTCCTCATTTCGAACAAAGTTACAATTCAAGCTCCCACAGTGAGTCCAAATATGGACCTAGGGACATGGCTTGAACAAACTTGAATCTCACCCCCCTAAGGATGCTGCATACCAAATATCACAAGATTCTGCCTGCTGGATCTTGAGAAGAAGATTTTCAAAGAAATTTGCCTGAAATGAACTAAGTTCGAATTTGGGCTTCTATAGTGAGCCCAAATATGAATCCAGGTGGCCGATTTGAACAAACTGGAATCAGATCCACACCACAATGTTGCATACCAAATATCAAAAGATTCTGCCTGCAGGATCTGGAGAAGAAGATTTTTGAAGAAATTTGCCTGAAATGCACCAAGTTCAAATTCGAGCTTCTATAGTGAGCCCAAATATGAATCTAGGGAGCCGATTTGAACAAAATAGAATCAGATCCACCCCACGATGTTGCATACCAAATATCAAAAGATTCTGCCTGCTGGATCTGGAGAAGAAGATTTTTTAAGAAATTTGCCTGAAAAGCACTAAGTTCAAATTTGGGCTCCTATACTGAGCCCAAATATAAACCCAGGGAGCCGATTTGAACAAACTTGAATCAGATCCACCCCACAATGTTGCATACCCAATATCAAAAGATTCTGCCTGCTGGATCTTGAGAAGAAGATTTTCAAAGAAATTTGCCTGAAATGCACTAAGTTCAAATTTGGGCTCCTATACTGAGCCCAAATATAAACCCAAGGGGCCGATTTGAACAAACTTGAATCAGATCCACCCCACAATGTTGCATACCAAATATCAAAAGATTCTGCCTGCTGGATCTGGAGAAGAAGATTTTCAAAGAAATTTGCCTGAAATGCAGTAAGTTCAAATTTGGGCTCCTATACTGAGCCCAAATATAAACCCAGGGGGCCGATTTGAACAAACTTGAATCAGATCCACCCCACAATGTTGCATACCAAATATCAAAAGATTCTGCCTGCTGGATCTGGAGAAGAAGATTTTTTAAGAAATTTTCCTGAAATGCACTAAGTTCGAAATCGGGCTCCTATACAGAGCCCAAATATGAACCCAGGGGGCCGATTAGAACAAACTTGAATCAGATCCACCCTCCAATGTTGCATACCAAATATCAAAAGATTCTGCCTGCTGGATCTGGAGAAGAAGATTTTTTAATGTTTTTCCCATTGCCTACAGTGTTAAAAAGTGCTGACTCAGAAGAAACTGTACCCTATGATAAAACCGATGGCAATTTTTTTTTACCAATTCTTTCTGTTGGTCCTAAGGAAGCTTCACACCAAATAAAAATTCTCGGTGCCGTGCAGTTTTGGAGATATGGGCGTTTTAATTTTTTTCTATTTTTAGCTCCTGCGGTTCCCATGGGGCTACGGGGAAAAAAAATCAGCATAAATTAGGTACTTATGACCCAATAAGCCCTCACATAAAATTTGGTTCAAATCAGCCTCGCGGTTTGGAAAATAGAAATTTTGGGCGGGGCCAAAAATTTTGCCCCTCCCATAACGACGCCAAGCATAGCCCCACAAACGTCTCTTGAACAAATCTGAGTCTACACCTCAAAAGGAAGCTGCACACCAAATATCAAGTCTCTGCTACTGCTGGTTCATGAGAAGAAGATTTTTTAAGATTTCAGCACACTTTTTGGGTGTGGCCCTACCCACGGGCGGGGCAACTTGATTTGAACATAATCAAATTGCGATGTCATAACAAACTATTATCTCAAATATCAATTAAATTGGTTCAGCGGTTTGGGAGGAGAAGACGCAAACACCATGTTCACGGACGCCGGACGACGGACGACGGACGGTGAGTGATCACTATAGCTCTCCTGACTGAAAGTCAGGTGAGCTAAAAACCCCATAAATATTTTAGGTGAATTTTAAAAGGTAAGCAGGTTTTGTGTGTTAAATTCAATAATACCAGAGTCTATCATCATTTGTTAATTTGTTAAAAACTAGGGAGAATTCTCATTAGGTTACGAAGAAATGTTAAGGACGTGTTGTTGTTGTTGTTTCTATCCTCAGTCTTCAATGCTTACCTAAAAATCTGAACCACAACTATGTGTAACATTACATTTCATTCATTTGCTGATGAATATTTCATTTCAATACATTTTCATTAGGCCTAAAAAAGAGTTAAAAATCTGTTTTGCAGGCCCTCCCACATGGTCTCTTTTTACAACCAATGAAACTTTGAAAAATAAAAATTAAATGGCTTGTGTCTGATATTTTAACCAAGTTAATAAAATTGATAAATTTGTCCCTTGAGTGCAACAAGGCTTTGCAATGCTTTTCTTGCACTCAAAGGATGAAATAAACCACCACCCACACTATTCTGTACTTTATGGGGCTTAAAACATAAAACAAACCAAGAATATGAACATTTGATGGCAAAGAAATAATTACAAAAAAATAAAATAAAATAAAAAAATCCACCTGCCCACATGCAATTTTACAACAAAAAAATGGTCTGAGAAACAGATCTACTTTGTGGGGTCTTATAAAAGCTCTGGTACAATTTTTAAAGACAAATGGCATGAATTTTTTTCTTTCTTGAAATGTTAGCTTCACAAAATTTTGGACAGGTTTACATTTAAATTTTATGGATGAAAATTTAATTTTAACAATTAACCAAGAAAAATTATTAGAATTCTGAATGAGTATTTCTGCAGAATGGCATATAGAGCAAAATATAAGGTATTTTTTTGTACAACAGAACAAACATTTTTAAATTTGAATTTTGACACTCTGAACATTAATGAAGTACATGTATACCCTTATGAAAACAGTTTACAGCACAATTAATGGGACATTTTAGAAATTCTTTTTCTTTTATGAATCTTTAAAAGTGACTGTGAAATACCACATTTTCGTATTTTTGAGTTAAAGTATTTTAAAAATGTATTAATTATCAGAAGACTTTAATAATTCCTTCCCACAAATTCTTACATTAGAAATTAAAATTATCAGTTACATGACAATATCTTTTCTAGTGGTATAAAATACGACATGCAAAACTCCCAAGTCCATGTACTTTGAAATCACAGTCCAAGAACTAACTTCATATCCTGAGTTTCATCCCACAATATGCCTCTTTTATTGTTGAATTAAAATAATAAATGAATTCTGGGTAATGAGATTTAGAGATTAAATATGTCTCTTCTCAAGTCATCTTTCTGCTTAACCCGATCTTGTTTAAATTTCACAATGGAAATTTCATGTTAGTATTTACAAGTGAGGAATTACAATTCAAATATGTTGGCTGTACCAGCATATCATATACCAACAGGATGCATAACTAATTGTTTTAGTGCTATATTAACCCCCCAAGACACAAAATGAGAGAATCAACACAGAGGTTTGAAGAAAAATCACGAATATTTTAAAAAAATTTTGCTCTTGTTGTCTGTTTATTGGTGTTTAACCCTTTACCTAACATGAAAAGCAGACGACACTTGCAAAAAAAATTCTTCAATAACTAATTTTTTCCATTTTTTTTTCTCAAAAACATAGGTTATGACCCCTCATTGGAATGAGCTCATTCCAATGAGGGGGTCATAACCTATGTTTTTGAGACAAAAAATGAAAAAAATAATGAAAATTAATTGGCGATTTTTGAGAATAGTGCTGGTCAGTTTTGGCCATTATGTTGGTTAATGGGTTATCTCTTTACCTTAACAAATTGTCAGCATATGCCCCCCCCCCCCCCCCCCACACACACACACACATAATATAGAAGTAGGTCCCTGAAAATATGGATTTTTTTTTTTACTCAAACTTTAAAAAAAAAAAAAATAAAAATATGTGAGAAAATGCATATCCACCTGGGATAAAGGTTCGAACAGCACCCCCCCCCCCCCCCCCCCCCAAAGAAAAGCAGCACCCAAGAAAGATTCCATCTTGGAGTAAGCTGCAAAGTCCTAGGCCTTTTGAAGGAAAAGTGCCGAACAAGCTTGGAGAGGCATGGATTAGTGCCAATATGACGCTGTCCCATATACGAAAAGGTCTCTGAAAGCATGGAACTGTACCCTTTGGTGGTAACAGGCTAGAGACCCGGAGAATCAAACAGATATACCAGAAACTCCACAATCTGTGTGATCGAAGGTTTGGCATAATCAACAGAGTGATCTGCACACCATCGACAGAAGATCTTCCACTTAGCTGCATAGACTAAACCAGTGGAGTGCCTCCTTGAAGAAGAAATGCACTCCACTGCTCATCTCAAAAAACCTCTACGGAGGAGACAGTACCTGACAAAAGATATGCGCGAAGGCACTATGAAGTTGGGTCGACATGAAACCTCCTCGGGTGACCTTAGCAAAGAAGGTCGTGACATAGAGGGAGACGTGACAGTACCGACGCCAACAGAGAGCGGAGCAGATTGATCCGCACCCACTGAGGCAACAGGGGAGCGATCAAAATGATTCGACAACTGCAGGTTCATATCTTGGTAAGAACGTGAGACAGAATCTGAACCGGCAGGAAGACATAGCCGACTAGACCGTTCCAATCGAGTGACAGAGTGTCCATGGCGAAAGCCAGAGGACCTGGACATGGGGAAACGAAAGTGGCCACCTGATGGTTCCAACAAATCGCAAAGAGAACGATGTGGGGACTACCCGAGAGATCGCAAAGCGACTGGAACACCGCCCCGTGGAGCATCCACTCGGTGGAAATTACCCTCCCCCGAACGGGAATGTGCCGAACCACCAACCTGGTGTTGACATCCTGAGCGAGCAGTAGAAGATCCCCTAGCCAATTCGTACATGGAAACAGAGTGCGTGCCGCAACCACTGTTGAATTGTCAGGCACCAGAAGGACCTGGCGATTTGAAAGGTGGGAGATCCACTGCCGGAAACTCAGAAGAAGAGCAAGAAGCTCCTTCTGGTTGATGTGAAGAGCTGCTTGATCCTGGTCCCATGACCTTTGAAGGGAAAGACCTAGAGGATCCAACCTCTCATCCCATCCTCCGACATCGCTGGTGACTGTCGTCAGAACACGATCGGACGTGGGGAAGTTAAACAGAATTCCCTGCATAATCCTCTGAACATCCGCCAGGGGAGAAGGTGTTGAGGAAGAGACTCCGGTAACTGAAGCACTAGATCCAGAGGATCGACATTCAGCCTCCAATGACTGACAGTGCGTCGACATCCGACTCCAGAAAGACAGCATTCGTCTAGATATGCCGAAGTAGTCACCCTGGACTGTGTGCAATGTAAGGCTAACACATGCGATATCAGGCAGGTGAAGACCCAAGGAGCCAGGTTGAGGCCGAACGGCATGGCCTTCAACTGGTAAACTCGCCCCAGAAAAGCGAACCTGAGATACTTTCGTGATGTCTGATGAATCATAACGTGAAAGTAAGTGTCTCGCAGTTTGATGCTGGAAGCGAAAACTCCCTGGTGAATGGAGCGGTGAACCGACCTGAAAGTCTTCATGTGAACTTAGGAGCAATGAGAGACTGGTTCCGGTACTCAAATCGATAACGGGTCGGAGTCAGCCGTCCTTCTTCGGCACCAAGAACAGGCGTGAATAAAATCCCACTGAATGAATGCATGAGCCCCTTGGACAGCACACACAAAGGAGCCTGTACGTCATCAAACTTATCTGGGGCAGATAAGCAGCAAAATGATGTGATCTGAGAAAAAAAGCATGTCCAGCATCTCTCTCGATAAGCCCAACACAGACTCCAGAGTCGCCATAGGAATAACGGCCAACTTGGGCTTGGAAAGACCGAGGGAGTTGGAGTCCTGATCCAAGACCGTCAAAGTCTGGCAGACTGACGGATTGGCAGAATCGTAGGAACGATAATGTGCCGGAGGCAAAAAAGTGTCAACCCTGGTGAAGAACGACGTCTTCATAGCCTTGGAACTCAGCTTAGAGTCCAAAGCTGTAAACACTTCAACCACCTGTACCGATAGGCACGGTTGAAGGCGCCCAGAAGCAGGTTGCTCCACAGGCTGTAGGTGCGCAACCAATGAGCGCAGCCAGGCTGACACTGTTGGCTGGTTTGAGATCTGGAAGGAACCCAAAGACAAGAGCTGCCCCCAAGTCAGAAGACTGTTGGCTCTCAACGTCAGGAACCAGCCGACGCCTCTCATGGTCTAGGCACACCAGGGGGATCAGAAAGTGGCCTGTTTCGAATCCTGGGAGGTGGCGCCACAGAGGCGTCTGGAAACCACTCGTAGCCTCGCTGGAAGCAACAGCTGTGTCAGCCGGTTCGATATGGGAATGAACTGGCAAAGTGGCTTCATTCCTGACCCTTTTAACCAGCGAAGGGTCACGATCCTCAAATACACCCAATGTGGGGCGACAGGCTGTAGCCGAAACATCTGACGGTGGAGAGGCCACAGCAGGAGGTTCAGTCGGCAGCCACTTCCGACTTCGCCGAGTTGAAGTCAGGGAAGGCTGAGCAGATACCCCACATCCACACTACCAGACATTGCTGCAGACCCCAGCAGGGATAAGCCGAGGCATGTGTGAAATGGTGACCGATGATGTTGTAGAAGGAACAGCAGTAGCAGCAGATATGACGGGAGCTGTTGAAACTGGTGGAAAAGGGGAGAGAGCAACCAAGCTTGGCCTCAAAAGGAGGAGTCCCAACCCTAGTGACTGCCTCAGATGTTGACTGGAGAGGGACCATAGTCCCGGAACCAGGTATCTCTTCACCAGACAACTCAACAGCTCCCACAGTATCCACCATGGTTAAAAACTGCACATCCCCCACGGACAGGGTATAACTCTCACCAGATGTGGTCTTATCGGGAGGCCCCGAAACGACAGCATTCTCCCCCCCCTCCCCCTCCCACGGGTGTGGGAGGAACGGCCATGAGAATGCACCATAAGCGAGGGCAAAAGGCATTGCCCTAAAGGAACCGAACTGGACATAACAGAGGTGAGAGCAGAAGAAGAAAAAGATGAACTCAACAGATGTAGAAAAACACCCCCAACTAAGAGAGAAAGGTGGCAGAAAAAGTACCGGCAGGAACACAACTGAACCCAGACGGCCGACAGGGACCCAAACTAGAACTATCACTGAAGGTGATTAATACCCCCGCTTTGGGTTTTTAGAGGAATGCACTTCTGATCATGTAGGCGAAGGCCATAAGGAAATGTATACATAAAGATCATTTTTTGTTGTTGAAATTTGTATTTGCATTTGGCCTTCCACAGAACAGCACTGAATACTTAAAGAGCCCACACATATATGGTTTACATTTGGAAAAACACATTTACAATGTGCAACATGTATTCAAAATCGGTTCATTAAAGTAGGAGGAGTTGCACACACAAGAATCCCATTTGAAAACCCATAATAAATCTAAGTTAAAGGGAGATAACCTGGTTAAAATTGTCGCAGATCAAATGTGATCTCCAGGTAATCCAAACAACACTGTTGTCTCCACCCAAGAGACGTGTATAGCTTTAAAACCCATGAAGTGATTACTCTTCATGACTTCGGTAGTGGATACGCTACCGTTGAGTAACTCCATCAATAAACATATAGTAAATTCGGATCGAAAGAGAGGAAGGTGACCTCTTTTCACCCACTGCACTGTACTTGTTATGATTGTTCTGGCCCATGTGAGCCAGGATTGACAGTAAATAATTGTGTTCAGCGTCTGCATGGCAAATGAGACGTCCGTGGAGAACTAGAGGACAAATGGCACAATGTGACACAAATCGCCTGCAATATATATATTTGTGTATATATATGTATATATGTATGTATGCATATATACACACACAAGATACTGTTACCTGTGCAATTGCGTACTAATCTATATTTATACTTGATTGGCTACAAGTATTGAGATACCTCCTTCTCTCACTCCTGCTCTCGCCTCCATCTCCAAATCCACCTCTCTCTCTCTCTCTCTCTCTCTCTCTCTTTCTCTCTCTGTCTCTCTCTCTCTCGTACTGACCCCCCTCTCTCCTTGCCTATCCTTGACTTTTCTATAGGCAAATCTTTCCCCCATCTCCACATCCGCCTCTCTCTCTATCTCTCTCTCTCTCTCTTTCTCTCTCTCTCTCTCTCTCTGTCTCTCTCTGTCTCTCTCTCTCTCTCTCTCTCGTACTGACCCCCCTCTCTCCTTGCCTATCCTTGACTTTTCTATAGGCAAATCTTTCCCCCCTAAGTATTTCTCCTAGGCTCGATGGTGCGTGCCATGCAAATGCTGATACATTGCCCCAAGAAAATCCCCCCATGTAGTTAGTGGACAGATTTATCTCCGAGCCAATAATTTCTGCGGCACAGGCTTTCCATTTCTTACGATTATCACACTGGCAACCACGTATCGTACTTTATACAGCAAAATAAATGTCTTTCATATATTAGGCTCATACATTAGAATATACGATGGCGGGTAATGATGATACTTTGGATGTCCAGACTGACGACCAGTATAACCTCATAGAAATTTACAAGTCCCTACTTCGGGATTCTGTAGACGAAGGTGAAACTGTTTCCCCCTTCGATACCTTAAACAACGACTGTTCATATCACACCCCATCTGAATTTTGCGAAAATATTGCGAACGTAAAACAATCCTTCAGCGTCTTCAACTTGAATTGTAGAAGTCTAAATGCCCACTGGGACGAACTGAACGTCTTAATAAGTGACTTACAATCGGACAATAATTTTTTTGACATCATCGGACTAACAGAAACTTTTAACATACCAGAAAATATAACATATCGGCTTCCGGGATAGCATGAACCCATATTTAATCTCCGTAGTGACGACTGTAGGGGAGGGGTCGGGCTATTTATAAAAAATGATATAAAATACATTCCACGGCCAGACTTAACTGTTTTTATCCCACACGTCCTGGAATCGCTATTCATAGAAATCCTTAATAAAAATAAGAACTCTCTTATAGTTGGCGTCGTTTATAGACCCAACACCCAACCAAGAGCCGATCTCGAAGTGTTTATTTCCCAAATGAGTACAGTGTGTGAATTGGTAGACGCAGAACATAAGAAATGTATATTACTTGGCGATTTCAACCTCGACCTCATTAAGTTTGCATCGCACAAGCCCACTGGCGAATTTTTAAACCTTATGTTCAGCCATAGCTTACTTCCGACAATCACAAAACCCACGAGAGTAACGGAATATTCGGCAACACTTACTGACCACATCTATTCTAATAGTACAGATGGTATACATATGGTAATAATAATTTCAGACCTCTCAGACCATTTTGGCACATTCTACTTTGAGACAGCTAAAACAAACAAATCATACCCCAAAACTAACTTCTCATGTAAATTTAATAACAGAAATATTAATACATTTAAGATCAAATTATCCGAACATGACTCTCAAGATGTCTTGAACTCCAATTGCCCAGACACAAGTTACTGTAATTTCATTAATATATTCCTCAATCTGTTTGAAGAAAGCTTCCCGCTTGTAGAAACAAAACTGCCTAATAAATTTGTCAAACAAAAACCATGGATTACAAAAGGACTAATGATATCTTCAATCATAAAGGTTAAATTATATAAAAAAACAATTGAAAAGACCCACTCCTGATAACAAAAAAATATATAAAGATTATAACACTTTATATAACAAAATTAAACGTGCTAGTAAATCACAATATTATATTTCTGTACTGACAAAAAACCAACATGACATAAAAAACACGTGGAAAATAATCAACGAAGCAATTCATATGTCCAAACCCCTACATATGATGCCCGAGTCATTTAAAATAAACAATAAGGAAATTAAGGACCCGGCAGATATCGCCAAAGAACTCAACACATATTTCTCTACAGTCGGTGAGAGAACTCAGAAAAACATAGTAAGTTCTGATACACACTACTCAAGCTTTCTTAAGGGTAATTTCCCGGACAGTATTTTTTCCTTGCGCCAACAACAGTAGATGAGGTCATCGCGATTGGCACTAAATTGAAGTCCAAAAACAGTACGGATTGTGATGGTATCTCAAGTAACCTACTCAGACAAGTCATAAGCGAAATTGCAATTCCCTTGGTCCACATAATTAATAAATCTCTCGAAAATGGAATAGTTCCCAATAAAATGAAACTAGCCAAGGTTGTACCCATATATAAATCTGGTGCGAAAACTGAAATTAGTAACTACAGACCAATAAGTATTCTACCAACCGTTTCAAAAATATTAGAAAAGGTAACATTCACCCGGCTGTACAACTATTTAGCAGAACATAATGTTCTTACACAAAACCAATACGGTTTTAGGAAAGGCCATTCAACAATACACCCCCTCCTACAGTTTTTAAACTCAGTCTCCCAATCTAACAACAAAATATCTAAAGATAGCACCCTTGCGGTTTTTTTAGATTTATCTAAGGCTTTTGATACCGTTAATCATGATATTTTGATATATAAACTGGAATTTTACGGCATCCGTGGAGTTGCGAAATCCTGGTTCAAAAGTTATTTAAAAGATAGGTCTCAATATGTTGTATACAACAACAACAACTCGCCGCATGCCAAAGTGACATGCGGCGTGCCACAGGGTTCCATTTTAGGTCCTCTCCTATTCCTCATATACATAAATGATATTTCTAACGCAACATTACTAAAGTTATTATCATTTGCGGACGATACAACCATTTTTAAGTCTGACAAGGATCTTAACACACTATTTTACTCAATAAATCAAGAACTGCAGAAATTGCTAACCTGGTGTTCGGCAAACAGTCTGCTTCTAAACGCAAATAAGACAAAATATATAATTATCAACCCCTCATCACCCCTTAAAGAATTAGATACATCTCTCAAGCTATTCATCGGTGGACAGGAAATTAAAAGGTGTGGTGGTGTAGGTAAATCAGATTTAAAATTTCTTGGTATTTTACTGGATGATAAACTAAGTTATAGCGATCATATAGCGTCCATAAGCCGCAAGATCTCTAGCGCCCTTTACGCCATTAATAAAGTTAAAAACATTCTTCCGCATCATGCCTTAAAATTAATATATTATTCCCTCATTCATTGTCATTTGCTGTACGGCATTCAAATATGGGGACATTGCCGGGGGACAAACAAGTTATTCCTATTGCAAAAGAGGGCCCTCCGCATAATTAACAATAAAAAATATAATTCCCACACAGATCCCCTGTTCGCGAAAGAAAAAATTCTTAAAGTTTCAGATATTTACAGAGCCGAATCACTTTTATTCGTATACGACTGGCATACCAAATCTCTACCCTCGTCTTTTGACAACTACTTCGAAATCATTCATAACGACGACGGAATGAGAACCAGGCAATCTGGTCTCCTAAAATTACAAAAAGTACGAACTAAAGCGCTAGAAACATTTCCAGCGTACTCATTCCCCAAACTTTGGAACAATATCGATCTCCCCACTAGAAATCTAGCTAATCGTAACTTGTTTAAAAAGGCAATCACTCAAAATATGATCAATTCTTACGCAACAACAGTGTCCTGTACTAATCCATATTGCTTAGATTGTGCTGTATAGGGCAATCAAGAATATATATGTGTGTGTACACATATGTATGTATGTGTGAGTGTATGTGTATATATGTATGTGTGAGTATATGTATATATATGTATACATATATATGTGTATGTAGGTGTATAAATACATATGTAATGCATATGCGAGTATTCACGTGTACGTGTATTAAGCGATTCTGCTACTTGACATGGTCCTAGTCGGTCTGTTACGCCCTTGCCCATAATTTTGTCGAAACCATCCATGAGGCGACCATGCCGTTCTTCTTTTTTTCACAGCTTGCATAGTCGTCATAGAGTTATGTAAGATATTATTTTCACACGTAATAATTTGCAAAAAAAAGAGAAAGGGAAGGAATGAAGGAGAAAAAAGTATTTTCTGAGAAAAGTTGACAGCGACACGGTCGCCTTAAATGACCTTTTCCGCATATTAGGCAACTAAATAATAAATTAAAGTAGAATCTCATCTTTAAATATGCAGTGCCTGCCAGTCTCAACGTGGCCTATTACCTAACATAATTTTTAGCCTGTGCCGCATCACTTATTTGCATCGGGAATGGCAGGAAGACAGCCCCTTTGGGCTATGCCATCTCCCAACAGCATACACACACACCCTTGAATTATCTTCCATTTTCCTTGATTATAATATCTATGTGCTTGCTTTTATCACGTGTTTTCATTTGATGTTAGTGTATGTTGTTGAATAAAGATTATCTATCTATCTATCTATCTATCAAAAATTTGGGAATATGCGTATGTTCACTTAGTTGTGATAATGTTTGAAAGGTTTCGTCAAAATTGATTGATAAATGTAGGAGGAGTTGCACGCACAAGAATTTCATGTAGAAACCCATAATAAATCTAAGTTAAAGGGAGATAACCTAGTTAAAATAACCACAGCTCAAAAATTTTGGAATATGCGCATGTTCACTTAGTAGTGATGATGTCTGTAAACTTTTGTCCAAATTGATTAATAAATGTAGGAGGAGTTGCACACACAAGAATTTCATGCAGAAACCCATATTAAATCAAATTTCAAGAGAGATAACCTGGTTAAAATTGTCGCAGATCAAAAAGTTTGGAATATGCACATGTTCACTTAGTAGAGATGATGTTTGAAAGGTTTCATCAAAATCGGTTCATTAATGTAGGAGGAGTTGCGCACACAAGAATTTGTTCGAACGGAAAGACATAATAAATCTAAGTTAAAGGGAGATAACCTAGTTAAAATTGCCACAGCTCAAAAATTTTGGAATATGCGCATGTTCACTTAGTAGTGATGATGTCTGTAAACTTTCGTCCAAATTGATTAATAAATGTAGGAGGAGTTGCGCACACAAGAATTTCATGCAGAAACCCATATTAAATCAAAGTTCAAGAGAGATAACCTAGTTAAAATTGTCGCAGATCAAAAAGTTTGGAATATGCACATGTTCACTTAGTAGAGATGATGTTTGAAAGGTTTCATCAAAATCGGTTCATTAATGTAGGAGGAGTTACGCACACAAGAATTTGTTCGAACGGAAAGACATAATAAATCTAATTCAAAGGGAGATAACCTGGTTAAAATTGTCGCAGATCAAAAATCTTGGAATATGCGCATGTTCACTTAGTAGTGATGATGTCTGAAAAGTTTTGTCCAAATTGATTGATAAATGTAGGAGGAGTTGCACGCACAAGAATTTCATGTAGAAACCCATAATAAATCTAAGTTAAAGGGAGATAACCTAGTTAAAATTGTCACAGCTCAAAAATTTTGGAATATGCGCATGTTCACTTAGTAGTGATGATGTCTGTAAACTTTCGTCCAAATTGATTGATAAATGTAGGAGGAGTTGCGCACACAAGAATTTCATGCAGAAACCCATATTAAAGTTCAAGAGAGATAACCTGGTTAAAATTGTCGCAGATCAAAAAGTTTAGAATATGCACATGTTCACTTAGTAGAGATGATGTTTGAAAGGTTTCATCAAAATCGGTTCATTAATGTAGGAGTTGCGTACACAAGAATTTGTTCGAACGGAAAGACATAATAAATCTAAGTCAAAGGGAGATAACCTGGTTAAAATTGTCGCAGATCAAAAATCTTGGAATATGCGCATGTTCACTTAGTAGTGATGATGTCTGAAAAGTTTTGTCCAAATTGATTGATAAATGTAGGAGGAGTTGCACGCACAAGAATTTCATGTAGAAACCCATAATAAATCTAAGTTAAAGGGAGATAACCTAGTTAAAATTGCCACAGCTCAAAAATTTTGGAATATGCGCATGTTCACTTAGTAGTGATGATGTCTGTAAACTTTCGTCCAAATTGATTGATAAATGTAGGAGGAGTTGCGCACACAAGAATTTCATGCAGAAACCCATATTAAATCAAAGTTCAAGAGAGATACCTGGTTAAAATTGTCGCAGATCAAAAAGTTTGGAATATGCACATGTTCACTTAGTTGTGATAATGTTTGAAAGGTTTCATTAAAATCGGTTCATTAATGTAGGAGGACTTGCGCACACAAGAATTTGTTCGAACGGAAAGACATAATAAATCTAAGTCAAAGGGAGATAACCTGGTTAAAATTGTCGCAGATCAAAAATCTTGGAATATTCGCATGTTCACTTAGTAGTGATGATGTCTGAAAAGTTTTGTCCAAATTGATTGATAAATGTAGGAGGAGTTGCGCACACAAGAATTTCATGTAGAAATCCATATTAAAGCAAAGTTCAAGAGAGATAACCTGGTTAAAATTGTCGCAGATCAAAAAGTTTGGAATATGCACATGTTCACTTAGTAGAGATGATGTTTGAAAGGTTTCATCAAAATCGGTTCATTAATGTAGGAGGAGTTGCGCACACAAGAATTTGTTCGGATGGAAAGACACAATAAATCTAAGTCAAAGGGAGATAACCTGGTTAAAATTGTCGCAGATCAAAAATCTTGGAATATGCACATGTTCACTTAGTAGTGATGATGTCTGAAAAGTTTTGTCCAAATTGATTGATAAATGTAGGAGGAGTTGCGCACACAAGAATTTCATGTCCGGAAAGACGTACGGACGGACGGACGGACGGACGGATGGACGGACGGACGGATGGACGGACGGATGGACAGACGGACGGACGGATGGACGGACGTACAGGGCGATTCCTATATAGCCCCCACTTCTTCGAAGCGGGGGTATAAAAACAGAAATTCTGCCCTCAACAGAGGGGAGAAATCCTGTCCACACAGTCCCACATTGACACCTAACTCCAATAATAATAAAATTTATCAACCGAAAAATCTTATGTAAGAACCGCACGGTATGCGAAAGTCGCACGTGACACGGAAAATATATAAAATACAATTAAAATGTGGTTGAAAATAATAACGAGAATATATAAAACACAATCCTGTTATTATACGATCCTCAGATCCATAATTCCAGTCACAGGTAACCATTATCAACGAGTTGAATTATCACTGCTCTGAATGCAATGAAAGTGTCAATGACACTGTAGATCAACTTGTCAAGACAAAGACATGCACATGTATAGTATGTGACACAGCAATGACAAACATCTAGGTAATGACCTGATAACAAAGGTACATATAAAGTATTGTAACGGTCTGTACATAAATACTGACCATTGCCTGTAACAAATGTATAGGTAAGTATTGTAAAGGTGGGTGACAGTCAGATGCTAAACTAGAAAAGAAAACTTTGAGTCCCAGAGTGGGTCTGACTGAACCCCAAAATATTTGTTCTCATAGCACAGTGATAACAAAGGCACCCCAAAACACACTCGTTCCTGTCCCAAGGTGAAAACAAAGGTACCCAAGAAGTTTTGTGAAGATCAGTTCATAAATACGAGCTGTATAGAACTTGTGACAAAAAATTGATTGGACCTAATTTTGGTACAAAATGGCCACTGGCAGCCATCTTGAATTTTGGACCGTACCCAGAAACACTCATTCTCATCCCAAGGTGATAACAAAGGTACCCAAGAAGTTTTGTGAAGATCGGTTAAAAAATACAGCCTCTACCCTGAGCCATATTGACATGTGTGCTCACATTGTGTAAGTAGCACTGAATAAATCAAAGTTCATCTAATTTGCATAATTTCTGCATGAAAAAAAACCCCTTACAATATGTGATGTATTCCATGTTACTAAACATTCATACAAAAATTTATTCAAATCAGAACTTTCATACAGAAGTTCTGTACAAAAGACTGATTGCACTAATTTTGGTAAAAATGGCTGCTGGTGGCCATCTTGAATTTTGGACCACACCCAAAAACACTCGCTCTCATCCCACAGTGATAACAAAGGTACCCAAGAAGTTTCGTAAAGATTGGTTCATAAATATGGCCTCTAGTCTGAGCTGTATAGAAGTTGTGTACAAAAAACTGATTAGACCTAATTTCGGTACAAAATGGCCACTGGCAGCCATCTTGAATTTTAGACCGCACCCAGAAACACTCGTTCTTGTCCCAAGGTGATAACAAAGGTACCCAAGACATTTCGTGAAGATCAGTTCATAAATACAGACTCTAGTCTGAGCCGTATTGACATGTGTACTTACTGTGTGTAAGTCGCACTGAAAAAAAATCAAAGTTCATCTAATTTGCATAATTTCTGCACAAGAAAAAAACCCATATTATATGTGATGTATCCCATGGTACTAAACATTCACACAAAAAATTATTCAAATCAGCGCTTTCATATGGAAGTTCTGTGCAAAAATCTGATTGCACCTAATTTTGTACAAAATGGCTGCCATCGGCCATCTTGAATTTCGGACCGGACCCAAAAACACTCGTTCTCGTCCCACGGTGATACCAAAGGTACCCAAGAAGTTTCGTAAAGATCGGTTCATAAATACAGCCTCTAGCCCGAGCCGTATTGGCATTTGCACTTACAGTGCTGAAAGTAACACCAAAAAACATCAAAATTAGTCTAATTTGCATAATTTAAGCACGAGAAAAAAACCCGTATTATATGTGATGTATCCCATGGTACTAAACATTCATACAAAAAATTATTCAAATCAGAGCTTTCATATGGAAGTTCTGTACAAAAAACATCGGTTACAAAATGGCGACTGGCAGCCATCTTGAATTTTGGACCGCACCCAAAAACACTCGTTCTCGTCCCACGGTCATAACAAAGGTACCCAAGAAGTTTCGTAAAGATCGGTTCATAAATACGGCCTCTAGCCCGAGCCGTATCCAATTGTTGACGTACGGACAGACGGACAGACGGACGACGGGCCATGACAAAAGCTCAAATTTGGCTTTGCCAAAGTTGAGTTAAAAATGGACGTCCTGCCACATGGCAGACGAAAAAAGAATGAGTCATTAGCTATGTGTCTGTACACTGGCAAAGGAAGTCGTGGAATTGTACTAAGAGAAGAGCGTCCCCTACTGGGTCTGCGCCGGTAGCACTCGATCCAGTTTTGGATTATTTTTTCTTGGTGCTTTTGCACCACTTTTCTTTCCCAAATCGCTTGGGAAAGATCAAAATAGAGAGTATATTTTTTGAGTTAGGGTCTTCCACTGTAGTACAAGCCTGTAGTAAACAATTGTAAGGTAGGTTGACAGGAAATAAAAGACAAGCAATGAGAATAACTTGAAACTGCTATCAACATTTTTCATGTGATCTGACCATTTTTCTTAATGGCAAATCTAAGATTCTGGTTTGGATGGGAGCTAAGTTTTGGGCACCACATTCAACCATGGGTCATCCGACACACACACACAGAGCGACAAGTTCAGGTGAGCATGAGGGGAGTAGTTCTTCCCCGGCAGCAGGGTTAGGGGTCTCTGCAAGAAAAACTTCAGGAAATGGAAGGTCAATGTGGTTTGCCCATGGTTTTTCTGTACGCATTTTCAAGCCAAACTCTTAGCACAATTTTAAACAGGCTCATTCAAATTTTGAAAAAGAAAAACCAATTTATAACAGTTCACAAAAGACCTGTGATGGAGCCATAGCTGTGTGCATGGGGTAGAGTATTATTTGAAATAACACATGGACTCTCACTACTGGTAGTAAATCTCCATGTGTTATTGTGGATAATACTCTAGCCTCTGTTCTCGGTCTTATCAACAATTTTCGAGTTACGAAAAATATGGCAAGCAGCACTTGGTGCACCCTTTCTTGGACCAGCCCAACTTTCTGACCATTAAACATTCCGGAAATAGTCAATGTATACACAGCTGCATTCTTGCGTGAAACTTTAATCCTGTCCTCTGGTCATCTGTTTCAATTTTGTTTGCGACATTCAAAAACAAGTAAAAAGTTGGCACAGCCAACAGATGCTCTCCGAAAAAGCAAACAAACAAATATATCTGACAGAACACATGTGAAGTAAAAAAAAAAGGTAAATTGGAATTTTCAGATAAAATATCAGTTGTAAAGGGTCAACTCTGCCTTTTCCACATACATAATAATGGAAAAGGGTCAAACTCATATGAAAATGATGAACAAAGTTTTGAACATACTACTGAAATCATTAATTTTACCATTTTGTGTTTTTCAAGGGGCATAACTCTGGGACAGGATATATGCCATAATGGTGAAAATCGAACCAGACATGTATTTCATGGTAGGTAGTAAAATTGCAAAATAATAAAGTTATACATCAAAGCAAACTGGAGTTATTATCCAGAAACCACCGATTTTACCATTTTGTGGCTTTTCATGGGGC
Organism: Pictodentalium vernedei; assembly: GCA_031216915.1. Taxonomy (NCBI): domain Eukaryota; kingdom Metazoa; phylum Mollusca; class Scaphopoda; order Dentaliida; family Dentaliidae; genus Pictodentalium; species Pictodentalium vernedei. The sequence goes on along the minus strand of CM062295.1, from coordinate 278,339,195 downwards.
ATAACAATGGAATAGGAAATGCCATAATGGTTAAAATAGAACTTGACCTGCATTTCATTGTAGGTAGTAACGGTGCAAAATAATAAGATCATTCATCAAAGCAAACTGGAGTTATCATCCGGAAACCATTTGTTTTGACCAGATGGATGGACAGACGAACAAAGCAGCAACTATATGCTCCCCAAATTTTTTTGCAGACCATAAATATGGCTTTTAAGTTTGGGTGTGAACACTACAGAACTATACAAATACTTCCTAAAATTTTAGTTGCCCCTAAACACTTTGACTTCCCACTCCTTTTAAAACAAGAGACCCCAAGGGGCCTGAGGGCACTCACCTGACATGGTAGCCTAAATATCAACCCAGAGAATTGATTTCAACAAGTTGCATCTGCTCCTCCTAAGAAAAGCTTATACCAAATATCCAAAGATTCTGACCAGTGGATCTAAAAAAAAAAAAGAAGATTTTTAAAGAATATTCCTCATATTGAACTAAGTTATAATTCAGGCTCATGAAGTCATGAGAGACAAATTTTATGGAACTAGGGACATGGCTTAAACAAACTTGAATCTCACCCCACTAAGAATGCTGCATACCAAATATCAAAAGCATTCATCTGCTAGATCTGAAGAAGATTTTTAAAGAAAATTCCTCATTTTGAACTAAGTTATCATTCGGGCTCCCCCAGTGAGCCCATATATGAACCCAGGGACTTGGCTTTAACAAACTTGAATCCCCCCCCCCCCCCCCCTCCCCTAAGGATGCTGCACACCAAATATCAAAACGTTCCGACTGCTGGATCTGAAGAAGAAGATTTTTAAAGAAAATTCCTCATTTTGAACTAAGTTACAATTCAAGCTCCTACAGTGAGTCCAAATATGGACCTAGGGACATTGCTTGAACAAACTTGAATCTCACCCCCCTAAGGATGCTGCATACCAAATATCAAAACATTCCGACTGCTGGATCTGAGGAAGAAGATTTTTAAAGAAAATTCCTCATTTTGAACTAAGTTATAATTCGGGCTACCACAGTGAGCCCAAATATGAACCCAGGGACTTGGCTTGAACAAACTTGAATCTCACCTCCCCTAAGAATGGTGCATACCCAATATCAAAAGATTCTGCCTGCTGGATCTTGAGAAGAAGATTTTCAAAGAAATTTGCCTGAAATGCACTAAGTTCGAATTCAAGCTTCTACACTGAGCCCAAATAAAAACCCAGGGGGCCGATTTGAACAAACTTGAATCAGATCCACCCCACAATGTTGCATACTAAATATCAAAAGATTCTGCCTGCTGGATCTGGAGAAGAAGATTTTTCAAGAAATTTGCCTGAAATGCACTAAGTTCGAATTCAGGCTTCTATAGTCAGCCCAAATATGAATCCAGGGAGCCGATTTGAACAAACTTCAATCAGATCCACCCCACAATGTTGCATACCAAATATCAAAAGATTCTGCCAGCTGGATTTGGAGAAGAAGATTTTTTAATGTTTTTCCCATTGCCTACAGTGTTAAAAAGTGCTGACTCAGCACTTTTTCAAAGTCCTGAAAAAAGTGCTTTGTGAACAAACCGATAGAGATTTTTTTTAACCATTCTATTCTACTGGATAAAAGTAAACTTTATTCAAAATGAGAATTCTCTGTGCCGTGTAGTTTTGGAGATATGGCAATTTTAAGGTTTTTCCTATTTTTAGCTCCCGAGGTTCCCAACGGGCAATGAGAAAAAAAATTTTGGCATCAATCAACTACTTATGACCCATTATCATCTCATATCAAATTTGGTTCAAATCGACCTCACGGTTCGGAAAATATAAATTTTAGGCGTGGCCAAAATTGTTGCCCCTCCCATAACAAAGGCAAATAATGCCCGACAAACTTCTCTTGAACAAACTTGATTCTAAACCTCAAAAGGACTCTGTATACCATATATCAAGTCTCTGCTACCGGTGGTTCATTAGAAGAAGATTTTCAAAAAATTTGGCCATTTTTTCCATACCCCTCTGCTCAATGTGAGCCGAAACCAAATTTGCATAAAAATCTAAATGCCCCTATATAACCACTACTTACATGAAATTTAATTAAAATGTGGCCAGTGGTTTAGGAGAAAGAGGCTCAAACACCATCTTCACGCAGGACGACGGACGACAGACGATGGACGACGCACGGACGACGGACGAAGAGTGATAAGAAAAGCTCACCCTGACTTTCAGTTAGGTGAGCTAAAAATATGTCAATAAGATGTGGCAGATGATGGTTTGAATATTACCTCCCAAATAACTGAAAAAAATCCCTTTACTTTTTCCCAAACATTTCTTATGATTCTGTCTGAATGTAGAATCATGATCTATGGTCTGGAAGAGAAATATGTTAAATAACAAAAGATAAATGGAGTTAAAAACAACATGGTGTACCGCCTAGTGTGGGCATACCTATGACCAACAAATATTATTTATGAACATTCTTGTTCGGACTGACGGACAGATGCACAGATGGACGGATGCAATCCAGTACACCCCTCCCCCCTCCCCCCCCTTCCATTTTCTTCGAAAGTTGTCAACAATTTCTAAGTCAAAAGGTATGGTAAATTATTTGGTGTTTGGAGGTTTTATTCAATGAGGCAGAAGCCTTTGTCATAGGCAAACTGCATGTCATATTTCACTGAAATCCAATAACCCATACCTGAGATACAGGCTGAACAGACAAATAATGTCTATTTCCTACAATTTCTAAGTCAAAAAAGGGGGATAACTCTAAAAAGGAGAATGTGAGAAATATCATTGAATCCTTTTTTTAAAGCCTATACCATAAGCAGTGTTCATGGCAAATTTCATTGCAATAGAACATTCGATACCCATGATACAGGCTTAAGCGAACAAGTAATAAAAAAAAAATAACTAGTGTGGGCATACCTATGACCAACAAATATTGTAAAAAATAATAATTTACTTAAGTTATGAATATTCCTGGACGGACTCACACACAGATGCACAGACGGACGGATGTATGGATGGACGCATGTAATCCAGTATACCCCCATTTTCTTCGAAAGTGGGGGTATAATAATCATTTAATCCACAGCAAAGGTGAAAAATGATGGTTAGAATTTCTGATTAAATTTTGCAAGACATGGTACCGTATGGGTGATCCATAAGCACTTAAAATGAATTAGGATGAAATTGTATTCCAAAACTTTCTTTCATAATAACATTCAGGTGACAATAAGACTTGAAAATATGCAAATAGCTGTACCCACCCACCAAATCTGATACTCAACAAACGTGAGTACTAATCATCAAAATTTTCGCCCAAATATTTACCATGTAAGAGAAGTAAAATCCTATTTCTTGAGAAATTAACCCTTCTCATTGAATATTCAGTTTTTGAAATCAGTTTTTTTTATGTAACCGCTGCTGAACGCACATGATCTCAAAATTTGAAATCATATTTTTTTCCCATGTTTTTCAAAAACTTTCAGCAAACTATATCATGTGACCTTTCATTTGAACAATCTAGAGGAGCTTCTTCCAGTGTGTGGTCACATGATATGGTTTTGTTGAAATTTTAAAAAAAAAATGTTCAGCTGCTCAATTTGTAAATTTTGTGGGTGGATGCATTAAATGGTTAACCAAAACAACTATTCACTAATTAAGATTTTTATTAATCCTGAAGGGGCGTGGTGGCTCAGTTGGTAGAGGTGCAGGCTGCAAGCCGAGAGGTCCTTGGTTCGAATCCCATCTGCGGCAACCGCGTTGTGTCCTTGAGCAAGACACTTCACTCCCATTGCCCACGTGGGGCACGGTGGCATTGTATACTAAGGCATACTGCACGTCGATGGTGCACCTGTCTTCAACCAATGCTAACCCTGCTTGTGTGGAGTCAGTATGTTGGGGAGCTAAAAGTTGCTCGCTGTTGCTCGGTGGTTCTCCGGGTACTCCGGCTTCCTCCACCCATAAAACTGCCGTGGTCATGCTTAGCCATTGTGCAGAAATATGTGACCTAAAACATCAATAAATAAATAAAAAATTAATCCTGAATAATTTGCAGAAGATCATACTAATATCTAAAAACAAATAGATCTGAAACGGTTAAAGGGTTTTCTTGATCAATTAATCACATGGATTAACCTTGGTTAATGTATTAATCACTTAGCTTAATAGGTAGCTGAATATTTGCCGTACCGTTGGCGATTTACAGCATATCAACTCTTTACCCAACATAATGGAAAAAACTGGCTAGCGCGATGTATACTCGCCCAAAAAAGAAAGTGTGCATTGCAGAAATTGATCAAACTCCAAAACAATAATTTCGTAGGTGTAAAGAGTGTTAACCTGTTCATGAATAAGTTATATTGAACACAAAAACAGCTTTCCCCGTTAAAATTGCATTAACGTTAAATGACGAGCTGCACGTTTGTGAAAAGGCATGTTTTGCACGTGGAGGGTCTGAAAATTCATGCAGCAGTGTGAATCCTTGGGTATTTAAACACTAAAGTAAGGCCTTCCTATCGTTCACATTCAAACTTGCACTGCTGTTAAAACGACTCCACATTAGCATGCCAAGATTGACAATGAATCAACGTCTCCTTGCCCTGGGTATGATTAGAGCTGGCAGAACACACATAGAGGTTGCCCAGCATTTGAACTGCCACCGTAACAATGTAGACAGGCTAGTCCATCGATATGCACAACATGATGACGTTCGAGACCGACCCCGCTCCGGGAGACCCCGAGTTACCACCCCTGCACAAGATCGGTATATCCGTGTCGTCCATCTCCGGAACCGGCAACAAACGGCAACGACGACAGCCAGAAACATCCCTATCCTGAGACGGATACATCCTCAAACAGTAATCAACCAGCTGAGAGAATACGGCTTACGTCCTCGAAGGCCTGCAATTCGTCCGATTTTGACGTTACGTCATCGTCATGCTTGACTGCAGTGGTGTAGAGTAAGGTTAGGGTTAGCCTAACCTTACCCTAACCCTAACCCTAACCTAACCCTAACCCTACCCTAACCTAACCCTACCCTACCCCACTTCCATGCTAACTTGTTCGCTTCCATGAGGCGTAGATGCACAGCAGTAGTCAATGCAGACGGAGGTCATACCAGATATTGAGTGTGTGACTTTTGTGTTTGACCCTTAGTGTCTTTGACTCTCCATGGCACCAAGAGTATTTGTCGTAGCGTAATGATATTTCTCGTGTTGATCACAAATTGATTCATCTGTGATTGAATAAAATTTCCATGAATGAAAATGATATGTATCTTTTTTTAGTGTTATTTTTTAGCATGCACACTTTCTTTTTTGGGAGAGTATACAAAAGTCTCCATTCAAATTTTATTTTGTTTTCAATTTTTGTATCAAAAACATAGCTTATGATCTCTCATTGAATCGAGCTCATTGAGCGCGTCCCAATGAGGGGGTGGTCATAAGCTATGTTTTTGAAACAAAAATTGAAAATTTTAGTAATTTAAGAATTTATTTTGCAAGTATTGTCTTTCAACTGCATTGGGTAAAGGGTAAAGAATAACCATTTCCAGCTACTGATACATGAATGTGAACAAGTATGTTAGCACGTAACTTGCTTGCTTTACTCTGTCTCATATAATTGATGTGAGTCAGTGTGACGTGGGCCTGTTTTGGAGCAAGTTTGTTCCTTTGTTAACCTATATAATACAATATGGTGGTTCAAAAGTAACGGTTAATCGATCAATTACTTTTTTGATCGATCAAGATGTTGATCATTGGTTAATCAATTAATCAGTTAACTGTTTCAGGTCTAATACCGAATAATTTTATAAAGAAAAACAGGATCTTTAACTGGTTGAGTGTAAAATTAGTAAAATCTTTCTTCCCGAAAAATTAAGCTCTTTTTTTCGGAATATAGTTTAATTTTGCAAATCAAGATTTTTTTCAATGAGAAGAGATATTCAGTGATCAGAAAATTGGTTAATCCTGAATAATTTTCAGAAAACCAACTGATCAGAGGACTTCCACCCCAACCATTGGAAACTGGGTCCTATTTTACCAGTAAAATTAGCTTGTTTACCACTGTACTTCACGTCCTGGGGTTCCCAGTGGGATCTACAGGAATAATTGTCTTTGACATGGTATTTAAGTCCATACAAAAGTTTTGCTGAAAATCAGGCCTGGCATTCTTTAGGAGTGCAGGAGTGCTTTTTTAACTTCATTTATCTTTTGTTGTTTAACATTTTTCTCTTCCAGACCATAGACACAAAAGCGAATATCAAAATTTTCAAAATCATCGAGATGTTCACAAAATTCTACTTTAGAACTATTTTTCTATAATCTGGTCTCCTGCACAGGAGACTGGATGATAGAAGTGTTAACCCTTTACCTAACAGGCCTGAAAATAAGCAGTCTGACATTTGCAGAAATGAGGTCCCCAGAGGATGAATTTGATGATGCTAGCCCATTCAGTGGACCAATTTATCCTCTTGGTTCCTCTTTCTGTTTAGTTTTGAGGCCCTGATTCAGATTGAGCTTCACAGAGGCCAAATTTAGTGATGCTACCCTGCAGTGCAGGGTAGCATCACTTAATTCACCCTCTGGGGACCTCATTTTGCAGATGACAGTCTGCTTAATTTCTGCCTTGTTACCTAACATGAAAAGCAGACAACACTGGAAAAAAAAATTCTTGAATAACTAATTTTTTGTCTCGAAAACATAGGTTATGATCCCTCATTGGAACAAGCATGACAAGCTCGTTCCAATGAGGGGTCATAACCTATGTTTTGAGACAAAAAATGAAAAAATAATGAAAATTAATTGGCCATTTTTGAGAATAGCGCTGGCTTGTTTTGGCTGTTATGTTGGGTCCAGACACCCTATATGAACACACTTTCAATAATTTGAATTAAAACTTCAAGGAGCCTTTTGCCAGAAAATGATTCTCTAACGACAAAATAGCACTACGGGCACCACATAGGGCCAAAATCCAATGCACATCTAGAGACCATACTGGAACATACAAACATTCTGTCAGTGTTTATTAAAACTCCTAGGAGCCTTTCACCCGAAATCGATTCTCTAATGACAAAAGTAGGGCTACATGTGCCACATTGGGCCAAATCAAAAATCGGAAACCTTTATGCACATCAAGAAACCCTACTGGAACATATAAACACACTTTCAGTGTTTCGAATTAAAACTCCTAGGAACCTTTTGCCAGAAAGCGATTCTCTAATGACAAAAGTGGCACCACGGGTGCCATATGGGGATGACTCAAAAAACAGAAACCTTTATGCACATCTAGACACCCTACCGGAACACATTAACACACTTTAAACAACTGAAGTTACATATCGTCGGAAAGCAGTATTTTAGCTCATTCTTTAAGTGGCATTTCGGGCACCATCTGGTGACAAAAATTCAAACTAAATCTATTTTTGTTATCTCTATACCATACATGTACTTAATCCTTTACCTAACGAATCACCTGCATCCGCGGCTTAATATGGAAATTGATCAGTTGAAAAAATAAAAATTTAATTTTTCAAAATGTTTCAACAAAACCATATCATGTGACCCCTCATTGGAACGAGCTCAATGAGCTCGTTCCAATGAGGGGGGGTCACATGATATGGTTTTGTTAAAAAAGTTTGATATTTAAAATAATAAATTTTGATATCGTCTGCATTGGGTTAAGGGTTAATAAGTATGGGGAGTTTCAAAATGATAGCTCAAAAAAAAGGGACTACAGACATATGGATGGACGTATGGATGGAGATTACCACTATATCCCAGCATTTTTGAAAATACAGGGATAATAATACTGATATCCTTTGTTTGATGAGAACTGAAAGATCAAAGATGCAATAAATCTCATTAGCATGTAACCTCAACATTGAGATTTGAAAACGGCTTTCTTAATACAAGTCGAGAATAGGTAAACAATGATAAAATTCACTTAGGGGTAGATCTGGCTTCTCACACCTGTTGCGCAGTTCTCATGATAAGGTATCAACAAGCTGCTCATGTATTTTATAAATAGAAAACTGTTGAGAGAATTAAGTGAGAAATTTTCTTGCTTTGAATGATTTTCTGACTGAAGTTTTCTTGTCCCTTTCGGCACAGATTTTGTCCCCCTATCACTTAACTGGATAATCCTGTTAACAGAAAATCTAAATTTTATAGTAAATTTCCTTTCTTATTATACCTACCACAATTGTTTACTACAGGCTTGCACTACAGTGGAAGTCCCTAACTCGGATAAAATACTCTCTATTTTTGTCTTTCCCAAGCAAGTTGGGAAAGAAAAGTGGTGCAAAAGCACCAATAAAAATAAGCCAAAACTGGGTTGAGAGCAACCGGTGCAGACCCAGTACGGGACGCTCTCTCCCAAGTACAACTCCACGACTTCCGTTGCCAGTGCGCATATACCGTCTCTAAAGACTCATTCTTTTTGAATCCGTAAACGTTAGAGTTATGTGATCAGCAGGGAGGAAAGATTCTTTACCCAAAAAGAAGACGGGAGGGCCTCCATGTAAACAATTGTGGTAGGTATAATAAGAAATCTAAATTTTATAGTAAATTTCCTTTCTTATTATACCTACCACAATTGTTTACTACAGGCTTGCACTACAGTGGAAGTCCCTAACTCGGATAAAATACTCTCTATTTTTGTCTTTCCCAAGCAAGTTGGGAAAGAAAAGTGGTGCAAAAGCACCAATAAAAATAAGCCAAAACTGGGTCGAGTGCAACCGGCGCAGACCCAGTACGGGACGCTCTCTCCCAAGTACAACTCCACGACTTCCGTTGCCAGTGCGCATACCGTCTCTAAAGACTCATTCTTTTTGAATCCGTAAACGTTAGAGTTATGTGATCAGCGGGGAGGAAAGATTCTTTACCCGTAAAGAAGACGGGAGGGCCTCCATGTAAACAATTGTGGTAGGTATAATAAGAAAGGAAATTTACTATAAAATTTAGATTTCTTATCAACCTACTCACAATTGTTTACTACAGGCTGAATAGACAAAAGGCTGGAGGGAATCGCATAACCAACCCCCACATAACCCTAGTGCACTGGAACCGTGAAGCAGAAGGAAGAGGTCCCGAGGCTTATCAACCATAATGTCGCAATCATTGGTAAAGGACAATGAAAAGAGACATATGAGCCTGTGTGACACACAGACAGAAAAAAAGGGCAGTAACAGCACAAGGCTGAAACTGACCTTTAAGAAGCCTAATGGCTATGGCAGACAACAGCCTGAGCAGAAGAAAGAGGACCCAAGGCAAAAAGGTCCTCCGACTGCTCCTGCAACTGGCGTAAATAAAAGGTGGAGAAAGTAGAAGCATTTCTCCAGTAGGCTGCCTGCATAACATCCGACAACTTGACGGAGTTAGAATAAGCCCAAGAGGTAGACAGTGCCCGCACCTCGTGGGCAGAAATACGATTGGTAATACAATCGCCAGCTGCTAAACGACTATAAGCCGTACGAATAGCAAGACAAATCCATCGAGAAATGGATTGAGGAGAGATCTTCTGTCGACCCGGAATGAGAGACAGAAAAAACCGTTTTCTGCCCTTCCGTATGAAGCGTGTTCGATCAAGATAAATGCGAATAGCACGGACCGGACAGAGCAAAGGGCGAGTACCCTCAACAGAGGGAAGAGCCCTGATACAGATAGGAGGAGGAGTAGTATCTGGTAACTGATTCTTAGCCAAAAAGGAGCAATCAGTGGTAAAAGTAACACTGTTGGGAGAACTCCTAAAAAAGGCCGGGTCAACCGAGAGGGCGTGAAGCTCACTAACCCGTCTGGCCGAAGCAAATGCCATCAGAAAAGCCGTCTTGTATGTGAGAAATTGCATATCCACCTGGGATAAAGGTTCGAACGGCGCCCCCCCCCCCCCCCCAAGCAAAGCAGCACCCACGAAAGATTCCATCGTGGAGTAAGCTGCAAAGTCCGAGGCCTTTTCAAAGAAAAGTGCCGAACAAGCTTGGAGAGGTAAGGATTAGTGCCGATACGACGCTTCCCCACATAAGAAAAAGTCTCTGAAAGCATAGACCTGTAACCCTTGATGGTAACAGGCTGGAGACCCCGAGAATCAAACAGATAAACCAGAAACTCCGCAATCTGTGAAATCGAAGGATTGGCATAATCAACAGAGTGATCAGCACACCATCGACAGAAGACCTTCCATTTAGCTGCATAAGCTAAACCAGTGGAGTGCCTCCTTGAAGAAGAAATGCACTCCACTGCTCGTCTCGAAAAACCTCTACGGAGGAGACAGGACCTGACAAAAGATATCCGTGAAGGCACAACGAAGTCGGGTCAACGTGAAACCTCCTCGGGCGACCTTGACAAAGAAGGTCGCGACGTAGCGGGAGACGTGCCGGAACCGCCGCCATCAGCGAGCGGAGCTGATTGATCCACACCTGCTGAGGCGACAGGGGAGCGATCAGAATGATTCGACAACTGCAGGTTCGAATTTTGGCGAGAACCTGAGGAAGAATCGGAACCGGCGGGAAGGCGTAGCCGACTAGACCGTTCCAATCGAGTGACAGAGCGTCCACGGCAAAAGCCAGAGGATCTGGACACGGGGACACGAAAGTGTCCACCTGATGGTTCCAACGAGTCGCAAAGAGGTCGATGTGGGGACGTCCCCAGAGATCGCAAAGCGACTGGAACACTGCCCTTTGAAGCATCCACTCGGTGGAAATAACCCTGCCCTGTCAGGACAGGGAGTCGGCTAGGACGTTCAGACGACCGGGAATGTGACGAACAACCACTCCGGCGTGAACATCCTGAGCGAGCAGTAGAAGATCTCGAGCTAACTCATACATCGGAAGCGAGTGCGTTGCGCCCTGGTTCCGAATGTAAGCAACCACTGTCGAATTGTCGGATAGTAGAAGGACCTGGCGATTCGACAGGTGAGGGATCCACTGCCTGAAACTCAGAAGAAGAGCAAGAAGCTCCTTCTGGTTGATGTGTAGAGCTGCTTGATCCTGGTCCCACATCCCGTGTAGGGAAAGACCGAGAGGATCCAACGTCGCATCCCATCCGAGATCGCTGACATCTGCCGTCAGAACGCGATCGGACGTGGGTGAGTCCAGTGGAACACCCTGCGTAATCCACTGAACATCTGTCCAGGGAAGAAGGTGAGGATACAGAGAGTCCGGAAACGGAAGCACCCGATCCAGAGAATCTACATTCGGCCTCCAACGACTGAGCAGAAAGTGTTGGAGAGGTCTGACACGCAGCCGACCTAGAGGAATGAGGTCCGTCACCGAACCGCAGAGACCGATCAGCCGGAGAAAACTCCGAGCGGTCGAGGACCTGGACTGGGACAGAGTCAGAGCAAACGCTGAGAGAATCACAGCCTTGGCTTGGGGAACAGCCACCAAACTGAATTTGGTTTGGAAAGACATCCCCAGATGACAAAACGACTGAGAAGGGACCAGGTCCGACTTCTCCTCGTTGACTCTGAATCCTAGTGACGTGAGCAAGCTCAACAGAGTGGCGACATCCGATTCCAGTAAGGCAGCATTGGAATGCCTCTGGAGGATATCGTCCAGATATGCCGAAGTAGTCACCCTGGACTGTGTGCGATGGAACGCTATCACATGCGACATCAGTCTGGTGAACGCCCAAGGAGCCAGGCTGAGGCCGAAAGGCATGGCCTTGAACTGGTAAACTCGCCCCAGAAAAGCGAACCTGAGATACTTCCATGACGCCCGATGCATCGGAACGTGGAAGTAAGTGTCTCGCAGGTCGATGCTGGCTGCGAAATCTCCCTGGTGAATTGATTGGCGGACCGACCTGAAAGTCTCCATGCTGAACTTGGGAGCAATGATAGACTGGTTCAGGATACTCAGATCGATAACCGGTCGGAGTCGGCCGTCCTTCTTCGGCACCAAGAACAGGCGGGAATAGAAACCCACTGACTGAACGTTCTTGACGACCTCGATCGCCCCCTTTGCCAGGAGATTGCCTATCTCCATGGACAAAAGTTCCCGACGTAAAACGTCTGAAGGAACTGTGGTTGGAAGAGGCACCCTTGACAGAGTTGGGTGCCGTCGGAAGGATATGCGCAGCCCGGACCGAACAACATCTAACACCCATGGATCGGATGTGATGGTGGTCCAATGGTCTGCGAACTCTGCTATCCTTCCTCCAAGCTGGGACGAGTCGAGGTGAGGACCTTCATTTCGAGCCCCGACGAGGCCTGCGAGAGGAGAAACCACCTCCTCTGCTAAATGAAGAATCCTGAGACTTCCCTCGATTCTGCCGACCCCTACCTTTACCCCGTGAGTAAGAAGTAGAGGCGGAGGCAGAAGGACCAGCCTTTTGCTTCACAGAGGAAGCAGAAGGGTACTTGTTAGGCTTGGAACGGCCCTTGCCTCCCCGAGAAGGCTGATCAAGCTGACGAAACAGCAGCTGATCTTTGGAATGACGTAGGACGTCATCCCGGACCGTCGACATGGAACCATGGAAAAGTTGCGGACCTGCCAAAGAAGCAGATCGAAGAGTAGCACGCTGCTCCTCGGGAAGGGATCGTCCTGTGTCCAGCACAGCGTCCCTTCGAACTAATTCCAAATTAGCTGTGTTACAGGCATGCGTGTGAGTAAGGTGCATAAGCGCCTTGGACAGCACACGCAAAGGAGCCTGTACCTCGTCAAACTTATCTGGAGGCAGATAAGCAGCCAAAGCTGAGACGACGTGACCTGAGAGAGAAAGCATGCCAAGCATCTCTCTAGATAAGCCCAACGTGGACTCCAGAGTCGTCATTGGAATGACGGCAGACTTGGGCTTGGAAAGCCCGAGGGAAGTGGAGTCCTGATCCAGAACCGTCAAAGCCTGGCAGACTGACGGATTGGCGGAATCGTAGGAACGATAACGCACAGGAGGCAAAAAGGTGTCAAAGCCTTGGAATTCAGCTTGGCATCCAATGCTGAAAAAGCTTCAACCACCTGTACCGACTGGCACGGTCGAAGGTGCCCAGAAGCAGGTTGCTCCATAGGCTGTTGTCGCGCGACCGATGATCGCGGCCAGGCTGACACTGTCGGCTGGTTAGCAGGTTTGAGCTCAGGCAGAAACCCAAACACAAAGTCAAGAGCCGCCCCCAAGTCCGAAGACTGCTGGCCCTCGACCTCAAGCATGTCGGACTCCTCCCCAGAGTCGGAAGACACATAGCCCATCGTGGGCAAACCAGCCGACGCCTCCCATGGTGTCGGAACACCAGAGGAATAGGAAACTAACTCAGAAACATCTGAAGGCAGACGTGTATAGGGGTACGATGCACCCCGAGGATCAATATTGCGAGAACTCATGAGAGTCACCGCAGACCTCTGCGGGGCAGAAGGTCCAGGCTGCACAAAAGGCGTTGATCCCCCAAAACTGGTCGTGTGACCAGTGAGTAGACGGAAACGCCACAGAGTTCATAGTGTTTCCACTACGAACATCCGAATCCAAAGACACAACTGTGGTGCTCGACGGCGAAGAGACCACAGCGATGGGCTCGGCCGGCAGCCCCTTCCGACTTCGCCGAGTTGAAGTCAGGGAAGGCTGAGGCCGATATCCCACGTCTACAGTATCAGACAGTCCTGCAGTCCCCTGCAGCGAAAAGCCGAGGCCGGCTGAAACAGACAACGAAGCAGACGGGCCAGCAGCAGTAGTAGATACGTCGAGAGTCGTTGAGGTTGGTGAAATAGTGGAGAGAGCACACCGGCTCGGCTCCGAAGGAGGAGTCACAACCCTAGTGACAGCCTCAGATGTCGACTGGAGGGGGACCGTAGTCCCGGAACCAGGCATCTCTACACCAGAACACTCAACGGCTCCCGCAGTATCCACCACAGGAAAAGACTGCACATCCCCCACGGAGGAGGAATAACTCTCACCAGACAAAGTCGGCTCGGGAGGCCCCGAACGACCACGTTCTCCTTTCCCGCGGGAGCGGGAGGCACGGCCACGAGAACGAACGACACGGTTTACTGACGCCCAGAAGGTGGAAGACCATGTTCCACAGACACCACACGGCCGCTCGGCCGAACACCCATTACAGGAGGAACAAGCTTTGGCAGCAGACATTGCCCACATGGAATTGTCCTGGGCATAATAGAGGTGAGAGGAGCAGAGAAGGTGAGATCAGAAAACAGAACACCCCCAAAGAAGAGAGAAAGGTGACAGAAACAAAGACCCCAGACGGTCGACCGGGAACCACACAACAGGAAGACTACTCTCAAAAGAAAGAAGAAACACTGTAGGAGTGGTACCCCGCTGACACCTAACTCTAACACAATTAGAAAATTTTGCAAAAAAAAGCATTAACAATAATTGTGAAAAATCTAAGTCCGAACCGCGTGGCACGCGAAATTCGCGCGCGACTCGAGAGAGGGCAAATAAATATACATTATGGACATATAATAGAAAAGAGAATATAAAACACTGTTCCTGAGAATACAAAGGATACACTGTGGTATAATGAATCAGGAATCATCAAACATCGAGCTGGTGGAACACTGATAAGCGTGCAAAAACATCTCGACACGAAGCGGATTATAAAAAGAATGAGTCTTTAGAGACGGTATATGCGCACTGGCAACGGAAGTCGTGGAGTTGTACTTGGGAGAGAGCGTTCCGTACTGGGTCTGCGCCGGTTCACTCGACCCAGTTTTGGCTTATTTTTATTGGTGCTTTTGCACCACTTTTCTTTCCCAACTTGCTTGGGAAAGACAAAAATAGAGAGTATTTTATCCGAGTTAGGGACTTCCACTGTAGTGCAAGCCTGTAGTAAACAATTGTGAGCAGGTTGATAAGAAATAACTTTAAAAACATCCAAGCATTTACCTTGTCTTCAGTTCAAACCTGACATGTTAACTGCATATAAGTTATTGATTAAACTCTTGTTAATTGAATAAAAAATCTTGGATGCTAAGAGAAATTATCCTGACAATCACTGTATCCCTTCTCCTTGTTTAAAGACCTATTTTATTTATTTATTTTGACCCCAGTTTGTCTAATACAGGGATTTGAACAATTATATCTTATTTGGCAGAGCTACATGAGCTCTGTCAAACAAGATATAAATGAACAAATGTTTAGTTTATATTTAGAATTTTTAGAATACAGGAAAATGACAAATTCCTTGTGACCTGAATATTCCTGTTAACTGAATATTATTTTTCACTGGAAAATAGGATATTCATTTAACAGGGTTCAACTATGGTAGGCACAGACATATAAAATAGCCCTATGAATTTGTGGCCTCACTGTTCTCAGTCCCAAAGAAAGCTTTGGTCTGCACAAAGAATTTCTCTCCAGTTGCAGATGAAAATCATTGAGGGTTCATGAGCTATATTTTTTGGCAAAAAATGAAAATTTTCAGGTATTCAATAATTTTTTTGCAAGTTTTCTCCAGCCATTTTAGGTAATGGATTAACATACTGTACTAGTAGTATGCTCTGAAAGCAAAAGCACATAATTGGTACAATTAGATTATTTGTAACATTTCTTGATGGAGGATTAACCCTTTACCCAACGAATCAGCCACATCCGCCTGCGTAATATGCAAATTCAAAAAATATTATTTTTCTAACAATTTCAACAAAACCATATCATGTGACCCCTCGTTGGAACGAGCTTGTCAAGCTTGTTCCAACGAGGGGTCACATGATATGGTTTTGTTGACATTTTTTTAAAAATTTAAAAAAATGATATTTAAAATAATAAATTTTGATATCCTCTGCATTGGGTAAAGGGTTAAATCCTGTAGCAAAATAAGAAAGACCAGTACATTGATCACTTTTCAGTTTTCTTTAATTTTTCATTGAATCTGAAGTCATCAGGACTTAAAATTGATGGAGAATCCAGAAGCTGATTCACTGAAAAAGTCGGGGTGGGGGGGGGGGGGGGTGAAGTGTTTGGGGGTGAAGTGTCTTGCCCAAGGACACGTTGTGTCCTTGGGCAAGACACTTCACCCCCATTGCCCACGTGGGGGCACAGTGACGCTGTGTACTAAGGCATACTGCACATCGATGGTGCACCTGTCTTCAGCCAATGCTAGCCCTGCTTGTGTGGAGTCAGTATGTTGGGGAGCTGACTGTTGCTCGCAGTTGCTCGATGGTTCTCTCCGGGTACACTGGCTTCCGCCACCGGTAAAACTGTCGTGGTCATGATTATCCATTGTGCAGAAACATGTGACCTTAAACACCAGTAAATAAATAAATAATAGTACTGAAAAAGTCTTGCAAACTCTTGTACATCTCATGTTGATGTACAGCACAGTTCTCATTTCACAAAACTCAATTTAGTGTGTATATGTGTAGATGACATAAAAGACAGCAATAGCTAATGAATTAGAAATAATTTAATCTTACAGCCAACCTTTATTTATTTATTTATTTACTTGTGTTTGACCCTCTGCAAACTGATGTCAAATCTCACAATTCAAACCCATGATTTCTTCCCATACAAGTAATGCAATTAGGAATTTGACCAATTCAATCTTGTTTGACATGTGTTCTGTCACACAAGATTGAATTGGTTAACTAACTAGATGCATTACGGGAAACATTTGTGGCTTGAAATTTGAGTATTTTGGCACCAGTCTGCAGAGAGGTGACATCATTTTCAGCATGTATGACTTTCAATCATGGATAATAGAAAGCCGATTGACCTACCACTCTCTTTGGCCAGAGTTTAGATTTTTAACTGATTCCTTGAGGCAAATTAACTTCTCATCATTGCTCATCTTATATGCCTTCTATGATGGAAATGGTCACCCATTCTGCCCTGATTTCTGTTCACCCTCCTGGTCATTTCATCCCAATTCCCATCGTCCTTGGTCGAAATAAACAGGCACCCACTATAGATCACAATTAAGGCTCTCCCACTGATGACAGCACATGGCACGGATAAATTGTGATGAGAACATTTGTCCCCTTCTAAAGATTTTGGTTTTCCCCTGCATCACATACATTTATCAACATCAAACACTACATCATGACAGTGATAGAGATACACAATTAATTTCAGCCAACTGTTTGAACCTTGGCTCCTAACTTTAGAGGAACCAGTCCCTGACTTTTGGCAACATGCCCGGTTACACTAGGACAACAAAACTTGTTTCTACCATTCCTCATCCAAGGGTTCCGACAGAAAGAATGAAATATGAACCTATTTTGCTGTGAGACAGTAATACGTAGAACACCACCATTCAGACACAAGGCTGAAAAGGTTAACCTCTTCACCTCATATGACTTGAAGACGACACATGCAAAAAAGGTTTCTTGAAAAACTAAAAATCATTTTTTGCCTCAAAAACATAAATGATGAGCTGATTTCAAGGAGTAGCCACAAGGTATGTATTGGATGCAAATATTTAAATGAAAGTGTCAATGACACTGTAGCTTAACTTGTCTGTGTGTTGGGTTTGATGAAAAGGATAATGTTCAATGTTTATGAAAGGATTATGAAATAAGACAAGAATTGTGATAATTGGGAATATGTTCATTTCTGTTCCCTGTATGCTATGTTTTTAATAAAAATAATATGAGGTGTACACTGTACTAAAGAGCTGATGGGTGGGTTAATATGACCTCACAGTTAATGTATGTGGCCCTCCAGTTAACGTATGTCAATGAAAGTTACCAAGTCAAAGTGAAATTATTCCAAAATGAGTCATCCTATCAAGTTACACTGAACTCCCTTCATAAATATGGCCTGTAGACTGTGCTAAAGGTTTCTGGGCTTCAGACCTGTGTAGCCATGACGGTAGACCGATTGCAACTAAAAGGGGATGTCCTCATCTCGACATTATACTGAGTCATTCTACTAAGTTACAATGAAATCCCTTCACAAATACGACCTGTAGTCTGTACTAAAGTTTTTCGGGTTTTGGGCTCGGGAAGCCATCATGGGTGAATGATCACGACCAAAAGGGGGCGTTGTCATCTGGGCATAATCTGGGGTGATCCTACGAAGTTACAATGAAATCCCTTCATATATATGACCTGTAGACTGTGCTCAAGGTTTTCAGGCTTTGGGCCCCTGAAGCCATCACAGTTGACCAAACATGACCAAAAGTGGATGTAATCATCTAGGCATTATATGAAGTCAACCTAACAAGTTACAATGAAATCCCTTCATAAATATGACCTGTAGATTGTGCTAAAGGTTTTCGGGCTTCGGCCTCAGGCAGCCATTATGGTTTAATGATCGCAACCAAAAGGGGACATTCTCATCTGGGCATCATCTGGAGGGAACCCATGAAGTTACAATGAAATCCCTTCATAAAAATGACCTGTAGACTGTGCTAAAGGTTTTTGGGCTTCAGGCTCAGGCAGCCATTATGGTTGAATGATCGCAAACCAAAAGGAGACATTCTCATCTGGGCATCATCTGGAGTGATACTACGAAGTTACAATGAAATCCCTTCATAAATATGATGAGCCGTCACAGTTGACCAATCATGACCAAAAGGGGATGTCATCATCTAGGCTTTATATGGAGTCAACCTAACAAGTTACAATGAAATCCTTCCATAAATATGACCTATAGACTATGCTAAAGGTTTCTGGGCTCAGGCAGCCATCAAGGCTGAATGACCGTGACCAAAAGGGGACGTTCTCATCAAGACATTATTTGGAGTCATCCTTAACCCTGCTTTCTTGTTATTCCATATAACATGAATAATGTAGAATATTCATGAAAATTCATGAATATTCTACTTTTATTCTAGGTACATATTCCAGGTTAGAATTTATTCCAGGTTGGAAATCGGAATAACCTAGAATAAACTTGAATAATGAAAAAAGTTATTAAAAAGAGATTAAAACCATTGTTAGGAATATATTTTTACCAAAATACAAAGTTTTGCATTTTGTGTTGATTTTTCAACAGTTTTTAAGTTAGTTCTATTAAAAAGATTAAACATGAATAAACATGAATATTTGCAAATGGTTATATTTAAATGGAATAAACATGAATTTAATATATCGTGATTTTTTTCTTTGTAGATTTTTTCAAAGAATAAACATGAATAAGTATGAATATTTGAGAATGGTTAAATTTAAATGGAATAATCATGAATAAACATGAATTTAATATTTTGTGATTTTTTTCTAAGAAGATTGTTTCAAAGAATATTGGCAAGTAGTCATATTTAAAATGAATAAACATGAATTTCATAAATATCTAAAATTTCATGAATTTATCTAAGTTGATTTTTTCCAATAAACATGTATAAACTTGAATATTTGGGTGTGGTCATATTTAAAAACAATTATACCTTGAATGTACATGAATTTGTTAGAAAATTTGATATTTCAGGAATTGCGTATTTGAAAGTGGTCATACATGTATTTAGAAGGAATGACCTAGAATAGACATTAAATCTCAGAAAATTTAATATTTCATGAAATTAAGTGGAAATAGAATCAATTCAGGTGAATGAACACACTTGAATAAAATACATTTTTTACGGCCTCTGGCCAGAGCCGTATTGAATTGTTAACGAACAGATGGACAGACAGCCAGATGGACAACAGACGACTGGCCATGGCATCTCCTGCGAAACAGAGTTTGTGAACTCCTGAACAGTTCATGAACTCCATGAACTGTTCATTAACTGCCCAAGAAAAATTCACATGCCAAGTTCATGAACTACAGTCCTTGAAATGTTCATGAACATGTTGATGAGCAAATAAAGAACACTTCATGAACAGACAAATATCATACTTGTTCATGAACAGTTCCTGAAATCACCATGAACAAATGAAAAACAGTTAATGAACAACGGTGATTACTGTAGCTCATGATGAGTTCATGAATAAATTCAAGAACAAATGAAGAACAGTTCATGAACAAAGATGAGTACTACAGTTCATTAAAAGTTCATTAATAAATTCCAGAACAAATGCAGAACAGTTCATGAACAAAGATGATACTGGAGTTCAATAAAAATTCACAAATAAATTCCAGAACAAATGAAGAACAGATCATGGACATCAGGATAGGCAAAGATTATCTATAAGCTCATGAAGAATTCCAGTAGACAAGCAATCCAAGTGGCAAGAAGCAAATGCACAATACATACTTGAAAAATTCCCAAGAGAAAATGTCACCAAAATTTCACTAAAATTTCAGTGAATTTTGGTGAAAATGTGAAATTTTGGCGGTATTTCACAATTTTGATAAAATTCAGTGAAATTTCTCAGAAATTTTATGACATTTTTTCAAAATTTCACTGAAATTTTTTTTTAAATTTTAGTGAAATTTTGCCCTACACATTTCAGAAAAATTTCTGAAAAAATTTTATTCAGACATTCAGGAAATCTGAATGGATATAATTAATAAATAATTCTTACTAAAAATGCAGTGTGTTATAAAACCTACCAAACAGACAATTATCTATCTATGACTACAGGAGTGAATAAAATTCCTCATCATAGACCAATTAGAAATGTTCTATGATTGGATTAATTCACTGTAATTGCATTTCCAGTTTGACATGATATTATTTGTAAACAAACTTTTTCTTTTTGGGTTTCCATTGGGCACCTAAATATTAAGCCAGGCACTCAATTTGAACAAACCTGAATCTCACCCCCCCTAGAGATGTTGTTTCCCAAATGTGAACGCATTCTGACAGCATGGTCTAAAGAAGAAGATTTTTAAAAACAAATTCCTGATATTGCACTGAGTTCATATTCAGGGTCCCATCGGGAGCCCAAATATTTGCAAGTAACCGATTTGAACAAATCTGAAACTGACCCACCTCGAGATGTTGTATACCAAATATGAAAGGATTCTGACTGTTGAATGCGAAGAAGATTTTTAAAGAAATTCCTAAGTTAAAATTCAGGCTCCCTTAGGGAGGTCAAATATAAATCCAGGGACTCGGTTTGAACAAACTTGAATCTGCCCCCCTATAGATGTTGTATACCAAACATGAAAGTTTTCTGACTAGTGGATCTGAAGAAGATGATTTTTAAAGAAATTTCCTCAAATTGTACCAAGTTAAAATTTGGGCTCCAATAGGGAGCCCAAATACTAACTCAGGGGGACCCAATTTGAACAAACTTGAACCTGACTCCTAGAGATGCTGTATACCAAATATGAAAGGATTCAGACTGGTGGATCTGAAGATGATTTTTAAAGAAATTTCCTCACTTTTCACTAAGTTAAAATTTGGGCTCTTACAGGGAGCCCAAATATCAACCCAGGGACTGGATTTTAACAAACTTGAATCTTACCCCTCCTAGTCCTAGAGATGTTATATACCAAATATCAGAAAATTCTAATTGATGGTACTGGAGAAGTTGATTTTTTAATTTTGGAAAACAGTTTATGGGTGCTGTCAGAGTGATGCTCCTTGTGGAGCCCCTGTGGGTGTGGCAACTTTATTTGAACAATCTTGAATTGACATATGACAAGCAAATTCAGTGAATTCATGTCTCCTGCTGGGCAGCAGTTTCAAGGGGAATTAATGCATCCAGTGGAATATAGTTGAGTTGCAAGTGGAAGTTATTTAGAAGAGACAGAACAGACAGTGGTTATCAGATTTATTTTCACGGAGGTCACAGTCAAAGCAAGTAAAGTGATGTGGTGTATAACTGTGAGAATCACTAAAAATTAAGACTGTATGATAAGACATGTTACATTAAACTGATGTGAAAAGTAATCCATATATGAAATTTCATTAAAATTGGTTGACTCTAAGGAAAGTTAGAGTCTGGAAATCATCAGCCAATCAAATTTAGGCAACCTAATTAAATATGCGCAGAAAATGCCCATGTTCGAACTTGGACCCACAATTGATGAAAGTGATCTACCCAAATTTCATTGAAATCGACTGACTGTAAGGAAAGTTAGAGTCTGGAAACGAAAAACACACGGAAGGTGTGCACTTACTGTGTATTAGGAGTAGCACTGAATAAATCAAAGTTTCCCTAATTTGCAAAAATTTTGCACAGGAACAAAACCCGTATTATGTGATGTATTGCATGTTACTAAACACTCATACTAAAATTTATTCAAATCCGAACTTTCATATAGAAGTTCTGTACAAAAAACTGATTACACCCAATTTCAGAACAAAATGGCTGCTGGCGGCCATCTTGAATTTTGGACCAAACCCCAAAATACATATTCTGGTCTCACAATGATAACAAAGATACCCAAGAAGTTTCGTGAAGATCAGTTCATAAATACGGCTTTTAGTCCGAGCTGTGTTGACGCACGGGGGAGACGGGCAGATTTTCAGTACAAAATTTCCCACATTTGAACTATTTATTTATTTATTGTTGTTTAAGGTCACATACTTCTGCACAATGGCTAATCATGACCACAACATGGAGATAAAGTCAAGGTCAGTCAATCGTTTATACCCCATGCTGCCTATTTTAGAGGACTTGCACCCCAAGCATTAGTGACTGGGTCCTATTTTACCAGTGAAACTGAGCTTGTTTACCACAGTAAACAAGCACTGCTTCACTTCCCGGGGTTCCCACGGGGGACATTTGAACTTGACCTAGGTATTGATAAAAGTAATCCATGTATGAAATTTCATTGAAATCGGTTGATTTTAAGGAAAGTTAGAGTCTGGAAACCATCAGCCAATCAAATTTCAGCAACCCAATTAAATATGCGTGGACAATGCCCATATTCGAACTTGGACCCAAAATTGATGAAAGTGATCAACTATCCAAATTTCATCAAAATCCAGTCACTGTAAGGAAAGTTAGAGTCTGGAAGCGGAAAACATGGAAGGATGGAAGGACACGCCGAATTTAATATCTCCCGTTTTTTTCAAAAAGTGAGAGACAATAAGAAATATGCGTACCAAATTTGGTCCCGGCTTTATAAGAAGTTGTAATGTTCACACCAGATGGACAGAAAGTGATCACTTAAGCTCCCCCTAACTTTCAGTCAGGTGAGCTAATAAACTTGCATTTCACCCCCCTCCCCACCCTGTTGACGCCTATGCCACTCTTTGTAAAATGTGAATATAACAAAAGACTTGCCACCCAAAAAACAGTGCCCACAGGTGATCAGCTTTTTAAGCCACATTTCCTACCAACTAAGGTAGTGAATGCATGCCTGAGTATAGTGGGTGTTTGGTGGGGTGGAGTGGGCCAGGGATCTGGGCCATACAACATTTTCTACCCCCCCCCTCCCCAACTCTACGAAATGTGTAAACGCAAGCATCACATAACAGTGTGCCTGTAATTGAAAAACCACAATAATTCAGTTTTTGAGCAATGGTGCTTGCATCAGAATTTTCTTGTTCCTCTTGAAAAACACGTTATGTGGCAGCACCACCAACATATGAAAGTCTAGAAGCAGCCTGGTGGTTTTTCAAAGACGGATCCCTACGGACCACATTTCAACATATGCATTCCAAGACCTCTTGATAATTATACAATAACATTATTTTTGAGGGCGTTATGGTTCATTAACGGCCCTACGAAAATGATTAACAGCCCAAGGGTCTATTAGTGGCCCGAGACGAAGTCGAGAGCCACTAATAGGCCCAAGGGCTGTTAATCATTTTCGTAGGGCCATTAATGAACCATAACGCCCTTAAAAATAATGTTATTTGTATTATTATCACATTTCAAAGAGGTTACATGTTAAACCAAGAAAAATCAAGATTGCTATCATTTATATATTATTTCAACACAACTACAATTCAAGGCACTGAACTTTTCTCCATGTTTTCCAAATCGTCTTCCCCTAACTCAATCGATTGTGACATTTTGAAACAAGAGGCCCCAGGGGGCCTGAGGGCGCTCACCTCACATGGTAGCCTAAATATCAACCCAGAGAATTGATTTCCACAAGTTGCATCTGCTCCTCCTAAGAAAAGGTGAAACCAAATATCCAAATATTCTGACCAGTGGATCTTATAAAAGATTTTTAAAGAATATTCCTGATATTGAACTAAGTCATAATTCGGGCTCCCACAGGGAGCCCATATATGAACCCAGGGACTTGGCTTTAACAAACCTGAAACTCACACCCCTAAGGATTCCGCACACCAAATATCAAAACATTCCGACTGCTGGATCTGAAGAAGAAGATTTTTTAAAGAAAATTCCTCATTTTGAACCAAGTTACAATTCGGGCTCCCACAATCAGTCCAAATATAGTCCAAATCAGTCCAAATATGGACCCCCCCCCCCCCCCCCCAAGGATGCTACACACCAAATATCAAAACATTCCGACTGCTGGATCTGAAGAAGAAGATTTTTTAAGAAAATTCCTCATTTCGAACAAAGTTACAATTCAAGCTCCCACAGTGAGACCAAATATGGACCTAGGGACATGGCTTGAACAAACTTGAATCTCACCCCCCTAAGGATGCTGCATACCAAATATCACAAGCTTCTGCCTGCTGGATCTTGAGAAGAAGATTTTCAAAGAAATTTGCCTGAAATGCACTAACTTCAAATTTGGGCTTCTATACTGAGCCCAAATATAAACCTAGGGGGCTGATTTGAATAAACTTGAATCAGATCCACCCCACAATGTTGTATACCAAATATCACAAGATGCTGCTTGCTGGATCTGGAGAAGATTTTTGAAGACATTTGCCTGAAATGCACTAAGTTTGAATTTGGGCTTCTATAGTGAGCCCAAATATGAATCCAGGTGGCCGATTTGAACAAACTGGAATCAGATCCACCCCACAATGTTGCATACCAAATATCACAAGATGCTGCCTGCTGGATCTGGAGAAGATTTTTGAAGAAATTTGGCTGAAATGCACTAAGTTTGAATTCGAGCTTCTATAGTGAGCCCAAATATGAATCTAGGAGCCGATTTAAACAAAATAGAATCAGATCCACCCCACAATGTTGCATATCAAATATCAAAAGATTCTGCCTGCTGGATCTGGAGAAGAAGATTTTTTAAGAAATTTGCCTAAAAAGCACTAAGTTCAAATTTGGGCTCCTATACTGATCCCAAATATAAACCCAGGGAGCCGATTTGAACAAACTTGAATCAGATCCACCCCACAATGTTGCAAACCCAATATCAAAAGATTCTGCCTGCTGGATCTTGAGAAGAAGATTTTCAAAGAAATTTGCCTGAAATGCACTAAGTTCAAATTTGGGCTCCTATACTGAGCCCAAATATAAACCCAAGGGGCCGATTTGAACAAACTTGAATCAGATCCACCCCGCAATGTTGCATACCAAATATCAAAAGATTCTGCCTGCTGGATCTTGAGAAGAAGATTTTCAAAGAAATTTGCCTGAAATGCACTAAGTTCAAATTTGGGCTCCTATACTGAGCCCAAATATAAACCTAGGGGGCCGATTTGAATAAACTTGAATCAGATCCACCCCACAATGTTGCATACCAAATATCACAAGATGCTGCCTGCTGGATCTGGAGAAGATTTTTGAAGACATTTGCCTGAAATGCACTAAGTTTGAATTTGGGCTTCTATAGTGAGCCCAAATATGAATCCAGGTGGCCGATTTGAACAAACTGGAATCAGATCCACCCCACAATGTTGCATACCAAATATCACAAGATGTTGCCTGCTGGATCTGGAGAAGATTTTTTAAGAAATTTGGCTGAAATGCACTAAGTTTGAATTCGAGCTTCTATAGTGAGCCCAAATATGAATCTAGGAGCCGATTTAAACAAAATAGAATCAGATCCACCCCACAATGTTGCATACCAAATATCAAAAGATTCTGCCTGCTGGATCTGGAGAAGAAGATTTTTTAAGAAATTTGCCTAAAAAGCACTAAGTTCAAATTTGGGCTCCTATACTGATCCCAAATATAAACCCAGGGAGCCGATTTGAACAAACTTGAATCAGATCCACCCCACAATGTTGCAAACCCAATATCAAAAGATTCTGCCTGCTGGATCTTGAGAAGAAGATTTTCAAAGAAATTTGCCTGAAATGCACTAAGTTCAAATTTGGGCTCCTATACTGAGCCCAAATATAAACCCAAGGGGCCGATTTGAACAAACTTGAATCAGATCCACCCCGCAATGTTGCATACCAAATATCAAAAGATTCTGCCTGCTGGATCTGGAGAAGAAGATATTCAAAGAAATTTGCCTGAAATGCAGTAAGTTCAAATTTGGGCTCCTATACTGAGCCCAAATATAAACCCAGGGGGCCGATTTGAACAAACTTGAATCAGATCCACCCCACAATGTTGCATACCAAATATCAAAAGATTCAGCCTGCTGTATCTGGAGAAGAAAATTTTTTAAGAAATTTGCCTGAAATGCACTAAGTTCGAAATCGGGCTCCTATACAGAGCCCACATATGAACCCAGGGGGCCGATTTGAACAAACTTGAATCAGATCCACCCTACAATGTTGCATACCAAATATCAAAAGATTCTGCCTGCTGGATCTGGAGAAGAAGATTTTTTAATGTTTTTCCCATTGCCTACAGTGTTAAAAAGTGCTGACTCAGCACTTTTTCAAAGTCCCGAAACTGTGCCCTATGATAAAACCGATGGCAATTTTTTTTTACCAATCCTTTCTGTTGGTCCTAAGGAAGCTGCACACCAAATAAAAATTCTCGGTGCCGTGCAGTTTTGTAGATATGGGCGTTTTAAATTTTTTCTATTTTTAGCTCCTGCGGTTCCCACGGGGCTGCGAGAATTTTTTTTTTTTGCATAAATCAAGTACTCATGACCCAATAAGCCCTCACATAAAATTTGGTTGAAATCGCCTTCTCGGTTCAGAAAATAGAAATTGGGGGCGGGGCCAAAATTTTTGCCCCTCCCATAACAATGCCAAATATTATCCCTCAAACTTCTCTTGAACAAATCTGAGTCTACACCTCAAAAGGAAGATGCATACCAAATATCAAGTCTCTGCTACTGCTGGTTCATGAGAAGAAGATTTACAAAGATTTTGGTGCCCCTTGGGGGCGTGGCACCACCCAGGAGGAGGGGCAACTTCATTTGAACAAATCTGAATTGGCATTAGGTAATAAACATTTAGCCAACATTTGAATAAAATTGGGCTAGTGGTTTAGGAGGAGAAGTCGATAATGTAAAGTTAACGCCGGACGGACGACGGACGTCGGACGGATCACGATCAGTAAAGCTCCCGCTGAAAGCTGAAATTTATTGAAAATTGACGCGTGTCGTCTGTTTATCAACACGGTATTTTTAGCTAAGTATTGTCACGTGATTAAGAAATTTTAAACTCCGCGATTTTTCATGTCAAAACTATCAACTTTTCCACACCAAACCTTATAAAATCATAAATGGGAATTTTTTCCGGAAGTATTACAAATATTTTCACAGTATTTAAGGCCCTGATTCACCTGTGAATAAGCTGTTTAAAACTTGAAAATTTTACTTAACTCCGCGTGTCGTGTGTTTGCGGTTTTCACCTGGCCGCTTCCCACGCTGATAAATTGAATGCCTAGCACTTTTGATTGCTCATTATTATCATTTTTCAATGCAGTAGATGTGTGAAATTCCCACACAATCATTGTCAGCAACTAACTCATGCCTTAAATGCGAATGTATATTGCAATTCTTTCACGCCAAAGATCACAAAATCCCGCCATCACATCTCTCTTCTCCAAATATTCAAACTCAAAGCAGTGTTACCTCCCCTACATCCGGGGATGTGCGGGCCGCCGGGCCATATTGAAACGAATTTTTCATTATTGCCCGGGAACCCGGATGTGAACGGAAACATATGAGTTTTGTGCAGCCCCCGAAAGTGAAAATATTCGCCAGGGAGTGCCCTATAAAGTGATAATAATTTCATTTGACGACATAGTGATTTATTTGAACCACTATGACTGCTGACAAATAATGAGAAATAATAAAGAAATATTATTCACCGGAATGTGACGTCACCTGCTGGCTGCACGCGCCACGCGAGGAATTCGAAAACAGCAAGCCGACATTTTGCTTCTGAAAGTTTATCGATGTGTTTGCTTGAACCGAACAATAAATAAACATACTGTTATTCCTTTTGCATGGTATGGGCATATCACTGATTATTTACAAATGCACAGGTGCAAAAAGTCCCGATCTACTTATTGTTAATTGCACCTCCCAAACGAATTGGCGCTTGATTTTTGAAGGAAGTTCCTTTTTCCCAATCCCATGTGGATGTGGTTAATGCAATAACGGTCGTTTTGTCCCATAGACAGTTCGTACTGAAGTTGAAACTGGTACGTTTTGTGCGAAATATGCTTGGTTTAATTCCAAGCTGAAATTTCTCATTTGGAATGGTTTTATTTTTTAATTATTGATATTGGTATGTTTGTTACTTTTTTTTAGCAAAATTATCTTAAATGAGATGGGGACTTGTACTCAACTCAAGGGAAATTCATTTTCTGAAAATGTTTCCCTTCACATTTTTAGCTCAACTTTGGCGAAGCCAAATTTGAGCTTATGCCATGGCCAGCCGTCTGTCTGTCCATCAACAATTCAATACGGCTCAGGCTAGAGGCCGTATTTATGAACCGATCTTTACAAAACTTCTTGGGTACCTTTGTTATGACCGGGGGACAAGAACGAGTGTTTTTGGATCCAATCCGAAATTCAAGTTGGCTGCTGGCGGCCATTTTGTACAGACTTAAGTGAAATCAGATTTTTGCGCAGAACTTCCATATGAAAGGACTGATTTGAATAATTTCTTGTATGAATGTTTAGTACCATGGGATACATCACATATAATACAGGTTTTTTTCTCGTACGTAAATTATGCAAATTAGACTAACTTTGATGTATTTAGTGTTACTTTCAGCACTGTAAGTGCAAATGCCAATACGGCTAGAGGCCGTATTTATAAACCGATCTTTACGAAACTTCTTGGGTACCTTTGGTATCCCCGTGGGACGAGAACGAGTGTTTTGGGGTGCGGTTCAAAATTCAAGATGGCCGATGGCAGCCATTTTGTTCAAAATTAGGTGCAATCAGATTTTTGCACAGAACTTCCATATGAAAGTGCTGATTTGAAATTTTTTTTGTGTGAATGTTTAGTACCATAGAATACATCACATATAATACAGGTTTTTTTCTCGTGCAGAAATTATGCAAATTAGATGAACTTTGATTTTTTCAGTGCTACTTACACACAGTCAGTACACATGTCAATACGGCTGGGCGAGAGGCTGTATTTATCAACCGATCTTCACTAAACTTCTTGGGTACCTCTGTTATCACCTTGGGATGAGAACGAGTGTTTCTGGGTGCGGTCCAAAATTCAAGATGGCTGCCAGTAGCCATTTTGTATCGAAATTCGGTCTAATCAGTTTTTTGTACACAACTTCTATATGGCTCAGGCTAGAGGCCGTATTTATGAACCGATTTTTAGGAAACTTCTTGGCTACCTTTGTTATCACCGTGGGATGAGAACGAGTGTTTTTGGGTGTGGTCCAAAATTCAAGATGGCCACCACAGCCATTTTGTACCAAAATTAATGCAGTCAGTCTTTTGTACAGAACTTCTGTATGAAAGTTCTGATTTGAATAAATTTTGTATGAATGTTTAGTAAAATAGAATACATCACATACAGTACGGGTTTTTTTCTTGTGCAGAAATTATGCAAATTAGATGAATTTTGATTTATTTAGTGCTACTTATACACTGTAAGTGCACATGTCAATACGGCTTGGGCTAGAGGCTGTATTTATGAACCGATCTTCATGAAACTTCTTGGGTACCTTTGTTTTCACCTTGGGACGAGAACAAGTGTTTCTGAGTGCCGTCCAAAATTCAAGATGGCTGCCAGTGGCCATTTTGTACCAAAATTAGGTCCAATCAGTTTTTTGTCACAACTTCTATACAGCTCGTATTTATGAACTGATCTTCACGAAACTTCTTGGGTACCTTTGTTTTCACCTTGGGACAGGAATGAGTGTGTTTTGGGCTGCCTTTGTTATCACTGTGCTATGAGAACAAATATTTTGGGGTTCAGTAAGACCCACTCTGGGGCTCAAAAGATTTCTTTTCTAGTTTAGCATCTGACTGTCACCCACCTTTACAATACCTTACCTATACATTTGTTACAGGCTACGGTCAGTATTTATGTACAGACTGTTACAATACTTTATATGTACCTTTGTTATCAGGTCATTACCTAGATCTTTGTCATTGCTGTGTCACATACTATACATGTACATGTCTTGTCAAGTTGAGCTACAGTGTCATTGACACTTTCATTCAAGAGATTCTCTGTTGAGGAATCCTGGTCAAAATGTCCCCCAATATTTTGGTCAAAACGTCCCCCAAGATTAGTCCAAACCTCCCCAGTACTTGGTCAAAACGTCCCCGGTGTTGTTTCTGGGCTGGGGCCATTGAAATAACTTTTGAATACAAATTTCTTGTTTTACAAAACATTAATTAGAAATAACCCTGCTTCTGCCAGGCCAATGTTTATGTATGCCGTTCCTACCTTAGTACATGCCTAATGAATAGAAAACACTTATCAGTGCCTGGGAATGGAAATTCGAACCCTAGAGTTAATTCTGTGACATGCCTCGTTTCAAAAGTGTTGGGATATTGATGCAGATGCCAAAGGCAGACACAAGCACTGATTGGGTGGGCTGCAAGTCATGGTCGATGATGGGGGTGCGGGGTGCCAAAAAAAATTAAATCGGTTATAAATGCATATGGAGACTTCTGGCAGCTTTTGATATTATAAAAAATCACTTTTTTGCTGTCATTTTTAGCAGCATGTTTCAAATTCTCAATAATAAAGTGATTACTTCAAGAATCACGGTAAAAAATTACAATCGTTGGTCAAGTGCAGAGCTCCATTCACCATACAGCCCCTTCTTTACCGTCGGCACAGGTGTCAGAAACTAGGGGGGGGGGGAGGGGGGGGGAGAGGGGGGAGGCTAGTCCAAACATGGCTTGAAAGCCTGTATTTAAAATTTTGTTTGGTACTGGGGGAGGGGGCAGGCAGGTTCTTTTTCTTTTCTTTATTCAAAAACAACATCAAAGTGTGGTTTCAGTATTATCCTAAATATTCCCATGTTTCTGAGTAAAAAACAGCAGATTTCTTGTAGATATGCTCAATTCTTTGTCACCTTCCAGTTCCTGGTTCTCAACGGTCTGACCCCAGTACCTTACTGCCAATGCGCACACTCAAAGCAAGAAGATTATCGACCCTCTCTTCCATCCCTTGTGGATCCCTAAGCAAGTAAAGGTATTCGGGTAGCAAGGGATTTCAATCCCACATTGCCCCAGTTTGTTTTCGGCACTCTGAAACTTTTCATTCATTAGATAATTAATTCCAGAAGTCTGCTGAAGTCCTGTTCATGCCCACCCAAGAGCAGAGCATTGGTACAACTGACATTGAATCCTAGATTTTGTCTGGAAAATAAACATTGCCAGATTTATAAGAAACTTCGAAAAAAGGAAAAAATGAGTTTGGGACACTTTGACCAACTCTTGGGGATGTTTTTACCAATTGTTGGAGATGTTTTGACCAACTCTAGGGGACGTTTTGACCAGCACCTTCTGTTGAGTAATTCCTAGTTATATTGCTTTGGGTTTTATTATTCTCTGCTCATTTCTGCTGTTCATCAGTCATGAAGTGATTGATTGTAGAACTGCAAGAATTTCCCTAAAGTGGAACAATTGAAATTTTTAAACACCGGCCGGGTGTGTGTGTGTGTGTGTGTGTGTGTGTGTGTGTGGGGGGGGGGGGGGGGGGGGGGGGGGGACGTTCTCATTTAGGCATTATACAGAGGCATCCTACCAAGTTACAATGAAATCCCTTCATAAATACGACCTGTAGACTGTGCTAATGGTTTTCGGGTTTTGGGCTTGGGCAGCCATACTGGTTGACCGATCATGACCAAACGGGGACATTCTCATCTAGACATAACCCCAAACCTGCATATGAAATTTTGTGACAATCAGATGAGAACTACAGGGTGTAGCCTGTGCTAAATGCTAAAGGAAAATGTGAACAGACTCATAGACTAACAGACTCACAGACTTCCGCATGCGTTATGGCAATAACTTATCTTGACTTTGTCAAGTTAAGCTAAAAATAGAAAATTTCAAGGATGACGTGTATGAATAATGCTGACTGGGTATGACCATTATGTTAGATAAAGGGTTAACAGGTAGAGTGGTAAATTGTTTTTGGTTGCCAAAATTTTTCACATGTCTTACCTTGTTTCAATTTATGGGAGAGTGCCTCAAAGCACTCCCCCATAAATTATAACAAGCAAAGCTATACAGATTAAATAATTTCATTTCAAAGACAATATGATGCACATTCCACAGAATATGAAGTGTTTAAGATGCAGTGTGTGCACTTCAGAATAAAGCCCAATTATGGGCTTCCAGCACTATTTTTATTTATTTATTGGTGTTTGCACCACCCAAGCATTGGTGACTGGGGCCCATTTTACCAGTAAAACAGAGCCTGCTTACCACAGTGAACAGGCACTGCTTTATTTCCCGGGGTTCCCAGGGGAAGCACTCTTTCAGTTAAGGGTGAAATACATAATAAAACAAAGGGCCCCAAGGAGCCTTAATTGCTCACCGGCCCAAAAAGTGGTTCAAAGAAGTATTTGGGGTCACATTCAGTTAGACATGGTTCATCAACACTACAAAGGAATGAAGTCATGAGAGACAAATTTTATGGAACTAGGGACATGGCTTAAACAAACTTGAATCTCACCCCCCTAAGAATGCTGCATACCAAATATCAAAAGCATTCATCTGCTGGATCTGAAGAAGATTTTTAAAGAGAATTCCTCATTTTGAACTAAGTTATCATTCGGGCTCCCACAGTGAGCCCAAATAGGAAACCAGGGGCTTGGCTTTAACAAACTTGAATCTCACCCACCTAAGGATGCTACACACCACACATCAAAACATTCCGACTGCTGGATCTGAAGAAGAAGATTTTTTCAGACAATTCCTAATTTCGAACTAAGTCACAATTCAAGCTTCCATAGTGATCCCAAATATGGACCTAGGGGCATGGCTTGAACAAACTTTAATCTCACCCCCCCTAAGGATGCTGCATACCAAATATCAAAACATTCCGACTGCTGGATCTGAAGAAGAAGATTTTTAAAGAAAATTCCTCATTTTGAACTAAGTTATCATTTGGGCTCCCACAGTGAGCCCAAATATGGACCTAGGAACATGGCTTGAACAAACATGAATCTCACCCCCCTAAGGATGCTGCATACCAAATATCAAAACATTCCGACTTCTGGATTTGAAGAAGATTTTTAAAGAAAATTCCTCATTTTGAACTAAGTTATCATTCAGGCTCCCACAGTGAGCCCAAATATGGACCTAGGAACATGGCTTGAACAAACTTGAATCTCACCCCCCTAAGGATGCTGCATATCAAATATCAAAACATTCCGACTGCTAGATCTGAAGAAGAAGATTTTTAAAGAAAATTCCTCATTTTGAACTAAGTTATAATTCGGGCTACCACAGTGAGCCCAAATATGAATCCAGGGACTTGGCTTGAACAAACTTGAATTTCACCCCCCTAAGCATGCTGCATACCCAATATCAAAAAATTCTGCATGCTCGATCTTGAGAAGAAGATTTTTGAAGAAATTTGCCTGAAATGCACTAAGTTCAAATTTGGGCTCCTATACTGAGCCCAAATATGAACCCAGGGGGCCGATTTGAACAAACTTGAATCAGATCCACCTCACAATGTTGCTTACCAAATATCAAAAGATTCTGCCTGCTGGATCTGGAGAAGAAGATTTTTTAGGAAATTTGCC
Source organism: Pictodentalium vernedei (assembly GCA_031216915.1). NCBI lineage: Eukaryota > Metazoa > Mollusca > Scaphopoda > Dentaliida > Dentaliidae > Pictodentalium > Pictodentalium vernedei. The sequence continues at coordinate 278,305,487 of CM062295.1, read as the reverse complement.
CGAAATGCACTAAGTTTGAATTCGAGCTTCTATAGTGAGCCCAAATATGAATTCAGGGAGGCCGATTTGAACAAACTTGAATCAGATCCACCCCACAATGTTGAATATCAAATATCAAAAGACTCTGCCTGCTGGATCTGGAGAAGAAGCTTTTTAAAAAATTTGCCTGAAATGCACTAAGTTTGAATTCGGGCTTCTATAGTGAGCCCAAATGTAAATCCAGGGGGCCGATTTGAACAAACTTGAATCAGATTCACCCCACAATGTTGTATACCAAATATCAAAAGATTCTGCCTGCTGGATCTGGAGAAGAAGATTTTTTAAGAAATTTGCCTGAAATGCACTAAGTTCGAATTCGGGCTTCTATAGTGAGCCCAAATATGAATCCAGGGGGCTGATTTGAACAAACTTGAATCTGACCCCCCTAGAGATAATGTATACCAAATAGGAAAGAATTCTGCCTGATGGATCTGAAGAAGAAGATTTTTTTGAATTTTGGAAAGAAATTCATGGGTGCTATCAGATTTATGCCCCTTGTGGTGCCCCCTGTGGGTGCAGCAAGTTTATTTGTACAAGTTTGAATTGTCATATGATAGGAAACATGCACACAAAATTTGGTTCAATTTGATCCAGTAGTTTGTGAGGAGTAATCGATAATGTAAAGTTCACGCCGGACGACGCCGGACGGCAAGTGAAAAGTTAAGCTCCCTTCAGTGAGCTAAAAATCCTTGTGGTGTTGTGGTCAAATATAACTAAATAGTTTGTTGTAACTGGCCACTACTGAGATATACTACAGGGACAAAAAGATAAAGGAAGAGCAGACTAGTTTAAAAGGTTAATTGACTTAATTAGCTTAGTTAATGTATAATCACCATAAAGACGCAGCATGATCAAAATCACTGAATTCATGAAGAAATAATAGAGTAATGAAAAAAATTTGTAAATCAATAGCATTAAAATATCGCAACTTCACCATTGTGTGATCCATTAACTCCTTACATGCTGTTGACGAATATTCCTGCTTAGGACATAAAACTTTGTGCCATTGAAATAAGTATGATTTGGCCACAGTTAATCAAATTTCCCCTCTGTAAATTTCATGGCCTTTTTTTTACAAATTGTTTCTTGAGATAAATATATATGAATTTCTTACTAAATCTTGTCATGGCTGCTTCATTATATTTATATTTCAACATGAGTGCACAGAGGGTGAACCAGTTACTGATTGTTTTTTGTTTTTTTTTTCTTTTGGGTCACTTTCAGTGTAACTATAATGTGATAGTACTGCCAGTATCAAAAGTATAAGTCAAGTTTATATC